>BSBM01001510.1:0-1200000 GCA_027924585.1 Larix kaempferi
AGTTTCTAAATCCAACTTACTACTGTTCCACCTACAGTAAACACATACCCTTTGGTGCTCCTCCTGCTATCTTTATCACCTGCCATATCTGCATCAACAATATCCCTGTAGAACAGTGTCTGAATCTCCAAAACATAATGCCTGAGTGGTAGTACCTCTCAAATACCTGAGAATCCACTGTATTTCCTTCCAATGTTCTTTACCTGGATTTTTCATATATCTGCTCACAACTCCCACTGCTTGTGCAATATCTGGTCTTGTGCACACCATGGCATACAGCAAGCTGCCAACTGCTGATTGATAAGGAATCTTGGACATGTAATCTATCTCTTCATGTGTCTTGGGACACACTTCCTTACTTAGACTGAAATGGCTGGCCAAAGGTGTACTTACTGGTTTTTCATTCTGCATTCTGAACCTCTCCAACACCTTTTGTATGTACTCACTCTGAGACAATTTCAATTTGTACTTTTTTCTATCTCTCGTCATTCTCATACCAAGGATTTGCTTTGCAGCACCCAAATCCTTCATCGCAAATGAATTAGCTAGCTTCCTTTTGAGTACATTTATAGCCTGCATGTTAGACCCTGCAACAAGCATGTCATCCACATACAATAACAATATAATATATCTTTCATTGTATAGCTTCTTGAAATAAACACAGTGATCAGAATGACATCTACTATAACCTTGTTCTGTCATAAACCTGTCAAATTTTAAATACCATTGCCTTGGAGCTTGCTTCAAGCCATATAAGCTCTTTTTCAGCCTGCATACCAAGTTCTCCTTACCTTTGACCTCATACCCTTGTGGCTGCTGCATATATATCTCTTCCTCCAAATCCCCATGGAGAAATGTTGTTTTTACATCAACTGTTTAAGATTCAAATCTTCTACCGCCACTAGACTTAAGATAGTCCTAATTGAAGTCATCTTAACAACAAGATAAAATATTTCATCAAAATCTATACCTTTCTTCTGTGCAAACCCCTTTACAACAAGTCTCGCCTTGTACCGCTGCTTACGTCCTTCTTCTTCCTTCAACCTGTAAATCCATTTGTTCTACAATGCTCTTTTACTAGCAGGCAACTGAACCAAATCCTAAGTTTGATTTCCTACCAATGAGTCCATCTCCTCATTCATGCCTTGCTCCCACTTCTTTCTAGTTTCCACCTGCATTGCTTCTTCATAACATTTTGGTTCACCAGCATCAGTCATCAACAAATAATACATTGAAGGAGAGTATCGTTCAGGGAGTCTACTTAACCTGGTAGATCTTCTTGCAGTTGCAGGAGTTTCAGGTACTTGCTGTTGTTCTTGATTTTCTGGCACCTTTGGAACTTCATTTTCTTGAATTTCATCAAGTACTGTGTACTTTGTATTTTCCTTTTCTTATTTCTTTCCCTACAATTGATCTTTATACATGACCTTTTCATTGAATATGACATCTCTACTTCTAATGATTTTGCGATTTTCATAATCCCATAAGCGATAACCAAAATCATCAACCCCATATCCAATAAAGGTACATTTCTTGGATTTATCTTCAAACTTTGTTCTATTTTCTTTATCAATATGGACAAATGCTTCACAACCAAACGTTCTCAGAAATGAGTAGTTTACCTTTTTATCTGTCTATGCCTCCTCTGGAATACCACCATCCAAAGCACTTGAAGGTCCTCTGTTTATTAAATAAACAACAGTATTTACAGCATCCACCCAAAACTGTAAGGGAAACCCTGCACATAGTCTCATACACCTTGCACGCTCCATGATCATTTTATTCATCATTTTTGACACACCATTTTCTTGTGGTGTTCCTGGGACTGTCTTCTCTCTACGAATCCCATGATATGAACAGTAACTATCAAACTCCTTGCTGCAGTACTCACCTCCATTATCAGATCTGAGACACTTCAACCTTCTTCCTATCTCATTCTCAACCAAAGCTTTCCACTTCTTAAAAGTAGCAAACACATCATATTTCTGTCTAATGCAATAAACCCAAGTTTTCCTAGTTGCATCATCAATAAATGTAACATAATAATGAGAGCCACCAAGAGATTGTACCTGAGCCGGTCCCCATACATTAGTATGCACAAGCTCTAACTTTTCATTCTTCTTCTGTTTCCCAACATTGAGAAATCTGACTCTCTTCTGTTTTCCATAAACACAGTTCTCATAGAATTCAAAACGTACCTGCTTCAAATCTGGCAGCAACTTCCTTGAGTGGAGAATCTGCATCCCCTTCTCACTCATGTGGCCAAGCCTATGATGCTACAATGCTGTATCTGTTCCTGTGGAAGCTAAAGAGATAGAATGGTCAATATTATGACGACATAAATACAGCGTACCTACCCTGTCTCCTTTTGCTATCACCATTGAACCTTTTGTGATCTTCCACCACTTTTCTCCGAACATAGATAGACAACCGCCATCTCCCAACTACCCTGTTGAGATTAGATTTCTTTTCATAGCAGGAATATGCCTAACATCTTTCAATAGCCAATCAGTTCCATTCTTAACTTTTATCCATACCTTACCCATTCCAACAATTTTACATGGCTCATCATCACCCAATAAAACATGTCCAAAATCTCCTGGAACATAATCATGAAAGTATTTCCTATGGGGTGTAGCATGACATGAAGCCCCTTAATCTAGTACCCAATAATCACTAGTATTATCTAATGCAAGAATCAAAGCATCTTGTAACACATCACCTTCTACATTTGCTTCCTGGGTAGTTTCCTTCTGTCCATCTCCTTTCTTCTTTAGAGATCTGCAGTCTTTCTTCAGATGTCCTTTCTTTCCACAGTTCCAGCACTCTATTTTTCCCTGTCTAAACTTGGATCTACCCTTTTTAGAGTTTCTACGATTACCTTGGCTCTTTCCTCTCTCCTTTTGTCTTCCCCTGCTCTCCATGGTCAATGCATTACCTGATGTCTCACTTGTGCTTTTTCTTCGCATTTCCTCGCTAAGAATAACACCAATAATATCATCAAATTTCATGGTGTTTGAACTAGAGACAGAGTTACTTACAGCCATGACCAAGCTATTCCATCTTTCTGGCAATGAACACAAGATTAGAAGAGCCCTAACCTCATCATCAAAGTTCACACTTACAGAACTTAGTTGATTTGTAACCGTATTAAACTCATTTAAATGATCAGTAACAGACCCACCTTCAGACATCTTCATATTAAATAAACGCTTCATTAGAAATACCTTGTTGGAGGCTGAGGGTTTTTCATACAACTTACCTAGTGCGCTCATCAAACCCTCCGTTGTCGTTTCTTTTGAGATATTGAAAGCCACCAACGAAGCTAGGCTCAGCTGTATTGTTCCTAGAGCCTTTCTGTCAAGAACCTCCCATTCTTCGTCCTTCATAGTCGTTGGCTGCTTTGCTTTTCTTCCCAACGGTAGGAATAGATCATTCTAGTACAGATAGTCCTCCATTTGCATCTTCCATAACTGAAAGTTTTGGTTGTAAAAATTATTGACCTTAAACTTTCCTTCTTCTGCCATTGCTCCCACTCGAACCAAAAACCCTAGCTTCCTGTGGGTTTATCTTCCAAATAGACCTTTGGCTCTGATACCAATTGTTAGAAAAACAGGATCGCAGAGCAATAACAATAAATAGAAATGCAAATATAATCACACATACACATTACAAGAGAGACACAGATATATCGTGGTTCACCCAACTTGGGCTACGTCCACACTGAAGTTTCCAGTCCTTATTATTATTCCGTCCAGCAAAGTGAAGGGATACAACCTGCAACACAGCCGCTGCACTTCCTCTTCACTGTCTCACAATGTCTCTTCTGATCTCAGAGATCTTTACAATGCATAAAACCTAATACATCAACCCCAGCCGTATTACAATGTCTTTCTTTTATAAGGGAGATACAATGGGAAAATACCACGGGTTACCCAAAACCATGGGCCCGACAATATCATCTATGAGATTGGAAGATCTGGCTCCACAACCAACATTTCTTCCTGTTCTTTTCCTATTAGGTGCTTTAATAAAACCTTCAGAATCATAGTTCTCCTGAGATTTGTCACTAGGGAGCTCAACTGGGAGGTTCAGATGACAATCCTAGGCTAGATGACCATGGGTGTGACAACGCCGTCATCGAAAAGGGATGTGCTTGTAATCCAAGGTTTGAAACCATTCCGAGTCTTCTCAGGTCAGGGTGATCCCCTCCGGGAGGGTTTTTGAAATGTTCATATACACACGAAGACAAGCATAAGAAACATAACTTCCTTGCTTAGTTAGGTCTGAGATCTTCACAAAATGTCCCAGAGCACCTTTGATGGCCTTCATAATTTTAGGATCCCAATAGTCAGTAGGTAATGAGTACAGTCTAATCCATACCGGGGCTATTGATAGGTCCTCCTTGTCGAGATTGAAATGATCCTTCCAAATTATTAAGTATAACCCGGCTAAGTAATATAAATAAGGTCCTCCCTCAAAGATACGATCCTTGTCTTCCACATTTAAGAATACCACTATGAAGAAACCTTTGGAGCCCAGTAAGAGGTCGAAGTGGCCTTTTTGTTTCCAAGTGGAGTTAATCCACCAGGGAAGAGCTTTCTTTGAAGGCCAGATAGCAATAAATTTACCGATCAAGGCATAGTCCGTCATATGTTGTATTCGCCCCTTGACCCGTGTTGGGTTTACCGGCATAGCTGGAGTACTGAGAGATTTGGGGATACAAGACCCCTTCCCCGATGTTCCTTGCATGGATGCAGGGTTAGACATCAGAGGAGTGAATCCCTCTCCTCTGATTCCCTCCTCCTGAACCTTCATTGGAGAAACAGCCTGCTACTGCACGTTACCTGTCATTGGAGGAGGAGAAGGGCCCCTCCCCTGTGATCTCACCATCCCGCTGAAGCTCAAGCTGATCAATAGCGTGTAACACCAGACCTTCGATTTGCAGCAGAGCGTCCGTTAAGGATTTGGACTTCTTGGAGCACTTTCATCAATCCTAATATTATCAATGCTACCAATGTCCCATGTAGGAACAAGACATTGATTTGATACTACAGTCACCTTTGATAGCTATGTACTTTTTTATTATCTTCTTGAAGAAAAAATACGATGTTTTTTTGTTTTTTTTGAAAAAATAAATAAAAATGTGACAACATATGATGATAATGACAGTTACCATCTAATAAAACCAACTTTAACCTATGTGCAAAATATTAATTTAAATAAAAATATAAAAGTCTTAAAAATAATACAAAACTATTTTAAATCTTTTAAACATTAAAAATATTTAAAATTTAATTATTTTGAACCAACAAAATATTCAATACATTTAAATTTAAAATAAACAATATGCTACTGCTGTGAATATTTAATTAATATTATTAATTATAAATTAATAGTTTATTAGGTTACTAGTGAAAAGTCGTAACCCTTCACTATGCTTCCTCAAGCCCTATAAAGGCCATCTTATTGTAATTTTATATTCATTATCTAATATATTATTCTTATTATCATTCAATTTGAAAGTCGGATTCGACTATTAACAGTATAACTGGATACCGTTGCTGCATTTGGTATCAAAGCTCGGATTCGGCTCCTCCTACTATTGAGCTCGATTTCGGCTCACCAATCCTCACTCTCTCTATCCATCTTCCACATCTTCTCTCCACTCTACATCTCCGCTGCCCTTCCTTCACCCCGCACTTCTACGCTGTTCTCATCCTTCTTCACACCAGCATCCACACCTTACATTGCCATCTCTCCCCTGCTGTTCCATCACCTCCAGCAACGACTCACATCACCTATCCTCTTGCGTTTCCCTCTATCCACGTGCCAACATCCCCCACGATCTTGTTCCCTCTTGCTTCCTTTCCTCACACCAGATCTGCGCTTTCCTTTCTGTATTTCGCGCCTCCCCCTCACCCCTGTACACTCCCTCTTTACCATCGTCCTCACGCCCTCGCCCTCCACCTGTGCCTTCTGGATTTCCTGCTCCACGCCATACCTGCTCGCCGTCCTCCTCCTCTCCTCCCTCTTCCACGCACGCCTCCCCATCCCACCATCTCCTTGCTTCTCCACCATTCCCCACTCGTGCTGCTCTCCCACCTCGCGTCAACTCTCCATGCCCTCTCCAGCCCTCCCGCCATCCCGCGCCCTCCCTTCCACTACCATACGCAGCTCCCCTCCTGAAACGCTCCCTCCCTTGTGCTGGCCAGCACCCCCATGCCTCCGGCCAACTGCGGCCTGCACAGCCTCCCACCATCCTTTCGCCATCCCCCCCGTCAAGCCTCTGTCCTCGTCCCACACTCCTCCGCTAGCACACCCCTTCGCATCCATCAGTCTCCACTCCTCCCAACCTCCGCCACTCCACCTTTCGACATCCACTCCATGACGTGCAAAAAAAACAAAACAAATATATTACAATATAATATAATATATTTTATTATAAAAAAAAATCAAATATTATATTTAATATTATAATATTTGTTTAAAAAAAAAACTATATACAAAATATTATATAGTTTATAAAAAAATAAAAATAATATTAATTAATTAATTAATTAATATATTATTATTCAAAATTTCACCTTAAAAGGCCAAAATAGCTTTCTACAAACGTCCATGGCATCTTATAGTAAGAGTGACGAATTCATAGATCTCCTTGAGGAAATCCTTAAAGACATAGATGAAATAAAGAAAACTATGGACGAAACATTTAAAGTAAATGTAGATGGAGGTGAAAATCACGTAGAAGAAGCCATCCAAGTTGATGAAAAAAAGGAAGATAGAGTAGGCTAGTATGTCACAATCACAAACACACGAATGACAGATATCATCACAAAGATGGCTATAAAGAACATCAAGTGAAGCAACTATAATATCTATCAGACATAAGATAAGACCGGTGTTCTTATGAGCATTATAAGCACAAGGAGCCCGTTCAAGGGAACTGACACAAAATGTGTTGGGGATAACAACACGAAAATAATTAAGGTCGTAATGTATGTTGAGCATGTTCAATTGACGACAAACATAGTTAAAAGAAGCAATCACACAAGTAGAAATAGCGTACACAAAACTTCACCAAGTTCGTACTTATTGCAAATACCAAGACATAATAATCAAAATGAGGCAATGGTCGTAATCAAAATCGCACCCCTCAAGTCATCAGTGCGATATAGAGCCATAATAAAAGACGACATTAGGAAAATACTCAAGCTTTGAGAACAAAGCTTTCCTAAGGGGAAGGCAATGCTGTGAATATTTAATTAATATTATTAATTATAAATTAATAGTTTATTAGGTTACTAGTGAAAGGGCATAACCCTTCACTATACTTCCTCAAGCCCTATAAAGGCCGTCTTATTGTAATTTTATATTCATAATCTAATATATTATTCTTATTATCATTCAATATGAAAGTCGGATTCGACTATTAACAGTCCAACTGGATACAGTTGCTGCAGTTACAAAACTAATAAAGTGGTATAGATATATTTTAAATCTTTCCAATTTTAAAAGAAATCACAATTTTAGTAATCTCACAAATTATTTAATAAATCTAAAATTAAAATAAATAAATTTTAAAAACGTTTATTAACATCTAATAAATCTAGATTAAATAACACATTTTAGTCCCTACCGCAGGCAGAGACTATATGTTCCACCATTTCTAATTAATTTGACAACAATATATTATCAACTATCATGTTTACAAAGTTATCAAATATAATATTATTTTTTAATACTTTTTATTATGTTTTATTTAAAAGTGTATTGGACGAGAGCTTTAGATTTGACAATTTTTATCATTGCACGCATTAACAAAAATTAAAAATAAAAATAAAAATTCAATACATTAGATCTTTGCCGAAATATTTAAGTGACACAAATCTTTTTCCCAAAACCGTCTCTCGATATTGTATCCACACATTTAGACTTCCAAAGTTCCATGTTATACGTGTCGTGCACAATCAAATTAATTTCGAGAGACATCTTAGCAAAATGATAACATGCATTTTGAGAAAACCATTCTTTTAGCATTATGGTTCATGCTCTCATGGAGTGCAAGCCTAGTATGGTGGAAATTATATTTGAGTATGAGTGGTAGCATAGTTTAGATTGTTGGTTTTGCTGTAAATTCAGAGAATTAGAAAATCCATGTGAGTAGAGTCGATTCCCTCTGAGATTAGTGGAGAATTAGAGAATCCTGTGTTCTTTTGTTGCCACAACACAGCATAGGGGAATGCAGAATCAACAGAGCTGCAGATAGATAGTTAAAGAGAGGCCACGTGTGGCGTTAAGAATTGGATTGAGTAGATGAATACAAGAGCATTATAATCGTCTTCTTCTTCTTGTGATTCTGCAAGTATTAGGAGTGCTTGTGGACGTGCAATGGTAATGACACGAGTAGAGAGGACATGTTCACAAGGGGGAGGTCAGTAGGTCCTCTACAAGGCCACTCCTCCTCTTCTTCAGTTTTTCCCATCTGACGCCCGAAGTCTGCATCTGGATCTTCTTCGCCCAATTTAAGACGTCCTACCTACTCACCTTCAAATTCTGTTAAAGATGATTCTTCAGGTTCGATTTCGTACTTCTGAATAAATTTTCATGCTCATTTAAGCCTTATTTTCAACTTTAGATTAAACATTTTTCATCCTGTAATGCACAGTTCGTTGAATTACAAATCTTTCTAGTATCATCTTTTCCAGAATTTTTCAACGTTTTAACCCCGAATCATGAGAAAACGCACGAGCATTTGGCGTATCTAAAGGGACTAGATTTAATTGTTTGAATGTCGTGTTATGAATTTGAATATTCACTGTACAATTTCAGGAAGAGTAAGAGTGGCGGTGAGGCTTCAAGCTCAGAACGCGGAAGAGATTATTGTAGATGTCGACTTCACAGATTGCCATTTTTCGCGGATACCCCACAGGAAAACTTTCTATATGGTTGAAACTTGTGTATGTTGATTGCTATTTTTTATGGTAACTAACAGCATATTGGGAATGGCCTCCCTCTTGGTGTTGTTGTAACAACTCCAGAAATTGCCCAAGTGCTAACACAACGGTCTCATTGTGTTACTTTTGGTGGAAATCTAGTCTGTACTGCTGGTGGCCATGCCGTGCTAAAATTTTTAGTGAAAGAAAAATGATTGCTGGTGGCCATGCCATGCTTAAAGTTTTAGTGAAAGAAAAATGACAAGCTTATACCCAAGACAAACGCGCATTTGAGACCGAGTTGGAGAATAGACTCAAAAGCTTGAAACACGAAGGTTTTATATAAGAACAACAGCATCTGATAAGCTTTTATCAAATTGACATGGATCAACCCGACCTGGTGTCAGTCCCCATAGAAAGGATTTAGAACCCGTCCTTCCCAATAAACTTGGTGCTCCTCAGTACCTACCGATTGAAGATGGGAATTTAATACTTTATATATATATATATATATACTTTACATATTTGTTTTTAGGCATAATAGATATTTTAATATGTCATAATTCGGATATAGTCCTTATTTTTTTATTAAATTTTGGATTCGCTCTTATTACGTATATAATATTACCACTTTTTCACCAGCCAGATTTACCTTGTTGCACAACCCAACGGCGCAAGGAGAAGTGAAGTGTTTCTTTAATCTACGAACTACTATTTAGTTCCTTCTTATGGATTGTCACCAAATACTTTTGGTAGCGCTCCCCCGATTTTGGATTACATGGCGGGACAGAGCTTGGAGGATGGATTGGTGGAGGGACCGATGGAACGATGGGGATTTTAATTAAATGCTCTCATTAATACACTTCCCTAATTACAAATGCACGAAAGATGCCGCGGTGCAGGATTATGACTTGACCCAGGCTAACCACCCGTTTTAGAGCTCTTCAATCGCTTCTCAGACGCTTTTATTACATTAGCCAATAGGAACCGGCATAGCTAGGATTTAGTGCTACTTGATCAGAATCAGACCAGGGAGGGGCGGATGGAACAATTGGGAATTAAAAGAAAGGCTTTCATTAAGCCACTTGACTTAACACAAATGCACGTTCGACACTGTGGTGGACACTGCGTCCCTCGAACCAGGACAACAACGGGTTCTACTATATGAAACACCCCATCTCAGAAGCTCTTTCGGATCCACCGCAACCACCTCAACCGAGTTGCCTTGCTGCTACTCCCCCCATGGCCTTATTGGATGGAACAAATTAACTTAAAGCCTCTAATTCATCAACTTGCCTAATTAGAATTGACAGTTCCAGACCTCGGTGGACACTGCATCCCTGGAACCATTACAACGAAGGATTTTATTATATGAAATACCCCATCTTAGATGCTTTTTAAAATGAATCCACGGAACAACCCTACCTGGTTCCTTTCCCAGATTTTGAACCCGCCCTTCTATACTCACTTGGTGCTCCGTGCTTTGTACCTTTCTCAGATGGAATTTATATAGATGGGCCAATATAGGGCAGGCCTTTACTGCAGGGTTGATAAATCTTTTTCTTTAATATAAATACTTTTGGAATAACTCTTATTACGTCTATAATACAAACACTTCTTTTTAGCTTAGCATTTTACAGAACTTACCGTCCGACCCAACCCAGCCAGGAGAAGAAGTGCTTTATTAATCCACGAACTGAAACTTACCTTACTTTTTATTATTGATTGTATATTCCCCGAGTACTCTTAGCTTAGTAACATTGTGCTGTTGTGGGCACTCATCTAATCAACCGTATAAAAGAACTTCAAGACAAATATGAAAGTAATTTTCTCACCAAATTTCATTTAAAAATAAAATCAATGCTACCTTTTCTTTTCAGAATTTGATTCCATCAGACAAGTAGTTTTTCAATAAGGAAAACTTTGTTATCTCATTCTATTGATATGTTATGTTTTGCATTTGGATCTTCTTCTACATCTAGTTTCTTTGTCTTATTGTTGTTATAATGAGATAGAGCTGGGCTAATTCCTTTTTTTCCCAGTCCAAGAACAACTAAGACATATTTCAAGCATAAACCTGAAACTTTGTGCCTTCTTTATAGTGAGTCATGTATTGAGAAAATATTCCATCAAAACAGATGATATCAACATTTCATTTCCTCTCAATATTGATGAAATACTTGCATTTATAACTAACTAAAAGTTTGGTTTTGTCTCATCGAACTTCAAAAACACCAGCCAGAGAAGAGACTTCAATTGTATTTGAGAGGATGAAAGGTATTTCATTCACATTTATTATAGTAGATATATTTTGTCCTGCTTTGACCCTCATAAGGTTGTCGGTTCATGTAGCGGTTGGATTCTATGTAAAATTGATAAATATTTGATGCACTTACTCTGCTTATGCAGACTTGGGAGTGTTGGTTGGAAAATGAGGAATGTATTAACATTGACAGAGAGGCTTAATTACCTGGGCGATCTAATTACCAATTGGCAGCTGCGCGACTCCTTTACGCGTGGTCTGGACCCTTCTTCACGGGTCTTCTTCGGCACCGCGGTACTCACCAAGACGTTGACATTCGCAGCAGCCTTCTCGGCCTTCGGGGACCAGATTCCGTGGCTCATTGCGCTCACCTTCTTCTTCGCCCGTGGCTTCATCAAAACGGGGCTTGGTAACCGCGTTGCCTACCAGTTCGTGGCTCTCTTCGGGAGTTCGTCGCTGGGTTTAGGGTACAGTCTGGTGTTCAGCGATTGATAGCAGGCTCAATACAACAGGCTCACGATCAGCACACGAGCTCAGCACACGAGCACACGAGCTCTGACAGACAACACTCTAAAAAAAAATCTTTGCGCCCAGCACTCACGGCCCTCTTCAGCTCTCGGTGGATTCTTCAAATAATAGCACTCACGGCCTCACTCACGATTGGCATTCACGGCCTCTTCATAATGGCCTCTTCACAAATCAGCACACAAGCTCTGATACCATATTAACATTGACAGAGAGGCAATGTGGAGCAGAGCACAAGGGCTCGCTCTCATACACAACAAGGAATGGCCAAACCAATTCATTTATTAAATTCATTTATTAAGTGAGAACTGATTACAATATATAGGTGTAGATAGTCACAACAAACCAAACCATAGATCCAAGAAAGGTGGATCTGAAACCTCAGTTGGAATAATAATGTAGAAATGCTTAAAATAGATTCTGTTAGACTGATTAGGAGACGTGTAGGTTGAGATCGGTTAGATCCGTTTTTCTAGTAGTTTGTTGAACAGCTTTTACAGCTATATATTGTAATCCGTATTTCATAATAATACAAGTTTATGTTCTGTGTGTTATTCCTGTGCAATAGGCAGCTCTCCATTTTCCTATTTTGGTATCAAAGCCGCTACAGATTGAGCCGCTGTTGAAATAGTCCAGTTGCCGATTTTGTTTGAGCTGAGGCTGGAGGAGCCCGCGTGAAGGAGCCTTCGCAGAGGAGGCGTGAGGCAGAGTGCTGCCATCGTGGAAAGCCTGAAGCTGTGAGCTGTACTCTGAGAAGAAGGAGACGCTATCTGCTGGAGGAGAGACGCCATCACTGAAAGGGGAACTGTCAGATTGCATAGAGGAGCCGTCAGGAAGTTGTAGAAACTGCCAAGGAAGATCACAGGAGATTCGCTGTCAGAACAGAGGAAGGAACCCTGACAGAGGAAGGAACGCTGCCATATCCATTGGCTGCAGAGGTATTCATTTTCTGATTAAAGTTTTTTTTTTGATATGGAGAATATTGCATTGGAAAAATTTAATGGTTTTAACTTCCATACCTGGAAAGTAAAAGTACAACTTCAAATGATGCATAAGAATTTATGGGGAATAGTAAAAGGAACAGAGAAAGCACCTACAGATGCCAAGCAATTAATTGAATGGGAGAAAAGAGAGGATAGAGCCAAGTCCATTCTTGGATTGTCTCTTGCAGATTCTCAACTACATCTAATAGATTTGGAAAAATCTTCTCAAGAAATGTGGGTACAATTGAGTACAATATTTGGGGAAAAGGCTGTAAATGCCAAGTTTTCATTAAAGTTACAGCTATTCAAGTTAAAAATGCATGATGAAGTATCACTGTCTTTTCACATAAATGATTTAAAGTCTTTGTTAGCACAGTTGGCAGATATTAATTGTAAAGTCGATGACGATGATGCAAAAGCAATCTTGCTGAATAGTTTGTCTCTAAAATATGACAATGCTATTTTTACTTTAACACAAATGCCCTCTCGAACTCTGGAAGACATGATTTCAGCACTCTTAGCAGAAGAAAAGAGGATGAAGGAAGGTGACTTGGAAGCCAGTTCAAATTCTGAAATTGCACTATACTCCAAGGGAAGAACAATTAAAAACATTGAATGCTTCTACTGTCGAAGACGTGGACATACAGCACTGAATTGCAAAACTCGTGCTAGTGATCTTTTAAATGGCAAACTGAAAGAATCAGCTAACATAGCTGAGGACTCACTAGGTGCTATGCAAGAAAACTCATCCAGTGATGATGATCCTCTCAAGCTGTTCTAGAATAGAGTTATTGTTTATGTATGTTAGAAATATATTGTAAAAACTTTTGATTCTTGTTGTATTTCGGTGCTCCAAGATCATCAGTTTCGTGTTATCTTTGTATTGTTGAGTGTAGAAAGGTCACATTGTAAGATTGATTACTGAATTTTTTCAGTATCATGGTTATTTTTCGGGGTAGTCATGAATCTTTGATCCTACAAATGCGTCAAAGATGGTTGGAAGCAGTTGTATCTGTGCTGTATGAAGTGGTAGCTTGAAGATGATGGGAGAGAAAGAGCATGTCTATGAAGTTCAGAGATGGGTGTAACTGCGTATGAGGACCAGTGAGACAGACAAAGTTAAAGTGTTGTAAGAATCCATTTCTCCATTAAGAGGAAGAGTTGGAATAATAATGTAGAAATGCTTAAAATAGATTCTGTTAGACTGATTAGGAGACGTGTAGGTTGAGATCGGTTAGATCCGTTTTTCTAGTAGTTTGTTGAACAGCTTTTACAGCTATATATTGTAATCCGTATTTCATAATAATACAAGTTTATGTTCTGTGTGTTATTCCTGTGCAATAGGCAGCTCTCCATTTTCCTATTTACCTCTACATGCTAATCATAGAAAGTACACATCAACCCAATAACTAGATACCTGCCTAGCATTTCTACATTATTCCAACAGAATGTATGGAAATGTCTTCAGAATAAAGCCTCCAATGTGCTTCACAAAGGAAGATTCCGGTATTCTCATCTTTGCGTTTATTTTACTGTGCATATTATTGCAATGAATGTGGCTGTGAGAATTCAGAGTCTCTTATGTGGTGGCTTGAGAATTCAAGCTTCCTATATTATTGTGATTGATAACAAAAGACCCCTTTTTAGTGTAAATGAAGTAGATGGGACCATTGATAATACTTCTCCTTTTTGTATTGCAGATTTTCTCGTGGATGTTATGGACTATTCACTGTCAAAACTTTAATATACTTTTCACAGTTTGGAACAGGTCTGTACTTTGTTTCAATAAATTTGCAACTCCAATTGTTTCAGTAATATCTAAACTTTTTAGTGTATATAGACTCAGATGGGAGTTGCAGTAATACTTTCCCTTATTGTATTGTCAAAACTTTAATGTACTTTACATAGTTTGAAGTTCTGTATTTTGTTTCAATAAATTTGCAACTACAACTGTTGCAATAATATTTGAGCGCATGAGACACCACCTCCTTGTCTCTTCATCTCGGCAAATTGTAGTAAACTCCTGCAAATCTTGGAATTTGATTATGTGATGATAACAACTGTGACTCTTATTGGTTTAATGTTGCTATGTTATGATGATATCAATGACTCTTATGGGTTTTAATGTCATTATTTTACAATTGATGGGTTCTTTGGATGGCGAATTTACCTAACATGTTGTATACAAACAGGCTTCACAGTTTATGAATGAAATGCAAAGATATTTTGTCTTTTTCATTGTAATGGTCAAAGAGTATGAATCGTGTGTGTGAACAGAGGATTTTAAAAAGAAGTTGATTTTTTTGCTGCAGGAAGAAAACTAACAATCCTAAATTCATGGGATGACTGGAATTAAAGTTTCACAATTTTTTTGAAATTAATTATGCTTAAATATATATACAATTGCAATTGTTTGGAACAGCTCTGGCATCCTAGAATTCATCTTGAACAACTCAGGGTCTAGAATAAGGCTCTTCAACTCCATCATATAAGGATGGTTAGGGGAAATCAACCCATACTCTTGAGCAAGATGCTGCCAATCCTTCTAGCCACGAGAGAAATAATCCTACATATCTCTCCAAAAGCAAATGCCTTTCTTGTTCAATATGTGAGCTTTAAAACGAGGCATCTCTACAACATTGGATCCCTGAACTTGCCAACTCCAAATGGACTGATTTGCCTATATCCCACCCAATATTTGTTTGAAGTATGTCCAGGATCAGAATTTAGCATTGTTCCAAGGGCAAATTCATTTTCGAGTAACATAGTTTGGAGACTCATGCTACCTACTACTTTCGGTATTTTTGAGATTTTGGCATTGCCTTAGAATCACTGTGTTTTTCACTAAAAATATGGAATGATCAAAGTAATACCACTCTGTCATAGAGGAAATAATAATCCATTGCAAGGTAATAAGCCATTGCACAAAGGAATTCGTTTTTTAAAATTGAGAACAGACGATATTTTCATCGTTGAAGGCCATTAAGCATAAGTCATGTGTCCTCATTCAGCCACATCATCTAAATAATTTCATGACTTCTGCTAGCATCCCTTCGATTACATAACCCAATCTGCATGGCATGAAAGCATTTAAATGAGCCATTATAGTTCAAATACAAAGCATCACCCTTAGTAAATTAAATGATGCTTAATTAGTCAATTTAGAATTTGATTTATCTATCTTTGTAAACAAGGGTTGGCCTATAATTTTTCCCTTTTTTAAAATTTGATATTTCTACTATTCACGTGATTCCAATAAATATTTTGAGCAATCATATAGATTTATTCAAGGCTTTCCCTTTTTTAAAATTTGATATTTCTACCGTTCACGTGATTCCAATAAATATTTTAAGCAATCATATAGATTTATTCAAGGCTTTCCAAATGTTTGATTGCTTGTTTCGCTTGTCCAATTTGTCTAGAGTATTGTGACAAAATGTTCCATTAGAATATTAGGAAATAATAAGACCTTTTAAGCATATCTTTTGCATCCAAGTCAAACCTAGTGTCCCCCTTTGAAAATTTAGTCCCAATTTTCTTTGTGAGAAAATAGAGATAGAAAATTCTCTTCCACAAGGAAGAAAGCGATATAGAAGTTAGACTCTTATCCCGATGAGATCTACGTTTTCAAGATCCACGAATACAACATGGTTGGGTTGGCTAGGGGCCATAGAAATTTCCAACAAGGGAAAAATCAATGAGATTGAGGATAAGATTTTGAGTGAGGCCTAGAGAGAAATCTAAAGCTAGAACTTATGCCATCTCTTAGTGAGAATTAAATCCTTCATCTTTGCATTAGGAGTCATGTTTATTTGTTTGATGGGTAATCAAACTAAAATCAAATATTTTTTACAAACATCTTTGTAAGTCAGAGGGCCAAAGCCCTCAATTGGAATTGACATGATAGATTAGAGATCAGAAATCCATATCAGACACTAGGAGATGTGGCCCATGCCTTCCTCGATTCCTACTAATTGTTACATTAAGATAAATTTCAATAGCATCGTGACCCATAATAAATTTTACCTATAACAAATTTGGTCTCTATTGCAAATGTTTTTATTATGAAGAAGGAAGGACATAGCACCCTGATTTTTGGACTATTGACATTTCAAATATACATCGAGTTCAAATTGTTTGGCCCTCTATATTTGAAGTTTCTTATCAAATATGATTATTTGTGGGAAGTTGCATTAATTTGTTATAATTAAACTAACATTTTGTTAACTCAATATCATTGTTTTTTTCGTTTTTTAAATAAATAGTTATTGGATATTTAATATTGATTTTTACTTTTATACAATTAGGTAGGGACTAAGCTGCACGCAGCTCTTGTTTTTATAGTGCATACTCATTCAATAAAAAAAAAGTTATCCATAGATGATAATGCAATTTTATTATATGAAATTTAATTTTTAAAAATTAAAGTTTCATAAACCAATCATAATATCATTTTTATCATTTTATTTGTTTGTGATGTGATGATGGTCATGGTTATTAAACTCAACTTTGGTATTTTAATAAATATTTTGAAATTACAGTTTAATATGGGTATTAGGAATTATCTTCTTACTTTGAAACTCGTGAGATTTTATTGTTATCTTAATAATGTTGATTTTCTTAAAACAAATAGATGATTTTGACATTCTAAAGTAGGCTTTATCACTTCTTTATAGTATATCAATTTTCTCTTGTCCTCTTTAATGCATCCCATTTTTTTTCTAAATTTAGATAAAATAATCTTTTAATATTGTTATTATCATGTAAAGTGAGTGGAGTTTGAAACAATAGTAAGAAGCTATTTATCTCCCATATCATTTATATTGATCTTGTACATTAGATTCCTAGCCATGAACAACTTTATCAATAATATGATCATAAAGTTTATTGATATAATTATTAGTATAATTTTATCAATTTTAGTTATTCCATAAAAATTATTTTTTCAATAAATATGATGTAAAAATTTATAATAAGATTTAAAAATTAATGTAATCTTGTCAAAAAATATTTGTGATATATCAATTGTTAAAAAATAAACTCATTTTAAATATGGATCTATCATGTGTTAAAAGGCATCAAATCTCAATTATTGACACTAAAAAGGTTTTTACCTAAAGAGATTTGACCCCTCTAGGAGCATGATAGATCTAGAGTTAAGGTCCAAATCTATACTAATATTTATAAGATTTGATTGGTTTCTAATGAACTATATATATGATAGTATTTCATATCGATCATATTTCAAAATGAATTATATAATGTGATCAAATTTGGTCTCATCACTTGCTTGTTTGATTTATAAATTGTTCAATTATTTAAAGTTTTAAATTGATTATGTTAATTAATGATATGCATTTAATACTTAAAATTGTTTGTTTAAATATTATAATATATAAATTAACAAAAAAGTTAAAAGTTATATTTTCAATATTTTGGGTTTGTCTTTAATGTTATTTGACCAAGTAATTTTCAAATGAATTCAAACATCTTGGATTCCTTATTACAAATCAGTCATATTAAGTTAATTAATTGAAAATAATATTGAATAATTATTATAAAAATAAAAATTGACCATGTAAATAATGATGGGCTTTTAATGCAAAGTAGTGAAAAGTTAGTTATGGCATTTATATGAAGACATTTAAACTTAATCATTACATGGATAAGTTAATTTAATTATTTCTAGTTGTTTTAAAGTTGTTATATTATGCCAAATGCTAAGAAAAAATAGTTAAGATGTTTTTTTTAATGATATATTTGAAATATATATAAAAATGAAGATTCCATTATCTTTCTATATATATGTGATTGTGTTATTGATGTGTTGATTATTTTAATAATAATGAATACTATTTTTATTGAAAATAAAATTAAACCTCCCAATGTTGCAAGTGGATTTGGCGCAACCTTTTATAATTAGAAACATATCATATTGCTTGAAATGATCTAAGATAATCTCTTTAATTGGTTTGAACTCATAGAAAATGAGTAGTGAGGGACAAGGCTAAAGTCAATGGGAGAAAGTTTGACAAATTTACATTTTTCACAAAGTCTAAAGGTTAAAAACATGAAAGATTTTTACAAGGAAATTAGTGATGAAGAAGCCCCGGTTTTGTTTTAATCATGGTAAGTATTTTGAGACTTGTTTTAATGTATTTTTTGGATTTAAATATTAAATTAGGTTAAAGCCATTATATAATTGTATTTTCCTATCATATTCATTAATTTTTTTTAAAATTTATATTGGATTTATATTTTGAAAAGTTCATAATAGTTGATTATGGTCATATGTTTATCTATTTTGTAAGGAGCAAATATACATTATAATGTTTTTTTTAGTACTATATGTTCAACTTTTCTCCATTAATTTGTGTAAATACTTTGAACACATTTGAAATCTATAATGTTAATTTAATTATTTTATTTAATTGTAATTATTTAATAAAAATATATTAATACTTGTTGAAGTTTTATTGGACCAAAATTATTGATTAAACTAATATCATCATTGGCAAGGATTAAAAAAATTAAAAATAAAATAAAAATATAACTTACTTTAGTTATACTTTTACATATGCAAATACATCTTTTCACTACTCCTCACATCACTTTGCACGACTCCTAACCAAGTGGCAGACATGCTCAGTATCACTTGACGGCTATGCAGCAACTCTGGACACGCAACGACCTTAGAAGGCACTGTAGCATTGAGATTAAAGCTCAATATACCAGCTCCCTTGCTACTCCAAATGCACAACCTGTCAACACACTATCATACTTGTATACCTGGTTGCAGTTGCAAAGGTAACAAGCTCTCTCAAGATGTTTTGTAAGACCATTTATATGCCTATGTTATTTGTAACCTTGCACAAATCATAAAATATTGTACATTTTTGTTTATTTATTTTGATTTTGAGCACGTCTGGACAAGTTGTTTCCAATATGATATTCAATGTTGGAGCTGTGTTGAAACGTCTGTTTGTTTGCAACATGAATTACAATGGACGGGACATCATGAAGCCTTGGTCCAAATGAACTTAACCAATAAGCTCATGAAACCAATGGCCACGGTCCTCTCTCCAGGCTGGCTTTCCCATTGAAAACTGAAGGGCTACCTTTCCCAGAACGTTATGGCCCAATTGCTATTTGATTTTAATGGTTAATGTTGTAATTTTCCCAAGTATGTGAGGGTGTTCTGCCTATGTTGAACAAGAATGGTGATTTGTGTTTTTACAATGTTATTTCAAACTCTATGTTTCGACCTTGGGTCGATTTACAGTTTGTGACTTAACTTTGTATTTACTAGAGATTAGCCCAGTTACAGTGTTTCAATGGCATCCCGGTCTTTTATGTTTTCATAGTCCTTGATTTATAAATGGTTTTCCCCTACAGGGCATAAGGTGGGTTTTATTGAAAACATTTAACGTCCCATTTATAATTTTAATGGCATCCTGGTCTTTTATGTTTTCATAGTCCTTGATTTATAAATGGTTTTCCCTTACAGGGCATAAGGTGGGTTTTATTGAAAACATTTAACGTCCCATTTATAATTTTTCTGGGTAGGTCGTTTTACAATTTCTGAGTTAAATATCTAATGAAGAGTTTGTAATTATTAATATAAATTTTATAGTTTATGGGACTCGATCCCAGTTCATTATTTTCTTACATATGCCCTGATTGTGTAGAACAGTCCATGCCTCCCTCGTGTGAAAGGACGTGTGTTTATTCCCACTTGGACGCCTTGAGGTTCGACCTCAATCACTTGGGCTGCTCCTCGATTTGATACGGAGAGTACAACGTCTTCAACCCTTTCTTTAAGTACTTGATTGCAGGCCAATTCGGCTTCTGTTCATATGATTTCAATTTAATTTTAAATGTGATGTATTCAAACTCTCATTTTGCCTGAGATAATTGTTAAAGAATCTCACTATTATTATTCTAGCATTGATTATTTAAACCCTGTTTTGATTATATGAATTCCTTAAGTAATTATGATGACTATGTAATTAAATTCTTACACCCACGATGAGGCTGAGAGGCCATATCGTTGTGCCAAAACGTTAATGCTTACCTTAGAACAAAATCACCCTCTTACAGGATACGATCTCCTGGCTCACTCTATGAGTTGAAATGTCTTCACTGTATCAGTCCTCTTACATGCAGTTCAACCTCCTTCCAAAATCGTGTTAATGATTTGCTAAGGGTTTATATGCTTGATTTTTTTTGGATAACTGCTTACCTAGGATTAAAGCTATGCTTTAAAACTTTATTTGTTTTATTTAAAAGTATCTTGGTTTACGTAATATGGTGTTGGCTTTATGCTAAAAGGACATGGGAGCTACCGTGCTGCGAGGATTCTCTGTTTAAGCGAGGATTCTCTGTTTAAGCCAATACTAGTGTCAGCAATGGCGTTGCAAAAGTTTGCAAAAGTTTAAGTTTGTCCTGAATGTTTCATGAGGCACTGAAATTCTTACCAAATATTTGTTGAGATTCCAGTTAATGAGTACGTTGTCAGCAATGGCGTTGCAAAAGTTTGCAAAAGTTTAAGTTTGTCCTGAATGTTTCATGAGGCACTGAAATTCTTACCAAATATTTGTTGAGATTCCAGTTAATGAGTACGTTGTTATTGTAAAGGAGGCTTTGAATCCTTTGAGGTTGCTTGGAAGGTAGAGTTCCCACCCAAGTATGACACTATGACAAAGTGTTTTCTCCAGCTTTTTTTTAAACAGAGGGTAGTTCTCCTTTGGAGGTGGTTTTGCATGGTGGCTAAATGTTCTGCAATATTCGGGTGGCGTCTTGCTGAGCATTTGGTAACCTTATTTGCAGCATCATCACCTGACCCTCTGAGGATGCAGGGAGTGTTGGAATAATGTAGAAATGCTAGGCAGGTATCTAGCTATTGGGTTGATGTGTACTTTCTATGATTAGCATGTAGAGGTTTCAGATCCACCTTTCTTGGATCTATGGTTTGGTTTGTTGTGACTATCTACACCTATATATTGTAATCAGTTCTCACTTAATAAATGAATTGGTTTGGCCATTCCTTGTGTATGAGAGCGAGCCTTTGTGCTCAGCTCCACATTGCCTCTCTGTCAATGTTAATTTGGTATCAGAGCCCATAGTGGCCTGTTGGAGAGAAGAGCCCATCGTGGCCTACTATGGGAGCCAGCTATTGCCTTAATATTTTTTTTACAGCTGTTGTATTGAGGCCGTATTGAGGCCGTGAGTGCCATTTGAAGAGGCCGTGAATGCCCATTGTGAAGAGGCCGTGATTGTCAGCCGTGATTGAGGCCGTGAGTGCCATGTGAAGAGGCCGTGATTGTCAGCCGTGATTGAGGCCGTGAGTGCCATTTGAAGAGGCTGTGAATGCCCATTGTGAAGAGGCCGTGATTGTCAGCCGTGAGTGAGGCCGTGAGTGCTATTTGAAGAGGCCGTGAATGCCATTGTCCTGAGGAGGCTGTGAGGACAGAATGGAGCCATCACTATGGGAAGGAGTCGTCGCTGTCAAAGGGAGCCACAATTGTTTGAGAAAGGGTACAAAATGGGACTGTTAGGCAAGCTCGTGTAGAGGAGGAGCTGCGTCCAATTGTGGAGAGACTGCGCTGCTATTAACTGTTCGTGGAGTGTGGAAGCTGGTGAAGAGCACGCGTGAAGAAGAGAGGGCCAGAGCTGTGATCGCTGCAATCTTTGAGAGATTGCTGCCATAAACTGAGTAAGATCGTTTCTCATTGAATCTGTTGCGTTGGAGCTCAGAAATAACTGAAGAATAGATCGCTGGGAGCTGAGGAAGCCTACATTCATGATTTGAAGGCGCTGCTAGTCAAATTGAAATGGAAATTGAAGCCCGTGCATGTCAAGTTATTGAAATTGAAGCTGCAATTTGAAAGAAGCCTTTGCGAATTTTTTTTTTCCTCCACGGCGCAGTTTCCCATTGTGCACAGTGCGCCGATTACCTATGACTTATACCGATTCTTGATCGGCGCAGGACATCCGTTTGCAAGGTGCGGCTGGCTAATATTTGCAGAATCCATTGTTTACAGAGGCTGAAGGTGATTTTTTTTTTCCATTTGTGTTTCTGGGTACATACACTACCGCGCGCATCTCCTTTTCTAGGACGCGGTACTGCACAGCTACCGCGGATCCATCCTTTGATCGGGAGCGGTACTACTTCACTACCGCGGATTCATCTTCTACAAGGGCGCGGTACATTCAAGACTTACGTGGTATTTTTCCCAGCTTCTGCCGCACTGGCGCTGTATTCCCGAAGGCGGTACTGCATTATTTGGCTGCAAATCAATGGTGTAAAGGTATCCACTACATTTTTTTTATTATTTCTGAGTTTAACTGCAATGGCTGCCGCCTCCCAACAGCCGTTGGCTGATGCATATATAAATGAAGCCTCCAAATTGAATGGAGAAAATTATGTCAACTGGAAATTCAAGCTGCAAACCGTTCTAGAATTATTTGGTGGCTGGACGATTGTGAATGGCACTGAGTTGAAGCCTGCTGATCCTGCACTTGTTCCAGATTGGAACAAAAGGGAAGCCAAAGCCAAGGTGACTCTGCGAATGTCTGTGCAAGACAAGATTATCCCTCACATCAGAAATTGTGACACGTCTAAAAAGACATGGGATACGCTTAAAAGATTATATGAAACAACTGATGCAAATCGCATATTGTTTCTGAAGACCAAAATGTTCTCAATCAAGATGGAAGCAAATGAGGGGGTAAGTAAATTCATTTCTCGTATCAAAGATCTAAGTGATAACTTGGCAGCTATAGGTGAAGCAGTAGATAGTACTGATCAAGTAACTATCGCACTGAAAGGTTTGCATCCCGATTATAAAGTGTTTATTTCAGCACTTGCAGCAAGAGAAAAACCCCCAAATTTTGAAGAACTCACAGGTATTTTGCTTCAAGAAGAAGAAAGGATGAAAAATTATGACCTCGAGGCTCGAGGTTCTGATCTCGCACTGATGGCAAGAGGTCGAAATATGCACAGAGGCAAACCATGGGGTAGGCCGTGGAATGGAGACAGAGGCAGTTCATGGAACCGAGATAAAGGCAAACAGTGGCATGGAGACAGAGGCAGATCGTGGAATGAAGACAGAGGCAAATTTCACTCAAAACATAAAGGTATGGTTCAGACTGATCATTCTAGAAATAATGTAGATGGTCATTATTGGCACAAACCAGGACACCTCAATAGAAATCATTATCAGAAGAAATATTACAGAGGTAGAAGCTACAATGGAAATCACAATCATAATGGGAATTTTGCAAACACAGACACTCCTCCTGAAGATGAATTTAAAAATCTGAGATTATTTATTTCTGAGGATGCTCTGTCTGCTGAGACAGATGATAATAATGCATGGTTTATAGATTCTGGTGCATCTGCACATATGTCTTGTAGGAGTGAATGGTTCGAAGAATATAATGAGAATCTTAATGACACTCACATCTATTTAGGTGATAATAGGTCACTCAAGGTTCAAGGTTATGGAAAAGTGAAGGTGAAATTAGCTAATGGTGAATTGAAACAGATACATAATGTTATGTATGTTCCTGGTATTAAAAAGAATCTTATTTCTGTTTCAACTATAACCGAATATGACCTAAAGGTAGAGTTTGGCAAGTACCAGTGTCATATCAAAGACATTCAAGACCACTACAAGACTGTTGCTACAGGTTCAAGATGTGGAGGACTATATAAGCTGGATGTGTGCAAAGACAATCATCAAGCACTGGCATCCACTATCATCACCACAGAGGAACTCTGGCATCAAAGGTATGGCCATATTAATCATCATGATCTTATGCTACTTCAGAACAAATTAATGGTTGAAGGTATGCCTGTTA
This sequence comes from Larix kaempferi, assembly GCA_027924585.1. Lineage (NCBI taxonomy): Eukaryota > Viridiplantae > Streptophyta > Pinopsida > Pinales > Pinaceae > Larix > Larix kaempferi. The sequence goes on from BSBM01001510.1 coordinate 24,576, forward strand.
TAAAGAATGTGCATTTAGAATGTAGTGCTTGTGCACTTGGAAAACAGCACCGAGATGCATTCCCAATACATCATGAGAAGAAACAAACTGATCTGCTTGAATTAATCCATACAGATGTATGCGGACCTATGCAGACTAGATCATTAGGAGGTGCATCATATTTTCTAACATTTATTGATGATAGATCTAGATACACATGGGTCTATTTTATAAGAAGAAAAGGAGATGTCTTCGAATATTTCAAGGAGTTCAGAATGATGGTTGAAAAGCAGACAGGAAAATGCATTAAATTTCTCAGATCTGACAATGGAGGTGAGTACGTGTCTGGAGCTTTCAAGAAATACTGTAAGGAGAATGGAATCCAGCAACAATTTACAGTATCCCACACTCCTCAGCAAAATGGTGTAGCTGAGCGAAAGAACAGGACACTAGTTGAATGTGCTCGCAGTATGCTCCAAGGTAAGAACATGTCAAATGGTTTTTGGGCTGAAGCTATTAATACTGCTGTATATTTGAAAAATAGAAGTCCAACAAGGAAATTAGATCTGCAAACACCATTTGAGGTCCTTTATGGATATAAACCTGAGGTTAAGCATCTACGAATTTTTGGTTGTAAAGCGTTTGCACATATACCAAAAGATGATAGAAGGAAACTAGATGCTAAATCCTTTGAATGTATCTTTGTTGGATATCATAATGATCATAAAGCTTATAAGCTATTTCACCCTAGCTCTCATAAGTTAATTGCAAGCAGAGATGTAGTGTTCCATGAACATGCAGATACAAGTGACAAATATGATCAAGGACATACTTCTACTGATGAATATGTGAAATTAAACTCCATCATTCAGCAGCAGGAAGTGGAACAGCCACAAGAGAAGGAGCAGGAACAGAATAGCAGAAGCAATGGAAACAACAGCAGTCACAGTGAAAATAGCAGAAACAGCATGAGTACTTCTATCAGTTCAGATGAAGATACAGCAGAAAGCAGAAGGATAATGGATGGTACCCCTACAGGCAATGTAGGACTAAGAAGGTCTTCAAGACAGATTCGTCCTCCTTCAAGGTATGATGACTATGCTTTAATGTCCAATGCAATGAATGAACCAATGAATTATAAACAAGCCAAAGATAAAGAAGAATGGGTTGAAGCTATGAATGAAGAATATAACTCTATTATGAAGAATCAGACTTGGGAATTAACAGAGTTACCAGAGAACAAAACACCCATAGGATGTAAATGGCTATTTAAACATAAGCTTAAATCAGATGGTAGCATTGACAGATTTAAAGCAAGACTTGTTGCCAAAGGTTATGCTCAACAGGAGGGAATTGACTTTGAGGAAACTTTTGCACCAGTAGCAAAACTAAACACAATTAGAATTCTGGTTGCATTAGCTACAGCTCATAATTGGAAGACCCATCAATTAGATGTAAAATCTGCTTTCTTAAATGGTGAACTAAAAGAAGAAGTATACTTAGTCCAACCTGAAGGCTTTGTACAGAAAGGACAGGAGCATCTTGTATGTAAGTTAAAGAAAGCAATCTATGGTTTGAAACAGGCCCCTAGGTCATGGTACATAAAGATTGATACCTTCTTTAATCAGAAAGGCTTTGCGAAAAGTAAAAGTGATCCTAACCTTTATGTCAAGAAAGATAAGGAAGGAAATATCTGCTTAATATCATTATATGTTGATGATCTCATTATCACAGGAAATGCTTGTAAGTTGATTGCAGAAATCAAAAATCAGTTATCACAGGAATTTGAAATGAAAGACCTTGGTGAACTTCACTATTGCTTGGGACTTGAAGTATGGAAAGAATCTGGTAAAACTATGATCACTCAAAGTAAGTATGTGAAGGAAATATTGAGCAGATTCCATATGAGTGATTGCAAAGAATCAGTGATTCCTTTAGAACAGAATGTGAAACTAAGCAGTCAAGATGGAACAAAAGATGCAGATGGTTCTTTGTATAGACAGCTAGTGGGAAGTCTGAATTATCTCACTACTACAAGGCCAGATATCTCATATGCAGTCAGCATTCTTAGTCAATTCATGGCTAAGCCAAATGAAAGCCATTGGAAGGCTGCAAAGAAGGTCCTTAGATATCTAAAAGGGACAATGAACTTTGGTCTTTTATATACTGATAAGTTTGATGTTCAATTGGCAGGATTTTCTGACTCTGATTGGGCAGGAAACGTTGATGACAGAAGGTCTACTACAGGATATGCATTCAACATTGGATCAGGGGTCGTAGCATGGAGCAGCAAGAAACAGCCAACTGTTTCTCTATCATCTACAGAAGCTGAGTATAAAGCCATGTCTAGTGCTACATGTGAAGCTGTATGGTTGAGGAGGATTCTTGAAGATATTGGAGAAAAGCAAGCAGGACCCACAAATATACATTGTGACAATCAAAGTGCAGTCAAGCTAGCACACAACCCAGTTTATCATGCAAGAACAAAACACATTGAGCTGCAACATCACTTTGTTAGAGAAAAGATTGATTCTAAGGAAATTAAACTTCTGTATTGTAATACAAGTGATAATGTCGCTGATATATTTACAAAACCCATTGGCAGAATTCACTTTGAAATCCTTAGACAGAAATTAGGTGTTGTAGAAAATCCATTTCTACATTAAGGGGGTATGTTGGAATAATGTAGAAATGCTAGGCAGGTATCTAGCTATTGGGTTGATGTGTACTTTCTATGATTAGCATGTAGAGGTTTCAGATCCACCTTTCTTGGATCTATGGTTTGGTTTGTTGTGACTATCTACACCTATATATTGTAATCAGTTCTCACTTAATAAATGAATTGGTTTGGCCATTCCTTGTGTATGAGAGCGAGCCTTTGTGCTCAGCTCCACATTGCCTCTCTGTCAATGTTAATTGGGAGTGCCTCGCATCGGCTGTGCTATGGCTTCAAAAGATGAAATATAGACCTAAATATTACCAAACTTTAAATGCAGGAATGCTCACGTCCCCCTTAATGTCTACGGGTTTCACTACTTTTAAAGGAATTCCTCCGGCCGTAAAGGTGACTGAAGGGGCTGAAAGCAGGGTCTCCCAGAATCAGCAATTCTACACCAATGATGGCACCCTTGGCAATATGGTGCGTTGGAGTGCAGTTTAGAGTAACACTTTTAAAATTCATATTTCTCATTGATGTATTAGAATATGCATAAGGCATACACAATAGACCCATTGCATATATATAATAGATTCAATTGTTTTTTATTTATTTTATATTTATATAAATATTGCGACAGGATATACTTCCTCCTTTTAGAGTGCCGGGCGCACCTATTACTCCATCTCGCATCGATCGTTTCAACCGGAAATAGGAAGCACTCTATCTATCTGCTACTCGATCCGGCTTCCTGCATGCATTGGGCCAGGTCAGAATGCTGGCTCCTCCGCTTATTATTACTCCTATACAATAGAATAGGGACCCTTCAAGTTGCGTTAGCAAATAAATTGTAAATTGGAATGAACCTCGAGGCTACGTTAGCTAGCATGTCCGCATCAGAATTTTAATTGCGAAAATAAAGAAGGTGCAATGGGGGTCCTTACTTTACGCTTATGGCTGCTCACCTCGAATGAATGTTACCAGTGTATGTATGTTCCGACCTGATATCACCCCCATCTCTGGTCCCGCCCGCCGGCCTAACCTCACCCCCCTCCTTTTCCTCCTTGGCTTTTAGGATATATAAAAGACTTCCCTTGCCCTACGATGCCAAATAGTTAAACTAATAGGACTTAACTCATGCAATCCGTTGGACTTTGAAGGAAGAGGGGCTCCTCATTCGTTTGTTTCTCTCACTTATTCATTACGGAACCGGTCTGTCTCTGTAAACTACTTTGGCGTGGTGCGTACGCCAATGCAACTCTTTTTTGTGTAAATACCTCCCGATGATAATCTATTCATTTTCATACCACCCACGCCAGCCATTCTCTCTCCCTTTCTCTGCCAAACGAAAAGCCAGACTGGTTCTTCAACTGGTCAACATAATTCTTTATTGGAAGTGCTATTCTGAGCCTTTCAAAACCAGTGTACTAATTTTACTTGGGAGGATTTCAAAAATAAATAAATAAATAATTATATACTTTCTTTAGTCAATGGAATGATGGCCAAGTTCCAAAAAGATTTTTATTTGGAGATTCTCTTGATCACATTGCATTTTCGTTTTACAATCCTAATGCTCTAAGATGTGCTTGTTTATTCTCTTTGTTCACAGCTTAATGCTCGACCTTGTGCTGGTTTTTTCCTATATTCACACCTTAATGCTCTATATTAACCTAAGTTTGCAGATTTTTATTTGAATTTTTCTCTTGGTTATTGTACATTTTCTTTCTATGGTTTTAAGGCTCTAAATTGTTTTATATTTTATCTTGTTCTCTTTAAAGTTCTATATCATGCTATGTTTGTGGATTTTCATTCATATTGTTCAGAGTATATATATGTTCATATCTTTAAAGCTCTATATCATACTATGTTTGTGGATTTTCATTCAGAGAACATATGTTATTGACTTGCGTTTATTGTTTTAATACACTATTTTGTGTTAGATTTGTGGGTTTTCATTAAAAAAAAATATGTTGATGAACATCTTTGTATATATTCTTAATATTCTATCTGATGAAAAAAAAAGTTGCATATTTTCATTAGAATATATTCCACTTCGAAGCAAATTCTTCAATATTATTTGAAGACCTTATTATTGACTATCCGATGAAAAAAAAAAGTTGCATATTTTCATTAGAATATATTCCAGTTCGAAGCAATTTCTTCAATATTATTTGAAGACCTTATTATTGATATCAATTCTTACAATGAATAGCCCATTTCTTGTAGATAGTTTGCACTGTGGAGGATAAGATGAAGAGGTTTTCACTTGGTCAACCTCTTGCAATAAGTAGGCATTTTATAGGGTTTGCAACCATTTTCTACTCGTTATTTAATATTAGTGTTTACCTTGAGTGCTATTTAATATTAGTGTTTACCTTGACAATCCCCTCTAACAACAATTCTTAATGTACCAGATCTAAAAAAGCACATCCCCTCTTAGTTTTTGGAGCGAAGAACACCCAGAAAAATTGGGACTCGTAGAGATGTGGTAATATAAATATTATCTATTCGTAGTGATGCATGCCACCCACTTTATGCATTGTGCAATAGTTAAGATTACTGAGGCTTACCAAGATTATTGATGGACTTTATGCAAAGTGCAATAGTTAAGATTACTGAGGCTTACCAAGATTATTGATGGACTTTATGCAAAGTGCAATAGTTAAGAATCAAGATTAATAATGTTTATGTAGTGTATAGTTGTTAAAATTACTATTTTGTACTAAAATGTGGGCGATGGACATTAAATGGATCTTCTCGTTTAGGTGAGTGTTGTGATAGGGAGAATTTCCATCCACAACCAGGAAGAATCTAATAAAGGTTCTCAGTGTCGCTCAATGTTTTTCCTAAATTTCATTAGCATGTAGCAGAGAATGGCCTCGACAACCATCTTTTTTGTTTGATTTAATGATATATTTATATGTGGTTTAATGGCATGTAATGATATATTTATATGTGGTTTAATGGCATGTGATACCTTCTGAGCCTTGGGTTGTGGTTGTGATCCCTGTAACGTCCATAGTAACTACATGTTAATGTCCAGGTTTCAGGATTTTCGCTTTAACCACTGGCCCCCCCAAAATCTTATGTAGTTTAGAGTTTTTTGGTAACATTACATGAGACTTTACCACTGTTAATGAGTTGGTGTGGGAGTTAATAGTGAAGATGTATGTTGTTGTATGTTTCTTGTTAGATTTAATCTCCTGCTACATTTTCTTGTTGAGATATGGAGACTCATTCCTATTGTAATCAATTTATAAATATTGAGATATTTCAATTAACTTAGTAACATTATTTTTTTGTTTTTTTTAAATAAACAAAAATTCATTAATATTCATTATTTGTTTTTGCATTAATTCACTAGGGCGAGGACTAAGCTGCACCCAGCTCTTGTTTACTATTGTATTTCATGAATGGTAGTTTTTTTTTAATACTCTATTTTATTGGTCAATTATAGTTCTTTTTTTAATACTCTATCTTAGTGTACATCTTACTAAGTTTATTCTCCCATATCAAGCTTATCCAATTTTAAATTTTATACAAAATTAATAAAATAAAATATATATAAGCCATAATTATATGTTAACTAGGATTTAAGAGAAATCTATGTTGTTATAACTCGTTCTTATAGTTAATTTTAAATCAATCTCGTCCTCATAGTTAATTGTAAATCCATCTTAATTTGATTGATAATGTACACATCTCTAAATGTGAATTTATTGTAGATTTACAATAATATCCATTCCTCTTTTTAGAAATCTATATCAAATTTGTTGCCTTTAGACAATGTTAAGAAAAAGCAATAACTTTTCCCACATAACATGGATCAACTTATTCATATCTTTCACATTTCCTACATTTTATTGTTACGAGAGTAAAAACATAATTCACTATTATTGCTATCACAGAATTGTAAAACTTTTCATACTAAAGATTGAAAATTTATTTTATTATTTACAAAAAATAAATTTTTTTTTTTAAGATTTTTTCTCTTATTTTTGAAATAACATAAAAAAAATTTCATTTTAATAAAAAAAATCATTTTAATATAATAATAAAATTAAATCGTCTCTTGATTGAAAATATGTATAGAATTTAAATATCTATAAAAATTTAAATGTAATAAATCTTTAAAATTAAATATTTAAATATATTTTAAAATTTTAAAATTTTAAAATTTAATCAAATGTTATTATTAAAAAATAAATTAATTGGAATATATTTGTATCTTAAATATTGTTGTTGTGCATATTTTAGTAAACTTGCTCATCAATAATAACTACTTCTTAGAATAACAAAACATATAACCATTATATAACAATAGCCTATATTTAATTGTATAATTATTATCTTTCTTTTAATTTTTTTATTATTATTTTGCTAATTTACTATTAAAATGAAAACTTTTGCTAATTTACTCTAAAAATAAAACTTTGTAAAACTTTAATGATATATTAAATAAAAAATCCAATTTTACATATAATAATAATATTTTACTTTTTTTAATAAATAATACATCAACAATACAAATAAAGCAAATACATTTATACCATTTTTATATAAATACGCAATTTTCTTTCAAATAAAAATTGTTTGTTTTCTAAAACAATACATTGGAAAATACTGTAGAAAAGCAACTGGATCGTGTCATCATAAATGTCTTCCACACCATTTTTGTAAACCCAACATAATGCTCATCATGATCATCGCATCTAGAATAATAAACCAAACTATGCTTCAACATAATTACACCGAAATATCTTTAAGAGAAATCTGGTCAAAGGATGAATTTATCTTTCTTAATATAACTCGTTGTAGACAAAAATCTTGTCAATGGCAGAAGACAACTTCCTCAATATAATTACATAAAAGTAGTATAGCTCATTGTAGACATACATCTTGTCAATGGCAGAAGACAACTGCCTCAATATAATTACAAAGATGTAATCTAGATAGAAATCTGGTCAATGGAAGCTTATACGACATGTGAGGTAAACTGTGGATAATGTTTCCTAACGAAATCTTCTAGTTGAGGAATAATGAAAGAGGAAGCAGAGCAAATTGTTAACTAATCCTTCGGGATTTGTTGTATTGTATTATAATTAGATTAGTTAATAAACCGTCGACCTGTAGATAACCGTCAACCTGTGGGTAACCGTATTTTTCCCTTTTATATATATGTATCTTGATTATATGAATTAATTTAAATCTTGGAGTTTCGCCCTTGTTCTTCAGTGGTATCAGAGCCGCGATTTTTAAACTCCATGAATTTCAGTTCAGATCGATTTTGATAGACAGTCTTGAGTGGATCTATTTAGATCGTTGTTTTTTCATGTTGAAGAATGTTCGAATGTATCATGTCTCGAAAATAAAGAAGAGATTGTTGTAAGATGAACTGCATCAAGGAAAGAGATCGACATTGCCATTCCAGAGAGGATATTCCTGTCTGCTGTCCATTTTGCGGGTCTGGTTATGAAGCATACACCTGCGAACTGTAAGTGAGACGGATTGTGGAATTTTTAGATTGTGCAGTTGTATGTTGCCAGAGGGTTGCACAGTTAATGATATTGATATAATTTGCTATTGAGAAATTTTTTATACACAGTACAGACTACATATTTTGATTTCGATTAGACAAAATTTGCATGTACATTGTTCTTGCACAATATCTCACAATGCATTCTTTAATATGAATTGTGGGAGTAGTGCTTTCCGGAAAAGCAAACTACCAAGAATGGTTTAGGAAAATAAAGAACATTCTTATTTTTAATGATTTATGGGAGATGTTTGTGAAGGTAAGGATGATAATGAACCAGAACTGAAGAGGTAAGTCGACATATTCTTTCCAGCACCACAAAATTTACAACATTAAAGAAATTAAAAGATCGTTATGACTCCCATTCCTAACTAAAAATTATACAATTTTTTATGAAGTTATTTAATCTTGAACTGGAAGATAATGATAAATTGCCTAGCAAGTAATGTCTAAACTTTTGTAATGCATAAATCATGGAAATTCCTTCCCTTTCTGTCGTAATATAATTTTTTTCTATAGTAGATAACCTCCTACTAGAAAATGCAATAGGATGGTTGATAGAACCCTCACCTGGTTGAGAAAGTACCGCACCTAGAGCGGCAAATGAGGCAGCGACATGGACATGAATTTTTTTTTTCCAATCATGGAATACCAATATAGGTGCGGGCCTTCAACAAGTTGAGACTTTGCTGAAAATATTCATTCCATTGGAATTTTGCATTCTTCTTAAGTAATTTTTCCATTGGTGCTGTAATCTGAGCATAACCTTTGTTAAATTTCCTGTAATACTCTGTGTGACCCAAAGTTGTGCGTAGTTGTTGAACTGTAGTAGGCGGAAGCAGGTCCCCTATAATAGCAATCTTTGTAGGATCCACTAACAAACCTTGCTTACAAACTATATGTCCTAATAAAATACCAAATGGAACACAAAATATACATTTCTTCACATTCAAAGAGATTTGATACTGTCGACAACGTTCTAGCATCAACCTCAAGTTTTCAATATGATTCTTAAGTAACCCATAAACTGTCCAATCATCAAAATATACTTCTGCGAACTTATGAATGCATTCCTTAAATGCATCGACGAATATACGTGAGAAAATTACGGGAGCATTCTTTAGGCCAAAAGGAATTACCGTGTACTAGAAGCAACCCCACTATGCCGCAAATGTCGTCTTATGTCGATCTTACTTAGAAATCTTAATACGATGATACCTGGAGAATCCATCCATAAAGGAATATGTTTCCTGTCCTCCAACAGTTTCAAGTACTTCATATGTAAATGGAGTTGGGAAAGGATCATGTAGATAAACATCATTCAACTTCCGCAAGTCGACACAAATACCGATCTCTCCAATCTTCTTGTCTTGGACCACCATAGGACTGATCCATTCTGATTCTTCGACAAGCTCAATGATTCCTGCATTAAGTATTATGTCAAGCTATGCTCTAACTTTTTCCTTGTAGCGCGAATTCAACCTGTACAGTCATTGTTTAATTGGATTAGCGCATGGTTTTAGCGGGATCTTCATTTCACCCAGGTCACCAGCGATACCTTTCATCTCTGAAAATTTAGTAGGAAACAGATCTTGTAACTCATGCAATAGGTCAGTAATTTTTCCCACTATTTCATCATCCCAGTAATCACCTATATTTGCAAACTTTGGGTTCTCAGTAGAGCCAATATTTACCTTTTTAATCTTTAATTGATTTAGGAGTTTTTCTGATGAAATTTTTGGTTCTTGTAGGTCACAACTTCCTTCACTTTCTGGGATATGAATGTCTCTTGGATCATCATCCTCTAGTTCTCCGCTGATGTTGAAACCCTTCGTCATTTTCTCCACTCTCACAGTCCACTGTTGCAGATTAGACACTGGCGCTGGAATTTCTTTAAAAAATTTAGCCTTGACAATCTGTAGAGCCACATCTATTGTAGGAATTCATCCTCATAATTAAATGTATGTTTGAAGTTTGTATCCAAATTGCCCCATTATGCAGTTCATTGTCGTAGCTCCAGCGATGTATACCAATTTCTTAGGATGGTGTCAAGTGTATGAATGAACATATTTACCCATTCTTACCTGAGTATATTCTGCCAGATTGTAGTATAGGTAGCCAAATGAAGAGAAGGGCTAGTGAGCCTTGCATATTTTTCTCCAATATAAGGGATTCCTTCTTCCAACTGAATTTATAAGTATATTATGCACTGCGACCAACCGATTACATAGTGCTTATGGGTAGGCTACCATCTCATTGGTGTTGCTTTCAAGGCGGCATATAGTGCTAATACGTGTTGTTGGACAAGAACCTTACCTTCAAATTCATCAATAAACTGATCTATATTAGGAAAACCTTCATAACTAGGGAGGCTACATACCTCTATTCCAACCCAACGCAGTGACTTAGTCACACAAGCACATCTTCGCATAGAAACTTCATTTAGTATGTTCTACTAGTTTTCAAGAGCTTCACCAGAATCATATGAACAAGAACTAACACTCCTCCAATGAAGTGTCCCATCTGTCCTGGGATTGATATAGTCATCTATCCTTTGACTAGTTCTGCATATCTCTGTCCTTCCAGTGGATCTAGAGATGAAACAACTCTAATCTCCTCATTTTCAAATGTTACTATTCTCTTCTTAAAATTAATAACAATCTGATTTGGAATTGCCCAATCAATGCCCAAAACTATAGGATATGGATTAGTGTAATCGACAATATCAATTAATTCAAAATGTACATATGTTCATAGTCCCTCCACTTCAATAGGGGCCCCAACTATTTGACCAAATGGTATTACTTTCTGCTGATTGACCAACTGTAACCGAATAGATGACCATACTAACTTCAGCTTACCCATATTCTCCCATGTCTATTTGGTCATGATGTTTACATCTGACCCCAAATATAAAATAACAAAATCCATGTCGTAGTCACCAATCAGTGCATTAAGTCACAGTTCTCAACCAGTCTTGAGTCTTCTCTAAATACGATTGACAACCCTCTAGAATCTCACTTCTTCCTCAGATTCCCCAATTAAATTTTGTAATTCTCTTAAGGCATTCTCATCTTCAACCAGGGATAAACAACTTTTTATGAAAGAATGAAGAGCACTTACCTTTCCTAGGTTCTTCTTTGGCACAGACTTGTCGAAGCGAGGTGGCATGTCATATACATATCCTTCTTTGGTGACAGTTGGCAGGGAGGGTATCGATGGACCCTTCATAAATTCATCACGAGCTTCCAAGAATATACCTTTCTCCTTTTGAGCATCGAACTGAGATAGCTTCTGAGCTACCGACCTTACTCTCAGATCCCTCAAACTACTAGAACCATTCTTCTCTCCACTCGTCGTAGCTCTTCCTCTTGTTACTACAACGATAGTAGGATGGTTTTGTCTTGGTTCTGCAGAGATCTTCTGTACATTTTGATTGTGATTCTGGTTCTGGTTCTGTGTTGCCTTCCATTTATCTGTAAGTTGTGGATAGTCTTCAATGGTATGATCTACTGCTCTACAATATGTGCAAGTCGTAGCAACATGTGGGTAATATCTAGCATAATGTCCAGGCGTACCACAATTATAAAAAATAAATTGTTCTCGACCCCTACCAAATCCTCCTCATCCATGGCCTCTGAAACCACCTCGCGATTGATTGAACTGTACATTATTTCTCTCAGCTTAACCTTCTCCCTTCATAAGAAATGTGTCTGTAGTTCGCTCAGTGAGCAATTGGTATGCTCGATAGTGTTTCTTGTCATGTTCAATAGAGCTACAGAAATTACACCATAAGTTCTAAGGAGCACTTACCATCTTTTGTAATAAGTAGCATTCTTCTGGTCGGTGCCCTTTAGTCTGACAAATTCTACACCATACATCAAGATTCAATGGACTTGAGTTACCAACATTGAGATAGTCATGAAACGTTGTACATTGATCTTTAGAATGTCCATCTTCCTTTCATATAATGCACCAAACATATTCTCATTTTTCTTTTCCTTACTTGATATCTTGGATATGAACAGACAAGTTTGCTAACTGTGACTGGATATAAGCCATACCAGCTCAAGTTTCTCCAATAAGTGATGCTTCTAACTTCATAGCCAATTCCAAGGCTTCCGTATGTGTCGGTATCTTATATTGCATGAGCGGTACCTTGATATGAGGTAGTAACGTAGCTATAAGCCACTCCTTATGTTGTAGATCATTCATCGAAAATCTGGTACGAGCCATTAAATTTTTAAATCATTGGTCAAAGTCGCAAACAGACTCATTCAGCGCTTGCTTGATCTATTTCAGTTCAGTAATACACTGAGATTCATACTTTGGTTTATTAAACTCAATCTTTAATCCTTGCTTAAATTCCACCAAGTTTTTCGCAGTTTGATTACCAGTGACTTCAGAAAATTTCATTAAAAAATCTAAAGCGCAACCCCTAAAGGTCGTGATCAACTGTGCCAACTTAACATTGTTGTCTTGAACTTGTTATACAGTCCATAGTGTGTTGCATAAAAACTAGTGTTGTTCCGTATCTTCTTATCTATTCCCATTAAAGATAGGTAAATTCATGTCGTCCCCAACCATTCTGGGCCTCCGGGGTCTTGGTTGATTTACTACTAATGGACCACTACTTGGAGCCTTCCCACTCATCGAAGTATTATTCTGACTATTTCCACTGCTCAGACTAGGTTGAAAGAAATGTGAAGAATCATTAGGTCTTACCTCAATCTCTGGAGATGTACGTGGGGTTGTGGATTAGTCATAGCCTTGGTCCTGGAACGGTTCTTCATATCCTTCTTCTTCCTTAGAAATGTGCTGGTAGTATTCTTCTTTCTCACTAGACTCCTTGTCGAGATGTGGTACTGGTTCGTAGACTCTCCTTTTAGTCGCATTACAACCCTTCGTTCGTGTCGCAGTTCTCCTCCTCTTGTTTGACCAAAACCATCTCCCACTTCGTAGAAATCCACAGTTTTTTATTGGTTCAGTCTCGTCCCCTCTAATCATTCCAGCTTATCCCCATTAATCCATCCAGACCATCACCCATGAAAAACCCATGCCCACAGCACAAAATCACTCTACTTGTCGGATTCCATTTGCATCACACCCTTTTCACAAAGTAGCTTCTTGATTGACAAGTTCAACAACTTGAGGTACTTACTACATGGACCTTCAAAGAACTCACACTATTATACACTATATGACTTGATAGTGTCAACAATGAATTCAATAATATACCCCTCCAGTACACTGTCCAGCCATTAATCCACTGCGCGAGAATTTTTTTTGTTAACACCTTTTAGTCTCTGTATTAATGCGAGTGTCCAGCTCCTAGGTTCACCCCCTTGGAAATTTGTCTTTTGCTCGGTCAACTTGCTAACCATTCATATAGTACCACAGGGAACTCGTTGAAGAATAACTCATGAATATCAATAAAAATATACTTTCATAACCAGTCTTCGTCATACAACCGACGGTGCCTATTCTGCTCCCTAAAAAATTCCTCCAGATGTAGATCTTGCCAATCCTCAATCTCTGGCTTAGTCAGATGCCACAACATTACCCTTCACCTCAAAGTCCTGGTCCCAGTAACATAACCATTTTTTGGCGCACTTTTACTTCGACCAGGGTTCAACACTTAACATTTCACCAACAAACACCTTAACCATAGACAACAGAGCGAAAGTGAGCGAATCCCTTTCGGAAACACCTGCAGAGCAGATGAAGTCTCACCCGAAGTATCTATGGGGACTGTAGGAACCAGACTTCATACAATATATAAGGGGAATAGTCAGCGTGCAATACATTTATCAACATATTCTACTCCATCACTTCGATAGAATTACAGGTTCGACACAAATATTACTTCGACAGAATCCTTAACTTCGCCATATTCACATACTGATTAGACTATATTTGCATTCATACATTCTACTAATCATACATTCACATAGATATTCAACAAAGGAATGAAACACATATCAAATCACATCACAACACAACATGCAAAAACACAATGTTTAACATGGAAGCCCATATGGGAAAAACCATGAAAGCGCTTGCCTTTTATTATGAGTCACAGCCAAATAAGCACTCTAGGTAAGACTTACATATTTCTTCATGAATTACAATGGATCTGCGCACACAACCTACAAATAAACCAATCGACTTCCCCCAAATATTTTTGACAGGCATAGCATATAGCTTCATTACATAGAAAATAACCCGAATTACAATGACCATCAGAGCATAACCATAACCAACCCAAAACTTCTCTCATATTACATATTTATAGCATGCACTTAGCTTGCTACTGTGCCACTAACTCAGTAACTTCCTAACTAAATCATTAATATAATGTGGACCAATCCTAACTAACTGACTCAACCTCGACCATTGACTCGATCAATATGACCGTTTTTCTCATTTTCTTGGTTGCTTCGTTGGAGTTGACCACTTCGTCGAACCGCTTCCACTTTGTCTTTGTCCACATCAAAATTGGTTCTTTAAAACTTGGTACTTCCCAAAAAGCTAGGCCCAACACCATTACTCATGATGATACTTGTGTGAATACATGAAGAAGATGGAGGCTTGTTGTGTTATATCTACAAGTGGCAATTATGTCCATAGTAAAATTGTTGAACCTGCAGTAACAACAAATAATTAATACTAAAGTGGTTAGTAATCCAACTGTCATTAATTAATAATGTGCTAATAAATGACACGTTGTTACTATGGTTTCTTTTATTAATAAATTATATTTAGGTTTGTGTTTTATGGTCTATTATAGCTTGGAATAAAATGACTGTCATCCACTAATAACATAATCAAATCATTTCCAACTGCAAAACAACTCAGTGGGAGTTCAAAGGTTGGACTCTTCGTATTCTAATATTGTTTATATCAATGGGCATGGGACGAGGTAGATGAAAAAAAAAGAGTAGGTAGAAGCATCGATACTTAGCCTGGAAGTGGAATGCAGGAATGCCTAGAAGAGAGGAAGAAGTGTGGGAACGCTAGTCCAGAAAAGAGTTGCAACAACCTAGAAGTGTGCATGTTGTAGGTGTGAGAGGGATTCCCCAAATGTGGTTGATACTCAAAGTTGAGTGCTATAGATGATGGATTCTGTAATAAATATTCTTGTGTATGAATAAAATTGTTGTATTAATTCCAGTTGATGAATGTGTGATGCAATTGTGGTTATATGCTTGTTTGCCATCTATTATTATTTCTGTGGTTGACTGTCTTTTTTGCATTGCGAATTGCAGTCGCTGCCTGCATTAAACATGGTCAACCAAAGTCACCCATGGTCAAACATATTCAATTGTAGTTAGCCATGTTGAACATAAAAGTCAACCATAGTCAAACATGATTAATAATGGCAAACATGGTCCACACTAATTGGGTGGTTGGGAGGAATGTTGTTATACTCCCCACAAGAGTTCGAATCTCACTATGTGACATGTTATGTAATTGAGGTTTCTTTGATTCTAAAATTTGTATATTTCAGGTGAAAAACTATGGCACTCATATTATGCAATTTCCACAACTAATATATGTGACTAAGATTTTTTGAATATTTCCAACCTGTGTCCAAACAAAACAAACTGGAAAATATATGTGGAAAAAAGATTAAAAAAAATAGACTATTCAGACTACTCCAAAAACTAATAACACTTAAATGCTTGTAATTAACAAACACAATCATATTTTAAAGAAGGGTTGATATATGCTAATAATAATAATGAAAAATGGCCTTAAATCAACCATTTTAAATATGTAGCTGTGATAAGTAATAAATACATGTTTATAACTTTCCATAATCGCTTTCCTGTTTCATGCATGATGCTTTAAGCCTATGTAGTAATCGGTGTAAATGTTTAACTACCATATGATCATAAATTCACTCTACGAATCACGATAAATAAGCAACAATAGTAACATTATGTTGGCAGCTTTCAACAATAAACTATTGGTGTTTGATGCACCCACTAATGGCAATAGGGATTTAGTGAGGCCATTAAATGTCCAAGTACCATATGCCACGGGATGCCACTAAATGTCGAAAATCCATGATATCAAACATGTCTCCGTACTTGTATCGACTTAATGCTTACACGTAATGTTTTTTTTTTCAACGGAAAAAAAAAAAGTTCCTTGTTATTCACTATGTGAATCAAAGAAACTTACAGTAGTTACCTATCCCAAGGATAGAATCATTGACTACATACCCTATAGTCTATTACATAATATCCGATAGTGCTTGCCACAATTCAGAAATATTACATTCCTACCATTGCTACTGATTACAGCTTTAAGAAATACAAAGATACAAGGGAGATTAAAACCAAAAACCCCATACTTCTTACATCGATATTACAAAATAAATACTAAAGACTTGCCCAGATTAATAAAGATGCAAATGAATCATTTCCCCTGGATGATTGTTGACACAGCTCTTCTCGATAGGGGTTCACTCTATTGTTAACAAACACTAACAGCCCTTACACACTGGCCCGGAAAGGAGTTACCCTTCCAGCAACGCCTGCGAAGCAGGCGAGGTCTCACCCGAAGTGAATAAGGGTGTTGCAGGAACCAAGCTTCCGCACTTGCGAAGAAGATATGTGCACGTTAACCAGAGAGTACAATATTTACCACAGTCTATTTAACCAATCATTCGCATATTTACCTCAAAGCATATTCAACAGTTCATTCACGTTAACCAACAACATGTATCAACACAAATCAACAGAAAGCATTTAAACAACCCATCATCACATAACAACATAATTCATAACCGAACATCTTCATTCATTAACATCTGTAGAACAAACCTCGCAGAGAATAGTCAAGTCATTCCTATCACAGAGACAATAAAATCCAAAAGATCACGTTAATATCCAAAACTTAGATGCCCTTAGGCTTACAATCTTGCTCTATTTATATGTTTTTCTCTTATTCAAATTGGTCCACATGACCGACTCAACTAATCTAACAACTCTTATATTTCCACAAAACGTGGCAAAAGGTCCTTCTTCCGCGGAATGACCCTTTCGCACCTGTCGGCTTCTGCACTTCTTGCGGATCTATCCTGTGCCAACAGGCCCCAAACACAAACGTGTGGCTCGTCCTGAGCCACTTCAGCTGGACACTGTTGTTTGTTGTACTGCTGCTGAAAGTTGTCATAGGCGGTTTGGGTCTGGTCGACTATCTCTTTGACTGAATTGCGGAGCTATGTACTTTATGTTACCTGCTGCTGTGTTGGATGGTCACACACCTTCTGTCGGGCCTCCTGCAACTGTTCTTGTACCTGTTTCATCTCTAAAACTATTTTGGCAATGAGGGCTTCAGCCTTTGCTTGAAGTTCATTCAAATGTTCCGCTTGGCATTGCTTCCTTTGGTCATCTTTTTCTGCTCGTTGCTTCATAGTCTGGAGTTCCGCAGTCTTCACCATCTGTATCATTTTGGGCATCGTCTTAAATGATCCTTTAAATGTCTCCAACTATTCTTCGTCTTCACGGAGCGCTTTCTTTAGTGCAGCTAGCTGGTCATCATCAACCAATATATCTTAGAATTCTATAAGCCTTACTGCCACCTATTGGGTTTCCTATTCCATATCCTGAATCTCCGCCACTGCTTCCTCTATCACCGTTTGACGACTCTGAACTTGTGCAGGTGGAGTGTTGGATGTAACTCGGGTTTGCAGCTCTGCATTTTCCTTTTAGAGATCAATGACAGCGACTCCTAACATCACAACCTAGGCTTCCAAGGAAACATCCGGTTCTATCTCTACCTTTTCACATGCCTTTTCTAGTGCTTGTTCTAACCACATCCTTTCTTCGACAACCTTTCCCTGCTCAGTGAGTACAATAGCCTGCTCCTGGATAACCTTCTCTTTTTCTGCCAGGGTTGCTTCCAATTGATCTTTTTCTATGACCGCTTGTGCTTTTGCTGTGATAGCTGCGACATGTTTGGCCTGAAGGTGTTCTACTTTTATCTCACTGTGTTGTAGTTGCTTCATGTATTCGACCATTTTGTTGTGTATTATAACCTCGCAGTCACGGATCTCTGTGCTTGCTGTCGCTTGGACGTGATGTAGGGTCAACATTGGGAGCAGGTTGAAATCAACCATTGCCAAGTCAGCCTTCCGAATCGCAATATCCAAGGTGTTGTCTCCTATCAGGAATGCATGGGTTTCGACCTGGACGATGCATTGCTAGGTGCCTACGGCTACCTCAACTCTGGGGTTCGGCTAGTTCTAGTCGATGTCTCCGTGCGGTACCCTGATGTTGATTATTGTATTTGCCACCGTGTTTAACAATTCCCCGATGTACTGTAAATTGTAGGTGGAATGACCTTCCGACGATTGTGCTCTATGATCTGCATGATACTATCCACCAGACTGTTGGCCTACTATGTAGTGAGCCCGATGCGTGTACCACCGTCGTTGCGGTCCATTCTGTTCTTTGTTCGTCCTTCTTCCTGCTGGAGGTCGAGCTCCGGGTCCGTTGGGGTGTTAGCTGTTGAGGCCCCGTTGTGACTAGAGTCGACCGTTTGATCCTTCGCATCAGTCTCCTGTTCCTCCTTTTGGTTAGCGGAAGCCACTTCGTTCTGGGTCGGGTCCTGTCGTCCTGTTGTTTGTGCCGCTTCGATGTCCTTTGGATCTGCAGGGACTTTCCATTCCTCATACCAGTGGACAATGATGTTGTCAAGCTCGGCTTCACTAAGCTTGTACTGTGTTCTCACACATTGCTTGGTCAGATCTGCATGTGCTCGGAGGTAAATCGTGTGTATTTCGACAGATATTTGGACGATGGACTGATACTTCATCGCAACTTGTAGTGTGATCCGTGGTATCAGCATTGCATCCATCCGCATCCTTTTGAGCCAAATGTAGAACTGGATAACATTCTCCTGCTGCCAGGCCTTATTGGTAGTTTCCCATAAGTTCTGGTACCACGCACCGTCGCATACTCACGGTTCTGTGAGGGCCACCCCTTGGTAGTCGTCTGGTTCTCTCCATTCTTTTAAGGCGACCAGGAGGAGTAACCACGAGTATGTAAAGGGTCGTCCATTTTCCTGGGCATCATATGCGTCCTCGGTCAATTCGTGCAGCAGGAATTGAGCCCAGTTCATCCTTTCTCTTGTGGCGCATCATTCTGATGCTGCAATGACCCCTGAATTGCATTGCATCGGTCGATTTTTCCTCGTTACTTTGACCGCCAATATTTTTGCTGTGGATCGGACCGCTTGGTTGTTGATTGTGTGGATCAGGTAGCCTCGGGAATCCTTCTGTGCCCCATACTTTATAGCCAACTGCTCAGCTACTTTCTTATCATTATCCTTTCCCTGAAAAAATTGTGACGGGTCGGCTCCCTCTTGTGGTAGGCCGGTGACTATAGCGATGAGGTCGACGGTAACTGGGATTTTCTCATGAAGCCACAGGGAGCTGTCGTGGAAGCATGCAAGGAGTTGCTTGACGCATGCATTGACCTGTGCTAGGTGCCCAAAATGCGATAGAAGAGTGATGCCTAGCAATCCTGATTGTCCCAATCTCTGTGCCTGGTGAGCTCTTAGAATGGATGCCTAATGAGGGTAGCTAGACTAGGAGCCTACTTTAATTATCAACCCGAGGGACGTACAAACTTCAAAGGTGCAGGCACTATATGTGATCTTGTAGGATAGTCTTTGTCGTGGTTGGGTGTTGGTATCAATGTTTAGGGGTTTGTCTAAAATAAATTGAATAAGCTGGGAAAGGATTGCCTAATCTATGGATGAAAAATACCTATGCTAGGAAGTTCAAATGATGAAATTAGTAAATCTATATTAAGGAATTTAAATGCTGAAAACAGTAAATATGTCCCTAAGAAATGACTTGCTGAAAACAGTGAATTTATACTATGAAATTGAATGCTGAAAACGTAGCAGATCTATTCTAAAATAATGAAGGCTGGATCTTTAATCTAAGAAGCAATTACTGTTAATCTAATACATAAAACTAGAAGTCTGGTCCAACCTATTCAATTGCCAAAACCAAGTTCAGAATGCCATTATCTAATGCTATGAATTAATCAAAACTTTAAGAAGTGAATGTCATTAATTAACCACGGTATTGAAAGTAAGCAATCTTTATGAGCAACCATAATAATGGGAGAGTGCATAAGCTTTAAGATCTAGATCACTGTTTCATAAGTAATGCAAGCACATAGGAAAATAAGTATTGAAATATGTCTTGGAAGAATGCTGCTACAGGACTACAGAAACAATGTTACCGAACTACAAAATGCGTTATAAACTTCTACGGAATCATACTGGCCGCTTTACTACAGAAATCAAATCATACTACTTAACACCATTTAAATTCTTTCATATGCAATTTAGATTCAGTCAATGTAAAGCACATAATGAAAAATACCTAAACAGTAAGATCTCCTGACTTACGTGTTGGAGGGAACCTCTCCAACCCGTACTCAGGAGTGGATAAAACTTATAGACACTGAATTGAAAGCAACATCAAGTCTTTATTCAAAATAACAACTTCATAGTTTAACAAAGGTCTGTAACACAAATTGTCTCAATAGTATAAAAACGTAAAATGATGGTTCTCAAAAATGGCAACAGGATCATATCGCTAGCCGAGAGGCCCATATATATATGCCTTTAATGCTTAACCTAGCTATATGTCTAATTGCCGATTCTGTTTGAACAGGTGTTCTCTCTAGAAATCAGGAAAAAGGCACTGACCTTTGCATGATCTTCAGTCCTTTGCTTGATCTGCGTGTTTGTCCCTTAGTGTACCTGGACCTGCTTAATCATACTCGATTTTCATATAATTAGTTTATTGAACACGCATTCAACATACAAGAATAATCTTTAAAACAACTTCATTAAATAATCAAGGTAAATCATTTCTCCCACAAAACAAGTGTATTTCTTCACCCTTTCTTGTGCTTTACTGTGGGGAAAAAGGCTATCAGATACTTGTAACTTGGATTCATCATTCTCTCCCATACTTGAAGGATTCACCCATCCTTGGGTGACATATTTAGCTCATCCATGATTTCTCTGATGTCCCATGCTACCACCTTGGGGGTCCCTGCCTTCCTTTGGTAGCCCATGCTTTGATCCTTCTTGACCCATGCTCTCCTCTCTTCTTCCTCATTAATCTGTTCCTTAATAACCAGGAGAAGGAAAAATGGAGGATTCAGCCTCATCCCAATCCATTTGAGCTGATTCCTTATCAAGGATTCCCTATAGAGTTTGGCTTTGAAAAGAGCATCTTCAAGTCTAAGATGGGAGTGGAGCTCTCTTATTTTTAGATCACTTGCTACTCTACGCCATCTTTCCTTAATAGACTCATGAACCTCTTTGTGTGTGCTTTGGAGAGTAACATCAAAGTGTGCCACAGCCTCTTGCTGCTTCGCAGGCGAATGGGGATCAACTCCTCATCCTTGGTGGGGATCCTATGGTTGTAAATTATTCTTTTAGGGTGAGTTGCCTCTGCCCTTACCATTAATGGATTTTGCCATTTTGCTGCAACGTAAATGTGGTAGTCTTGAGCTTGTTCAATTTCGTGATTCATCCATGAACACAGTGCCCTCAACTGGAAATTGCCCATGTAAGGGTTTGGCAACCAATTGGGTGAGCTAGGAACTACAAAATTGTGCAAGAAAAATTCACTTAGCTGGTCCTTCTCCAACTCTATGGAGTTTAGAGATGCATCCATAAATTCTTTGGGAGAGTTTATCTCTATAGGGAGTCCTTGTTTTAACCTTTGGAGCTAGAATTTTCCCCACTTCTCTTGTAGATAAACTGCATAAATTGTTGATGGCAGCCTGAGGTCCAGTAGTTTATCATATATTTTAGTGTTAGTAGCCAAAACATCCCTCAATTGAACAATATCCTGGTCCTTTTTAGCTAACTCCTCTTTTGCCTTAGCCAATTTCTCTTTAAGTGATGAATTTTTCTGCTCAGCCACTTTTAGCTTCCCTGCATGATGCATTTTCAGAATTTGTGTCTTTTCAGGTGAAAACGGGGGAGATGTTGGCTGGATTCCTGATTCAATTCTCAATGTTGCCAGGTCCTTTCTGAGCTTTTCTAGTTCCACTCGTGCCTCAGCGAGTTGGTTGAAGACCCCAAGGTTCTCATTGTGCTCAAGAGGGTTCCCCTGGAAGTTGTCTTGCTCTTCTTGTGCATTCTGTTCTTCTTCTACATCCTATTCTTCTTGTTCATCCTGCTCTTCTTGTTCATCCTTCTCTTCTTTTGCATCATGTTCTTCTTGTTCATCTTGCTCCTCTTCTGCATCCTGCTCTTCTTGTTCATCCAGCTTTATGGTGTAGTGGGATCTTCCTGATCTACCCAAAGATCATCATCCTCATCAGACACATTTTGAACTAGGGGACTGGGTTCCCTTTTCTCTTCCTTGGTAATTCGGATTCTGGATGCTTGTGTGAATCTTTTACTTCGTCTCTTTGGCCCTTGATTACTAGTAGAAATCCCTAGGTTTGTTTTGGGGGAGTCATCTCGTGAATGCTTTATCTTCACCAGGGTATCAACCACGCTATCTAGGTCGATTTTCCTCTTAGTCCCTGATGTAGAGGTGGTCTTGCTCTTTGATCCAGGAGGTAGGGTTATGCCAACTGTGGGTGTACCCTTCATTCTTTGAACATCCTCTGCAGATACCAACACGAATTCTTCCCAAGAAAGCTCTAGGATCTGTGCTTTTAATTCCTCACAAATGATCAATTTGATCATCCCATGATGGGCTAAAGCATCCTCTTTTCCTTTAATCACTTCTTGCTCATTTTTGCTAGAGATAGGAGCAGGTAGTATGGAATACTAATGTTGTTGTTTGGTGGAAGATGGGCTCTGTGCCTCAACAACTCTAGAATTCGAAAATGAAAAATGGGGACATAACTTATCCTACTAGTGCATGTAATGTATTTCTGAACGATTGCAGCCATTTAATCCCATGGTGTCGGCATGGAGAGTCTTTTGAATCCATCTTTATCTTCATCGTAGACCTCTCCTCGCTCAAAAAATGATGCCTTTGCTTCATGGTTTTCCTCCCGATCATCCCTGCTCCAATGCAGGCCCATTGGCAGAACAATGAATTTGGCAATCACTTCATCATCCAACCTTATACATAACCCCTTCACTCGGGTGACAAACTGTTCATCCTTGATATGTTTTAAATTTCTTGCAAACTCCAGAGCCACCCCTGCATTGTATCCTTTCAATCCTAAGATGAAAGGCATCCATCCCGTGCTGTGGATGATTGCTAAGATTCATGGGTTCTGATAAATAGCGTTGTGTTCCTCTAGTTCGCTTTTCTTGAAACCTTTTGTCATCCTGAAATCCTTTACTATAACAATAAACCAGCACTTGGAGCGTGGTTATATTTCCTCAAATGGTTGAGGTTGATCACTGGTTCGAGGGCTGGATTGTTGGCTGCGTGACCACACTAAATTCCAATTCCTTGCTTCTGGAGAGTTCTGAGAGGTTTCGTATATGCAAAACTGGATTTATGGAAGATTATGCAGTCTTACTTAACTGCATATCCATGCTTATCCTCATTAACATTTGTTGTACCTGCTGCTTGATCGAGCCCTGCTTTTCATTTCATGATCGTATATTGCCCCATTTGCTCTGATTATTTGGAAGTATGGCTGCTAGATGTGGGTTTGTCATTTGCTGATATGACAAAGGTAGTAATCATGATTCATTGGGGCTGAGATGACTTAGGTAGCAATCATGATTTATTGAGGTCATTCTGAACTGAACCGTGCCGCCGAATGAAGATGTAAGCTGTCCTCAGCTTCAGAAAACAAATGTCTTGCGGGATAACGTTTTGGCCTTAAAAATAAAACAAATATGTTTAGAGATTACCTTGTAATGTTTTAGTGTACCTAAGTTGATGATCTGGCTTGATTTTTATGCGTGGCGGATTCCGTATTAGATTTGGCAATGTCTGTAGTAAATTTTGGCATGTCAGTAGTTACGTGCGTGTGCTACTTTTTCCCTTGTGTTCGTTTGAATTTGCTGTATTGGTTGCTTTTGAACTTTGTGCCATTCTGTGATTTGACTTTGTAATGCTGTTGTTGCATTGGTTTTCTGATTCTTCTTTTATTGTTGTAATCTAGGTTGGCTCTCTTGAATAGATGGCAAGCTCATGTGAAGATATTGCAGATGTGATTGAATAGCTTGTTTGCTGGAAATGAATTCTGTAGTAGTTTATACCTTTGTTGTCTTCCTTGGAATACGTGGCTGGCTGGCTTGGTTGCTTTAATGGTTGATAATAATCGGGATCACTTGATTAGATTACAGGCTCGCTTGTATTATGATGACAGGCTCGCTTGAATAGTAGCAGGTTTTGAATAATAGCAGGCTCTCTTGATTGAATTTTGTAGTGTGATATCTTTGCTGTTGACTTGAATATATGACTAGATCACTTGATTATTGATTGTTTGCATTTTGCATGTTGTTTCTTCGTGGGGATGTATGATGCCCTGCAATTTTACCTTATCATTTCTGTAGTTTGTTATTTGGCATTTTGCTCATCCCCCTTTCTCATGTTTTTTTTTTTAATCATTTTGTCTTTTTTTTTTCTTTTTCTTTTTTCATTCCTTTTTTCCATTTTGCTTCCCTTTTTTTTTTAGCAATTTTTTCTCTTTTTTTTTTATGAACTGAATTTCAATGGTTTTCGATGCTCTCTATCAGCATCAGTTGTTGCTGGTAGAGTACCTGTGTAAACTCCTCCTTTGACTGTGGCTTCATGTAAAATTTGAGTCGATGTCCATTTACTATCACAGGAAACTCCTCTTCATCAATTGTAATGATCCTTACAGCTCCATTTTCATAGATCTTTTGAATAATGTAAGGTCCCAGCCATCTAGTTGTTAGATTTCCCTTGAGTGTGTGAAACCTAGAGTCATAGAGTAGTGCCCAGTCACCTTCTTGGAACTTTTTATCCTTTAGGTGTTTGTCATGCCACTTCTTCCTTTGTTGTTGGATGATTTCAGTATGGGCAAGTGCTTGCTAGCGTTGCTCATCCAGTTGATTCAATTGTAGCATGTGTTCTTGTTGTATCTCTGTTAGTTCCATATTTAACTCAGCTGCGATTCTTAATGTCTTTATTTCAAATTCAATTGGCAGCATGACTTTCTTTCCATATACTAGTTCATAGGGTGTGAATCATGTTGTTGTCTTCCATGTGGTATTATAGGCCCAAGCTGCCTCACTCAGTCTATCAGCCCAATCTCTTTTGTGGAGTTGGACAGTCTTTGTCAAAATCCTCTCTAATTCTCTGTTGGTTACCTCAGCTTGACCATTTGCTTGAGGGTGATAGGAGGAGGACTGTCTGTGCTTGACATTGATTCTTTTAAGCAAGTATTCTATTA
The DNA here is from genome assembly GCA_027924585.1 of Larix kaempferi. Lineage (NCBI taxonomy): Eukaryota > Viridiplantae > Streptophyta > Pinopsida > Pinales > Pinaceae > Larix > Larix kaempferi. Next base: position 50,146 of record BSBM01001510.1, read on the forward strand.
AATTTGATGTAAATTGTGGGCCTTGATCAGAAACTAGTTCTCTTGGTACTCCAAACCTGTGAAATATCTCCTCAGTGAAGAATTTTGCCACGTTGCTTTCATTGGCTACAGCAAGTGTTGCTACCTCAGTCCACTTTGTGAGGTAGTCAGTGCATACTAGGATGTAGCTCTTCTGATTTTACCGTGGGTTGATTGGACCAATGAAATCAAATCCCCATTTTTTGAATGCCTCCAAGGACATTTGTGGATGGAGTGGCATTTCTTCTTTTTGTGTTGGTTTCCCCATCCTTTGGAAGTCAACAAAGTGTGAAACATATTCATAAGCATCTTTGTGGAGTGTTGGCCAATAGTACCCTGTTTGCGAAATTTTATAGGTTGTCCTCTTTGCAACATAGTGTCTTCCACATGGTTCATTGTGAGTGGCATGCATTATGTCATGCACTTCATCTTCTCTAATGCACCTTCTAAGTATTTGATCCGGTCCTTGTTTGAAGAGCATGCCCTATATCCATGTGTATGTGGCACTTTGCCTTATTACTTTAGTCTTTTCTTTATAACTGTAATGTTTTGGAAACTTCCCAGACACTAAATAGTTTGCTATGTCAGCAAACCATGGGCTTCTTGTTGATATGGCAAAAAGGTGCTCATCTGGAAAGCTGTCATTCATTACTTCACTGTCTTGTCCATGTGTGAGCCTAGATAAGAAGTCAGCCACCACATTGTGTTTACCTATCTTGTCTAAAATCGTGATGTCAAACTCTTGGAGGAGTAGCAGCCATCTAATGACTCGAGCACTTGTGTTGGGTTTGTTCATGATATACCTTATGGCTGAATGGTTTGTATGAACAAAAACTTGGTAACCTGTTATGTAGTGCCTGAACTTGTTAATGGCATGGATGGCAGCCAAAAATTCATTCTCTGTAACAACATAATTTAATTCTGCCCCTTCCAAATTTTTACTGATATAATATATTACATAGGGCTTCTTCTCTTTTTCTTGTCCAAGGACATACCCGATTGCTTTATCTGATGCATCTGAGTGGATGTGAAATGGAAGTGCCCAGTCTGGTCCTTGGAGTACTGGAGCTATAATTATTTTCTCCTTAAGGTTATCAAATGCTGTCATGCAATGGTTTGTCCATATGAACGCAGTGTCTTTTGTGAGAAGGGAAAACATTGGTGTAGCAATCCTGCTATAATTTTTGATAAATCTCCTATAGTACCCTGTTTGTCCAAGGAAACTTCTCACATCCCTTTGTTTAACAGGTGGTGGCAGCGTTTTGATTACTGAAAGTTTTGCTTGATCAACCTCTATTCCCCTTTGTGATATATGATTCCCTATAATGATGCCTTCTTCCATTAACATTCTTAATTTGTCATTGCTCAAACATAAGCTCATCTCAATACATTTTTTCAATACTAGTTCAAGATGGTTCAATGCTTGATCAAAGTTTTGTCCATGGGGAGTGAAGTCATCCATGAAGACTTCCATTTGATCATTTATGAAATCAGATAATATACTTAGTATGGCCCTTTGGAATGTTGTTGGAGCATTACATAACCCAAAGGGTAGTACTCTGTATGCATAAGTACCCCAGGGGCATGTAAACGTTGTCTTATCTTGATTAGTTGGGTGTATTAAAATTTGGTTGCACCCACTGAAACCATCCAAAAATGAAAAATAATTGTTCCCAGCTAATGTGTCCAGCACTTGATCTATAAATGGCAGTGGAAAGTGATCTTTCTTGGTTGCTTTATTTAGCTCTCTGTAGTCCACACAAATTCTCCATTTGTCTCCTTTTTTAGGGACTATAACCAGCGGTGAGACCCATTCGTTATCAGAGATGGGATATATGGACCCAACATATAATAACTTCTGTAGTTCTATTTTGACAATGTCCTTTAATGCTGGGTTCAGCCTCTTTTGTGGTTGCCTGATAGGAATAGACCCTTCTTTGATGTAAATGTAATGTTTGTAGATATCAGGATGTATACCTTTCATGTCTGCATGTGTCCATGCAAAAGCTTTATTTTGTTATGATAGTACCTTCATTAACTGTGCTTCTTGCTCTGGCTTGAGATTGGAATTAATGTTTACTGTCTTTCCAGGCATAATTTCCACTGTCTTTGTTTTTTTTTTATTGTTCTTCCAGAGATAGCACTTCTGCCCACATTTTATTTAAGTTTTGGTTTGAACTTTTGCCTTCTTATTGCTGGTCTGTGTCAAAAAATATTTCAAGACCATCATTGTTAGAATATGCATTTTGTATGAACCTATCTATATGACGATCTTCATCTATTGCTTTTAATGATAGTGCAACATCAATTGTTAAGACATGTCATAGGTTTTGATTTGGTGTGTTGTTATAATCATCAGTCCAATTTTGATATTCTAAGTTTGAAGATTTCTGCTACGAACATAAAATAAGATAATAATTAAATAATTAATAATTAGGTTAACTAAAGTTAGGTTATGAAATGAGGCGTCTCCCCAACATTAAATGCCCAAGCCATATTTAAGGCAGGGCCATCATTGTAACATATCATCTTTTATCCTATCATCAAATATATTATTCTTACTTATTATCCAATATGAGAGTCAGATTTGACTATTAACTTAGTGAACAGATGCGTTCACTGCATTTGGTGTCAGAGCTCGGATTCGGCTCCTACACTCAGAGCTCGGTTTCGGCTCTCCCTTTAGAGCTCGGTTTCGGCTCTCCCTTCAAGTCCAACTGGAGACGGTTGCTGCTCGGAATTTATCCATTTGGTTGCTGCTTGGAATTCAACCATTTGTTTACTGCTCTACATCAGGACTCGTTTTCCACCTTACTCACCAACCTTCTGCTCATGCGACAATTGCTCTCACTCCACTCTCCCTTCCACGCCTTCCCTCCACCATTCATCGGCTCCATCCACCCTACACATACATCATCCTCCCTCCTCTCTGTGTTTTCCTCACTACCCGCTCCACAACCACCTGCACATGCCTCGCGCTCTTCCCTCCTGCTACGACTTACCTCCTGCTCCATATATCTGCTCCACGTGTGAGCTCCATGCCAGTCACTTCCTGCTTGCTTCCCATCTTCCTTCCTCTTGCGTGTTTCCCCCACCACCACCATTCTCTCCACTCCCCGCACCTACACACCTCCATCCTGCACACCCTCCCGCACTTGCACACAACCCCCGCACACTACACCATCTCCGCTGCCATCCATAACCTCCATCCTGCTCCTACTCTCACCTCTCCGCCGCGCCTGCCAACTCCCACTATCATGCCCGCGCCTGCATACGCCCTTCCAACGCCTCCATCCCCCACACTCTACCAGCGCCCTCCTCCACTACCAGCGCCTCTCCCTCCCGTTGCTGCCCCTTCTCCCATCTGCCACATCTCCACCACGCCTCCTCCTCGAAGCCGCCATTCCCTCCTTCAACCCTAATAAAAAAAAAATACAAATTTTAATTAAAACAAAAATTATTATAATAAATTAAATATTATTATATAATATTTAATATTATTACCATTTTGTTTTTATTAAAATTTTTACTATCAAAAGTTTGCCATAAAATTATATAATTATAATAATAATCATATTATTATATTATATATATTTTTACTTCATTCACTCTTACCTATTCAAAAACTTCATAGTGATATTATTATTACAAATAATAATTATTATTATTATTTAATAATTGTTTCACAATTATTAATTAAAAAAAAAAAAGACAAGAAATACCGAAAGAAGACAAGAAGAAGTCAAGGAAGACAAATTATCACCGAAAAAGTTGAAGGAAGAACCATCAAAGAAGTCAAGTCAATTGAAGACTTAGCAAAGAAGTCAAAGGCCATTTATAGTCCAGAACGAGCATCCATCACCAAAGAAGTCGAAGACCATGGAAGCCGGTTTGTGACTACAAATAGAGGAATTAGAAGCCACGTTAAAATGTTATCAAAAAGACAATGAAAGATTGCACGACATAAATAACAGTTCAGAAATAAGAATTGAATTACAAGAAAGGTGCAATCAAATAAAAATCTCTGACCAAGAAAGGCGTATAGAAAAATTGTATGCGCAAATTGATGAATTAAAAACCGAAAATGAATTCAATCAGAGGTCAAGAAATCAAGATATAAAGAAGGAAATAAATAATTACGAAGCAGAAATAGTACGCTTGAACAAAATCGTTAGTGACAAAGATGAAGAACTAACTCAGATACGACATAAATTAGAAAGTCAAGAATCAGAGGTCGGCCAATGTCGACAACAGATAAAAGTTCTTCAACAACAAAATGATGACTCTAAAAAGGCACACAAACTGGAGATCGCAAAGAGTAATAAAACACTATCCAACAAATCCGAAGAAATTTTCAGATTAAGATATCATAACAAGACACTAGTCACAAAAATTAAGATGTTGAAAAATAGTCGGAAGACAGAACAATCTACGGAAGACATTGAAGGAAAACGTCTAGACAAGCAGGAAGAAAATAGCTGCATCAGAAGTCATAATGAAGATCTTAAGGAACAACTTAAGTAGTATGAAGATGACAAAAAATCGTAGGTCGAATTGATCAAGAAGTTTCAAAATGATAATAGGCAGTTAGGAAACAAGTTGGAAAAGATACAGAATGAAACCTTAAAACCTCAAGAGACGAAAATAAAACTCCCAGCTCAGATCAATGCTCAAAAAACGACGCTCGTAAAAGAAAATGACATTGTGAAAATTCCCTATCGACACCCCAACCATAAAACCGATATTCTGAAAAGTGGGAAATATCAAAAGACGATGGTACTAATGTGATCAAAGCTCTTAACGACCGATCAGTGGGGAATCCCAACAGTCAGCAAAAAAATCAATTTGGGATGGATTGACCCATCCACATATCGGAAGTTATGCTCTACACTTAACAGTTCGTATCGACATGTTTCATCAGCCATGACATCGCAAAGAACAATGCGACAAAATTGTAAGGCTTTGAGGACAAAGCCTTTCTAAGAGAGTGGCAATGCTACGAACATAAAATAAGATAATAATTAAATAATTAATAATTAGGTTAACTAAAGTTAGGTTATGAAATGAGGCGTCTCCTCAACATTAAATGCCCAAGCCATATTTAAATCAGGGCCATCATTGTAACATATCATCTTTTATCCTATCATCAAATATATTATTCTTACTTATTATCCAATATGAGAGTCGGATTTGACTATTAACTTAATGAACGGATGCATTCACTGCAATTTCCTTGCTGGTGGGTAAATCGTGATTTTCTTCCTGGCATGTCCACTGGTGATAGTCATGTTTCATGATCTGCAACCTATGTAAGCGTTTGCAGTTGCCAACCAAGGTCTACCTAGTATGATTGGATAACCACTAAGTTTACTTTTTACTTCAATGACTATGAAATCAGCTGGGTATTCTCAGGATTCAATATTGATCATAATGTCTTCGAGCATCCCTTTGGGTTTCATAGTGGATGTGTCAGCTAGCTGGAGTACTGTAGTTGTTGGTTTGACCATTGATTGGAGTCCTAGGTGTAGCTAAGGTTTTACCCCTAGCTTGTGCAAATGAGCACCTATTAAGGAGAAGGGACTCCTTAGTAGCAGTTCAGTAAATGGAAATTATTATGCTAAAACAAAAATGTAAACTAATCTAAACATGTGCATGAAACAGAAAAAACAAAATGTAAAGAATGGCTTTTGTATTAATTTTACCTCCAATGTGAAGGTTGGTGAAGCTCTTGCAATGTCCAAGAGGGTTGCTCCAAGCTCCAACTTGCTCCTTCTCTTTCTCCAAATGATGGGAATGGGCCAAAAGGGGCTCTCAAGGTGAAAGTAGTTCAATGGTGAACTAGGGTTTCGAGAGAGATTTTGGCAGAGTAAGGGTATACTTGATTGTGGATGTGGAATAAGGGGTCTCTATCACCTATTTATAGTTTTTTGGTGGTGGAGTGCTGGCCCATGGTTTTGGGAACCATATGGTTTAGGGCAGCTGTATAGGGTTTTTTCCTCCTTTTCCTCATTATTTTATATTTTTGTATTCCCTTTTTAGGGGGTTTTTGCTATTTTAGAGGAATTTTGGATATTTTTGGAGGGAAAAGGTGTTTTTTAGCCTTTTTGAGGCTTTTTTGATGGTTTTGTGGCCTTTTGGAGGCATTTTAGGCCTTTTTGAGGCTTTTTAGTGGGATTTTCAGGGTTTTCAAGGGAAATATGGTAGGAAAATGGACAAATGAGCCATGTAATGAGGTAGATGAGGTAGTGAACACTTTTTGGGTGTTAACACTAGGTATATAATGGTTTCCTTAGTCATCACGTTAAAAGCAGTTCCCAAATTGATTAAGCTTCTATTTATTTGTCTGTTATTGAAGGTGACGTTTACTACAGGACTGCTAGGATCAAGATATTTAGGGTTAATAATAATACCCAGCATTAAATCAGCCAATTGTCCCACTACATTTATGGTTGGCGAGTCACGCTTCCTTATCCCAAGTTTCTTCAGACAAGTTTCTCTAATAAATTTGTTACAGATGGGCACATCCCTTATGGCTTGCAAAATCGGAATTTGGATGTTTAAGTGCTTCAATTCATTTAAGATTGCATTTTCTTCTTCCTCTTTTGTACTGTGTATAAGTTTCTATGGAAATGGAGGGTTTCTGTTTTGTGGGAGTGGTTGAGTTTCTTCCTCTTGAGGATTTGGTTCATTTGGATGTTGAATATAGGGTTGTGTTGTTAGTTCTTGAGCTTCAGGTTCTTGGATATTCTATGTGGGTGTATTTTGCAACGTTTTCCCAGACATGAGGTTTATTTCATTTATTTCCATGGTGTCTGCTACATAGGTAGGGAATTGTGTGATTTCAGCGTTATAAGTCTATTGCTATTGTGCAGGTTTGTTATTGTTAGGGTTTGGGATGGGCTAGGCTGGAATTGGTGGGGGTCTGGGGGGTGGTTGAGTTTATGGGGGAGGCATAATAAGTGGCTGTTGTATTGGGGCTCTCCAATTTGATGGATGGGGGTATTGATTTGCATAATTCGTGGTTGATGGAGGAAAAGGTGGGGGGTATGGAGGGTAAGACGATGGATAATAAGATTTTTGATAGGGTTGTTGATAAGTTTGTTGATTCTGCTGATAAGTCTGCTGCTTTTGCTGCCATTGGTTTGGATGTTGCTGTGCTTGCCATGGAGTTGGTGCAGAGTTCCAATTTTGTTGGCCCTGATTATAGTAGGCTTGATTGCTAGGTTGATATGGTCTGACAAAATTACTCCTTATTTGATTTATAAAACAGAGTTGTTCTATTGCTCCTTCAGTTGCAGGATCTTGAATAGCAGCCTTATATGATGGTAAGAGGGGACATTTATCAGTGGAGTGATCGTTAGTGCAGAGACCACATATTTCTATGGTGTTTAATGTGCACTACCCCTTCTCATGTTTCTTTCTACAACAAGGACAGAATACTGCCAATGCTTGGTTAATTTCATCCTGCTTCTTCTTTATTTGGAGTACATCAAGTTGCATGCCAATGATTGTAGGATGTCAATTTTCATATCATCAAAGAGGTTCCCTAGATCAGATTTTGTAAGGTTTGGTCCTGCAGATGATGATGATGATCCTATGGATAGATGTGTATCTCTTGTCCCATTTTTGCTTTTCCTAGACCTAGAATGGTTTTTGAAGATCTGTAGTATCTAGTCATAATTTTTCTGGAATATGTCTCCATCTCCCAAGAGGTTTAAAATCTCAAAATTCTCTTCTTTTATCCCTCTAAGAAGGACAAGTTTCAGCGATTCAGGGTCTAGGGTGCAATGGTTAGCTCGTTTGTAGCTGAGCTGAAAACGCTGGGCGTAGTCTTCTAAGGATTCACGGTCTCCCTGTTGCATCCTAAATATTTAATCCCTTGTATCCTTTGCTTTGCAGTAGTCCCTATATTTTTCTAGGAATGCTTGTTTCATTTGGTCCCAGCTGAAAATAGTATTTCCTTCTAAACTCATGAACCACCTAATTGATAAATCTTTCAGTGTGGAGGGAAAAAGCCTCAACTTTTGTGCATCCGTAGTGTAATCAAAGGATCTACAAACTACCTCAAAATCAAATAGGAATGTGTCAAGATCTTCTGAAGTCAATCCATGGAAGTTTGGCAGATTGTTAAGGTTGATATTCTTCATCCTGGAATCTCTAAGAGGTATGCTAATGGGAAAGGTGAATAGCTCCCTAGGTTCCTCTTCTTCGTCTGCCATAGTGGTGTTTGAGCCGGAACTAGCAAAGAAGTTGTCTCTATTTGGTTCTTATGTGGAATCAGTTTCGTTTTTAGAGTTTAGGAATTCAAACTAAGAGTGGTTAGAACTGTTGTTACCATTGTTGCTCATGGGGCGCCTAGGCAGAAAGCGTCCAAACCTATCCCTTTGCCGATGAGGCATTCATTGGTAAAATATTTATGTTGTTTTTTTTTATATGTGATTTTTTTATTTTGTTTTTGTTTTTTTTTTTAAGATGTCTCCTAAAATATTTAGCACCTCCCCAGCAACGACGCCAAAAAGATGGCGAGCTCTTAGAATGGATACCTAATGAGGGCATCTAGGCTAGGAGCCTACTTTAATTATCAACCCGGGGGACGTACAAACTTCAGAGGTGCAGGCACTATATGTGCTATTGTAGGATAGTCTTTGTCGTGGTTGGGTGTTGGTATCAATGTTTAGGGGTTTGTATAAAAGAAATCGAATAAGCTAGGAAATGATTGCCTAATCTATGGATGAAAAATACCTATGCTAGGAAGTTCAAATGCTGAAAACAGTAAATCTATATTAAGGAATTTAAATGCTGAAAACAGTAAATATGTCCCTAAGAATTGACTTGTTGAAAAAAGTGAATTTATACTATGAAATTGAATGCTAAAAATGTAGCAGATCTATTCTAAAATAATGAAAGCTGGATCTTTAATCTAAGAAGCATTACTGTAAATCTAATGCATAAAACTAGAAGTCTGGTCTAACCTATTCAATTACCAAAACCAAGTTCAGAATGCCATTATCTAATGCTATGAATTAATCAAAACTTTAAGAAGTAAATGTCATTAATTAACGACGGTATTGAAAGTAAGCAGTCTTTATGAGCAACCATAATAATGGGAGAGTGCATAAGCTTTAAGATTTGGATCACTGTTTCATAAGTAATGCAAGCACACAAGAAAATAAGTATTGAAATATGTCTTGGCACAATGCTGCTATAGGACTACAGAAACAACGTTACCGAACTACATAATGTGTTATAAACTACTATGGAATCAGACTGGTCGCTTTACTACAGAAATCAAATCGTACTATTTAACACCATTTAAATGCTTTCATATGCAATATAGATTCAGTCAATCTAAAGCACATAATGAAAAATACCTGAATAGTAAGATCTCTTGACTTACGTGTTGGAGGGGCCCTCTCCAACCCGTACTCAGAAGTGGAGAAAACTTATAGACGCCGAATTGAAAGCAACATCAAGTCTTTATTCAAAATAACAACTTCATAGTTTACAAAGGTCTGCAACACAAATTGTCTCAACAGTATAAAAACATAAAATGATGGTTCTAAAAAATGGCAATAGGATCCTCTCGCTAGCCGAGAGGTCCATATATATATGCCTTTAATGCTTAACCTAACTATATGTCTAATTGTCGATTCTGTTTGAATAGGTGTTCTCTCTAGAAATCAAGAAAAAGGCGTTGAGCTTTGCATGATCTTCAGTCCTTTGCTTGATCTGCATGTTTGTCCCTTAGTGTACCTGGACCTGCTCAATCATACTCGATTTTCATATAATTAGTTTATTGAACACGCATTCAACATACACGAATAATCTTTAAAACAACTTCATTAAATAATCAAGGTAAATCATTTCTCCCACAAAACAAGTGTATTTCTTCACCCTTTCTTGTGCTTTACTGTGGGGAAAAAGGCTATCAGATACCTGTAACTTGGACTCATCAATTCCCACTCCCTTGGTTCCTTTGTGATTGGGTCGCCTGTGTGGGGGACGTCCTCATAAGCTTTTGCATACTCTTTAAACTTAGCTAGATCATGGTCGGTGTATTGTAATCTATGCAACTTGATGGTGATATCTCCATTTGTTTTAACCCCCGTGGGTACCGGTGCGACCGCAATGGTGTATTTGTCATTTTTGTTGGTCCGCAGCATGGGCGCCCCTGCCTAATGAGGTGAAACATATTCTGTAAGCATGGGACCATCGTATCCCTCCTATACATCTTCAACAGCTGAGGATCCTGCAGCGCCATTCTTATTTCTGGTGGATGCCCTAGTGGCCTTCTTTGTCTCCCGAGTAGAGTCATGGGGTCGAGTCGCACTCCTCTTTTTCTTATGTGGGATTGAAAACATAACTTCGGGCTTCTCCTGAACAATCGGTGTGGCCTGTGGTCGTTCGATACTAGTGCTCGATACATACACTTCCATTCGACTCCTGGAATACTACAATGGCTGAACCGGTTTCCCTATTTCCTTCTATATACCGGTCGGTGGTGTTCAGCCGTTCGAGGCTATCATTGCCAATTCTCATAAGGATTCGTCAAATCTATCGCCTGCGCTAGGTAGTAGCTCCTGGTGCCTCAGGTTTGACGTTGTGCCATGTGGTATAAATGTGGCCTTTATTACTTTTAATGCTGGATTGGACTATCGCTTATTGTGGCTGTTTCTGTCTTGTGTTGTCAACTTCTTCTCATTTATTGTGACTCATGTGATACCCCCCCTCTTTTTATCTTTTTTTTAAATGGTGCAGCGAGTACCGCTATGGCAGTACATCATCGCACAATTGGTTTCTCTACTGTGATTATCCTTCGCAGATTTCGGTGGGTCGCTGTTGTGTACTTCAGAATGTTATGAGTCCGTGATTCTGCTGCGATTTGTCTGATTGTCGTGATTGGTGGTCATTTTTGGATCCACCTCGACTTATTTTCCGGGAAAGGTGTTATGTCGCTTGAATTATTGGAGGGTTCCTTCACTTCTGAAGATTCTGTCGAAAACAGGTTCTGAAACTCATGTGGTAGGACAGTTATTTTTGCAATGAGCGGCTCATCCTGATGGTCACCAATGTTCGTGCATTCCGGATTTTTCTCCAATCCAATGTTTACTTCCTCGGTTTCTAAAGGTTGTTGAAATCTGTCAGTTGGTCTTTCGAGTGTTGCATTGTTGTGATTGTGTTTGAGTTTGGGTGTCACTGTGGTCATGAGACCATTATCTTCTGAATTGATGCTATATTCTTCGATCGTTATTTCTGGGGCAGCTGGCTTTGTTTCGGCTGTTCGTGGTTCTGCCGTGTTTCCATACTCCTCTGTGGCTATCCTTCGCAAGGATTGTGTTATTTGTGCACATCTTCAAAAGGACACTTCATGCATCCTGTTCTGCTAGTTCTCCAGGACCTCATCCGGGTCAGAGAGTACCGAACTAGTGCTATGTGCATTGGTGATACCCTTCTTCACAATTGTATGTTGGATTCTGGTGCCTCCATGAATGTGATGCCTTTGCAAGTCATGGAAGCCATGGGATTAAAAATAACTAGGCCTTATGGGAACGTTTGTGGGATTGACTCTAAACCAGTTAAAGTCTTTGGTTTGATTAAAAACTTGAGAGTTGACCTGTTTTCATGCCCCGACATATCCATGCTAATGGATATAGTAGTTATAGATCTCCCTCCAACCTATGGTATGCTCCTTTGTAGGAAGTGGTCCGCTAGGCTAGGAGGACATCTTCAGATGGATTTATCATATGCTACTATCCCCAACTCTGATGGGTCTTTGGTTAGGGTATAAAGGGAGCCATTTTATGATGGACATCTTGAGAATTATGAGGATGGTGCGAGGAACACTTTTGGTGAGGGTGAGTTATTACCTGAAGGTATCTTCATGGTCATGGGCGGCCATGATGATGGTCCTAGTCCAGAAAGGGAAAGAGTTATTGCTGTTAGAGAAGCAAACCTTGAGTCACTTCGGGGTGAAGTGTCGGAAGAGCTTAGGACTTTGAACCAACCTAGTAGCATTGGGCCACACATTGAACAACCCAAGCCCACTTCTCAACTAAACACTTCTGAAGTTAACTTTGATCGAATTAGAAGGGGTGAGTATATACCCAGGACAATACATGAGTGGTTTTTCCTAGTTGAACTTAACACAGTAAGAGGAAGACAAGGCTTACCTCACATCACTCCTTGGGCAAATAACAATGAAGGAACACACCTTCCCTCATCTGAGGGGAATGATGAAGAACCAGTTAGTTATCACTTTTCTGATGTCCCTGATCATTTGTCCCATTTGTCCTTGGAGGATGGGGTTTTGAGGCAATTGAATGACAACTCTATGAGTTGGCAAGACATGCCTTAATCCATGATGCCCCTGGGGAAGATTTTTCTTTGAATAATCTAGCCATTTTTTAGGAAGAACCCACTGAGCCAGGTTGGCTTCCACCTTACCCTAGTTTCCTCTTGCCCAGTGAATTACCCATTGGTGAAGAGAATATGGACTCCACAGTCTCATTCCATACTCCTGTTTCTTCACCAACATCTTCGGGTATAAGAGCTCAGAGTGTGCCTAGCACGGTTCCTAGTCATATGTACCTTTCTACTGACCACCTGGTGTTAAGTTTAAACCAAATAGACTAGCAAGATCACTGAAAGAAACATAATCACAAGATAGACACAGAATATACCCTGGGAAACCCTCATGGGGTAGAAAACCCAGTAAAGCTTTCCTCAATAAGATGATCAACCAAAATACAAGATGTGCTCCTTCCTTCTTTGTCTCCTTAGCAGATCTCCCAGACAAGTGCGCACTCTTCCACAAGTGAGTGAGTGATCTAATGGGGAGTTCACCTCCTCTATTTATACTGACTCCCAACTGACTAAAAGACCTAATGGGGCCGACCTCTCCTGGAGTAGTCTAATAACCCCTAAAATATAACTACAGGGCCGACCCCCACATGGTGGGTCTAATAACCCTAGTTAATACAAATCCCTGGAGGAATAAACATCTCCAGATACATGATAGGGTTACCTCGGAGGAATGAAACATCTTCGGAATAATAAAGTACAAATATAATATTCTTTGAAGTTACAATATTCAACACTCCCCCTTAACTAGAAGGATATTATAACAACATCTGCAGGAGCATGGAGTCATCATACATGATACATCTATAAATCATCGGAAGCTTTCTTCAATTCATCTTCATCAGTAACTCAACTAGTTACTGGAACATCAATGTCAAAAGTGTCGATATCACTACGATCATCGGCATCGTCATCACACAATCATCAGCACCGTCATCAGCATCATCATCACACAATCATCAACATCGTCATCACACGATCATCGGCATCGTCATCTCACGATCATCAGTATCGTCATCACACGATCATCAGCATCGTCATCACACGATCATCAGCATCGTCATCACACGATCATCAGCATCGTCATCGTCATCACACGATCATCAGCATCGTCATCACATGATCATCAGCATCGTCATGACACGATCATCAGCATCGTCATCACACGATCATCAGCATCGTCATCACACGATCATGTTCCAGGATGATCAATCCTGCTCATTTTAGGACATATGTCCATGGATGATACAATCCGATCTTCAATTCTCGGAGACATCAGTCTACGGATCAATTCTGGGACCTCAGTCCGGGGATGATGCAATCCCCTGCCTGTTCATTCAGGACTTCATTATCGGAGACCCAGTCTACGGCTCTATTCTGGGACCTCAGTCGGGGGACGATGCAATCCTCTACCTATTCATTCAGGACTTCATTATCGGAGACCCAGTCTACGGCTCTATTCTGGGACCTCAGTCCGGGGACGATGCAATCCCCTGCCTGTTCATTCAGGACTTCATTATCGGAGACCTAGTCTACGGCTCTATTCTGGGACCTCAGTCCGAGGACGATGCAATCCCCTGCTTGTTCATTCAGGACTTCATTATCGGAGACATCATGTCTACGGCTCTATTCTGGGACCTCAGTCCGGGGACGATGCAATCCCCTGCCTGTTCATTCAGGACTTCATTATCGGAGACATCATGTCTACGGCTCTATTCTGGGACATCAATCCGGGGACGATGCAATCCCCTACCTGTTAATTCAGGATTTTATTTATCGGAGACATCATGTCTACGGCTCTATTCTGGGACATTAGTCCGGGGACGATGCAATCCCCTACCTGTTAATTCAGGATTTCATTTTATCGGAGACATACATCTACGGCTCTCTTTAGAACAGATGTTCAAGGATGATACAATCCCTCTTCTTTCTCGGAGACCTCTGTCTACGGCTCATTTTAGAACAAGTGTTCAAGGATGATACAATCCACACATGTATTCTCATCAATACCAGTACATCAATACATGTATCATCATCTAGCATCAACATCATGTATACATCATACATCAAAAGCATGTATTCTCACTAATACATCTAATATCAAAAGCATGTATACATCTATCATCAAAAGCATGTATTCTCATTGATACATCAAACATCAAAAGCATGTATACATCTAGCATGTATTTTCACTAATACATCTAACATCAAAAGCATGTATACATCTAGCATGTATTCTCACTGATACATCTAACATCAAAAGCATGTATACATCTAGCATGTATTCTCACTGATACATCTAACATCAAAAGCATGTATACATCTAGCATGTATTCTCATTGATACATCTATCATCAAAAGCATGTATTCTCATTGATACATCAAACATCAAAAGCATGTATACATCTAGCATGTATTCTCACGGATACATCAAACATCAAAAGCATGTATACATCTAGCATGTATTCTCACGGATACATCAAACATCAAAAGCATGTCTACATCTAGCATGTATTCTCACTGATACATCTAACATCAAAAGCATGTCTACATCTAGCATGTATTCTCACTGATACATCTAACATCAAAAGCATGTATACATCTAGCATGTATTCTCACTGATACATCTAACATCAAAAGCATGTATACATCTAGCATGTATTCTCACTGATACATCTAACATCAAAAGCATGTATACATCTAGCATATATTCTCACTGATACATCAAACATCAAAAGCATGTATACATCTAGAATGTATTCTTACTAATACATCTAACATCAAAAGCATGTATACATCTAGCATGTATTCTCACTAATACATCTAACATCAAAAGCATGTATACATCTAGCATGTATTCTAAATATGGTAGTCCTAAATCTAACTATTTCTAAGTGACTAGGTGAAGTCTTTTTTATGGAAGAGACAGGCTTGTCATCAGGGATCATGCTACTCCCCCTTTCTAGGAGGGTCCTTTTGAACTACACCAAGCTTGTCTCGAAAGTATTCAAATTTCACACGAGACAGTGGTTTGGTCAGGATATCAGCAATTTGATCTTTAGTGCTCACATACTCGAGCTTGATAGCTCCTCTCTGCACCATATCTCGAATATAGAAGTATCAGATCTCTATGTGTTTTGACTTATCATGGAACACAGGATTCTCTGTCATCTTGATACAGCTTTGATTATCACACATAATTGCAGTGGGATCCATTTCTAAGTCAAACACTCCAGATAGCAGTTTCCGAAGCCATACTGCTTCACAGCTGGCAGAGCAGGCAGCTATATATTCTGCCTCAGCAGAGCTGAGGGCCACACTAGATTGTTTCTTGCTGAACCATGAGATCATGGCAGATCCAAGGCTATAACATCCACCTGAAGTACTTTTTCTATTTGAGACACTGCCTGCCCAGTCAGAGTCTGAGTAACCATGTAACTTGAGTTCATGACTTCCGTGATAAAGTAGGCCAAAATCTAATGTACCTTTTAAGTACCTCATTACATGCTTTGCAGCTATTAGATGAACCTTTCTAGGTTCTACTAGATACTGACTTAGGGTATTTACAGCAAAGCATATATCTGGCCTAGTATTTGTCAAATACATTAGTGACCCAATAATTTGTCTATATAGAGTTAGGTCCACTAAATCTGATGAGTCATTGACTAAAATCTTCAAGTTGGAGTCCATGGGAGTGGCCATGGGTTTGCACTCCAACATGTCAAATCTTTTCAGGATCTCCACAGCATATTTACCTTGATTTAGAAAGATTCCTCTTGGTTCTTGCCAAACCTCTAAGCCTAAGAAGTAGTGCATTAATCCGAGATCTTTCATCTCGAATTCTGAAGAAAGCTTCTTCTTGCTTTCAATAATTTGTTTCTCATTTCCAGTTAGAAATAGATCATCTACATATAACAATAGTATAACTAGTTCATCATCCATCACTTTGAGATAAAGGTTTGGGTCAGCTTTACTTTTGGTAAAGCCCATGCTAGTTAGGAAATTGTCAATCCTTCCGTACCAAGCCCTGGGAGCTTGTTTTAACCCATATAATGCCTTTTTCAGTTTGCATACATGAGTCCTTCCGTCATTAAGCTCAAACCCTTGTGGTTTCTCTATGTATACTTCTTCTTCAATTACACCATTCAGAAAAGTTGTCTTAACATCCATTTGGTGTAATTTCCACTTCATCATGGATGCAAGAGCCATGATAGTTCTAATTGAAGTATACCTAGCAACTGGTGCAAATGTTTCTTCATAGTCAATTCCCTCCTTCTGAGAGAATCCTCTGGCTACAAATCTTGCTTTGTATTTTTCAATGCTTCCATCCGCAGCATGTTTTATTTTAAAAATCCATTTGGAAGAAACCACACTTTTATCTTTTGGTTTGGGAACTATATCCCAAACATCATTTTTCATTATTGATTGATATTCTTCTGTCATTGCTTCTACCCATTCTTTCTTCTGAGCTGCCTCTTCATATCTAGTAGGTAGTTGATCCACAAGGTCACACATCAAGGCCATATAGTTTGACACTAGTTTTGGTTTCTTCCTTTCTCTAGTGGAGCCTTCAGGAGCACCATATCTTTCAGCTCCTTGAATAATATCTCTAGCCCATGCTGGTCTTCTTTTCCTATATAATTCTGAAACAGGGGGTTCTTGTGGTTCCAGCATGTCATGATCCTCTGGTGCATCCTCTTCAGGGATGTGAACAGTCTCTGAGATTTTGGGAGATGAATCTTCTTCATAAACTTCTTCAAGTTGACACTTCTTGGATTTCTTGAGAGCTGCTTCCTCATCAAAGGTTACATCTCTACTTATTTCTATATAATGGAAACCTGGAATGTAGATTCTGAAGGCCTTGGAAGTTTCACAATAACCAACAAACATTCCCTCCTTACCTGAGGGATCCAACTTGGATCTCTTTTCTTTTGGAATGTGGATGTACACAGGACACCCAAATATTTTAAGATGACTTACCTCAGGCTTCTTTCCTGTAAAGACTTCTTCTGGAGTTTTGAAATCAAGAGCACTATGAGATAGTCTATTTTGTACATATACTGTTGTCTTGGCTGCCTCAGCCCATAGATACATGGGAAGATCTTGGTCATGTATCATAGTCTTTACAGCTTCCATGATAGTTCTATTTTTCCTCTTAGCTACCCCATTTTGTTGGGGATTGTAGGGAGTGGTTAGTTCCCTCTTAATTCCAGCTTCTTTACAAAAGTATTCAAATTCCTTTGAAGTATATTCTCCGCCATTATCTGTTCTGAGAATCTTGATTCTCTTATCTGAGAGATTCTCTATTAGGGCCTTGAACTCTTTGAATTTTCCAAAGACTTCATTCTTACCTTTTAGGAAGTATATCCAAGTTTTCCTTGAATAGTCATCAATGAATGAGAGATAGTATTCAAACCCACTTAGAGAAGTGGTGGGCATAGGTCCACATACATCTGAGTGTATTAGATCTAGAGAGTTCTTAGTCTTTGTTTCACTTTTCGGAAAGGGATTCTTGACATTCTTCCCTTTCTTACATCCTTTACATGAGCCATCATGATCAACCTTCAAATCGGGTAGTCCTATAACCACCTTGCTTACATAGGGTAAGGCTTTATAGTTGATGTGAGCTAGTCTTCTATGCCATAGCTCACTGGGACTAGAAACTTCATGAGCAAGGGCAGATTCTGGATGACCCTTGAGTTTATAAAGTCCTTCTTCTTCACCAATGACAATTGCATCTTTGATTGATTTTCCTTTGGAACACATGAGTACTTGTCCATCTATGAAGGCTACTCTAAAACCTTTCTTGTCTAGTGCTGAGATAGAGAGTAGATTCTTCTTTAATCCTGGGACATATAAAATTTCTTTCATTTTTAATGGTGTTCCCGAATCAAGCTTGTAGCTTGCTTCACCAATTCCCTTGATGGGATATTGATAATCATCTCCTAAAGATACCTTTTGGGGTGAAGACTTTTCTTCGATCCTGGAGAGAGTTTCCTTATGACCTGTCATGTGCTTTGAAGCACCACTGTCAATGAGCCAAGTTCCTTCACCAGGAGACACAGATCCAGAGAGAGCAGAAAATAGTACATATTCTTCTGGATCTTCTCTCTTCACTTTAGATCTTTTCTTTTGAGGCCTTTCCTCCACTTCTTCTTCTTCTTCTTCTTCTTCTTCTTCACTATCATCTTCTGCCATATGAGCATGATGTCTTTTGTGGACAAACCTTTTCTTCTTCTTCTTCTCTGGTAGGGTACAGTCTCTAGCATAGTGTCCTAGCTTAAGACAATTGAAACATTGGACTGTGGAGGTGTCTCCTCCTTTCCTTTTGAATCTATGAGAGGGTTGAGACCTTTTGTAGTTTACTTTCTTGAAGTATCTTCTCTTTCCTCTTTTGGTGTGGGTGGCCAAAGCTTGGTCATCCTCTTTGAGAAGAGATTCTCTGTTGGCAACCCTAGCCTCTTCTTGAACACAATCTTCCCATACTACATCAAACTTCATGCTTTCTTTTCTGGCACACATGGTTTGTATGAAAGATTCCCAAGGTCTAGTGAGACCATTTAGGGCAGTCATCACAAGTTCATCTTCATCAAGAGTATCACCAATGGCATCTAATTGCTCCTTGATTAGAGAGACCCTTGAGAAGTAGTCTTGAATGGATTCTCCTTTGTGCATCTTGGTACTCTTCAACTGAGACCTTAGGTTCATCTTCCTATTGATGTTCTTTCCTTCATACATTCTTCCTAGGGCATCATACATTTCCTTTGGAGTCTTCTTGGAGGCCACTTGGGGAATCAAGTGGTCTTTAATAGAATCAGCTATGATTCTCTTTGCCCTAATCAGATCCTTCCTGTGCTTTTCTTTGGCTTCATCTCCTTCTGGTTCTGCAACTTCTTCCTTGATATAATGAGCAAGATCATTCTCTTCAAGGATGAGACCAATTCTGTATTTCCAAGCCCGAAAATTTTCTATACCTTCTAGCTTGTCTTCAAGCTTAGTGTTTGGAGCCATCTTCTCTTGGGGGAGTCCAAGAGACAGAGCAGACTTACTTGAAAAGTTACTTTTCACTTTTCCGGAATCTGGAACAGAATTTTATTGCACTTTTGGTAGAATTAGGGTTTGACTTTCCCGGAGTTCTACTCAACCAAAAAGTTCGATCTAGGGCTCAAAAGAATGGTCTTGAGAAGGGCTATCCAGCCATGTAATCAGAAATAAAAAATGCAAACTTTTTTCTGAAACCAAATTTTGACTTATCGCACTTTTGGTAGAATTAGGGTTTGGATTTCCCGGAGTTCTACCCAACCAAAAAGTTCGATCTAGGGCTTAAAAGAAAGGTCTTGAAAGGGGCTATCCAGCCATGCAACCAAAATTCAATAATACCAACTTTGGGCTGAAACCCTAACTTCACCGGAGAGAGAGAGAGGTATTCTTACCTTGTGAAAGATGTCCTATTCAGTCTAGCTCTGATACCATGTTTAGTTTAAACCAAATAGACTAGCAAGATCACTGAAAGAAACATAATCACAAGATAGACACAAAATATACCCTGGGAAACCCTCATGGGGTAGAAAACCCAGCAAAGATTTCCTCAATAAGATGATCAACCAAAATACAAGATGTGCTCCTTCCTTCTTTGTCTCCTTAGCAGATCTCCCAGACAAGTGCGCACTCTTCCACAAGTGAGTGAGTAATCTAATGAGGAGTTCACCTCCTCTATTTATACTGACTCCCAACTGACTAAAAGACCTAATAGGGCCAACCTCTCCTGGAGAAGTCTAATAACCCCTAAAATATAACTACAGGGCCGACCCCCACATGGTGGGTCTAATAACCCTAGTTAATACAAACCCCTGGAGGAATAAACATATCCAGATACATGATAGGGTTACCTCGGAGGAATGAAACATCTCCGGAATAATAAAGTACAAATATAATATTCTTTGAAGTTACAATATTCAACACCTGGCAGCTTTAGAAAATATGACCGTTCCTATCCCCTATGGAGAGGGTAGTAGCAAAAGTATTGAAAGTCAAAACCCACCACCCATAGCCCATGCTGGAAGAGATGAGGATGTTGATAGAGACTTTTGGACTGTGGGGGAAGCTCCAAAGTATATCATTCACCCACAAGTAGAAAGTCCTCCTAGGAGAATAGTAAGAGAAATTTTGATTGGTAGGGTAGCGGTACCTTTAGATGGTGGATCTCCCAGATTTGATGCAATTCCTCCTAATAGGAATTCAAGCATAGTTACACCTCAACCTCGATGCAATTCCGATATCCAACCTATTCCTGAACATGTTATTGAAGCCATCCCTCAATCCGTAAATCACCGAAGGTTCGAAATTGGTGATAAGGTCGTAATGCCTAATGATTTATTCTATATACGATCCAGGGGATCGGGTGACTTTTGGGTTGGACCGCTCACTGTTGAGTGCTGCATGGGTGAGATGTGTTTTCTCACCACTAGGACTGGCCAACGTATCTTAATCCCTATCAACCAGAGGGAGTTAAGGGATCATCATCCCTAATCTTCCTCGCTATGCCTTGCCTTGCCTGTTTAAAGTAGATAGCTTCTAAATAAGCTCACTTGAGCAATAGGATTTGTGTGCTTTTTCTTTTTTCTGTGTGATGAGTATTGCCCCGTTTCTTTCTTGCTTGGAGTGTCTGCTTGTTTTTGTGTTTGATTGAGTTGAGTCTTGCTCCTTAAGTTTGTCTCTTCTCCTGCATACATTAAAGAATGTTTAGTTTCTGTTTACATTTTTTTTTGGTTGCCTGTGCAAGTGAGATTGCCTACTTGAAAAAGTTCTATTTTCTTCCTGCACAGTAATAAAAATAATGAATAATGAATAAATGATATATGCCATGTAAGTTTAAAATTTTCTTTTACGCATTTCAGTTTCTGCTTTAGAGTAAATTTTAGTTTCAGTTTTATTTTATATTTTTCCCATACATGCTCCATGAGGTATTCTAGTGTTTGTGAGTGCAGGTACATGTGCAAAATAAGAGCTGAAAGCAAGGATGGTGCAGTGCTGGATTGAAGATGGATGTAGAGCAGATCGAGATCAGAGATTCTGAGGTTCTCAAGTGCTCTCTCCCTTAGAGCACTTGTCCCAGCTGGAGCCAGATGTTATCACACCATAGTAGCAGGGCTACTATTCTTGTTTAGCAGATATCTACACATTCTAGAGCTTCCATTATTCATAGCATGGCTAAGATGATTGTATATTTTGTGATCACTCATGATCAGAGCAGTATATTATTCAGACTTATGTTAGACCTTGTGTCAAGGATGAGCCTTGAGAGTTCAGATTTGATGACCGATGTGACACTTTATCCCATACAGTTTCAGTTCAGTGCTTAGAGATGTATTGCAGCAGTGTTTCAGATGGTATATGATGTTTCTTACTATGATGATGTTATATGATCTATGGATGCTTTATCACTGACTGTGGATTATTATCTTGTTGATTTAGTCATGATCACAACATCTGCTTGGTATATTATTCATGATGTGGCAAACTGTTTAAAATGAACTATAAATCATAAAATGGACAATTGCTTGCACATTTAGGTCATTTAACAAAACCCACTGGTTTTCCACCTTACATAGATATGGTCTTCCCTGACACCAGTTGTCTGCTAGTGTAGGATCCATATTCACTTGACTCCATCCATACATGACTTTCCTATTTGACTTTAAACCTTGACCTGTCTCATTTGACTTTCTGATACTGAGGACTTCCCCATTTTTCTACCTTTGTGTTTGGACCGCATCCCTGTATGTTCAGTGTCTCGGCTCTAAGTTGGTAACAAAACTTGCCTTTGGTGAGTTGGATTGTAGGCCTAAATCATCCTAGTCGGTTGTCCCGATGTTTAGCATTGGCTCGAACTCCCCCTAGTCACTTGAGATGTTGTTGGCTAAAAATGAAAGCTCATGTTCTACCTATGGAAATTTATAAATTTGCCCATGGAAACTAAAAAGGGAAAGAGCGATGAACAGCTAAAAATACTCCTCGAAGAGTATAAGAAAGGTCCAAAAAAGAAATGGTTCTTAAAAGCTATATCTAAACAATTGCTGACCTTATATGTATTTGAAAAACATGCCCTGGATGCAAGCTGCAACTAGTTGTGCTTATCAGCACACCTGAGATCCGAAGGGTTATGTAGGCCAAAAAGGCCATGAAATGAAATTGAATGATCCTAATGAACCTGGATCAACTTGATGTAGACATGATGCCTAAGTTGAATAAGCACTCTCTGAACAACTTATCCATTTGTGAGGCATAGCCATTCCCCGTGTTATTTTGTCCAGCATAGAGTTTGTAGCTTCCCCCTTCTCCCAGTCCAAAGTATTTTTGAGTTAAGTTAGACAAGTCAACCCCTTGGCCCAACCTTGTTCCTAGCCTTCATCCTTCACTAGTAGTTTGACCATGTCCAATGGGTGAGTTTGTCATTTGAACTATTGTGCAATTAATTTTATATAACAAAGAAATATGCTAACTTGATTAATGCCACTGAATGGATGTTATACTTTGAGCTTGGCTGTGAGAATGATTAGAAAAGCATGTCTTAATCTACTGATGTGATTTATCCTTGGTTGTATATTATTGGGATCCATGATGATGTGTGCCATATGTATATGCTTATTGATGATGATTGATGGTCCCACATACTTGGTGATGATATCATATGATGGCAGATGGTTCAGATGATGATTGATGCAGCTCAACAGTTTTTATTATTACTTCAAATCAGTAGATTATGCATTGTCCATATATGGTGGACCCTACAGCTGGCCCATTAGGGAAACCCATGGTGTATGAGTACACATTCCTGGTGGATTTGGGTCTTCTGGATCCAATGAGACACTTATCTTTCAGTTCCGGGCACTTCTGACAGTGATTGATGCAGTTTTAAACTTGTTGACCAGATTTGGGGCTGATTTCCCAACCTGAGCAGCAGGGGCCATGAGAGGCCAGTTCACCTAGGGAATTGTATGAGGAGGGGGTGGTCCAGCCACTTGTTATTACCATTTACCCCCCCTTCTAGAGAGCCTGGTGGGATCAGTTGGACAGCGCAGATGCCCTAGGAGGCAGTTTTGGCACTTTCACAGTTACCGAGGCAGTTAAAAAATGGGATAAAGTGGTCACTGAGGAATTCGATTTGGGAAATTGAGGCAAGGTTTTGGCATTTGGTTTTCACAGAGGTTTTCCAGGGTGATCCCACTATCTTCTAGCCAGTTTTCACCATGTGGGTAGGCCCACATCGATCACAGGAGGTCTTTTACTGCTTGTCTGTCACAGATTTTGAGGACAGATTTGATCATTTATATTATCTTGGACATATTTTATTATTTTATTGTGCCTTGGGGATGAGCTAGTAAGGATTGATGCCTCCTAGCCCCACCATGTGCTTATGATGTCATGTCCTAGTCATTATGAGGTGGATTTTTGTACTTTTACCCCTCTAGTGGATGACGTCATCCTCCTTTTGTACCATTTAGTTAAGATGTCATCATTATATTGGGTGATCCATGTGATGTATTGTTATGATTTATTATTAGCCGTTGATTAGATCTTTTGATCTTTTAATCTTAGCCACTCATGTAAAAAGTGGTTAGGATTGTACTCTCTCCCCATCCTATTTAAGGAGGGAGCCTCTCATTGTAAAATCATCTAGAGATTTTTGGCTCTTGGCTCTTGGAATAAAAAATTCTATCTTTTGGAGTACAAGCTTGGATTGGAGTGGATGTTGGTTGTTTCGATTGTAAATGCTTTTGTCCATTGCACTGGAGGATCTATTGTAGCTATCTTGCATATTTGCCATATCTTTTTACAAGTGGAGAAGACTTCTTCAACAAGTGCAAATTGGTGGGGAGGCTTGCCCTTCAAGCTTGGAGGAGGACGTTTTGGGTTAAACAGGGAGTGGTTTTGTCTTTGCACCAACTATTCTTTGCTTATCTCTTTCTTGCTTGTATCTACCCTCAATATGTTAAACTAATTGATGCTTTGCTCCTTGGTTTTGACAGGTTAGAGGGACTCATATGTGGCTTGGAAAAATCGATTTGGCAAGAGGACTTCAAAAATTCTCCATTTGATCTTTGGAAAAAGTAATCCTCATCTCAACTAGCATTCATCTCTTCATCCAGGTATGCTCCAAAGGTATGATCTTCTTCTTCCTTGAATCATCCATAATTTATAGATCATAAAAACCCTAATTGATTAAAACCCTCATTTTTGGTTTTTCTTAGATCTACTTAGATCTAGCCTTGCTTTTGAAGAGATATTAAAAACCCACCTCTATAGCATCCACCCCTAGTGGGATCTATAGTTTGGTGGTGATTGGGTTAAAATTTATACACTTTTTAAGGCAATAAAGCTCTTTTGAACCAAATCGCACTTCCTTAGAGAGGCTTGTTTGGTTAGATCTAGCACATGGGTAGGTGAGATCCCACTTGATTTGTAATCTACACACTTGATAACCTATACCCAGACTTTTACTTTGGTGATTTCTACCTTGTGGGCATCATTCCACATTTTAATGGATTTAAACCCCCTTTTGAATTATTTGGCACCTTAAAACTCAGATCTAGTAAGATCTAACCCTTGGATTGACTTGATTTTCTAGATTCACATAGATCGGTGCATAAGCTACTTGGATCTACAGTTTGGTGGCCATTGGGCTTGATTTGGCCCACCTTATCCATCTTTTAGCCCTCCTTGAGCAAGGTCGCACTCCCTTGGGTAAGTGAGTTTGTCCACTTTGATGAAGTGGGTGGTTGAGATTTTTGTGGGGTTGGAATGGCCATACCTTGAAACCTAGGTCTAGAGTATCATTTTGTGACGATCTGCCTTGGGGGCAGCATTCCTTGTTTTAGGGTATTGTGGTCCACTTAGGGTCATTTCATGAAAACCTAGATCTAGCAAGATCCAACCATTCTGTCTCAATTAGCCCACTTGACTTGACCTCTAGGTGTCCCGATCTACACTTTGACATACCTTTTGACTCCATTAGCCCATCCAACAAGGCACTAGTCCTCCTCAAAGCAAGTCGCACTCCTTGGGAATTGTGTCAAACCCTAGATCCGGTACATGGGTACTCCTAGATTCAACTTAGATCCATAGATCTACTCATTACATATTCTCTAGTGCCAATTGCATCCCTTAACTTCACCTAGTGGGTCCATTTTAAGCCATTTCACATATCCCAAGAAAGTAGGATCCACTTGTGTAGCACATGGTACTATACCTTGTCATTATACCTAATAATGTGGCCTAAATCATGCATTGGTTGAAACACTAACCATCTCCCAAACCACCTTCAACCATACTTTAACTGCTAGGTCCACTCAACCTTGCATTGGTTTCCGTAACTCATCATTTACCTATCCTTAGGAACCTTTGTTTGGGTCCAATCAACTGTGATTGGTTATAGGTTCTCCCCCTAGCTCTTGTTTCACCTTGATCTAAAGCGAAGAGTGCCTCGGTTGACGTGACTCCCACCTTGCATTGGGAACCGTGGCATCTCTTGGGTCACCTCTTTAGTTGCCTATCTCCTCTACTGTCCCGAATGGGATACCACTAGGGGCAACTACAAGTTGTGTGATAACAGGTCCCTCTTCTCACTTCCTGCGAATTCTTTGGCTTTCTTGTCGAACCACTCTTGGATCTCTCGATTTGTCGGGTGCCACAGCATATCCCCTTCTTTTCTAGCTTAGGGTCCCGGCAACGGAACCATTTGTTGACACAACTCTTCTCAACAGGGGTTCACTCTGTCGTCAACAAACACTAACAACCCTTACACATTGGCCTGGAAAGGAGTTACCCTTCCAGCAACGCCTGTGAAGCAAGCAAGGTCTCACCCAAATTGAATAAGGGTGCTGCAGGAACCAAGCTTCCACAGTTGTGAAGAAGATATGTGCACATTAACCAGATAATACAATATTTACCACAGTCTATTTAACCAATCATTCACATATTTACCTCAAAGCATATTCAGCAGCACATTCGCGTTAACCAACAACATGTATCAACACAAATCAAAATAAAGCATTTAAATAACCCATCATCGCATAACAACATAATTCACAACCGAACATCTTCATTCATTAACATTTGCGGAACAAACCTCGCAGAGAATAGTCAAGTCATTCCTATCGCAGATACAATAGAATCCAAAAGATCACGTTAATCTCCAAAACTTAGATGCCCTTAGGCTTACAATATTGCTCTATTTATATGTTTTTCTCTTATTACAATTTGGTCCACATGACCGACTCAACTAATCTAACAACTCTTATAATTCCACAAAACATGGCGAAAGGTCCTTCTTCCACGGAATGACCCTTTCGCACCTGTCGGCTTCCACACTTCCTGTGGATCTATCCTGTGCCAACAATGATGATCAGTAAATGGAGTGACCTGGAGTAAACCTTCTGCCAACTGTAATCCCTTCTTAGACAAAAAATCAGCACGATGATTGAAGGAACGAGAGATATGTTGAATAGTATAGTCATGGAATTGATTCAAAAGCAGGGTTATTTGTCGTTTCCAGTGATGAAGAGATGACACATTCAAGAGACTCTTGCCCATAGCCCAACCAATAATCGAAAAGGAATCACCAAGAATCTGAAGAGTGGTTAACTCCTTTGTGCGAGTAAATGTTAAAATAGTCCACAGGGCCAAGAGTTCAACTCGTGTGTTGCTACCCATACCCCCACCAAGGGAGAGTTCATAATAATTATTGTAAAAAATAATCAATAATCCCCCAATGCCAACTTTACCATCCTGAGCCGCTCCATCAAAGAAACCAATAGAGCACGAATTTATCAGCTTTGGCATACTAATAACATTATTTTTCAGGCAGATCTTGTTTGGGGCAGAATTAGATATAACCTGGATGATGTAGAACAAATCCCTTGCAAAATGATGATTAATGCCTTCAAATAGGATTCGATTCCGTCACTTCCAGATGCCCCAGATAAAATATAACGGGAGAGAGATGTATGACCTGTTCCTATTATTCCAATAATGAAAAATGTCATCAATAGTGTCCCTATTCCAACAAAAATCCATCCTCCTATGTTGAGAAATAATGGGCCAGAGTTATAGAGTAGTAGGAAATTTTACAAAAAGATGTTCTATAGTTTCTGCATTCTGTAAACATAGCAGGCAGACATTCAGACCCATTCCTCCCCTACGCATATAATTGTCCATCGTTAAAGCCTTATTCTTCAGAATAAGCCAAGTGAAGCAAAGGATTTTGGTGGGAGCCTTCCAATCCTAGATAGCACTGTACCACCATAACCTCAGTTCCACAGACGTAGTAGAAGCAAACGCAAGGCATGCTCACTTAGTTGTGAGCTCACCACTTTTATCACGCCAAGACCACTGAAGTCTGTCCAACTGAGAAGAAAGGGTAATGTCGGCACTAGAAATATTTTCCACAAACTCATTCCAGTCTTGACCATCCAATCCCGTGAGTCCAATAGCTTTCGCTGAGAGCCCGTAAGAACTCAGATAAGCATTAAGAGGATTCTTAGCCTGGTTGAGGAAAAGAAGATTCCGAGAATATAAAGCCTGAACAGTATTTGGTTTAAGAATTGAAATGTAGCCATTAATTGGATCGACCCCCAATCTAACCTGAAAACCGTCCCCCACGTGCTAGCTTGTAAATGAATTGTGCATAGGAAAAGAGTCGATGAGACCATTCCATACATTAGATGCTCTCTTAATATTCTTAATCGGCTTCTTGAACCATTCAATAATCGATAGGCCTCGTAGATATTTATCTCTGATAACCAAACCCCACAGTCCATCACTGTTGAGAGCATGCCACAAACTCTTTAGATGAAGAGCACGATAAACCCAAAAAATATTCCTAATGCCCCATCCGCTAGTAACCTTAGGTAAAGCAATGAATTTCCATGCAGTCATATGTATTCCATGTTGATCTTTATAAGCATTCCACAAAAAATTGAAAGTGATCTTGCGGATCTGATGCAAAACAGAGGATGTCACCTTGGCAAGAGTGAGTCAATAAATAGGAATATTGGCTAATACAGAGTTAATAAAAGTCAAAAGACCTCCCAAAGACAAGCACCAGTAATACCAAGGTTGAATCTTTTTTTCAAACTTTCCAATAATCCATTGCCAATCTGTAGTTTTGTAGGCATTAGGCTTAAGGAAATATCCTAGGTATTTAAAGGCCTCCTCCAATGCCTTAAACTCATTGGGGAATAAACCACTGATAAGTTCACAGGTCCTAACATCCAGCTGAAAATAAAGGAAACACGATTTTGATATACTAATGATCATACCTGTAGCCAAGCAGAAGAGATCAAGAATCGTCTTATATTGTCTCCATTCCTTGAAAGTTCCAACTCCAAATATCCGTACATCGTCCACAAAGGGTAAGTGAGTGATGTGTTGACACCTTGAAGTTTTAATTCCAATGATCAACCCCAACGCTTTATCCTTTTACAAAAGTCTGCTCAAGCCCTCGATCACCAGAAGAAAAAGTAAAGGCGATAAAGGGCACCCCTGCCTTATACCTCGAGAACCTTTGAAGAAGGAAGAAGGTTTCCCATTGACAAGGACAACAAAACTGACAGAAGTAATGCAGCCAAGAATCTAGTTGGTGATCCCCATATTCAACCCAACATTCAATAAAAGAAGACGGAGAAATGACCACTCCACCAGGTCATAAGCCTTCACAAGATCAAGTTTGAAAACCAAGGATGGGCCTAAACTGGTTTTAGTAGAGTGAATAGTTTCCTGTGTAGTGCCAATGGCATAAAAAATCAGACGTTGTTTCAGGAAGCCAAACTGCTCAGGAGAAATACCTTTAGAAATACCATCCAGGATACGGTCTGCAAGCACCTTAGAAATGATATTGTACAAGAGATTACAAAGAGATATCGGATGATAATCCTGGAAAGAAGAAGGCTCCGAAATCTTTGGAATCGGTGAAATATAGGTCAAGTTCAGTCCACCACTAACCCTGCTAAAAGTGCGTGCTTCCTTAACCAATCTAACCAATTCATTACCCAATAAATCAAAAAACTGAATATAAAACTCAACAGTCCACCCGTCAAGCCCCAAGCTTTTGTCTTTAGCCATCTTTTTGAGAATATTAGCAACCTCATCCAGCGTGACCGGTCTCCCAATAAGATCATTTTCCTCATCAGAAAAAAAATACAGGGCATACATTGAAGAACATCCATTTGTGCCTGCAAGTTGTAAGAAGTTGACTTTGTATAAAGTTGCTCAAAATGGTCTCGGGCCACCCTTTCAATATCAGATTGTGAAGATACCCTACATCCATGTTGATCATCGATTTCCCATATAGTATTAACTTTTCTTTGCACATTCACAAAATTATGGAAAAACTTAGAGTTTTGGTCACCCGCACAAATCCATAGTGCCCTACTGTTCAGCTGCACAATCTCCTCCTCATAACGCAAAATGGTAGCTAATTCAGTTTCCAGAGAATGAAGGATAGTGCCCTCCGGATCATGAAGTAAACAATAGTTGGGATCATAGTGGTAATCTGCTATGAATATTAAATATTGTATTAAATTAATCAGTAAATTATTAATTAGTTTAATTGAAGGGATGTAACCCTTCTTAAGAATGCTCAAACCTTATAAAAGGCGAGCTCTTGTAAAACGTTAAGCATCTTATCAATTCAATAATATATATTTTATTTAATATGGATCTTGTGTCCTAGATTTTTTGTTGCATTTGGTATCAGAGCTTTGGCTCTCGACTCTCTCTTATGCATTCAGGCTCCAGCTCACGGCATTCACATCTACTCCAATCTACATCCCATCCTCTCTCATCCTTCTCCTCATCATCGACATCCTCCACATCCATCCCTGCTACTCTCTCTCTCCACCGCTGCACTCTCCATCTCTGACCTCGCGCCCTCACACTTGCAACTCCTGCGTTTTTTTTTTCTCTTCCCTCATGTTTTCCTCCTACCCACCCTCCACTCCAATCCACCTTCTGCGCGCTTGTCCTCGTCGCCTCCTATCCATTCCCTCACATCGTCATCCATCGCGTTCCTCCACCATTCTACGACCCAACCAGCGCTCTCACCGAGGCCACCCCACCATCTCTCCTTCCTCTCACTCTACATCTCTTCTCCCACCACCACGCACTTCTCCCACTCCCCACTCTGCATCCCTACTCCATCTCCATCTCTGCGCTTCTCACCATCCGCATTGCTCTTCCTTCCCCACGTTCCTACATACTCTTCAGCCCTACTCTATCTCTATATTTGCACTGTAGCCTCCACGCCATCACACCTGCTCTGTACTCTCCACGCAGCTCAACGCCACTACACCTCAGCCTCCACATAGCCCTCCTTCATCCACGTAAACTCCTTCAAACCCTAATTTCAAAAAAAAAATATTATATAATTAATATTGATTTTTATTAAAAAAATCCTTAAATCAAATAAAAAATATATTAATATAATATTTATTATATTTTTTTTAACCACACAAAAAAATTATAGTAATTCCACTTTTTCCAAGTCATTTTCATTTTTCCACCCCTCCTAAGCCAAAATTGGGTCCAATTATTCACCACCACACCTAAGAAGCATGACGACAGAGTTAAGAGCCCAAATTGAGAAAATAGAGAAGGATTTCCGAACCTTCAAGGAAATGATCACCAAGAGCCAAGAAGCACTTAAGAAAGAAATTAAGGCTGAAGTAATTCAGGTAATGGAGCAGAAACTAGACGACAAGTTCGACATTATGAGCAAGGAACAAAAAATGTTAGACCAAAAAGTGATTGAGAGCCAGAAAGGTATCCAGGCGATATTACAAAAAATGGATGATAAGGAAAAAAATCATAAACAACATGGCTCGGATATGTCGGTTACCCCATCTTCCGATTCTGAGTCACCAGAACGCAACAAGACGAAAGGTACTCAATACCAACCATTCATAATGTACCCGCCAAGAGCAAAAATAGAAATGACAAAATATAACGAAGGAGAAGACCAATGCGTCGCTTGGTTGAATAAAGCAGAAGAGTATTTCGACATATATAACATTACAATGGACGAAGAAAAGGTCAAGTATGCTTCAATGCACCTTGAAGGATATGCCTACAACTGGTATATGTGGTGGAAGGGAGACAACTTCGCATACACTTGGAACTTATTCAAGAATGATTTCTTAAAAAGGTTTCAAGGAATCACAGAAGATGAATTCTTCTCAAAACTTACTAGATTACAACAGAGGGGAAGCGTCGAAGAATTCACGCATCAATGGGAATCCCTCGCTACCAGAGTATTTGGGCTATCCGAATTTCAACGGTTAGAAACCTACTTGGGAGGACTAAAACCATACATACAAAAAGAGTTAAAAATGCATGACATAACGAATGTTGAGGCAGCAAGACGAAAAGCAAAAGCAGCCGAGGCCAAGTTTGACAGTTTCCAATCAAATAAAGGGAAGTCATACTCACAACGAAACATCCAGTCGACTCCAGAGGATGATTCAAACAAATACATCCCTCCGCCTAGAAGGGACGATAGGAAGAGCCTCGAGAATCAATGAATGAGGGAAGGAAAATGTTGATGATGTGGAGACAAATGGAATCCTAAACATAGGTGTCGCCCCAAGGATAGCTCAAAGAAATTATATACTTGTGAAGCAGAGGAGAATAGTGAATCAGAAGAAGAAGAAGAAGAAGAGCCAGAAGATGAAGAGGAGGAAACCGCAAATATGGCAGCCGGGAACGACAAGACCCCCAAAATCTCCCTAGCAGCCATGACATGCATTAGTCAACCACAAACTCTCAAGTTAAAGGGGCATATATAAAATGAGAATGTTACAGTGCTAGTAGACACTGGAAGCACTCACAACTTTCTTGATATAAGAGTGGCACAAAAACTCAAGTTGTTCGTACATCCAGTTCCAGACATGAAGGTGATGGTTGCAGATGGCAACAAGATCGAAAAAGTTGGAAAGTGCCACAAGGTGAGACTTCAAATACAAGACTTCGAACTGGAATCAGAACTCTACACCTTACCGTTGGGAGGAGTAGACATCGTTTTGGGAGTCCAATGGTTACAAACATTGGGAACATATCCTGCCAATCATCAAAAACATTTCATCAAGTTTAAGTGGCAAGGGAAAAATTTTAAGCTATATGGTTTTCATCCACCAAACACATAGGTAGTTTCATCTCAGCATATGGAAAAACTCATTTGAAAAGGGGCATCAGCATACGTAATACAATGTCATCAATTGGAAGGAAAGGAGGAGGAACCAAATGAGTTCAAGAAGGAAATCCAAAAATTACTCCAGAAACATGAACACATATTTCAAGACTTACCCATGCAGCTACCACCAGAAAGGAGTATAGAACACATAATCGAGATTAAACCGGGGTCAAATCCTGTCAAGGTTAAACCATATAGGTATCCCCACCACCACAAAACATAAATAGAAAGGTTGGTTCAAGATCTACTGAATTGTGGTGTCATCACCAAGAGTAGAAGCCCTTATGCAGCTCCAGTCGTACTAGTACAAAAGAAGGATGGATCGTTTAGATTATGTATAGATTATAGAGGATTAAACAAAATAACAATTAAGAACAAGTTTCCAATCCCTTTCATCAATGACATGCTGGATGAACTTCATGACGCAAAATATTTTTCGAAACTCGATTTAAGGTCAGGGTACTATCAAATTAGGGTCAGATTAGAGGATATCGCAAAGACTGCTTTCCAAACTCATGAAGAACATTATGAATTCAAAGTAATGCCTTTTGGGTTAACCAATGCCCCTGCCACATTCCAGGCAACTATGAATGAACTATTTCAGCCATACCTAAGGAAATTTGTGTTAGTATTCTTCGATGACATCCTTATATATAGCAAGACATGGAAAGAACATTTGATGCATCTAGAAGAGGTTCTATCTCTTCTGAAGGAAAACCAGTTCTATGCAAAAAAGTCAAAATGCACATTTGGGAAGCAAGAAGTGGAGTATCTTGGTCATATAATCTCAAAGGAAGGAGTTAAGGTGGACCCAAAGAAGATCCAGGCGATGAAGGAGTGGCCCGAACCAAAGAATGTTTCAAAATTGCGAGGATTTTTGGGATTAACAGGTTACTATCGAAGGTTCATCAGGAACTATGCACATGCCACTGTCCCACTAACAAATCTCCTAAAAAGAAATTCTTTTCAATGGGATGATGAAGCAAGAAGATGCTTTGAAACGTTGAAACAAATTATGTCTTCAACTCCCGTTTTGGCAACACCTGATTTTGCAAAACCATTCGTAATCGAATGTGATGCTTCAGGGTTTGGGATAGGAGCTATGCTAACGCAAGAAGGTCATCCAATCGCTTTTGAAAGCAGGAAGTTGAACAAAAGAGAATACCTACAGTCTACATACAACAAGGAAATGCTTTCCATCATGCATGCATTAACTAAATGGCGACAATACCTTTTGGGAAGTAAATTCCTAATCCGAACAGATCATAATAGTCTACAACACTTGTTACAGCAGAAGACATTAACAACCGAACAACAAAAGTGGATAGAGAAAATCTCTACCTTCGATATGGAGATCCTACATAAAAGGGGAAGGACAATGTAGTAGCTGATGCTTTATCAAGGAAAGATGAAGAGATACAAGTCTACGCCGTATCCATGGTGATCCCATAATTTTTGGACAAAATTTGTAAGGAATATGCCAAGAATTCAGAGGTTTGCTCCATAATTAACAACATAAATCAGTATCCGAAGTTTGAATGGAAGAATGATCTCTTATGGTACAAAGGACGTATTTACTTAAGTTCCAATTCCAGTTTTAAGACCAAGGCGCTTAAAGAGTCACATGACTGCCCAGCCGCTGGTCATGTAGGAGTTTTAAAAACCTACTATAATGCAAGGCAATCATTCTTTTGGAAGGGTATGTATGCCGACATTCACAAGTATGTTGCAGATTGTGACATTTGTCAGCGGAATAAAACTGAGAATATCTCAAGTTCGGGGTTACTCCATCCGTTACATATTCCAAATAAGAAATGGGAGGAAATTTCAATGGATTTCATTGAAGGTCTACCCATATCAAATGGAAAAGACAAAATACTAGTTGTGGTAGACAGGCTAACCAAATATGCACATTTTGTTGGAGTGAAGAAAACTGATTCGGCAAAAGAAATAGCCGAAGCTTTTTGTAAAAATGTCTACAAATTACATGGTTTTCCGAAGATTATAGTAAGTGATAGGGATGCCAAGTTTAAAGGGAACTTTTGGAGAGATTTTTGAAAGCAAATTGGAACATCTCTTAACATGAGCTCAGCTTATCATCCCCAAACAGATGGACAGACAGAAGTTGTCAATAAATGCTTAGAAACCTACCTCCGTTGTTTTGTAACTGATAAGCAAAATAAATGGTTCCAATGGCTACATCTTGCGGAATGGTGGTATAATTCTACTTATCATACTTCTGCAAGAATGACACCATTTCAAGCCCTATATGGATATGAACCCCCAAAATGGAAGGATTTCATCAGCAACCAAGCAAGGGTTGCATCAGTAAATGACCATTTAGAAGAAAACCAAAAGGTTGTCCAAGTACTTAAAGAGAATTTGAATACTGCTAGGAATAGAATGAGACAACAAGAAGATCAACACCGAACAGAACGAGAATTTGAAATTGGAGATTAGGTATATGTAAGACTACAACCCTATAAACAATTATCACTTAAACAAGGTGGAAAAAATAAATTGGCTCCACGTTTTTATGGCCCATATCAAATCAATAAGAAGATTAGTCAGGTGGCATATGCGTTGGAATTGCCAACTACAAGTCGCATCCACAATGTCTTTCAAGTTTCATGTTTGAAAAAGATGATAGGTCAACACCAGAAGGCACAAACAATACTTCCCTTGTTAGATGAAGAAGGAAGAATCATATTCGAGCCATAATCTATCATTGCTACTAGAGAGAAGAGATTAAGAACGCGAGTCATTAAAGAATACCTTATAAAATGGAAAAATCTTCCCGAAGAAGATGCAACATGGGAATCAGAACAATTTCGACAGTTACATCCTTCATTACCATTGCTTTGAGGACAAAGCTCTTTAAAAGGGAGTGGCAATGCTATGAATATTAAATATTGTATTAAATTAATCAGTAAATTATTAATTAGTTTAATTGAAGGGACGTAACCCTTCTTAAGAATGCTCAAACCTTATAAAAGGCGAGCTATTGTAAAACGTTAAGCATCTTATCAATTCAATAATATATATTTTATTTAATATGGATCTCGTGTCCTAGATTTTCTGTTGCATAATCCTGAATAATTTCCTCTAAAAGTAACAGTTCAGCCTTCTGAATAAGAGCTCGATTTCGCAGCCAAGGGATAACCAAGGACTTAAGAGATCTAAGGAAAGCTAGTAATGCAACCATCGCCCGCCCCTGAGGATTCGACAAAAAAGATGCCCAATGATCACGAACCAAGGTGATGAAAGCCGATTCGGTAGACCATACATGACAATACTTGAAAGGATAACGATAGAGTGGAGGACCTTTTAGAAGCCGAAGAAGAATAGGGGCATGATCTGAGATACATGCTGGAGATATGCATGAAGAACACTTATCCACCAACTCATACAGAGATTCACTCACAAAGAATCGATCAATCCGCTTTGCTATATAACCAGAACCCTTCCTGCCATTATTCCAGGTAGGAGCTAATGGTTTGGGCTTCACATCAATGAGACCGTGACCAAAAAATAAATTATAGAACCAAGTATGAAGAGAATCCCCCCTGGTCCGTTGTCCCCAAATCTCCCCAGCATTCAGAGTTAGGTTTGTATCACCATCAATGATCAATGATTTTAAATCCAACAATCCACAAGTCTCCAACACTGTCCAGTAGGATTGTCTTTCCAAATAAGGAGCATACCAATTAAATAATTGTAAATCCAAGCCCAGCTCCTGATGTCTCCCCAATAATAAAATGCCACCACCAACACAAAAGGTGCGAAGAGAGAGTAAACGAGGGTTCCAAGCAGCCGAAATTCCCCCGGAGAGACCATCGGAGTCAATAACACAACATTCCTAATCCAGGAGAATATGCCAAAAAAACTCCTGAGCTTTAGAGCCAGAAGCCATAGTCTCTTGCAGAAAAATAATATCAGGAGCATAAATCTTAAGTAGTCTTTACAGGGCTAGTCGTTTTGGGGCACCCCCAACCCCTCTGAGATTTGGAGACAGAAGAAACATTAATGAACCTTTGAAGGGGCCGACTTTGCTCTAAGGGGCCCAAAGGTATCGGAAATATCAGATGAAGAAGCTCTCCTCAGCAAAAATCACATCACCCAAAACAGAGACAGCACCCCCCAACCCAGGCCAAAAACGAATAAGTTAAATATGATCAAATTAAAATTGAATATTTTTTAAAATGAGAACAACTTAAATTTCTTCAATAGAGCTTTGATAATAAAATTTTGCTGCATTTTAAAACCATTAAAATTAAAATAAATTAAAACTAAAATAAAATTTTAAGTTAAATCGGTAGAATTTAATTTGGATGGTTTTATCAACATCCATTTTTTTATTATTTTGAAATGTTACAAATCAAAATTTCAAAGATATAGTCTGCATAACGATTTTGAAGATTTTTAAAACTACTAAAATTTTGAAAAAACAACTTACCTAAAAAACTTTTAGTAGTCCAATTCTTCAAACAATATATTTTCTAAATCGTATAATAAGTTCTTACATTTTCCATTTCATCAAAGTTATTTTGGAATTTGTACCGACATCAATTTTAGTTTTAAGTAGATAAACATTTGGTAAGTTGAGTATTCTAAAGGTTTAGCTATTTAAATTATTTTTTAGTATTTTTAACCATATTCATTTTTAAGTAGATAAAGATTTGGCTTAAATATAAGCTGTATTTTAAAAATTTAAATGTTTCAATTATTATTTTTTTGACAATTTATCCTTAAATTTTATTGAATAGTTAAATATTATTAAATAATAAATAGAAATTGGGTTGTCTAAAATTGCTACGATTTTGTTCTGAAATTTTTTTTGTTTTTCCAGACGAATTTGCAGGAATCTAGGATAGAATTTTTAGAATCTCAAATAATAGTATTAATCTTGTATAATTTGGATGTCTTGGGATTTTCCAGGGTGCTGAATTCATCTATATGTTCAAAAAAAGATTTAATTAACACAAATCGTCTGATTTTTAGATTTCATATGACTGAATTCCAATCAAGTTTTGGCCAGCAAACTAAATGGTTAAAAATTACACACTATAAATATAAAAAAATAAAAATCTATTTCTATAATAAATATAAAATTATGGCAAATATTTTTGAGAATTTTTGAGAAAGTAGAATAAAAGAGAACCAAAACATCTGACTTTTCCGACATTAAGATCTGATCACTCCACATTGATAATTAACGTTTAACCTTTATACAGCTCCGATTTTCCAGGCATATCAAATTTTAATTATGAAAACAAAAATATTCGCCAAAGATTTTTTTCCCTGATCCCAATCATCTTAAGCTGAAGTCAAAATCTAACGAAGATATTTTTGAGAGATTCCAGTCATATCTTACCTGAAAACTTGAAAAGTTAAGTTTAAGTCGGAAGATTTGATTAGAGATTCCAGTCAAAAGTTCAAATCCTAATCCTAAGCACAGCATTAAATGTTGCCAGGTGCTTATTAAAGTCCTTGCGCCCCATCAATCTTATGCGACGGAGAGGTCGCGTCAACTTGAAATTCCAGGCCTGCAAGGCACCATGGGCTACTTTAATGGAGTTTAAGAGATTCAGCCTACTCCACCAACCAGGAAGCTGTACTATTAAATGAAAGCGGCGAGCCTTATCGAATAGACAGAAATTTATTTAATGCGAGCCTGTCTAGTGTCAGGGTCCATTCGTATTCATCCATAACATCCATGGGCATATGGGCTATCCATCTTTCATGGCTGCATCCATGATACTCCTCCGGTAGCTGTCGATTGGCGATTCCGTCAACGGAAAACTTCTGGTCTAATCCACTTAATTCTTAGTGGCGACGGCGTCTATCCAATGATCATGTCATACGAGCTGACTTGATGTTCGGCTTGATGCCTCGTACGCATGCAGAGAACACTATCACTGTCAGCTGGAAGATCCAATTTAATTGAGGACAGAGATGGATTTGGGCGGATTTGGATTTAAATTTAAAATTTAAATTTGAAAAAACCCGCCAATAACCTGCCATGTGGTGTGTATTTATCAATTTCAACAAACTATTATGCATCGAAGAGATTCCAGAGCGTCTAGTAGCAGACCATGTATATTTTTTGTTTACTCTCGTATATTTTTTGCTTACTTTTCGTTCTGTGATTCAATAGGTATATGCCCTCATGTCAACTGGCTTCGCAGAGCAGAACACCTCATCGCTGGCTTTATCTGTGAAGTGTGGCTTTTCTATCCCCTGGCTCTGTTATCGCAGAGGTAAATTGTATTCATGAGTTCCTTTTCGAGATTAGAAGAGCTGCCAAATATGGAAACATAGGTATATTTGGAGGAGTTGTGGGAAAATGGATGCGTGAATCTGAAGAGCATATGCGGGTTGGAGCAAGCGACAAAGCTTAAACTGTTAAATGTTGGTGGGTGCACCGAGTTAGAAGAGCTAGAAACATAGGGCTCTTTGGAGCAGTTGTGGGCTTTGGGATGGGGGAAGCTGAAAAGCATACGGGGGTTGGAGCACGCGACAAAGCTTCAACGATTAAATGTTGGTGGGTACACCGAGTTAGAAGAGCTGCCAAATATGGAAACATCCATATCTTTGGAGCAGTTGTGCACACTGGGATGCGGTAAGTTGAAGAGCATACACGGGTTGAAGCACCCGACATAGGTGGGTGCATCGACTTAGAAGAGCTACCCAATATGGAAACGTCAGTATCTTTAGAGCAGTTGTGGGCACCAGGATGCTGTAAGCTGAAGAGCATACGGGGGTTGGAGCACGACGTAAGCTGAATGTCCCTTGGTTAATTGTGGCCACATTGCTTCCCTGAATTTTATTCAATGCTAACACTGTAGATTAGCTCGAAAAATCAAAGGCCTTACCAAAAGGATCAAAGGGCTCCATTGTGAGTTGTGTGTGTCAAATGAGTAGAATGAAACGAATCTCAAAATGAAGTGAGGATGACATGTACTTTTTGCACAATGCTTTAGTTATACACAGTCGGAATTCAAACAAATGTAAGAGATCTCCAGTGACTTTGGATGGAATCTGATACTACAAATATCAGTTATACACAGTCGGAATTCAAACAAATGTAAGAGATCTCCAGTGACTTTGGATGGAATATGATACTACAAATATCATTGGAGTGTTTGGATTTGGGGAAGTTCGGTAAATCCCATCTGCTGCAAATATTAATAACTACTGAAGGCGTCCTGAAGACATCTCGGGGCTTGGTAATTTGGCGTCCTCATAGAACATTGTACCGCGATTGATGAA
This sequence comes from Larix kaempferi, assembly GCA_027924585.1. Lineage (NCBI taxonomy): Eukaryota > Viridiplantae > Streptophyta > Pinopsida > Pinales > Pinaceae > Larix > Larix kaempferi. The sequence goes on from BSBM01001510.1 coordinate 90,041, forward strand.
TAATATTGTGGAACTATTAGTATTAATATAAGTACAGAGCTTGAGAATCTTACATTTAACGATTTCAATCTTGTTGGTGTAATCAGTTTTCTTGTGCTAAACACTTCTATGGACAGTTGTCTGCAAGCAATAAATTAGTATATAATATTTTATTGATATAAAACTCTATCACATGTATATATGCAATCTCTTCTCTTTGCTCTAATCATAGTTCCTTTTGTGAAAGCATGATAGGAGAGTATCCTCAAATGTTGAGAGTATGCTTTAAATTATGAGAGCATCGTTCATGGCATTGGGAAACCGTCCCTAAGGTTCTCTTGGTGGCTAATTTGGGAGGAACGTTGTTGGAAACATTCATGCACATAACACACAGGTGTTTATGGGCATTTTTTTCAAAGAAATGTATTATATTTTTATTCTTAATCTGTGTTGTGTTAACCTGGGCAAATGCATTATATTTTCATTCTTAACTTGTGTTGTGTTAATCTATGTTGGGTTGGGGGCAATTTGGTTATTATCAAATTTAAATAATTAATTTGCACAAATTTTGGATTCGAGGTGTTTAAGAGCATTTCTCTCAAAGAAATGCATTATATTTTCACTCTTAACCTGTGTTGTGTTAACCTATGTTGTGTTGGGCGCAATTTGGTTATTGTAAAATTTAAATAATTAATTTGCACAAATTTTGGTGGATTTATTTAAATATTGGTGACAAAAATTAGTAATGTGCTTTGGTACCACCACTTATGACATTTAATTCATGTAATATGGTTGACAAGGCTCATGGGCATCACCATTTAATTCATTGAATATGGTTGGGGAGCACAAGGAATTTATGTAAAAAATAAATAAGTTAGTTATGTGAAACTAATTTTGAATTGTAATTTTGATTTATAATTATAATATGTTTTGATTGAAAAGTTGTAATATTTTTTTCTTATTTTGAGTATGAAAGAAGTTATAATGTACTATTTATGAAAGATGGTGATATCAAAGAAAGTTTAAAAAAAATAAAATTATATGAGATTTGTTGTTGAAAAAAAATTATATATATATATATAAAAATATCAATATTCATTATTATTAAAAATGATATTAATAATTGAATTAAAACTAAAATAAATAAAATATATCAAACATCATTTTAACATTTCAAATATTGATAATAATTAAGATTAAAATAAATCAAAAGTGATATTACTAATTGAATTAAAGTTAAGATAAATCAAAGAAAATAAAATATATCAAACATCATAATAATAGTTGAAATGAATAAATTTATATAAACATCATATTAATATTAATAGTTGAAATGAATAAATTTATATTAATAGTTGAAATGAATAAATTTAATTTGTATTATTCTTAAGGCTATTTTAATTTGAAAATTTGTATTAACTAGCTTCATAAAATTTAAATTTATAATTTTTTTTATTAAAATATTACTAAAAATGCCTTTTTAAATAAATAAGATTAATATTTATTTTAACATGAGAATCAAGGAACATAAAACCTACATCATTCACAACATGGCTCAGCATGCCAATAATACCAAGCATCGCATTAAAATTGAGGAAACTAAGGTTTTGACTTGAATTAATCACTATTCCAAAAGAAAAACAAGGGAAATAGAAGCAAAGGTTCAAGTCCTTGCGAAGTCATAAAGTCATAAGAATGATATAGCTTAGCAAAATAAAAATAAAAACAAATATCATTGTAATTAGTGATCTATAAAAAAACAAAAGGCTTTGCAGAGCACTTAAAATAATTCATCATTGTAATTACTAATCTATTTGAACATTTCATTGTTAAAAAAAAAGACATAACAAATTGTGTTATATATTTCAAAATACTAAACGACAGAGGCACCACGCAGGTGCGATAATAGGATTACCTTCAGTTCATGGTCGGATTGTTATAGTTTTGCACTTTAACTTGTTTACACAAGACTTAAGTATGAACGTAGTGGATAAGCCTCTCGATGAACTGAATAACAAGTCCTTGTTACATGTAGGATTCAAAGAATCATACATCATGAACCAACAATGTTTTTATTATTATTATTAAACATTTATTGAAATTGAAACATGAAAGAACATGTTAACTCAAAACATTGAAATTGTAAATGTTCTCAAACATAGTAAAAAACAAGTAGAAATATAGAATAATCATATGAAATCAGGGCTAATAGCCCACGAGTTACCTGAACTATCATTTAAAAGAGGTATACATGTATTATAAGTTATGCATAAGGTTTAACATCAACTTTCATAAACAAGACAATAATATCATAATTAATATGATCTTTATGTACTCAGGTCATATCGATCTCATGAACAAAGGATTATTTAATAGTGGAAAAATATAAAACATGCCATCTATTCATTTTATAATACAAGTAAGTATAAAACGACCCTTGAAAATAAGACCCAAAATCACTTTACAATAAATATTAATTTTACAAAAGAGTTTTTTTTGTGATAACCAACAAGCAAATAATTGAATTGAATTGAAATGATTGAGTCACTAGGGTTTAAATCTGGCGTCCTCAAAATTGGAGAAAAAAACCAATAACTACCTACCAATTTGTTATAATAAAATGATAATGAGAATATACAGGGCATTGAACGAAAAACAAAACGGAAAATGACCATGACATTTCATTGGTCCAAATCACCAATAAAATAAATGCATTGTTCATTGAAATCTATAGAAGTTGAACAACATTGACTAGCGTTCATTTACATACATATTGTACGAAACACAAAACGAAACAAGGCTCATTCTACCCATATTTAGAGCTCACAAACGCACTATGTATAAACATTAAAACTCAGAATTCCATGATAATGTTCAGGCCCTCGAAAGGGGAAAAAAATCATTTGTTGTTTATAAATGTTTTGGATAGAGGAATACAAAGTGTTTACAACGGTTATGACCCCTTTAGGGAGTTGGTCGAAGGGGACTAGTGGTTCGTCCTTCATATAAGTCAAAACATGCATGAGGCAAGTCAAAATTCCTCTGTCACCCATTAAAAATAATTACATAAATGCAATAAGGGTTTAAAACTCAGGACGTAGACCATATTGGCCTCTCTCCAACACTGCAGGAATGAAGTTTGCAAAGCATACCTGTAAAGTTTGCATCCAGAAAAGTTGATGAGCACGACCAAGATGCCAAGTAGGCATGATGGATGCGTATAAAAACACATGGCGTTATTACTTGTACAAATGGATCTCAATTTCTATGGATTTAAGGTAGTTAAACTCTCATAATAAAAAGAAAAAAAATTAAAATTATATATCGAGTGCATGTAAGAAGCATACATTTAAATGTGTTTTGAAAACCGCTCATGTACAACTAAAAAGAAAATAAATTAAAATTATATATCGAGTGCATGTAAGAATCATACATTTAAATGTGTTTTGAAAACCGCTCATGTACAACTTGCTGGTGAGAAATCCAGATGCTGATGGAGACGCCTTCATGATTTTTCACTAATCTCACTCCATATAGTCTTGAACACATAATATTTTGTGAGACCTACCATTGCAACACAGAAATAATCCATGCAACTCAGGCAGAGAACTCCGTATTTTTATTCAAAGGTATGGATGAATTGCATGGATAGATTTTATTCTTAGTTCATTGCTTTATTGCTTTTTTGTTTTGATTCAAATATTTAAGCTAGATGGATGTCCGTGTGCGGTAGTAACGTTTAGAGGAAGCAATGCGTTTTCATTTACATGAATGATGAGATTTTGGCCTTCTTTAGCAGGACACGGACGATCGGAAAAGGATGAGTTGCAATGGTTATCCAGTTCTGCATAAAGGTTGTAGCGATACCTGAGTTCTTCGGCCTTGTATGCAATGGAAAGATAATAGGGAAAGATCACATCCAATAGTCTTTTCGCCCATGCAACAATGTTGGTTATAACTTTTATGGCTATCCTCTCTAACATTATAGAGACATGCATAGCAAATAGTCGGTCTCCTGGATTTATTGTCGTATTAATAAATGAGGGACATTTGGGCTTATTAGTTATTAAGTGGAAGACCTTAATGTGAATTTAGTTATTAAGTGGAAGACCTTAATGTGAATTGGGAATGCTTTTGAACATCAAATTTGCAGTTCTGGTTACATTCTTTACACATCTCTCTACAGGTTTTCATAGTTAGATTCATCTGGATAAAGGTTTCTATTTTTAGAATTCATTGAAACTTTGGGTATTAGGGTAGGGTTAAGTATAGAGATATAAAAAGGTGTTGTGTTTGCAAGAACATAGAGGAATGACATGCTCGCCTAGGTATTTATAGGCCCATGCTTACCTAGGTATTTATGCCATGCTCAGGGCAAAGCTCTTGTCTTGCCAGTCATAGTTCCTATAAGGAAAAGTTCTATTTTGGTAGAGTTTTCTTGTTGGGAATATTTCATCTCGAGTAGAGTTCATATCAGTGCATAGTTCCTATTAAGGAAAAGTTCCTTTCCGACAGAGTTCCTATGGGGGCAGAGTTCCTATCGGGCAAGGTTCTTATCAGGGAAGAGTTCCTAACAGGTAGAGTTCCTATCGGGTAAAGATCCTATTGGGACAGAGTTCCTACCTTGTTAGTTAGATTCTTATTGATTGGTCGTAGTTCATATCAGGCTAGAGTTCTTGTCGGGTCAGTTCATATCGGGTATATTTGTTGTCGGGGCAGAGTTCATGCCAATTATAGTTCCTATTGGGGTAAAATTACTGTCTTGTCGTTCATAGTTCCTGTAAGGAAAAGTTCTATTTCGATATATTTTTCTTGTACGGAAGAGTTCTGGTTCGGTAGAGTTCATATCGGGGTAGAGCTCCTATTGGGGAAAAGTTCCTATCAAGAAAAGTTCTATTTGGGCACAGTTCCTATTGCTCATAGTTTCCTGGTCAAAGTTTCTATCAGTTGTAGTTATTATCAGGCAGAGTTGATGTTCATTATAGTTCTTATTGGTCATATTTATTTTTTAGTATTGTTCCTATCTTTCATAGCTCTTGTCGACCATATATACTTTGGTCTTGTTATTAAGATTCCCCATTCTCTAGGAACTATGGTCGAAAAGAGTTCCTATTAGGTAGAGTTCATATCAGAGCAGAGTTCCTATTGGGGCAATGTTCCTATCGGGAAAAGTTCCAATCGACTAGAATTCCAGTTGAGCATAGCTCTTGTTGGAAAAATTTCCTGTCAAAACGTTCCTGTTGGGGGAGAGTTCCTGTTGAGCAGAGATCCTATCAGGGCAAAGTTACTACCTTGTTAGTTAGGTTCCTATTAGTCGATCAAATTTCATATTGGGGAAGAGTTACTATCGGGGAAGAGTTCATGTCAGGTAGAGTTCTTTTCGGGACCAGAGTTCCCTGACAGGAACTCTGACCGATAGGAACTCTGCCCCGACAGGAACTCTACCCCAATATGAAATCTACTTGACAGGAACTGTGCCCTAATAAGGTGTTATTCATAGATTTTTCCTTCATGGGACAAGATCTATAATGAACCAACTTGCTAGACCAATGTCTTTGTGATTCATGGTATGTCACCTGATACAAGTATTTAGATTTGTGATAAGAAAATGAACCTGTTGGGACCGAGAGTATCGCAAGAAACCAAATTTTAGGACTCACTGACACATTGTGAAGAAAATATATTTTAAATTGCGATGAAGGAATGAGAGAGTTAAGTGACATGGTGTTCCGCTGGAAACGAAGAACTTTTGGAACTTGCGATGTATCACAAGGACACAATTTTTCAAGTCTATGATACATCATATACACATTGCAGGGATAAATTCTTTGGGTGACTGATACATCATAATATGAAACCCTTTTAAAGTACGACGATTTGAAATTCACACTTTATATAAGGAAGAAACTTTGGCACAATATGGAAAATTTAGTGTCAATGTGACACACTAGAAAGTATAACACTTTAACTTGTTATGCATTGTGGAATAAGAGGATTTCAATCGTGCTACATATCACGTGGAAACAAACTTTCAAAATTTGTAATAAACTTGTCAAGAGTTGGAAATAAATCATCCAACTAACAAAGCATTGCAACATTCCTTTCGACCAAGAACAAAACCATAAAAAACACAAACTCTAGGTAGGATTTGAAGATGTTCTCATTTAGACAAGTTGTGAGTCCAAGTAAAATGGAACAACTCCAATGCGATCCAGTAAACACTCATATAAAAAAAAATTCAAATAAGGGATGATAATTGGGGATGAAAAAATATTTTTCAATAGTGCACCCGCAACCAATGCAATGTGAATAATTTGATAATTTTGATAAGAGGAGCCCATCAATTTTCTCTCTTCAGAGGGGAATTCTTTGGCAAGGTAATTTTTAGGTTCCACGGACAGTGCTCATGGTTCCACCAACAATGCTCATGGTTCCATAATTAGAGCCCATGGTTCCACCAACAATGCTCATGGTTCCATCGATAATGCTCATGGTTCCACCAACAATGCTCAGGGTTCCATACCTAGAGCTCATGGTTCCACGGACAGTGCTCACGGTTCCACCAACAATGCTCATGGTTCCACGGACAGTGCTCATGGTTCCACGGACAGTGCTCATGGTTCCATAACTAAAGCTCATGGTTCCCCAACAATTCTCATGGTTCCATAAATAGAGCTCATGGTTCCACCAACAATGCTCATGGTTCCATAAATAGAGCTCATGGTTCCACGGACAGTGCTCATGGTTCCATAAAAAATGCTCATGGTTCCACATATAGATAGTACTCATGGTTCCACTAACAATGCTCATGGTTCCACCGATAATGCTCATGGTTCCATAACTAAAGCTCATGGTTCCACAGACAATGCTCATGGTTCCACAGACAGTGCTCATGGTTCCATAACTAAAGCTCATGGTTCCACCAACAATGCTCATGGTTCCATAAATAGAGCTCATGGTTCCAAGGACAGTGCTCATGGTTCCACCAACAATGCTCATGGTTCCACAGATAGATAGTACTCATGGTTCCACCAACAATGCTCATGGTTCCACCGATAATGCTCATGGTTCCACAACTAAAGCTCATGGTTCCGCAGACAATGCTTATGGTTCCACGGACAGTGCTCATGGTTCCATAACTAAAGCTCATGGTTCCACCAACAATGCTCATGGTTCCATAACTAGAGCTCATGGTTCCATAACTAAAGCTCATGGTTCCACGGACAGTGCTCATGGTTCCATAACTAAAGCTCATGGTTCCATGGACAGTGCTCATGGTTCCATAACTAAAGCTCATGGTTCCACGGACAGTGCTCATGGTTCCATAACTAAAGCTCATGGTTCCCCCAATAATTCTCATGGTTCCATAAATAGAGCTCATGGTTCCACCAACAATGCTCATGGTTCCACCAACAATGCTCATGGTTCCATAACTAGAGCTCATGGTTCCACGGACAGTTCTCATGGTTCCACCAACAATGCTCATGGTTCCACGGACAGTGCTCATGGTTCCCCCAATAATGCTCATGGTTCCATAATTAGAGCTCATGGTTCCACCAACAATGCTCATGGTTCCACCGATAATGCATTCCACCGATAATGCTCATGGTTCCACCAACAATGCTCATGGTTCCATAACTAGAGCTCATGGTTCCACGGATAGTGCTCATGGTTCCACCAACAATGCTCATGGTTCCACGGATAGATAGTACTCATGGTTCCACCACAATGCTCATGGTTCCATAACTTAAGCTCATGGTTCCACCAACAATGCTCATGGTTCCACCGATAATTCTCATGGTTCCATAAATAGAGCTCATGGTTCCACCAACAATGCTCATGGTTCCATAACTAGAGCTCATGGTTCCACGGACAGTGCTCATGGTTCCACCAACAATGCTCATGGTTCCACGGACAGTGCTCATGGTTCCCCCAACAATGCTCATGGTTCCATAATTAGAGCTCATGGTTCCACCAACAATGCTCATGGTTCCACCGATAATTCTCATGGTTCCACCGATAATTCTCATGGTTCCACCAACAATGCTCAGGGTTCCATAACTAGAGCTCATGGTTCCACGGATAGTGCTCATGGTTCCACCAACAATGCTCATGGTTCCACGGATAGATAGTACTCATGGTTCCACCACAATGCTCAGGGTTCCATAACTTAAGCTCATGGTTCCACCAACAATGCTCATGGTTCCACCGACAATGCTCATGGTTCCATAACTAAAGCTCATGGTTCCACGGATAGTGCTCATGGTTCCATAACTAAAGCACATCGGTGGAACCATGAGCATTGTTGGTGGAACCATGAGCTTAAGTTATGGAACCATGAGCATTGTGGTGGAACCATGAGTACTATCTATCCGTGGAACCATGAGCATTGTTGGTGGAACCATGAGCACTATCCGTGGAACCATGAGCTCTAGTTATGGAACCATGAGCATTGTTGGTGGAACCATGAGCATTATCGGTGGAATGCATTATCGGTGGAACCATGAGCATTGTTGGTGGAACCATGAGCTCTAATTATGGAACCATGAGCATTATTGGGGGAACCATGAGCACTGTCCGTGGAACCATGAGCACTGTCCGTGGAACCATGAGCATTGTTGGTGGAACCATGAGAACTGTCCGTGGAACCATGAGCTCTAGTTATGGAACCATGAGCATTGTTGGTGGAACCATGAGCTCTATTTATGGAACCATGAGAATTATTGGGGGAACCATGAGCTTTAGTTATGGAACCATGAGCACTGTCCGTGGAACCATGAGCTTTAGTTATGGAACCATGAGCACTGTCCATGGAACCATGAGCTTTAGTTATGGAACCATGAGCACTGTCCGTGGAACCATGAGCTTTAGTTATGGAACCATGAGCTCTAGTTATGGAACCATGAGCATTGTTGGTGGAACCATGAGCTTTAGTTATGGAACCATTAGCACTGTCCGTGGAACCATAAGCATTGTCTGCGGAACCATGAGCTTTAGTTGTGGAACCATGAGCATTATCGGTGGAACCATGAGCATTGTTGGTGGAACCATGAGTACTATCTATCTGTGGAACCATGAGCATTGTTGGTGGAACCATGAGCACTGTCCTTGGAACCATGAGCTCTATTTATGGAACCATGAGCATTGTTGGTGGAACCATGAGCTTTAGTTATGGAACCATGAGCACTGTCTGTGGAACCATGAGCATTGTCTGTGGAACCATGAGCTTTAGTTATGGAACCATGAGCATTATCGGTGGAACCATGAGCATTGTTAGTGGAACCATGAGTACTATCTATATGTGGAACCATGAGCATTGTTGATGGAACCATGAGCACTGTCCGTGGAACCATGAGCTCTATTTATGGAACCATGAGCATTGTTGGTGGAACCATGAGCTCTATTTATGGAACCATGAGAATTGTTGGGGAACCATGAGCTTTAGTTATGGAACCATGAGCACTGTCCGTGGAACCATGAGCACTGTCCGTGGAACCATGAGCATTGTTGGTGGAACCGTGAGCACTGTCCGTGGAACCATGAGCTCTAGGTATGGAACCCTGAGCATTGTTGGTGGAACCATGAACATTATCGATGGAACCATGAGCATTGTTGGTGGAACCATGGGCTCTAATTATGGAACCATGAGCATTGTTGGTGGAACCATGAGCACTGTCCGTGGAACCTAAAAATTACCTTGCCAAAGAATTCCCCTCTGAAGAGAGAAAATTGATGGGCTCCTCTTATCAAAATTATCAAATTATTCACATTGCATTGGTTGCGGGTGCACTATTGAAAAATATTTTTTCATCCCCAATTATCATCCCTTATTTGAATTTTTTTTTATATGAGTGTTTACTGGATCGCATTGGAGTTGTTCCATTTTACTTGGACTCACAACTTGTCTAAATGAGATCATCTTCAAATCCTACCTAGAGTTTGTGTTTTTTATGGTTTTGTTCTTGGTCGAAAGGAATGTTGCAATGCTTTGTTAGTTGGATGATGTATTTCCAACTCTTGACAAGTTTATTACAAATTTTGAAAGTTTGTTTCCACGTGATATGTAGCACGATTGAAATCCTCTTATTCCACAATGCATAACAAGTTAAAGTGTTATACTTTCTAGTGTGTCACATTGACACTAAATTTTCCATATTGCGCCAAAGTTTCTTCCTTATATAAAGTGTGAATTTCAAATCGTCGTACTTTAAAAGGGTTTCATATTACGATGTATCAGTCACCCAAAGAATTTATCCCTGCAATGTGTATATGATGTATCATAGACTTGAAAAATTGTGTCCTTGTGATACATCGCAAGTTCCAAAAGTTCTTCGTTTCCAGCGGAACACCATGTCACTTAACTCTCTCATTCCTTCATCGCAATTTAAAATATATTTTCTTCACAATGTGTCAGTGAGTCCTAAAATTTGGTTTCTTGCGATACTCTCGGTCCCAACAGGTTCATTTTCTTATCACAAATCTAAATACTTGTATCAGGTGACATACCATGAATCACAAAGACATTGGTCTAGCAAGTTGGTTCATTATAGATCTTGTCCCATGAAGGAAAAATCTATGAATAACACCTTATTAGGGCACAGTTCCTGTCAAGTAGATTTCATATTGGGGTAGAGTTCCTGTCGGGGCAGAGTTCCTATCGGTCAGAGTTCCTGTCAGGGAACTCTGGTCCCGACAAGAACTCTACCTGACATGAACTCTTCCCCGATAGTAACTCTTCCCCAATATGAAATTTGATCGACTAATAGGAACCTAACTAACAAGGTAGTAACTTTGCCCTGATAGGATCTCTGCTCAACAGGAACTCTCCCCCAACAGGAACGTTTTGACAGGAAATTTTTCCAACAAGAGCTATGCTCAACTGGAATTCTAGTCGATTGGAACTTTTCCCGATAGGAACATTGCCCCAATAGGAACTCTGCTCTGATATGAACTCTACCTAATAGGAACTCTTTTCGACCATAGTTCCTAGAGAATGGGGAATCTTAATAACAAGACCAAAGTATATATGGTCGACAAGAGCTATGAAAGATAGGAACAATACTAGAAAATAAATATGACCAATAAGAACTATAATGAACATCAACTCTGCCTGATAATAACTACAACTGATAGAAACTTTGACCAGGAAACTATGAGCAATAGGAACTGTGCCCAAATAGAACTTTTCTTGATAGGAACTTTTCCCCAATAGGAGCTCTACCTCGATATGAACTCTACCGAACCAGAACTCTTCCTTACAAGAAAAATATACCGAAATAGAACTTTTCCTTACAGGAACTATGAACGACAAGACAGTAATTTTACCCCAATAGGAACTATAATTGGCATGAACTCTGCCCCGACAACAAATATACCCGATATGAACTGACCCGACAAGAACTCTAGCCTGATATGAACTACGACCAATCAATAAGAATCTAACTAACAAGGTAGGAACTCTGTCCCAATAGGATCTTTACCCGATAGGAACTCTACCTGTTAGGAACTCTTCCCTGATAAGAACCTTGCCCGATAGGAACTCTGCCCCCATAGGAACTCTGTCGGAAAGGAACTTTTCCTCAATAGGAACTATGCACTGATATGAACTCTACTCGAGATGAAATCTTCCCAACAAGAAAACTCTACCAAAATAGAACTTTTCCTTATAGGAACTATGACTGGCAAGACAAGAGCTTTGCCCTGAGCATGGCATAAATACCTAGGTAAGCATGGGCCTATAAATACCTAGGCGAGCATGGCATTCCTCTATGTTCTTGCAAACACAACACCTTTTTATATCTCTATACTTAACCCTACCCTAATACCCAAAGTTTCAATGAATTCTAAAAATAGAAACCTTTATCCAGATGAATCTAACTATGAAAACCTGTAGAGAGATGTGTAAAGCATGTAACCAGAACTGCAAATTTGATGTTCAAAAGCATTCCCAATTCACATTAAGGTCTTCCACTTAATAACTAAATTCACATTAAGGTCTTCCACTTAATAACTAATAAGCCCAAATGTCCCTCATTTATTAATACGACAATAAATCCAGGAGACCGGCTATTTGCTATGCATGTCTCTATAATGTTAGAGAGGATAGCCATAAAAGTTATAACCAACATTGTTGCATGGGCGAAAAGACTATTGGATGTGATCTTTCCCTATTATCTTTCCATTGCATACAAGGCCGAAGAACTCAGGTATCGCTACAACCTTTATGCAGAACTGGATAACCATTGCAACTCATCCTTTTCCGATCGTCCGCGTCCTGCTAAAGAAGGCCAAAATCTCATCATTCATGTAAATGAAAACGCATTGCTTCCTCTAAACGTTACTACCGCACACGGACATCCATCTAGCTTAAATATTTGAATCAAAACAAAAAAGCAATAAAGCAATGAACTAAGAATAAAATCTATCCATGCAATTCATCCATACCTTTGAATAAAAATACGGAGTTCTCTGCCTGAGTTGCATGGATTATTTCTGTGTTGCAATGGTAGGTCTCACAAAATATTATGTGTTCAAGACTATATGGAGTGAGATTAGTGAAAAATCATGAAGGCGTCTCCATCAGCATCTGGATTTCTCACCAGCAAGTTGTACATGAGCGGTTTTCAAAACACATTTAAATGTATGATTCTTACATGCACTCGATATATAATTTTAATTTCTTTTCTTTTTAGTTGTACATGAGCGGTTTTCAAAACACATTTAAATGTATGCTTCTTACATGCACTCGATATATAATTTTAATTTTTTTTCTTTTTATTATGAGAGTTTAACTACCTTAAATCCATAGAAATTGAGATCCATTTGTACAAGTAATAACGCCATGTGTTTTTATACGCATCCATCATGCCTACTTGGCATCTTGGTCGTGCTCATCAACTTTTCTGGATGCAAACTTTACAGGTATGCTTTGCAAACTTCATTCCTGCAGTGTTGGAGAGAGGCCAATATGGTCTACGTCCTGAGTTTTAAACCCTTATTGCATTTATGTAATTATTTTTAATGGGTGACAGAGGAATTTTGACTTGCCTCATGCATGTTTTGACTTATATGAAGGACGAACCACTAGTCCCCTTCGACCAACTCCCTAAAGGGGTCATAACCGTTGTAAACACTTTGTATTCCTCTATCCAAAACATTTATAAACAACAAATGATTTTTTTTCCCTTTCGAGGGCCTGAACATTATCATGGAATTCTGAGTTTTAATGTTTATACATAGTGCGTTTGTGAGCTCTAAATATGGGTAGAATGAGCCTTGTTTCTTTTTGTGTTTCGTACAATATGTATGTAAATGAACGCTAGTCAATGTTGTTCAACTTCTATAGATTTCAATGAACAATGCATTTATTTTATTGGTGATTTGGACCAATGAAATGTCATGGTCATTTTCCGTTTTGTTTTTCGTTCAATGCCCTGTATATTCTCATTATCATTTTATTATAACAAATTGGTAGGTAGTTATTGGTTTTTTTCTCCAATTTTGAGGACGCCAGATTTAAACCCTAGTGACTCAATCATTTCAATTCAATTCAATTATTTGCTTGTTGGTTATCACAAAAAAAAACTCTTTTGTAAAATTAATATTTATTGTAAAGTGATTTTGGGTCTTATTTTCAAGGGTCGTTTTATACTTACTTGTATTATAAAATGAATAGATGGCATGTTTTATATTTTTCCACTATTAAATAATCCTTTGTTCATGAGATCGATATGACCTGAGTACATAAAGATCATATTAATTATGATATTATTGTCTTGTTTATGAAAGTTGATGTTAAACCTTATGCATAACTTATAATACATGTATACCTCTTTTAAATGATAGTTCAGGTAACTCGTGGGCTATTAGCCCTGATTTCATATGATTATTCTATATTTCTACTTGTTTTTTACTATGTATGAGAACATTTACAATTTCAATGTTTTGAGTTAACATGTTCTTTCATGTTTCAATTTCAATAAATGTTTAATAATAATAATAAAAACATTATTGGTTCATGATGTATGATTCTTTGAATCCTACATGTAACAAGGACTTGTTATTCAGTTCATCGAGAGGCTTATCCACTACGTTCATACTTAAGTCTTGTGTAAACAAGTTAAAGTGCAAAACTATAACAATCCGACCATGAACTGAAGGTAATCCTATCATCGCACCTGCGTGGTGCCTCTGTCGTTTAGTATTTTGAAATATATAACACAATTTGTTATGTCTTTTTTTTTAACAATGAAATGTTCAAATAGATTAGTAATTACAATGATGAATTATTTTAAGTGCTCTGCAAAGCCTTTTGTTTTTTTATAGATCACTAATTACAATGATATTTGTTTTTATTTTTATTTTGCTAAGCTATATCATTCTTATGACTTTATGACTTCGCAAGGACTTGAACCTTTGCTTCTATTTCCCTTGTTTTTCTTTTGGAATAGTGATTAATTCAAGTCAAAACCTTAGTTTCCTCAATTTTAATGCGATGCTTGGTATTATTGGCATGCTAAGCCATGTTGTGAATGATGTAGGTTTTATGTTCCTTGATTCTCATGTTAAAATAAATATTAATCTTATTTATTTAAAAAGGCATTTTTAGTAATATTTTAATAAAAAAAATTATAAATTTAAATTTTATGAAGCTAGTTAATACAAATTTTCAAATTAAAATAGCCTTAAGAATAATACAAATTAAATTTATTCATTTCAACTATTAATATAAATTTATTCATTTCAACTATTAATATTAATATGATGTTTATATAAATTTATTCATTTCAACTATTATTATGATGTTTGATATATTTTATTTTCTTTGATTTATCTTAACTTTAATTCAATTAGTAATATCACTTTTGATTTATTTTAATCTTAATTATTATCAATATTTGAAATGTTAAAATGATGTTTGATATATTTTATTTATTTTAGTTTTAATTCAATTATTAATATCATTTTTAATAATAATGAATATTGATATTTTTATATATATATATATAATTTTTTTTCAACAACAAATCTCATATAATTTTATTTTTTTTAAACTTTCTTTGATATCACCATCTTTCATAAATAGTACATTATAACTTCTTTCATACTCAAAATAAGAAAAAAATATTACAACTTTTCAATCAAAACATATTATAATTATAAATCAAAATTACAATTCAAAATTAGTTTCACATAACTAACTTATTTATTTTTTACATAAATTCCTTGTGCTCCCCAACCATATTCAATGAATTAAATGGTGATGCCCATGAGCCTTGTCAACCATATTACATGAATTAAATGTCATAAGTGGTGGTACCAAAGCACATTACTAATTTTTGTCACCAATATTTAAATAAATCCACCAAAATTTGTGCAAATTAATTATTTAAATTTTACAATAACCAAATTGCGCCCAACACAACATAGGTTAACACAACACAGGTTAAGAGTGAAAATATAATGCATTTCTTTGAGAGAAATGCTCTTAAACACCTCGAATCCAAAATTTGTGCAAATTAATTATTTAAATTTGATAATAACCAAATTGCCCCCAACCCAACATAGATTAACACAACACAAGTTAAGAATGAAAATATAATGCATTTGCCCAGGTTAACACAACACAGATTAAGAATAAAAATATAATACATTTCTTTGAAAAAAATGCCCATAAACACCTGTGTGTTATGTGCATGAATGTTTCCAACAACGTTCCTCCCAAATTAGCCACCAAGAGAACCTTAGGGACGGTTTCCCAATGCCATGAACGATGCTCTCATAATTTAAAGCATACTCTCAACATTTGAGGATACTCTCCTATCATGCTTTCACAAAAGGAACTATGATTAGAGCAAAGAGAAGAGATTGCATATATACATGTGATAGAGTTTTATATCAATAAAATATTATATACTAATTTATTGCTTGCAGACAACTGTCCATAGAAGTGTTTAGCACAAGAAAACTGATTACACCAACAAGATTGAAATCGTTAAATGTAAGATTCTCAAGCTCTGTACTTATATTAATACTAATAGTTCCACAATATTATTCATCAATCGCGGTACAATGTTCTATGAGGACGCCAAATTACCAAGCCCCGAGATGTCTTCAGGACGCCTTCAGTAGTTATTAATATTTGCAGCAGATGGGATTTACCGAACTTCCCCAAATCCAAACACTCCAATGATATTTGTAGTATCATATTCCATCCAAAGTCACTGGAGATCTCTTACATTTGTTTGAATTCCGACTGTGTATAACTGATATTTGTAGTATCAGATTCCATCCAAAGTCACTGGAGATCTCTTACATTTGTTTGAATTCCGACTGTGTATAACTAAAGCATTGTGCAAAAAGTACATGTCATCCTCACTTCATTTTGAGATTCGTTTCATTCTACTCATTTGACACACACAACTCACAATGGAGCCCTTTGATCCTTTTGGTAAGGCCTTTGATTTTTCGAGCTAATCTACAGTGTTAGCATTGAATAAAATTCAGGGAAGCAATGTGGCCACAATTAACCAAGGGACATTCAGCTTACGTCGTGCTCCAACCCCCGTATGCTCTTCAGCTTACAGCATCCTGGTGCCCACAACTGCTCTAAAGATACTGACGTTTCCATATTGGGTAGCTCTTCTAAGTCGATGCACCCACCTATGTCGGGTGCTTCAACCCGTGTATGCTCTTCAACTTACCGCATCCCAGTGTGCACAACTGCTCCAAAGATATGGATGTTTCCATATTTGGCAGCTCTTCTAACTCGGTGTACCCACCAACATTTAATCGTTGAAGCTTTGTCGCGTGCTCCAACCCCCGTATGCTTTTCAGCTTCCCCCATCCCAAAGCCCACAACTGCTCCAAAGAGCCCTATGTTTCTAGCTCTTCTAACTCGGTGCACCTACCAACATTTAACAGTTTAAGCTTTGTCGCTTGCTCCAACCCGCATATGCTCTTCAGATTCACGCATCCATTTTCCCACAACTCCTCCAAATATACCTATGTTTCCATATTTGGCAGCTCTTCTAATCTCGAAAAGGAACTCATGAATACAATTTACCTCTGCGATAACAGAGCCAGGGGATAGAAAAGCCACACTTCACAGATAAAGCCAGCGATGAGGTGTTCTGCTCTGCGAAGCCAGTTGACATGAGGGCATATACCTATTGAATCACAGAACGAAAAGTAAGCAAAAAATATACGAGAGTAAACAAAAAATATACATGGTCTGCTACTAGACGCTCTGGAATCTCTTCGATGCATAATAGTTTGTTGAAATTGATAAATACACACCACATGGCAGGTTATTGGCGGGTTTTTTCAAATTTAAATTTTAAATTTAAATCCAAATCCGCCCAAATCCATCTCTGTCCTCAATTAAATTGGATCTTCCAGCTGACAGTGATAGTGTTCTCTGCATGCGTACGAGGCATCAAGCCGAACATCAAGTCAGCTCGTATGACATGATCATTGGATAGACGCCGTCGCCACTAAGAATTAAGTGGATTAGACCAGAAGTTTTCCGTTGACGGAATCGCCAATCGACAGCTACCGGAGGAGTATCATGGATGCAGCCATGAAAGATGGATAGCCCATATGCCCATGGATGTTATGGATGAATACAAATGGACCCTGACACTAGACAGGCTCGCATTAAATAAATTTCTGTCTAGTCGATAAGGCTCGCCAATGAAAGCAGCCTGTTCTTCTTCGTCTACAATGCATTTGCATGAAAGGAAGTATAGACTGCTTTCTGTGATACATGTGGACAAGAGTGTCTGTAGACTTTGAAACAATAGCCATACTTTGTTGCCACAGAAAGTGTGGTACCAGTTCTGTTGAGCTTATTAGCTAAAACACTCAGGTCCAGATCCTGCAGGTTGCTGCTGTTGAAGGATTAGGATAAGTTTAAAGGAGTTTATGAAGATAAAAGTGTACTGCTTTATTATTTGTTGGCTTGCAAGATCCATTGCAGCAACAGATGATGGCCATAAGCAGCAGCCTAATCATCCTCCTGCGCTGTTCGTGTTTGGGGACTCACTGGCAGATGCAGGGACTAACAATTTCCTTCCCAAATGCCTTGCTCGTGCAGACTTCCCTCCTTATGGCATGTCCTTCTTCCACCATCCCACAGGCCGCTTCACAAATGGCCGCACTGCGTTTGATTTCATAGGTATAACTACCACACCCTACTATATTTTTTTGTTACTTTACATATGTACATAGAAGTTAACAGAGTGATATTTATAACACTTTAAAAGGGGTTAGGGCCAGGCACACTAGTGGGTTAATTAAAAATGTCATCAGAAATTTGGAGATTATTTCTTTTTAACAGGATTGACTCATATTCTTTGGTTTGGTTTGTTATCCCTTTAAGCAACCTACATGGGTTTGCCGTTCCCCTCACCCTTTCTTGACCCACAAACAAATTTCTCTTATGGTATTAATTTTGCTTCTGGAGCTAGTGGACTGCTGGATTCCACAGGTCAAAATTTGGTGAGTTCCCCTTCCTGTCTTCAATATTGCATTCATCAAATCTGTATTTCTTATTTTAAAATTTGGAAGGATTCTTGTTGTGGAACATTAACATATGTCATGGATCTCTTTTATACTTTGTCAAGTAATGTTTGTGACCAGGCCTAATCCATCTTCCACTCCTCCAGAATATTATCCCATTGAGTCATCAAATATGGCAATTCACACACTTTGCTTCAACTTTAGTGAACAAGAATGGCAGTATTGCAGTTGAATCTTATCTGTCCAAGTCCTTATACTGTATTTCCACCGGAGGCAATGACATTGGCAACTACATACAGAACGCTACTTACCAAAATACTACTACTCCTGGGGAGCTAGTTACAATGTTGCTCAACAAATATGACCAATACTTATCAGTAAGTTTCATATGTTTTTAGTTTTCCAGATTCATTTGAGTGTGACCATTTGTATGTATACAGCACTGATACTACTTATTGCATGAAATTTATTCAGAGGCTTTACCAGTCCGGGGCAAGAAAATTCCTTTTATTCGACATTTCGTCCTTGGGATGCACTCCATCTTCGAGGCTTCTTGGGTATAGCATAGCCAATGGCCAATGTCTAGATATAGCAAACAAATTGGCGAAGGAATATAATGCCGGTCTGAAACAACTGCTTAAACGCAAGATGCAGACGCTGCAAGGAGCAATCATCCTGCAACTCAATTCTTATAATTTTTTTCTCTCTATAATTGAAAACGGCCAAGCCTACGGTACATAGAAACTTAATTGAGAACAGGAAAGCTTATATATTTTTCTTCATTTGATATGTTGTTTGAAATGATGAAAAGTATTGTATGCAGGACATATATGAAGACTATTGTCACTGACATACTGAAAGTTTGGTATTGGGTGTAGGATTTGTGGAGACGAAGTCTGCGTGCTGCGGTGCAGGTATGTTTAACTCAGAAGTTAGATGTGGGCAATGGAAGGCGAAGGCAAAGGTAGGAACTAAACATTACAAACCGTTTATTTGTAAGGATCCAAATGCGTACCTGTTTTGGGATGGAATGCACCCTACCGAGAGATTGCATGCCATCTTTGCTCACCACATCTGGGCCGGGAATTCTTCAGTGATATCTCCATTTAATCTCTCGTCGCTTGTACTCGGCAATGACAATGGCATGCATACGCCTCCATAACCCTAATAACACCAACTCTGTGGCATTTGTATATTAATCTACATTCTTGTATATTAATCTAGATTCTAGAAGATACAATCTCTTTTAGCACAGTGACTTAACTTGTAATCTACCACAGGCATTTAATCTCTCGTCGCTTGTACTCGCAATGACAATGGCATGCATACGCCTCCATAACCCTAATAACACCAACTCTGTGGCATTTGTATATTAATCTAGATTCTAGTATATTAATCTAAATTCTAGATGATACAATCTCTTTTAGCACAGTGACTTAACTTGTAATCTTCCACAAGCCACAAGTTAACGTGACGAATTACCTGTTATCTACGTTTTTGCTGGTTATTATTATACTTAAATTTGTAATTTTCCACAGATCTCTTTTAGCACAGTGACTTAACTTGTAATCTTCCACAAGCCACAAGTTAACGTGACGAATTACCTGTTATCTACGTTTTTGCTGGTTATTATTATACTTAAATTTGTAATTTTCCACAGTTCACAAGTTAATGTCACTAATTACCTGCTATCTACGTTTTTGCTAGTTATTATTATACTTAAATTCAGTTAGGTTTGATATATAAATTTTATAATGGTTTATTTTGAACTGCACTTGTCTCTATCTTCCTGGAATCTAAGAAAAAACCTTCCTCTTCCTGCATTCTAAGAAAAAAACCTTCCTCTTGTAAAATAAAACACATGTAATGACAACTTTCATTCACATCCTTTTAATGTTTTGCATATGTTTTAATGTAAACCATACAATTTCATCTTTGGTTTTGAGTCCTTAGGGCTTAAGGTATGAGGGGCCAGGTCTCGATCATCGGAATTTAGGGCATTCATGGAGCTTTACTATATATTTGTTTTTTTTTTTCTGCACCTGGTAGGTTCACGTACCTTCTTTTGCATTCTTATCCTATGTGACATGCCATGAGTATACGATCGTGCATGCATTGGACAAGGCTTTAAAAATGAAAGCATGTATGAGGTAGGTGACGAACCAGCTGTCGGAACATTCTATCTCCAACCCAAATAATGACAAACGCCCTAAGGTCTAGGGATGCGTTAACCCTAACATAGACCAGGTTTGAAGAACTTCTCTCGTTCTAGGCAAATTACCTTTCCTAGAGGGCAAATAATGCGTTGAAGCTTCGGCCAACCAACAAAAGTTAAAAGTTGAGCACTTCCATAACGAAGAGGTTATTCATGCAAACCCAAGAGCCATTATGCAATACATTTGTAGCATTGTTAGCATCCCGCAAATTAGAATATGGAAATGCATTTGGTTAGGCATGTAGCCTAGGTACAATGCCAAGCATAGCACTCATAGTAATCCTAAATTCAAGTGCAAATTACTTCTAGGTACAATGCCAATGCCAAACATGACACTCATACTAATCCTAAACCCAAGTGCAAATTACTTCTTTAACGAGGGATTGCAGAATTTACTTCGAGGGATTGCAGAATTTACTTCTTTAAGTAGGGATTTTTCAAAGTAGGGAACGTGAGTCAAATGTTCCTCTAAAGAGTATCAAATTTAGCTTCATTTATTTCAATATTAGAGATATTAGGTTTAGTGTTAGGAGTATTACCTCATGGTACACATTTGGCACAAACTTGTGAGGGCTTTTCAAAGGCACCGTTGTTGCTCTCAATGCTCATAACGCCCCTCCTCTTATGTCTCATGGACATGACTTGACAAGTAGTGGCCCAAGATTAATGTGATAAGACAATTAGTATCTCTACATATCTCAACACACATCTCGGAGATGACTATCATTATGTTGTCACATTATCAAAAAAAGTAGGTGTGTTATTGAGTTATGTGTATAGTTGGTGACTATTGATGGGTTGAAATGCTAAAGTAAACACAAATAAATATACAATTTATGTAATTTTCTTTATTTTTAAATAAGTAGTTAACTTTATAGTGTATACTCGTGTGACACAGGGTCTAGGGATCCAATTACCACTATACTCATAGGTGCCCCATACACTCGGCAAGCATGGGGCACCGGTAAAGCTGGGTGTGATTTGAACCCGTAACCTCCAATTTACAACACGTGACTTCATATCAAGTGAATCACCAATGAACCACACCCGTACGAGCCGAATTAAGTTTAAGTTAGTTTTAATCTCATTTGTTAATTTGTTTATAAAATTAATTAGTTCATTCTAAACTTGAATTAATTTTAAGTTAGTTTTAATTTCATTTGTTAATTTATTTGTTAAAAAAATTAATTGAAATATTATAATTAATAACAATCTTAAATAAACTAATTTAGAATAAAGTTTTAATTAATTAAAGGCATTTTTCATGGTTGTTTCTTAGGAAGTTTTTATTTACAAGGAACAACCCCAAAGTACTCTATGGAAATTCAGATTTACTCATTTTAGGTTATATGAAAAAATCCAATAACTAGAAGGGATAACCCACTCTTATTGATATGTTTGGGAGGAGTCATTCTAAAACTAATTTGAAATATAATGACGAGAATAAATAATTTGAATATAGTAAATATAATAGCACACACGATCTTTTTAATTTTCAAGGTACTTTCATTCATCTTTATCACACATATATCAAATAAAAGCACGAAAGATTCAAAAGAATGATTCACGACTTAACTTCAAAAATTAATATGTAAATATGAAGTGTTATATAGATACATGGTTATGGTGAAGAGAATATACATAATCCAACACAACATTTTCATGCGATGAAAATGCATTGGCCATAGAAAAATAATTCCAATGTTTCATAAGCCACTCACATGAATATAACACGATTTGACTTCAAACATTAATATGTAAACATGAATATAACACGATTTGTGCCAAATATCAACTTTATCTAACATTCTTTTTCCTCTTTTCCTTCGGGTTCCTCGATAATGGATCTTCTTTTTTCTTTGTTGATGGTAATAACCTCTTGGTTATCTAGTATTGTACTTTTAGGCCTTAATCAAACAAGTTTGCTCCAAGATCAACCTATGGGATACGAGAACTCCATCATCTTTCTATAAGCAAAATTCAATTATGTGTGCAAATCAAAAGATATGGGAGGTTATGCCTTATATAAATGTTTAATGACAATAGTATTTCAAATGATAGAACAATGTATCAATAAGTTGCTTCCCTAAAATGGGTCTCGTATCTTTATTGAGTGCCTCCACATTATTTCGACATGCTATAAGATCTTCCTCATAACGATGGGCTCCCACTAATCTTAATTCTTTAGTCCATGAGGAGGTTAATTCTAACTTACAAGCAAGAGAACACTGACACTTAAAACCTCTCGAGGCTTTGTTCATCATAGTACATTTTTCTTGAGTTATGAGTATCGGTTCATTTTTTACAATGACTCTCTCAATATTTAGAATCATATCAATTTTATCCTTTACTCCGAGTTTAGTCAGTGGTTCTCGAGAGAAACTATTTAAAAAATGAATTATTTGATTGACTTCTTCAACTTTATAAGACACATAGAGTCATAATTTATTTACATCTAGTTGTGCATTCTCCATGAGAATAGATCCATATTGATGGAAAAATTCAAAATGTGG
This sequence comes from Larix kaempferi, assembly GCA_027924585.1. NCBI lineage: Eukaryota > Viridiplantae > Streptophyta > Pinopsida > Pinales > Pinaceae > Larix > Larix kaempferi. Next base: position 113,270 of record BSBM01001510.1, read on the forward strand.
TCTAAACTTATTCGTTTGATGAATTATTTTATCCCAAATCTCATGTTTGGTAGCAACTAAATACTACCTCCCTAGTAACTAACTTGAAGCATAATTCAACCTTTGGATATGACAATGCTTCAATATCTGAATCCTTTGATAAATTTGTTATTGTAAGGTTTGAATAAATTTTTTTATTTATTAAAATAACATTTAAATAAGCCACTTTTACCTCTTCTAAATGCTAATTTTATTTCTCTAAACCATGAATTATAAAGCTATATGTTCTCACTAACTTGCGTTTTAAAAGAAGCTATATGTATTAGTATACTTTCTACATTATCTTCACTACTAGAATCTTAGGAATCCATGTTAACCATTCTCTTTACTTTGTTAGTATATTGTTGTTGGACGCATATGCTTTGTAAGTCGTCCCGTAGTATTTGTTGATCCATAGTTTGTATTATTGTTGTTGGACGCATATGCTTTGTAAGTCGTTCCGTAGTATTTGTTGACCCATAGTTTGTATTAGCCCATGGTATTGACCCATAGTATTGGCGCCTAGACTTAGTATATAAGTTTGTGTTGAGACCAATGAAGGATCGTGAAGTTATTTTGTATTGAACTTGCTCAAAGGAGGTTGCCTTTCAAAGTGGCCCGCGATCAATAAAAATATTCTATGATCTGATATATCGTGTATTTCATCAATTAATTGTTGCAGGTTCTTCACATCTAGTATCAGAGCACTTTCTTGGGCTCGTTGGGTGAAATTTCTGCTAATTTTTTTTTTGCATCTGTTGTAGGTTCAGATTTGGGAATAATCCCTATCCGCTTAACTGTGGGAAGTACTTGGGCATAAGCCCTAAAGCTTATTGTGAGGAGTATCATAGGAACCCCGAAGTAGCTAGCCCATTCGGAGAGGACTTGCCAGCAAAAAGGGCAACGACCCCTACCTGATTGACTAGTTCCCACCCATGAGGTAAACCAAGAGTTATCGTTTGTGGCAAAGTGGTTATCAGTTTTACTTGATCCGTGGAGTGAGGGGTACTGCCCCAATACGCAAGCCATCATACATCATTGGTGGCCGAGTGAATCCCCTGAACCGTCAGGAAGCCGAGCATACCTGGGGTCCATATCTAATTTCAGCTACTAAATCGCAGATTTCCTCTGTCTAGAATTGTTGCTGATCACTTCCGCGCCATTGCAGATATATCTTTCTCCGATCACTTCCGCGTCTTCAGATCCATCTATTGCTGCTGATCCCTTCCGCGCCGTTGCAGATTCATTCTGGAAAAAAAAAAAAAAAAAAAAAAAGAATTTTTTTCGTCATATCTCCTTTGTTTTAAATCTATTTCTCTTGAAACTTCACTAAAACCCCTGCAATCCCATTATTCATATTTCATTCCTGTGGACCCTATCCCAAATTCAACTTCCCAAAGCCAAAAATCCGACATTTGTCTATTTTTAGGGTTTGCCATAATTTCGTCGATTTTCAGCCAATCGCCTTCAAATTTTGCCACATTGTTCATTTCCTATTTCTACTTCTTTATCCCTCTCTGCCAAATTTTCTCATTCTTTCACCCCGCTTCTGAAATTCTCATTTTCTGCTTCCCTGTCCATTCGAAAGTGTCTAAAACCTAGTCAAACCCAAATTACCCATTAGATTTTTTCCTAAATCCAAATTTTTCTTTATTAAAACAGTTTCTGTTTTTGTTTTTCTACCCACTCCAAAAAAAACAAAAAAACTCCTGGTTATGGTTGTCACCCGCGCAAGAGCAAAAACTATGGAGGAAGAACTTGCAGCCCTCAAAACCAAAACTCCAGGATATGGATGAAAAATTTCTCGGTCTCCATCTTGAGCATTCAGCCATGAACAATAAATGACAGTCAGAGTCTTTTTCAGACAATGGGTTCTCTTCTTCCAACAATTTTCGTGGTCCGAAGCTTGATTTTCCTCGCTTCAATGGTACTGATCCGACTAGATGGATCTATCAGGGAGAACAATATTTCAGTCTGCATAATACTTTTGATGTCAACAAAGTTCCACTTGCATCCTTTCATTTGGAACAAGAAGCTCTTCAATGGTACCGTTGGTACATCAAGGGTCATGAAGAGCCAAAATGGCCAGATTTTTGCTAGCTCCTTTTGCAAGGATTTGGTGATAGTGCTTTTGATGACTTCACAGGAGCCCTCACTAAACTTTGCCAAATTGGCACTATGAGAGTGTATCAAACATAATTTAAGAAACTAACCAACCACACAGAAGAATTGCCTAATGACTCCTATAGGAGTTGTTTTATCAGTGGTCTAAATGACAGATGAACTCAAGAAAATCAACTCATTTCCCAACGTATGCTATATAAATGTAAATGCGGATAAACAACATAAATGACCTACCTCAATCCGGACGTCTGATGAAGAGTTCCGTTGAGCTTTCGAATCACAACACTTGAACCTGCAACTTAGTCTCAACAATAAACACAAACAAGTGCATATGATATATAAAAGATGTTAGCATATGCAATAGCATAATCCATGATCTATATAAACAAATGTACCCAATAATAATAAATGATCATTCACAATATAAATGTGTGAAAATCCTCACAGCAGATCTAAGAGCTGATGTATACCTCACAAGAAAGAATTTAGGAATAATATTAAGAGTGGTCAATGCAGTAAGATGAGCAACAGAATAATAATACAATAGAACTCAGATAGAAGCAAAATTACTTCACACACACTAATTAATTAATCACAATATGGACAAATAAGTAGTACAATGCATGAGCATTCGAATGCCAAGGTGGCAATTCGAATTAGCCTTCATGGAGTGATCAAAAGATCACTGGAGTCTCATCAAAGCACAACTAGAAGTCTATCTCATCATCGGTGGAGTCATCAATGCACAAGTAACTGTCAACCGTCAGTCAAACTGAGTCTAACTGAGTGTGGTAGGTGTAACTGGCACATGGAGACACTAACTGAATGAAGGAGGCTCAGTGGAGGGAGCATGAGGAGCTAACTAAAGCCAGAATGAGTAGTCTAGTCACACTAGAGGTCCATCGGAGTGGTAAGGTCAGTTAAGAGTGAGTCAAGCCTAAAATCAAGGAGAGAACTCAGTTAACTGAAGACAACTGGATTGGTAGGTGAAGAAGGGCGCCTTTGTCAAGTGGATGGTGAGATGTGGGCGCATCACTAGCTAGGAGGGCTCAATCTGAGTGGAAATAAGCTCCCGAGTGCTGCAAGACTAGGGACTAGGTGCTAGAGGTATCAACCTGATGACTGGGTAGCATGCGGATGCATGTTGCATGCAGGAATGCATGCAAGACTGAAAATGCAAAGGATGAAAATGCTGGTAGGACTAGGATGGAGTATAGGAATATCTTAACACTCCCCCTTAATCCATCTTGGGCCCTGGTAACTAAGACTAAAGGTCACCCAATACAATGAATAATAAAAGTCAATAAACCGAGGAAATGGGAAAAACCTCATGGGAAAAATACCCCCCCTCAAAATAGTCTGTAAGGCACACACAAAAATAAATGCTCCAAACTCAAGCATGTGTGATGCTTGGTCATATGTTTGGAGGTATCTTCTTCTTGGGAAGAAGTGGATCATGCTAAAAAAACATGTGCTTGTACTTGCTCTTCAAATAGAGTGTGATGAGAAAAAATCCTAAAATATGAGGATGATCCTTGAACCTGTGATTCGAATCAGCTGAGGTAGGATAAAAAACATAAATGTGCATATAGTCTTTTGTCTTCTCCTTCAAACCATCATGGGTGAGATTATGCTCAAAAGAACCGTCAAATAATAGTAAATGTTTTGAATCCAAATCAGATCCAAGACTTAAAGAATGGTTTCTTAAGATCTCCTTTGAACCATTTGAGGTGAGATCTAAACCATTGAATGCATGGGAAATTATCCCAAGCGAATGGAAATGGCCATCAAATATCAATGTTTGCTTGGAATCCAAATTAGATCCAAGACTTGAATCATGGTTTCTTTAGATCTCCTTTGAACCATTAGAGGTGAGATCAAAACCAGTAAATGCACGAGAAATTATCCCAAGCGAATGGCAATGGCCATTATCTTCAATAACCTTCTGAAAGCATGAAATAATGATCATATAGTAGTACATAAAAGGTGAGTGATCAAGGAGAGCGAATGCATTACCTCCAATGGCTGATTTTACCTCCGAAACATTAAATAGATCATGATGCAAACCAACAAACTCTGATGCAAGAGAGGATTTAGGACCTTCTGCAATTTCTAGAGTGTGAGCTGGCACATAATTCGAAATAGAAGAAATTTGGAGCATGAGTGTAGAATCTGCAAGTTCTTCTTCTTTTTGGACAACTTCAATATGAGATATGTTTGATACTGATTCGTGATCAATGGGATCATCAATCAGGGCGAATGCATCACTTTTCTTTCTCTCGAAAGGGTTTGGACCAATCCCTTGATTCTGCTTGCCAAAACTTTCATCCAGGTGGGCCCATAGCTCTTTTGGAGATTCAACATCATCAAGGGAGTAGAATGCCAAGCTTCGAGACATAGCAAACATCATGGCTGCAATGGCTCTTTGACATTCAGTTAACCAGTCAATCTCTTCTTTAGAGGATTCGAACTCTCTTTCAAAACAATAATCAAAGAGATCATGTCTCTTCAAATATGCTATCATTTTTGGTTTCCATTCAACATAGTTGAATAGATAAATAGGAGGATCTTCTGAAGACATGGAAGCTGTAGAAGACCTGCAAAAACAATAGAAAATATCTGCAACTGCTACTGCTGTATAAATGCAGAAACTGCTGCAACTGCTGCACTCGAAATCTTGATAATAACCTGCAAAAATCTCTTAGGAATGGAGATAAACAATACTCTCAACATGCTCTGATACCATGTGAAAATCCTCACAGCAGATCTAAGAGCTGATGTATACCTCATAAGAAAGAATTTAGGAATAAGATTAAGAGTGGTCAATGCAGTAAGATGAGCAACAAAATAATAATACAGTAGAACTCTGATAGAAGCAAAAATACTTCACACACATTAATTAATTAATCACAATATGGACAAATAAGTAGTACAATGCATGAGGATTCGAATGCCAAGGTGGCAATTCGAATTAGCCTTCATGGAGTGATTAAAAGATCACTGGAGTGTCATCAAAGCACAATTAGAAGTCTATCTCATGCATTGTACTACTTTTTTTTCCATATTGTGATTAATTAATTAGTGTGTGTGAAGTATTTTTGCTTCTATCCGAGTTCTACTGTATTATTATTCCGTTGCTCATCTTACTGCATTGACCACTCTTAATCTTATTCCTAAATTCTTTCTTGTGAGGTATACATCAGCTCTTAGATCTGCTGTGAGGATTTTCACAAGAAAGAATTTAGGAATAAGATTAAGAGTGGTCAATGCAGTAAGATGAGTAACAAAATAATAATACAGTAGAACTCAGATAGAAGCAAAAATACTTCACACGCACAAATTAATTAATCACAATATGGACAAATAAGTAGTACAATGCATGAGATAGACTTCTACTTGTGCTTTGATGACACTCCAGTGATCTTTTGATCACTCCATGAAGGCTAATTCGAATTGCCACCTTGGAGTGATCAAAAGATCACTGGAGTGTCATCAAAGCACAACTAGAAGTCTATCTCATCATCGGTGGAGTCATCAATGCACAAGTAACTGTCAACCATCAGTCAAACTGAGTCTAACTGAGTGTGGTAGGTGTAACTGGCACATGGAGACACTAACTGAATGAAGGAGGCTCAGTGGAGGGTGCATGAGGAGCTAAGTGAAGTCAGAATGAGTAGTTTAGTCACATTGGGGGTCCATCGGAGTGGTAAGGTCAGTTAAGAGTGAGTCCTAAAATCAAGGAGAGAACTCAGTTAACTGAAGACAACTAGACTGGTAGGTGAAGAAGGGCGCCTTTGTCAAGTGGATGGTGAGATGTGGGAACATCACTGGCTAGGAGGGCTCAATCTGAGTGGAAATAAGCTCTTGAGTGCTGGAAGACTAGGGACTAGGTGCTGGAGGTATCAACTTGATGACTTGGCAGCATGCGGATGCATACAGAATGCATGCTGCATGCAAGACTGAAAATGCAAAGGATGAAAATGCTGGTAGGACTAGGATGGAGTATAGGAATATCCTAACAAAATGGACGAGAAAATGAGTATTTCTATTAATATGAACAAGAAATACAAGATACAACCTCATGTTGGCAACTCATCTGAACCAAGAACTAGGTCCCTCCATTTGTGCCTCCACCACTTCAATCCCCCATGCAATGGCAAACTCACGAGTAAAAGAATGAATCCTTCAGAAGATATGAAAGATTTTGGGAGGTGAACATAAATGGTTCACAACAACTAGGATCAATGGATATAGACTCAAGCAAGGCAAAATTTTAATAAAGTTTCAATGCTCTTCTCTTTCTCCTCCTTCCATGCACCACAAGAGCTCAATATATAACCCTCCAAAGGCAAGTGAAAGGTTGGATCGAGTCGTTTCAAGATACATGGAGGGCCAAAGGTCACAATGGCTGCTTTTTGGAGTGAAAAATAGAGTTTTCACTTTTATTTACCAAAAAGTCGATGTACGTGGGCTGTAGTGATTCAACCTGCATATATGCGAGGTGTATTGAAGTAGCTCGCGTACAGGAGGAAAAACAGGGAAAAAGGGGTTCAAGGAGAACCACAAATATGGTTTTGAGTCTATAAATAGGTAAGGGAGGCCAAGGAGTATTAATGTTCACAAGGTGGCAAAATACGGTGTAACATTATTAGATGTAATTTTGTATTAAAGTATATTGTTTTTTTTATTCTTCTGCATAAAAACCTAACTCTACCAAAAATTAACAAAATGTAGATAAAAGATTGGAAACCCCAATAAATATACTTATCTATAATTCTGGTAAACAAAAGTGATAATATCTCAATTATAAAACAAAGACTTATACATCAATTACTTTTCAAATATCATAACATCAAGTGCATGCTACACTAGAGTTCGTCCCTCCTCTTGAATACAAGTTGTAAAGGTCGACGCTATTGTTGGAAGAGTTGAAATGATATTTTAACTTGGAAATAGTTGTGTGATTACTTTTTATAAGGAAACATGGAATGAATTGGGTGGTTGGCATGTATTAAAGAGAAGGAAATCCCTAAAGTGTTGGGAATTCCATGTTTCATGGTAATAGTTACATATGTTTATGTACATGCACATACACATGAAAATATGTGCATATGCATGAAACTAATATAACAAAGGGTGATATTAACAATATGGAATCACTTCCCTATCCAATGCTCCCTAACCATATTGGGACTCTTTATATCTATTTCATATTTCCACAAGATTCTAAAGGTCATGGTTCTCTCATGATATTGGGAATGTCAATGTGGTTCATAAAACAATTTCAATAAAAAATAAAACTTCAAACACATTAATAAGGTAATAAATAATCCATCAATACTTCACAACTATTGTACCACTACACTACACAACAAATAACATTTTGTCTATTAGCTTTAGCTTGGGTGGTTAAGTGGAGAATTAAAATAACCCAAAGCTAGTGTCGTGCTTTAATAATTCTTCATCTTCAAGTTGTTGTTTCTTGCATATCTCCCTATGTTCTTAATATGCCACAAAGTGTATAATGGTGTCTTTGTCATGATATCCTAATTCATTTTCCATTGTATTCCATCTCTTCTTATTCTCTCTCTCTAAGTCAATAATCTCATTAGTATATTTCCATAATGGAGTGGGGTGTAGAAAAAGTGGGAATCTAAATCTTAGGCCAATCTAATTCAGATTCATCTTTTGATAGTGTCCACATGCAATTGCGAATTGTATAGAGAAATTTTTAGGCCTTATGGAGAGTGAGGTTTTGCTCTTTTGAGTGCAGTTAACTCCTCCCACTTATTTTGGCATAATTACAATACTCTATCCCAGAATTTCCTCATGGTGCTTTGATATTGTAGTGTTCCTTTGTCCTGTTCCTTTTTTAGAATTGGGCTCACCTCCATATCTAAACCATTAACATAGTTTCTAAATACATCTATATGCTTAGTAGTTTCAACCCTCACCCGTAAGCTCATGTTGAGTTCCTTTTATTTGTATCTTTAGGATTTTATGGATCCGCTCTCCTCATTTTGTACCCACGAATATAATTCCCTCAACTAGACATCTCCCACATGAAGATTAGGAGACCATATTACTGGATGAGGTAGGGCATATTTATGAAATTAAAAAATTAAACACTAAATTATTCTCCTTATTATGACATTTGTTATAGATTTCATCAAAAACTCTATGGTTATTCATCTAGAAAGGAAAAAATTCAACATTTTTGTGACTTGGAACTTATATGGATATTCTCTTAAGTATAATGTACAAGTTCTAGTTGCAGGTCTCCATGATAACATATCTTCTGCAAACTTTGCAGTCTTAGCAATGGAAGTTTCTAAGATCACCATCTTTTCAAATTTATTCTCAGTCTTCTCTCATTGTCTTTACCTCTCTACATTTCCACTTTTTTATATCCAAATCTCAAAGCATATTCCATTAGTTTATGTCCACTTTTTTATATCCAAATCTCAAAGCATGTTCCATTACATTTCAAAGTATGTCTCAAATAGTTTATCAACCCATATGCTCGGAATTTTGATGAATCCTTCTTATACGAACTCGAGGCATTCACAAATTAATTTTGGCCATTTTGGCTAATTTTGAACATGCAAGACAATTAAATGAAAAATATCTCACTAATCAACAAATGCATTTTCAAGATTGGGGGAGGCATGGTAACTATGTATGATGATAGTGGAAAATGCATGCCTTAATGCCCTATAATTTTCTAATATGAACTATGCATCCCCAACAATGTCCTATTTGAACTTTTTTCCCATGGTGCAGGTAGAAACAAACAGGTATTTGTCAAATCTGTCTTCCTCGAGTTAGGGGAGTTTAGGAAGACTAGAGGAAAGCGAGAAATCCACTAGGCTTACAAGAGTTATATCAACTAGATGTCAAAAGATCAGAAGAAAATTCCATAAATGCATGGAATTTTTTCTCGTTGGAGGGGGGTCATGTTCCTATGATGATGAGACAATAGGTGACATCGAGATGCCCTTAAGGTACAAAAATCTAGTGAAACAATGGGTACCCAAAAATCTTCCTCAACTAAACACATGTTTTTTTGTGAATGAGAGGATATATCGAATTGCACCATCGTCATTACATGGTTTGGGGTTGTTTTGCATGGATGACATAAAGGTCGGTTACGACATATGTACTGAGTTGATGGAGTATGTTGGACCCTATTACAACTACAAATATTGGGTGCGTCTGGTCTAATATACACGAAGTATGTGCAGATATGGATTGTCAACAAATTATTTATAGCGGAAAGACAAGGATCAAAATAAAGGAGTAGTGTTGTACATTGACGGAAGGCCAAAGGCTACAAGGAATATTGTAGGGTTTATAAACAGTACACAACCTGGGTCTACAATTAAGCAACCCAAATGTGTATTTGAGGGGCGCGAAGGAAACCATGTTTTTATATGTGCCATTAAATCAATAGCTAGAGGGGAAGAGTTTCTTATTAATTACAATTTGAATTGAATAGATACAAACACGGTTACTATGGGAGTGGCACATCTAACAATTTACCCAACCTTTTATTAATGAACTTAACATCTTATGAATTTTTTCGTTAGTCTATTGTTATAATTTCATCAAAATTTTCTATATTTACTTCGCAGGGTAGTGATCAGGGAATCTCCCCAGCAGCTGGTCAGAGGAGTACAACATCCTCGAGGCAACAGGTGTACATCTGTGTAATTGTACAAATATAATATGAAAAAATAGTTTTTTTTGTTGTGTTTTTTCATGAGTATATTCGTTTCATTTAGATAATGTTATCTATATATTTGTGGCAGAGTGTTGATCAGGGAAACCACCCGATTGCTGATCAGACGACAACAGCCTCGGGGCAACATGTATACCTGATTGTAATTGCACAATTCAAATACATCAATACGTTTTCTTATTATGTTTTTTTCCGTGAGTATTTTGGTTTTGTTTAGATAATTTTTCTATGTTTTTGTTGTGGGGTGTTGTTTGGGGCACCTCCCTAGCAGTAGATGAGACTAGACCAGCCTCGAGGCAACAGGTATACATCGATGCAATTGTACAAATTTAATATGAACAAAAAGTTTTTTGTTGTTGTGTTATTTCACGAGTATATTTGATTCGTTTAGATAATGTTATATATATATTTGTTGCAAAGTGTTGATTGGGGAAACAACCCGGCTGTTGATCAAATGACAGCATCCTCGGGGCAACAGGTATATCTGATTGTAATTGTACAATTTAAATACATCAATATGTTTTCGTATTATGTTTTTTCCGTGAGTATTTTTGTTTCATTTATATCATTTTTTCTATGTTCTTGTTGCAGGGTGTTGATCGGGGCACCTCTCTAGTAGTAGATCGGGGAAAGTCCCCTACCATTGATCATATGAGTAGACGATCCTCGAGACAACATGTATAATTCATTGCAATTGTACAAATATAATATGGAGCATCATGTTTTTTATGTTATGTATTTTTTCGTGTGTATATTGGTTTCATTATGATAATGTTTTCTACATTTTTTTGGCAGGGGGATGATCGAGGCAAGTCCCCAGCCGTGGATCAGACGACACCAGCATCGAGGCATCAGCTATAACTAATTGTAATTTTAGGATTCTATCATGATCAATATGTTTTTTTAATATATTTTTGTCCTCAGTCTATTGCTTTAACATTAGTAATGTTTTATATATTTTTGTTGTAGACCACTGATTCGGCGTATGATCCAGCATCAGAGCAATCAATAGATTTTGATGTGGATGAGTTGATGCGTGATGTTGACACTGGATCTTCTCTAGACCCAATTAAGATGATAGAGAATACCTTAAAAAAAAATCATGAGGATATCCTTCATCTACTATTCATTCAGCCGCAGACAAATGAGATTAGAGCAAAGGTTGATGTTTTGGTAAAGAGATCTCATGCCTTGAAAGTAAGTTGTGGAATATTGAATCAGAATATAAATTCATTTAGTATTTTATAATTTTTACTTGTATATGATGGTGAACTAAAATATGGTTCGAATTTCCAGGATGTTTTGCGCCCACACACTAGTAGTCAAGGCGGTGTTGGCACTAGTGATGCTCGTGGAGAGTCGTCACATGAGCAACAATGACTCCACATGCATCTCATGTGCCATTGTTTTCGAATGAATAGTCGGAAGCACATTCGACGACACCCCCGATGCCATATGTGAGTGCACCTTCTAGTGATCGGCGCACGCTAGATCATGCAGAAGAAGGGGTCGATGCAGAGATTGCTAGTATTGATATTGATGAAGCACCATTTCTTGGATCTTCACGTGTCACTAGCATGAGTACATTACAGACCACATATTTGGTAGATAAAGAGCTCATTCTAATAAATATAGATAAGATCCCAGGTATTTACACATTGTTCAAGTTAGTGTTTATAATTTGATTGTAATATACTTATAATTTGTTTTTTCAACTAATGATGGCATGATTGTTTTGCAGGAAATGATGTTTTTTATAAACATATAAATGATTTTTCATTGGAGATATTTGGTCCCACCATCCGCACAAGGTGGGATAATCAAAGTAAAAATTTAAAAGATGAGCTCACTAATCACTTGGTTGGAATGTTCGACAACGAGACCTTTAATCGAGTCGAGGTCCTAAAGAAGGCTGGACAATATATGAAGTTTGTCTGGGACCAATATAGGGTTTATCTAGAAAGGAACCCTAGGTATGAGCGCCCTCCAATGATTCCAGGAAGAGAGTGGACAACCCTAGTGGAAGATGGAAAGGAGAGGGCTCTAAGAAAAGAAGGAAAGCTACCACTGGGCACAGGAAGGTATGCGATACTTTCCACAATGTAATTCTAAACCTTATTATTATAAATTTTTAGATCAAATTTGAAACATCTAACATGTTTCAACACTTTCATAGGCTGTCGGACACATCAAAGGCCACAAAGGAAATACAAGAAAAAAATGGTCAGCACAAGCTTGGGCCTGGTGGTTATTCGAATTTGGAGGCACGAATGTTTTTTTGTAATATCTACAAGTTCTATTAAGCTGAATGTAGTAAAGTTACAGTAGAGAATACAAACTGAGGTGTTCTTGATAGAATCCACCTATGAGAACCATAAACATCATAGTTAAGGCGATACAGACCGAGAGAGATAAAAAAACCTTGATATCAGGGTGCGGCATCGAAGCCATGAAGGCTGGATATAAACAGACTGTCTGATGGTCAACAAAAAACCAAAAAAACATATTAGAGACCAACGAAGAACCTTGCTAACCAGCAGTATTGGGCGCCTCAGCATCAGAGGGAATTTCTTCGAGAATGGGGCAGCTGTAGCAGTTGTCGTCATCCTCGTCCCGAGCAGAAGACACGATGATTTTAACAGGGGAGCTCCTCGCAGAGGTCCGGATGTCGCGCACAGGAAGCTTGATGGGTAGGGGGGAAGTATTTCTAAATGCAGAGAAGCCACCATGAGGCTCATTCTTGGTGCGTTTGGCAAGAATTGACTCGAGAGTGGAGGGGATGGGGAAGGACAAGCAGGGAGGGTCCTTTCCATTCTGAGTCCTGCTGCGAAGCTGAACCATGTTGAACCCAACAAAGAGATTCTGAGCCTTGCCAGGAGTGGAGACCAAGAGTCCCAGAAGGTTGGCCATACTGGAAGACAAGGCAAGGTTTCCAGGGGGAGTGACCCTGCAGCTCCGCGAGTTGGAAAGAGAGCCAAGACCAAGGGAAGTGGCCAGAGTACTGAAGCCATGCATGGAGCCAGGAGAGGTAGCCTGGGTGCCGAAGGTGGGAGTCGTGGGCCAAAAAATTTCATGTCTGACTGCAGAAGGCGAAGGAGAGGAGCTCAGAGCAATTCTTCTAGGACCAAGATCACAACGAAGGTGGCGCGCTGGTGCATATGAATCCCAGCCGAAAGCACTCTCCAGATTATGCAAAATGGCTGCCATATTTGGAAAAGAAGCACTGAGAGACCGAGTTGCAAGCCTGGCAGAGGCCCAGTTTGCGAGCATGTCCTCCATCAAATCCCCCAACTTATTGTTCGTCAATCAATAAGGATCCCAGTGCTGAGCTGGGTCTCTTCTATTGAGAGTATCTGCAACGAGATGGGCTTCCCAATTATCAATTAAAAAACAAACAGGGATGGAGATTTCAGCCTTGTATCCCGTCTTGCCCTGTTTACTTTTCCGGGTTTCCTTCTTCTTGCCAGATTTAGAGCCTTTGGGTTTGCCCATGATGCGAGAGGCGCAGAGAAAACCAGGAGCAAAGTGATGAGAGCACATGAGCAGAATGTTGCGAGAAAAGATGCAAGACAATGAGGGCCGAGACCGAAGTTTGAGGGGGAGAAGGTGAGACCAGCTAGCAGTCTGGCAGAGTCTCACATGCTGAAGGCCCATGGGCTGGTGCTGGACAGGTTGCATGAGGGGATGTTGAGGGACAAGGAGTTAATGAGGTTGGAGACTTGACGTCGCTTCACATCTATGAAGGGCCTCCACGGTATCGTGAGTGCCTCCAGTGAGCTCGGTATTGATAGATGGGGTAGGTACGTGGCATCCAGTGCCACGGGGGAGGGGTGTGTGGCAACCAGTGTCGCTCTCGCCCATCTGTGTTCTGCCATGTCCGCTGTTGTCACCCGCATCCGGGGGGTTGGTGTCCAGATTGGCCAAAGTTTGGAATTGAAGAGAAATGGTTCTGGAGGTGGTAGTAGTGAGAGTATCTTCATAGTAGGAAGTGTTGCAAATTACCCCTTCATTGGCAAGATAGTCTGCGAGCGCATTGGCCTTCCTCCTGACATGTTGGAAGGAGACAGAGCTGGCGGTCGTGATGGCAGTGGCGAGTTCCTGAAGCTTCTAGGCTAGTCTCCAGCTGGTGGAGAGTTTTTCCACACTGGCCCCATTATGAAGATGGCTTGCGAAGGAGAGGATGATCTTGGAGTCTCCTTCTATGATGAGCGGCAGCAGGTGATGTTTGTTGGCACAGTTGAGGCATTTCGGAAGACCTGTGAGTTCCGTAGCGTTGTTGGTATCATGACCGATAGATCCCATGACAAATAATTTGATGTCACCTTTCTCATCTCGAATTGCTCCTCCAAATCCGGCCGGACCAAGATTTCCTTTAGAAGCGCCATCAAAATTAAGCTTGAAGAAGGCAGGCGGGGGCTTGCTCCAAAGTTCTGGGCTAGGAGAGGAGGCCTCAAAGGTGCGGGGAGGGCAGGGATTGGGGTGGAGAAGGAGATTCCAATTCGCAAAGATGGATTTTTCAGAGGGGAGAGTGGGAAAATCAGCAGGGCTCTAGGCTTTGAGGGAGAGAGTTGCTTGGAGGTTAAGGATAATGTTGGTACAGACTTCCTAAGACGGCTTCTTCTTGGAGTCAAAGATCCTTCTATTTTGTTCTTTCCAGATGTTCCACATAACTAGACCAGGGATGAGACCCCAAAGACGATTGAGTATGGGGCTCTGAAAGGGAATGGGAGACCAGCTTGAGATGGTTTTGACCGCCTCTTCTTTGACCCCGTTGGTGCGATTGTTGAGCTGCTCGACTTTATCCCCCAAAACAGAGGTGACTTCACAAGAGCTGAGCAGGTGATTAATGCTTTCAGGTTGAGTTTCGCACATGGGGAACCACGAGGGACCTTGTATGCCTCTTCTTTGGATGTTATCCCAGGTTAGGATGCGTCTGTGGTCGAGGAGCCAAAGGAAGGAAGAAACTTTCGACCAGAGTTGGGAATCCCAAATTGTTTTCCAGATGGGGCTAGGCAGCACTTCCTGGGTTTCAGTGAGGATGAGGTAGGCTTCTTTGGTGGAGAAGCTACCTATGGGAAGGTGGCCCCATCGGAGAATATCCTGATCATGATTGATTCTGATTTTTTTGGATAGGAGATATTGCCATAGGTAATTTAGCGGCACGAATTGTAAGTATCGAAAAACCAATATTGCATCCAAATAATAAATTGCAAATTATTTCCGTTTTATTGCACTGCAAAAGGTAAATTCATGACGTTATGCAAATATGTAGGCCGACCAATTCAAGGAAGTGCCCACTGAGGAAGACTTGAAGCTTGGCTTCCAACACAGCTTTGGAGCTGTTGTTGAACGCCGAAAAAGCTTGTATGGAAAAACACAGTCTTCTGGTGATCCATCTTGCGCACAGGTATATAAAAACAATATAGTTTAATGAAGATTTATTACTTGTGCAATCTATTCGTTATAAATATTTCCCATAAAATATTGACTATTTTTTGAGCAGGAAAGAAACAATCCACTTAATGTTGAGGATGGAGAACAACCAATTGAAGATCATGCTTCCAATCATGGTAATGAATTTATTCATATGCTACAATTTTAAATATTGCATTACAGATGGTGAATATTAATTGTATTTTTCCATATTTCAACTGTAGAGCATGTAGAGGGTCACACTGTATAGGATGAGCCTAGACAGGAATACGAAGTACATGATGTGTCCACAACAGGTAAAAAAACACCTTTGTAATGTTTTTTTAAATGAAATACTTGTCATTATAATATCAAAAGATATCAATGTAACATTTTCACATTATTGCAGCAAATACAGACCCCTTTCCGAACATCCACATCACAAGTACTTTACTAGGAAGACATCACGACAAATTGATGAAGCCCCAAGAACTGAACAACAAGTTCCAGAAGATGAGTTTCTTGCTAATTTTGTCAAGAGAAAAAAATCTAGAAAGAAGTGATTGAAGAAACACTATGTGTACTTATTTTTGATAATATAATGTCATGCATAATTTTTTTCCTACTGAATGAATGAATGGTTTAATGAATGTTACCTTTTTATTGAATGAATGGTAAATGTTTATTTATGATGAAATCTGCATGTTTGCACATCATTTTTTTTTCAAGTACATGCATTGGGTATGGGGAATTGAGAGTGATGTGAGGGGGGGGGCATAAGAGCTTCCACCTTCACATGGTTGGCCCTGTTCAGTAGAGGATATTAAATTATTCTTGAAACAAAGAGGAGCTCAATGAGGTATTTATACCTGTCATCAATGTAGTAGCTTCAGTACCTATCATAAGTGAAACCACGCTGTTATGATCACAAGATCAGCTTGGTTTCAACCCATCAAATACTTCACACATGCAAGTGATCATCTCATGAACACAAGGGTTTCACCATTAAATAAGCACTCCTAGGTTCACCAACCGAAATACTTGTCTTTCAAAACAACAAGAGGGAAATTTTAGCCCAATAAACCCCCCTAGCTATAAGAAGTCAATTTCAACCAAAGCTGGATACTTCGTCATCTGTATCACATAAATGAACATCCAAGTACATCATCACATCATGTTCCCAAGAAACGCGTGTCTCCAAACTCCATCGATCATGACATCACATCAAGCTCCAAGTCCTCCAAACAAAGCATCTTACCATGCTCAAGGTCTTCACGTTAGTGCTCTTGTCGACAATAGGTCCATTTATCACTGATAAAACCTACTCTATACAATGTATAGTCTTTCCAAAACCAGATAATTTTTCCCATACTATATATTGCATGATTATGATGCCTAAAGTTTCCCATACTATAAAATATTTTGTGAACAGGTTGAAGGAATCATGCCTCCAAAGTTTCAAAAACCAACTACATTTGTCATTCGCAAAGATACCGATGCACCCACAGAAAGCATTCATCCATGACATGGAGACTAGATTTAGCACACTTAGGGTCTATAAAGAAGACAAAACAAAAATGTCTAATGGAGTGTTATGCCTTTTTCACTTAGGCCTCTATAACAACATCAAGCTTTCGCAATATCATTGTAACCTATCATATGCTCTAGTTTGAAAACATCTACAATTTATCCTAATGGAAACTTGTCATAGTTTCGATAGTGCTATTGTGTTGTTTGCCAACATTTTCTCATATGCTATATTTAGACCCATAATGAGCAAAGGTATTTCATCCTTTGATAAGCTAAATCTGGAGTAGAAGTTTAGTCCGGAGGTCACTTAGGAAGATGTATTTTTTAACATTCATCGGAAGGCATTGTGTCTCACAAATAAAATGTTACATTGTAGAATCCACATAGGTGTACTGATAGTTAGAAACATGGTTTTAAATAGTTAGAAACATGTTTTAGATCATGAAACAAATGACGCACAAGAGCATCCATTTGATTTTATTCTTCCAAGGATCAAGCGACAAAGGGGCTACAATGAAGTGGAGGCCAGTTTGGTGCAATTTGGGAATCTTGTGATCAACATATAGGATATTGATGGCCATGGTGGAAGCTATAGGATAACAATATACCTCCAACCTCCAAGGTATGATGTCCTACTATAAACCCCAAACATTTCTTGTAAAACATTTCAATGTCGACAAGATGATGATGAGTCACGTCTCCAAATATGCAAATATTCCTTGGGAAATGTGAAAGGTATCCTCAATGGAGAAATATGCATAAAATATGAAGCAAAGTTCCCCATAGATGAGATGCTACAACATGTGAAATTGTGCCTCCAAACATATGAACTCAAAAAAAAAGTGAAAGAAGGGTAACACATGAATCTCCATCACTATCACTCCTATGCATGGAAAACAAGATGATGTTCGAGGAAGATTTCCCATACAATGCTCATGACTCATACCAAAATCCCAAAGTCCACATCTCTTGGCACAATGTTGCTGGAAAGAATGCCTCCAAAAATGAAAAACGAGCATGCATCTTCAGGGGGTAACATTGATGTAATACATTTATAAAATAATTGCTGTAATTTTGTACTTATTAGTCTTGCATGGACAACTTTCAAGAATCAATATTAACTTTAATGTATGATTTATGATTAGCATCCACTAGATCATACATATTGTCATATTTTTCCATATTTATGTGTTAGCGCGCTTATTTGATGTTACTCTTGGTTTATATTTAGAAAATAATAAGAAAAATGAATTTATTTTGTACTTTTTAATGCTTGTCACAATTTTGTTGTTTTTTCGATTTTTTGCTAATGTCATAAAGTCATAATTTTAAATAACTTTTCAGGCTTCATCTTCCTCTTGTATGCACACCCATACATGCAGTATCATCTCATATATGTGATATTTTCTCTCTAGAATATAAGGATAATTGATGCATTTTTTCCCTCTATTTTTGTTTGGGTTTATCAAATTTATCACTGGGCATTGCAGGTTGGGAAATTTGACTCCATAATAGTAATGAAACATGAACCAATTTGGCTTCATGACCGGTATTGGGGTGATTGCAGTGGGAAAAATGTGTCTAATTTAATAAACACCATTTGAAGAGTAGATGTTCAAATTGTTGGAGACTTGCATCATTAGATGCGACATTTTTCCCTCTCAGGAAATCCTATGCATGTGCCAAATTTACTAATGAATGGCTATGGTGGTGCCTTTCTACATCCCACTCGTGTGTTTTCTAAATTTTGACAATTTCTTGGGGCTTGTTATGAAACTAAAGCATCTTATCCTACTTTCCAAGCCTCTAACAAGGTAAGGAATTATTCATTTCTCACAGTTATTTCTTTGATGCATTATGGTCATAGCATGTATGCCATGACTTATAAAATTTATTTTGGTGTATAATTGTAGTGTTCAAATTTTTCTATGGCTATTTCACTCATCCCTTGGAACTTGTTATAGATAGCCTTGAGAAACATTTTGAAATTTCAGAAGAAAAATTGGCGTTTTGATGTGATCGGTGGTATTATATACTTTGTTTTGGTGTTCTCCATGTTTCCTCAGGTGAACTCTTATTACCCATTATTTTACTTGAATATTATTGTAATTTACATTATTAAATTAAAATGTTTATCAAACCTATAATATCTAATTATAGATCAGATAGTAAAATTATTAGTCCTGAACAATGCTTGAAAGATAGATATACCAAACAAGATCAATCAAGTAAAGATTCAGGGATGAAGTAGCACTAATGAAGCTTGCTTGTTCTGTAGATTTGTTTAGAGGGGGTTTAACATGCATATATGAACTCCTGCACTTCAACCCCATTGATCTTAAATAATCTTATTTCTAGTATATTGTTGTCTTTTCATTACAAACTTGTCATCCCTAGCATATATGTGTTTGAGTAATACATAACACTTAACATTTTTAGTCTCTAGTTAAAAAAGGTGTTTTGGTACATGTCCTATCTCAACATTTCCACTAAATCTACAAGCATTAACATTTTCTCCACACATTAGCATTCAACTCTAATTAAATATTTTTTATGAAGTCATGTACCTCCACATGATGCCTAGTTCGACCAAGGAAGTTAACCACACATGGATAGTGCTTCATGATCTTAGGGATGATAATATAATATTTGGTCATGAAATCAAAATATTGTCATCTCTTATCCAGAAGGCCTCTGTCACTAGATACACTTTACGTATGAGCTAAATGGGCACATTTTATGAGCACACACAGTGTTGTGGTTGAGTCAAGTTTCATTCCTACTCTTTCCATTTGATGAAATAGAGTTAAGGCCTCATTTGAATTCCCTTGTTGATCCAATTGCATAGTAAAATGGTTAAGCACACTTGAGTGAAAGTCTCAAAAAATTTAAAGGAGCCAAAATCAACACACACATGTAGAACACTAAACATGATCACAATTAAGTTGGGTTAAATGCCTTGGACTTGCATAACCATTGATCTTCTTATCTTTTAGATCCAATAAATCAACATAGAAGCTTGACGCTAGAAGTAGATGCATGCATGTGACTATGTATACTAGAAATAAAAGCTCAATCCTAGATCGATGCATGCATGTTGGAAATAGATGCATGTTTTTCACCAACAATTTAAAGTGATTCTTTGTGTGTATGAACTAAGAGGAGGACAAATATTGGTAATTTTGGATATTTATCAAATGATTAGTAGAAAGAAGTAATACAAAAATGGTGGTGTTATTAGAATGGCTATATTTTTGGCATAAAGAATATCCTTAGAGAGTTATGGGAGATGTGCATAATTTCAATATACCATAGGAAAATTATGGAGGGTAAATTATAACTATAACAAAAAAAAGAACCCACAATTGGTGGAGTAGAGAAAAATGAGAATGATACCTAGTGGACAAATTAACACTCTATAAACCTAAACAATGAAACTATTTTGTTCGCACATTCTTATTGTCACCATTTGGAACACTAGCATCACCAACAAAACTATCAAGGATAGTAGAAACTTGATTGATACCCTAAAAGAAACAAAAGGTTTCATATTAAATATCATAGGAACTTGCATCTAAATGATTATTGTCAATAAATATTGGTGAAATTTTCTATTATAGAAACTACTTTTTCAATTTACAAGTTATTAATGGCTCAATATCATTCATCCAACTATGCTAATGTAAGAAATATAGGATATTAAACCATGGAATGAGAGAATAATTACATATTATTTATTGTGTGAATTCATACATGCATATATAAATGAATACTTAGCATTGCATATTCTTGCTAGTATATAAATTTTGATTTAGCAACTTGATTATCACATCAAATGGAGGTGGCATATAATGGTTGTGAATGTAATATAATATTTCTATCCAATGTGAGAGGAAAGAAACCACTAGCTACAATTTTTTTGTACCACGAGTGTTCCCAATGACACTGGGAGTTTGTGTGAGATACTTGGAAACATATCATTGACATGGATATTTTATGGAAAACATGCCTTTTATAGGATGTTGATTTGTTTTCCTCATTTTTGCAAAGTGTGGTATTGCATTAGAGTTATTAGCCTAGTTGTTAGTTGGAACATTAGATGTGAAGTTGTCTTTTATAGGCTTAAGTTATCTTTTTCTCTTTAGACATTTATCCTTTTATGAATGTTCTCTCACTAGGAATATTATCTTTGTGTAATATTTTTTTCAAACTAGTGCTTTCCCAACTAGTCATCCTAGCTGAACCTTGTTTGGAACTAGTAGTTTTTTTTTTAAATTCCCCAATTTCATTGCAAATCTGATGACAACAACAGTATTGTATCCGATGATGTTGCCATACCTCCGACGGAAAATGTCGTCAGAATTTGTCTTTTGTCTGTGGGTACATTCGTCGAATATCCGACCGTTACTTATGTAAATGCTGTTGGATATCCGACTTGGGAGTATGTAAGTTTTGTTGGATATCTGACCTATTCTTGGGTGTATATCCGACCTTGTCCTATGTAATGTCTGTCGGATATCCGACCTTTGAGAGAGTAATTATCATTGGTTATATGACAGTCTTTTGGTAGGATATCCGACCTTTGAGAAAGTAATTGTCGTCGGTTATGCCACGTGTATATTAAAATAATTGTGTAGGTTATTCGACATTTTAGTGTCGGACATCCAACGAGACCTTATTGCTGTTGGATATCCGTCGCAATTTCACTGATGTTTAAAAAAAAGAAAGGTTTATCGGATTGTCGACAGAGTGATGTCAAAATTCAGACATATATGCCGTTGGATTTTGGGTTCAAATTTTTCTGTGACTCGATCAAGGTATTTAAGTTAATGATTTTTTTCATATAAAAATTAAAGTAAGTTTTTTATGAGTTAATAGTTTCTACTTCAAATACCTCAAGGTATTTAAGTTAATAGTTATTTTAATAATATATAAATTAAAAGTAAGTTAAAAAAACTCGATCAAAGTTCTAATAACTCGATCGACCTTCTAGCTTAACCACACATAAATCCTCGATCGAGGTATTTAAAAAATGCGCACAAAACCTCGATCGTGCTACTCGCTCGATTGAGGTATTTAAAACATTTGTTTAGCCTTGTTTTCTGTAAATTTAATTTTACTGGCCTCTTTGCTAGGCCTAAACCTTGTCCTTGGATGCACCTTAGGTAGTGAACTTCATACCAATGGATTTGTCATTGAATCGTCTATACATCAACATATAATTTATGGGTTTCTGAGTTCCTATGATATTTTTTATTATTATTTTCATTTCAAACTTACAGTTACAAAACCATGTCCACAACTTCGAATCAACGTAAAGAAAAATCAACAACATAAAAAATACACAACCAAAAACTTTCAAAAAATATATACGCTCCACATCAACACGTCCTTTTCAAAATATATTTTTATTTTTCGATTTTTGTAACCAGTAAATTTTTTTTTACGTGCACACACATGTCTACGAAATGCGATTCAAATTTTCAATGGTTACTTTCAAAAATTAATTATTTTTTTTCCAAAATAAATTTAAAAAATAATGTGCGCTCGAGTGCATTCTGTGTAGATTATGTCCATATATATATTTTTAAAAAAGTATGCATTTATCACTAAATTATTTTATATGCAGACAAGCCACTTGTTAACTTTTCGTGAAATTTACAAGAACAAACCTATCATTAAATGCAATTTTGACATATTGAATGATTTTTTTTATTTTAAAAATTAATATAAGTGGAAAGACAACATAACTCCCTACAATATGTTTTTCTGTTGCATGCCAAAATTCACAAGGTATGTATGAGTTTTGAGGGCTTCGATTTAATAAATGAATCAAAAATCAAATTTTCACTGTCACTTAAACCAAAAAGTGTTACCCATCTTTCTTGATTCATCCGGGGGCAATTTGAATTTAAATTCCCCTCCAAACTAGTTACACATTGGCATGGGAATGGATCTTATTACACTGATAGGTGTTTTATTTTAGAATTTGGGGTGGACTAGAGTCTATGCTTTTCCAAGATTGTACGAGGATGAGACAAGTGTACTGTTCAAATTGATTTTATGGCAGTCATTCCAAATTCGAAATAAACAATTATAAAAATATATATATATAAAATAACTAATATCTATGATGGGTAACTTGTAACTAATGGATGGATAACGAGTAGTTCTTTAACATACGGTCAATTTGTTAAAAGGAGGTTCTTTAACAGACGGGTAATTTGTTAACATGCATTTCGTGTAACTAGCATGAAGAACACATAACTTATTTGTGGCACTTATATTGTGACCTATCGGTGTTCGCCAACCACAAGTTAAGTCGTTATGCTAGTATTATGCGGTATTGACATATGGACATTAGCATACTCTCATGAGCATCATTACAAATGACATGGTATTGATATAATGGGCATATTAACACGGGTTCACGATTCATGCATATCGATGATGGGAAATGGAGATGGTCACGATAGAACATGTTCATGATCCTTGCATATCAATGATGGAAGAATGGAGTAGCAAGTTAACCTGTAAGGTGACTTTTGTTAGACACTATCTTCTGACATTGACATTAGAGAGATTGGCATACAAACCTTTACAACAATCTTAATTAGATTCATGTGGCATGCTTACAATTACAACAATCTCAATTAGACTCTTTTGGGGTGCATATTTCCTACACATCAAGTGCATTATTAAAAATGGTTGATATAAGGAAATTAATTTCATTTTCCACCTTTTTAACTAATAAAAAGGATCAACCTATATCAACGACATTTAATTATATAACTACCATTTTAATAAACATGATGTTTCAAAATTTCAACACTTCGCTTTGTTGTTTCGTGCACCCATTAAAGATGCTTTAAGCCCGTGGGGTAATCAACGTTTCATAAACCCATTAAATTTTTAACTACCATGTGGTTGTAAATTCACTGGCCGATCAATAAGCATTTAATAGTAACATTATGTTCATTGCTATCAATAACAAGACCCACGAGATGGCAATGTCGTCGACATTGCTACTTGTTGTTGTGAGAGAAGGGATGTTGTAGAAGGAATGACAAGAAGCCAACACTGAAGGGAGGAGCTATTTGCCCGAGGCCATGAGCAATTGCTAGAAGTCTACATGAATGGCTTAGTCCAAAATCATGTTTTCTATTATTGGAACACACATAAGAAACTAATGACTTTGAATCAATCTTACAATAATTTTGGGGAATATTGTGTGACCAGGTCTCTAAAAACATGAATGCAAACTTTTCACTTCTAAATACCATGAGATAGATTCCCATGAAAATAACACTGAATATATAAACAATAAAAGGAAACATATATAAATGTTTTTCGTCAATGTGAATAATGCTACTTGCTGAAACATATATCACCAAAGTTCATATATAATAAAAATCTAATTACTATAATTAAGAGGGACATAAAAATAATCACATAAAATCCAACTAACTGTCATATATAAAGTCCAACTTTCCTCAAATATTTACTATGTGACATTAAATAATAGAGAAAACAACATTCAACATTGAAAAGCTCAAATTTTATTTTGAATTGATAAGACAATAGTGATCCTAACTTTAGGATGTTCTTCTAAATAAACACATACATCACCCATAGCAGCTTAAATATCACTTAAATATGAAGCTAATATACATGCTGATATCAACTTAAGTAATTATATTTCAAACCAAAAAAAATTGAAATAGTTAAATTAAATAACACAATATAAAACCACAAAAGTGATCATATTTTAACCCAAAAAAAAAATAAATGGTTACATTAAATTACCTAACATATAAAACCACATTAAATAACTCAAGGGGAATTTATATGGTGAGGTCAACGGCCTTACGATTAAAAACACATAAACTTTAATCCAAAAATCCAAGTTTTAATTTTCTTTGAATCCTTCCATTATTATTGATTTTAAACCTTAAATTTAATTTTCTTTGAATCCTTCCATTAGTATTGATTTTAAACCTCTCTTTTGAATCTTTGCAAGGTGTCCGCGATTAATTTGAGATATTCATTGGATTTTAGCATTCAATATATATTCTTAATAAAAAAAAATGCATTCTTGCATTTCAACCACCTCACGATCAAGGAAGTAAACTTAGCTTACCTTCATGAAAAATGCCCTCTAACATTTTTGATTCAGTTTGATTTGCTTTGGAAAAACACTCTGGCAGATGTAGTCCTCACCACCTTGATCTCTTGTTCTTGGCTTTGAACATATTCACACATTCAATGACTTATTAACTTCATTGTAAGGAATTTCCCCTCGCTCAGATACCAATATGAAAATGGAGGCAGAGAGAAAAATGCTATAACATTATGAGAAGAAAACACAGGTTAGAAACAATTATAAAATTGTTATAACATTTTGAGAAGAAAACACAAGTTAGAAATAACTATAAAAACTTTTTCCACTTTTGATTGCTTCTAAGAGGCACATTTTACAATCTAGTAAGGTGATGTGTAACTCTTTTTGTGCTCATTTTGGAGCTGACATGTGTACTTTAAAAAAAGAAAAACATGTTGACTCAAATTAGATTTAAAACATTTACAAAAGCATATATATATATAACTACACAAATTAGATAAATTAAAAAGCTTCCTTAACATTTACACTCTAAAAGATTAAAAATACCTAATAATTTTCACTTTTAGATGGTCTAAATGCAATGTACAAAAAAAATACTAAATCATCTAACAAAATTGTTGGCCAAAGTTAACTATGACTCACAAAATTGTTGTCAGAAGTTAACTATGACTCCACGTGAGGACATGATGCAATGTATGAGTGTTGTCACTAAGGAAGAGCCGAGATTAGAGTCAAGAAATACTTATCATTTGAGGTTGCTTTGGTGGCTGTTGTATAGACTATAAGAGGGTCATTTCTTGCTACTTAAATCACATGTATTAAAAAGAGAAACAAAAAATTAATACAAATAAAAAAATGGTAACATAGATGTCCAAGTGATACAATACAAATAAACTATAGAGTAGGTGTTTTTGTGTGATAGTTCACTATTGAGGAATGTTGAGGAACGTCAGGGTAACGTATGGGAAATAGAAAACCATTCATGAAGAATCAGACAGAGATAATCAGACTCTAGGTAAACAATTTTAATTAGATTGATGTGGGGTATTGCCTATAATCTAAATGCATAATTAAAAATAGTCGATATAAATGAATTAATTTCATTTTCTGTGCTTTTATTCTGGTGTATAGTATTTATAGTGCATTCTTCATTCCAGATTACTTTTTGAAAAAATGGTATATCTTTTCGAAAAAAAACTGAAATTTTGACCAAACACAAGTGACTCCACAATATTGAACAAACTGGATCATACAAAAATCTAAATAATATAACATATAGATTAAAATAATGTATTGAAAAAAATATAATATGATAATGTAAATATGATATAAGGTGAGTGATTGAGAATAAAAGTATTTTTGAAGTGGTTAAAATTTATTGAGCTATAATAATTATATTGATAAGTATTTGTATCTTAGAATTTGGGTGGATTATGGTCTATGCTTTTCTTAGAATGCACAGGGTTGACACAAGTTTATTGTTCACATTGATTTTATGGCAGTGATTCTAAATTTGAAATAAACAATTATAAAAAAAAGAATAGCAAAAATAATTGGTAAATGATGCATGGATAACAGACACTTTA
Source organism: Larix kaempferi (assembly GCA_027924585.1). Taxonomy (NCBI): domain Eukaryota; kingdom Viridiplantae; phylum Streptophyta; class Pinopsida; order Pinales; family Pinaceae; genus Larix; species Larix kaempferi. The sequence goes on from BSBM01001510.1 coordinate 139,803, forward strand.
TGACACACAATGAATGATTACAACTATACTTAGAGAACAAGTAACAAATAACTTGTTAGTGATACACAATAGATAATTACAACTAAGATACAAATAACCCATACCTTGTTAGTAACACTTAACTTATAACTTATCATTGTTAATTATACTAATTATATAATTGTAGTAATAACAATATATTTCAAACTTTCAACATTTGGCTTTGCTGTTTCCTGCACCCATTGGAGATGCTTTCAGCCTCTGCAGTAATGGGCGTTTCGTGAACCCATTCAATGTTTAACTACCATCTGATCGTAAACTATTGGTGTTTGATGCAGCCATTCAAATGTTTGGTAGCCATTTAGTGAAGCCATTAAACGGACGTAATGCCGGTAAATGTCGAAAAGCCATCAGTAAAGGGCACTGCACTGCCAAATACGAAGTAACAGACGGTTAGGTTTCGTAACAGACGGTTAGGTATGACAAAATTTAAATTAACATTTTTTAAGTGAGAACTATTGATGGAGCTTTGATAATAAATTTTATTTAAGCGATGCATTTAAAACAATTAAAATTAAAATCAAAATAAATTTTTACTTCATTAGAAATTAAATTCGTGTGATTGTAGTTTGGGTGGTTTTGATCAACATCCATTCTTTTACCATTTGTTAGATCTCAAAAAATCGAATAAACCCTATATTACGCCCCTGCACTCTCCATTTCATCAAAGTCTTTTTGGAATTCTTACCGTTTCAAAACTAGAAATAGATAATCATTTTGTTTGATATGATTTGGGTTATTTTTATAATTTTATTGTATTTTCATCTTAAATCTGATTGTAATGGTGAATATTTAATTTTTATCATTTTTATTTTAAATTTGATTGAATTAGAATTGTGAATATAATGTTGACATCATATGAGAAGAAAAATGAAATTTGAATCATGAAAAAAATAACAATTTCATTATTTTAATTTTAAAAACCTCATCAAATGATCAAGATTATTTAGTTTGTTATATGTCATTTAATATGACAGCAACAGGCAGCAGGGATGTTGGCCGCTCTTGAGATCCAACAGCCAACAGACCTATAACCTACAGCAGACTGAATATTATCGTCAAATCATCTTATGCGAGCAAGGATAGGGGCCTGGGCATTCAATAAGCAACTGCTGCTAGGGTGCTTATTGAATGTCAAGGAGCAGTAGGGTCAACTTGAAATTAAAATTCCAGTCCAACAAAGGTTGAAATTGAAATTCGACTTGCAAGGGACTATTGGCTACTTTAATGGACTGTGCAAAGGTCCATTGGATACTTTAATGGACTTTAAGAGATTCCGCCTACTCCACGAAACAAGAAGCTGTACTATTAAAAGAGAGCAGCCTGTTCTTCTAATTCGTCTACAATGCATTTGCATGAAAGTATGTCTAGACTGCTTTCTGTCTGTAGATTTTGAAACAATACCTATAGTTTGTTGGTACAGAAACTAAGCTGAGATACCAAGGTCCAGATTTAGGTTGCTGTTGTTGAAGGATTAGGATAACTTCAATGGAGTTTATGAAGATAAATGTGTTCTGCTTTATTATTTGTTGCCTTGCAAGATCCATTGCAGCAACAGATGATGGACATAAGCAGCAGCCTAATCATCCTCCTGCGCTGTTCCTGTTTGGGGACTCACTGGCAGATGCGGGCACTAACAATTTCATTCCCAAATGCGTTGCTCGTGCAGACTTCCCTCCTTATGGCATGTCTTTCTTCCACCATCCCACAGGCCGCTTCACTAATGGCCGCACTGTGTTTGATTTCATTGGTATAATCACCACACCCAGGTCTATTTTTCTTTGTTATTTTACATATGTACATAGAAGTTAACAGAACTATTTATAATATTTAAAAGCGGTTAGCCACTAGTAGGTTAATTAAGAATGTTAGATCCATAGATAAAAAAAATGTCATCAGAAATTTGGATATTATTTATTTTTAAGAGAATGTATTCATATTCTTTGGTATGGTTTGTTATGCTTTTAAGCCACCTACATGGGGTTGCCCTTCCCCTCGCCCTTTCTTGACCCACAAGCAAATTTCTCTTCTGGGATTAATTTTGCTTCTGGAGGTAGCGGACTGCTGGATTCCACTGGCCAAAATTGGGTGAGTTCCCCTTCCTGTCTTCAATATTGCATTCAGCAAATTGTATTTCTTATTTTAACACTGGAAGTATTTTGATTGTGGAATATTAACATATCATATCTTTCTCTTGTATACTTTGCCAAGTAATGTATCTGATACAGTCTAACCCATCTTCCATTCCTCCAGAATATTATCTCATTGAATCATCAAATAAGGCAATTCACAGACTTTGCTTCAACTTTTGTGAAGAAAAATGGCAATATTGTAGTTGAATCTTACCTGTCAAAGTCCTTATACTGTATTTCCGCCGGAGCCAACGACATTGGCAACTACATACAGAACGTTACTTACCAAATTACTACTACTCCTGGGGAGCTAGTTGCATTGTTGCTCAACAAATATGACCAATACTTATCAGTAAGTTTCATATGTTTTTAGTTTCACAGATTCAGTACTGTGTTTGTGAATATTAGTTTGCATCATACAGCAATGAAACTACTTATTGAATGGAACTTATTCAGAGGCTTTACCACTCCGGAGCAAGAAAATTCCTTTTACTCGACGTCCCCTCCTTGGGATGCACTCCATCTTCGAGGTTTAATGGGTATAGTATTGCCAATGGCCAATGTCTAGATATAACAAACAAATTGGCTAAGGAATATAATGCCGGTCTGAAACAGCTGCTTAAACGCAAGATGCATACGCTACAAGGAGCAATCATCCTGCAACTCAATTGTTATGATTTTATTCTCTCTGTAATTGAAAACGGGCAGGCCTACGGTACATAGAAAGTTAATTGAGAACACCAAAGCCATATTTTTCTTCATTTGATACATTGTTTGATATATTGCATGCAGGAAGGATATGAAGAATATTGTCACTGACATACTGCAAGTTTGGTATTGGGTGTAGGATTTGTGGAGACGAGGTCTGCGTGCTGCGGTGCAGGGGCGTTTAACGCACAAGTGAGATGTGGGCAATGGAAGGCCAAGGGAACTGAAAAGTACAAACCGTTTATTTGCAAGGATCCAAATACGTACCTGTTTTGGGATGACATTCACCCCACCGAGAGATTGTATGCCATCCTTGCTCACCAAGTCTGGATCGGAAATTCTTCAGTGATATCTCCATTGAATCTCTCGTCTCTTGTACTCGGCAATGGCAATCGCATGCATACGCCTCCTTAACCCTAACAACACCGACTCCGTTGCCTCATATTAAAGTTTCGCAGTGTCATCATTGTCTTTCAGAGTTTCCCATCCTTCTTTCTTTCATTATTCCCTCTTTATATGGCCAAGTAACTAGCAAATGTTTTCTATGCTACGAACTAGTTTGTAGAAATTACAAGTATTTCATTTTTCATTCTTGTTACTGCATCTATAAGTAATTCATTTTCTCTTATATGTTTAAATAAGTATTTTCTTGTGATTATTTTCTCTTCTTATATGTATCAATATTTATCTGATTATTAATATATTGTAATTTTTAAGAAAGAAAAAAAAGATAAGGATACCTTTTATGAACATCTCAAAATACAATACACCTTTTAATGATAACCAAAACATCTTTTGACTTATGCTTAAACATCCATAAAATATCAAAATAGTTAATCTCTACAAAACAAATGGCATATTAGCATAATTTGTAACAACATTTAAACATTAATTTCAATTGGGGTCGAGCACAGTGCATTAGTCATGTTCATTTGGGGTTGGGCCCCATTTAGTGATAATCAAGGATCAATAACCATGTATTGAAAAATGTCCCAATCATTAATAATAATAATGGGCTAGGGTCTAGGCCTCTTTGAGATTGCAAAATCTGGGGTCGAGAAGTCTGGTCCTAGTGTCACGATGGGCTATAGTTGAGACATTGTGTGCATGCTCACAATGTTCTTCAACCAATCTATCAACCAAATATTGAGGTTGGTCCATGGAAGAACCTATAGATATAAGGCAAAGAGCATACGCAAAAGTTGGCCCTGGGTCGAGAGGCATATAACTCATAGTACAAGGGCCCGTGCCATACAAGTAATTTAGAGGTTGTTGTAGGTGCTCTATTTGCATGCACAACTTGTGAGATTGGACCTAAATGTGTAAGGATAGGCCAACACATGTGAGACCACCATCATACCAAGAGAACATTGTTGATGTGACAATAGAATTAGATAGAGCATAATTCTCTTTTTTGAAATAGTAACCCCTCCTTTCCCATTAGCATCTATAGGAAAAAAGTACTTGGTTCACACAAATAACAGATAAGGCCATATGCAACATGAAGCCTATAAATTTGACTTCTTGCAAACAAGACACATCTCTCCCACCCACACAGGAAAGTTAACAATGGGTGGATAGCAAAGTTCCTCCCAAGATTGTTAACGCCTTGAACATTCCATGAGGTTATTTGCATCATAAAACTATGACATTTTCCATCTATGTGTCTTTGCTATGAGGTTCCAAAGAAAAACAAAATAATTAATACCATTAAATAAATCCCTAGTAAGAATCATTGCTCTTGCATCTTTGGGTTAACTTATGCACCTACCAAGGTATCTCGATATGACTAAGATTTAGAAGTTGGAAAGCGAGAGCACCTAAAACTAATGCTCAATGAAGATGGAATGATTAAGTTCTTATCGGTGTTGGGAACTGTTATCCCTAAAGTTTGCACCCTGACTACTAGGGTCAAAGCTTAAGGAAATCTTAACAGTAGGTGTAAGATATTTGACACATGAGAAGTAATTCTATGGGGTTCTGAGCAGTGGATAAGTATATCACAGAAATCAGAAGCAATCAACTAATCAAAGGGCAGGGAGTATATTAGTGTTGATCTTCAAATATTGATAATACACAGCCGTGAAGTATGAATTTGCGAAAAATATGATTTAGACTCTGTTTTCAAAGTATTATAAATAGTTGCATGTTAACCAAGAGAATCATAGTACGGAATGTTAAGACCCTACATAGAAAGAATAATGGTAACATGTACTTTAAATATTAAAACAAAATAGGCTCATAGAACACAATCATTTCAAGAAACAACCATTTCTTATCCGAATGAAAACAAAACTGTATACATGACTACAAATTTTGCATCAGACTGTACTGACCCTACCTCAGCCCTCTCGGCTGGAACCCTACCTCCTCTCACCTATCAAATATTACAATATATAGAGTTTTATTTTATTTCTGAGCTCGAAATCCTCCTGGATGAGCTCGATTACAAAAAATTCCATTGCTAAAAATAACAATAAGATGAGCTGGAACAACTTAATATTCCGAGATTTTAGGAACTAATTTGATTCTAGGAAATAAATCTGAAAAAGTTGTAGATGCTCGTGGATGTGTTTGAGTCTATAAGAGGATCTGGGACTCAATGTAGAAGCTTCTGGAACCAACCTGAATAAGATCACAAAATACTCTGTATCCTGTGTTTAATGCTAAAATGATGCCAAAGATATTGATGAAATTCTTGGAAACTACTTGCTTCGACGCCTTTGACATCTAGAAACTCAAAGTTTTGACTAATTGTTATGAAAATCAAAAATTTCATGCCCCGTAAGCTTCCCTTCCATGTGGCTTAGTTTGCACTTCACGCTTGGCTTTGATGCCTAGAAATCTGGGTTTCCACAAAAATCTGTAGCTTCCAGGTTCTCATTTTGACACTTGTATTGATGCGTTGAAATGCTAATTCAATCCCTTCTATCATCTCTGAATCGGAGCCTTAATGCAACAGTAATTACTTAATCACCTAACCACATATTTTGCTGAATTGAATGGCGCCCTTCTTTGTTGACAATGAAAATGATGAACCCACTATTCATAAGCTTTGAACTTGTATCTTTTGAATGGAGCATAAACCTTTTCTTTGTCTTTAATTCATCAAACATTGCCACCAGCGATCACTAAAATTGTTCATAAGGCCTGCCCTTGGGTGTTTAGCGTTTGCTTCAACATATGGATGCATCTTCAAATCCTGAGAATAGACAATAAGTTCCTGTGCTGGCGCGTTGTCTCAAATTGTAATATTTGATGGCTTTGAGTTCACACTTTGGAGATTGTCACCTAACATTGAATCGCTTCAACGCATGAGGGATTTTACTCATGGTCTCTTCTTTTGGTTGTTCTTAACACCTCTCAAGCGATCAACACTTGATGACTGAACCATTATATACAGGTAGCAACTCATGGGATAGTATAAAGATTTAGTGGGCTCTTTTAGTGCCATCAAGAATGCTTTTACACAACATATTTGTTACTGAAAAGTAAATAATGATGTTAAATCAATGAATAGCCTTTTTAATAAATTGCTCCAAGGCTTCTCAATGTTGATCTTGGTGAATGCCTAGTGCTATTTCCTTCATCATCAGTGCTTTAGCCAAGCTTCTAAGTCCTTGGTGTCTCCATGGAATTGGCCATGAGAACTCCCATTTTTTGCAAAGCTGCAAATGCTGATGCAACCAAAGTCTTCATTACGGGGAATAGACTAGGTATGACTTAATTATCATGATAGATTTGGGCTTAGCATCAGTTTTGAATGCAAACGATGGAGAAATCATAAGATGGGAGTTGAATGAAGACTTTAGATGGGTTTTGTTCATACACGCTGCCAGAATATAAACTATTTTGATAGGACAAATCTAGTGACAACAAGAACCATATGTTGTGACAAGTTAGGCGTTGTGGGTTGCTAGAAGCCACTCGGTTTTTAGGCCTTGGGGGTCAAGTGAGGGGTTAGGGCCCATTGGATTAGAATTGAGGCCACAGATGGCGATTTACTCAATGGAATTTTACGATATTTGTTCTTGTTTTACACTTACTAGGTCCACATATCTTCTTCTCCATTCTTAGCTTGGGTTGCCTTAGGGGTAGAGGGATTCACGAGTGGGTTGGATAGGGCCATGAGCATACGATTGTGGATGCAATGGTTAAGGATTTAATAACAAAAGTATGTAAAATGTAGGTAGGCATAATGTATCGACTTGTAGAAAATTCTTCTCCCACCCAAATATCGACAAACACCCTTAGGTCCAGAAATAGGTTAATCTTAACATAGACTTAGGGTTGTAGATGAAGGTTGAAGAACTTATCTCATTCAAGAAAAATAACCTCTCCTAAAGGGGCAATAATGTGTTAAATCTTGGGCCAAAATTGCATTGGGATTTAGGGGACTCAACCCAAGTCAGACATGGTATTTTTGTCCTCCTTATCGATTGAAAATCTAGGAGTTGATGCTTTCATAGCCAAGAGGGTATTCTTTGCAGACCCACGGGTCATTATGCATCACATTTGTAGCATTGTTAGCATCTACAAATTGGAATTGGAAAACTAATTTGTTTAGGCTATGGGCCTAGGTACAATGCCAAGCATAGCACCTACAATGATCCTAAACACAAGTGTAAATTACTACCTAAGGGAGGGATTCTTCCTACAAAATACCCTAGTAGGGAACCTCACCAAATTTCCCTACAAAGAGTATCAAATTTAATTTCATCTATTTCAATATTAAGGATAGCAAGTTTAGGTTTAGGAGTATTACCTTGTGGTACATATTTTGCACAAACTTGCAAGGGGTCTTCAAAGGTACCATTTTTGCTAACGTGATCTTATTTAGATAACATGATCACAATATTAAGGGATATAGAGGTCATAATGCCCCTCCTCTAATGGCTAATGGACATGACTTGAGAAGTTAGGTGGGTCAAGATCAATGCAATAGAACAAATATAAGTATCTCCACACATGCTAGGAGATGACTATCATTAGATCATCACATCATCATGCACACTAGAAAATCCTAGCTTTGACCCATAATCACATTATTAATCTCTTCCTCTAGGAAAAGACTATATGTTCTATTATTTGTTATTAATATTTTTTGTACCAAAGTATTTGTAAACTTGACTATAGTTTACATAATGTTTAAAATAAATTTTATATATATATTTTTTAAATTATATTATTCTCACTTGGTATTGGACATACCCACAATTTCTATCATTGACGTGGAATAAAAAATAAAATCTCTCTCTCTCTCTCTCTCTCTCTCTCTATATATATATATATATATATATATTGTAAATAAAAACATTCATATTACTATATCACGGAAGGGTACATGGCATCTTTACATTGTGCTCTGCTGGATATCAAACAACTCAACAACCAGATATTCATTGCATTTCCCTATTCTAACATTTATCCTTATAGGCATTCTCCGACTAAACAAAAAGGTTTCACTATCTAGAGATCCTAACTTCATGATAGCATTTATCTGCCCATTGATCTTGTTCATCTTATACAAAAATGAAATAAGACTCTTGAGTCCTAATATTAACATAAAGTCTGAGACACAGACTCACTTAAACCGAAATAATAAAAAAATACCCAGATACAGCTTCATACATTCATGGATGAACCCACACCAGTAGGCTGAATTGTTCTAGACGTGTTCTTCTCTTTACTAGTGCCTCTAGCCGGAGCACCCTCAGGAGTATTCGCTTTCGCTGCAGGGCCGCATTTGCACGTGGTCCTCACAACGCTCGTTACACCTTCAGAGAAGACACCAACACCATAACGCACTATAGGAGGGGGGTAGATTTCAATAACCATTTTCCCAGTAATGAGCTCAATATTTTTGTGCATGAGCCTCTAGTATCTGATGTGCTCTTTCCATGCACGAACCGGCTCTTCGTCCCCCAGTTCCTTATTAACCCGCTCCATTAGAACATGGGACAATAACCCTTTGGTCACCCAATATGTCACAACAATCCTGCCATAGGCGGCCATTCTGCCAGCCATGGTCCCTGGGTCCTTGACCCATTCCTCCACCTCCTCCCGGACATCTTTCATCTTGAGACACTTGACTTGGCCCCATATATTTCTTTCAATCTGTTCAATTTCGATGCGTCGGATGAATTGGGGTATGCGGTCTCGGTAGAAATACGTTGCTTGACTTGCACATTTATGCTCCTGGGTAACTCTCGGGATAGGGGTCTCTTTACCCTTCCTCCCCTTCCTTGTTGTTGTCTCCCCCCTGAGTTCCATGATTAACTACCAAGGTGTTGGCTGATACCTCTTGCACAAACCTTTCAGAACGACAACATAGAACAACTCTGAGATACCAACATAATTCGAAAATATGAATACCAAGATGATCTTTCCCTCCGCATTTATAAATTTATTGCCATTCTTTCCATTTATGGTCTCCATCATTCTTCGGTCCTTTCCATTATAGGGTACGACGATTACTAACTTCAATGCACTGCTCCTCATTACATCAATTGATTGCAATCCCTGATCGAGGATGAGGCCGTACTCCTCCCTCCTCATAACTCTCACTAAGGTGTAATTGCTCATGTGTTTGTCCATTAACTTACTCTATACTCGTATCCCTTTCACTTGGGGGCCTATCATTGTTCCAAGTGGGGGGAGTACTCGTCGCATGAGATGAAACTTGGTGTGGTTGAGGGTGGGATGTGTCCCCGCCATCCCCCCTTGGGGATTGCATGTCCTTGGCTACCAGTATAGAGCATTGAGGGGCCCAATCTTGGGAGGCGAATTCTTCCAACTGTCCCTCCAATCTCTGTATCCTATTTTTCTCTCCCACATTGGCAAGGTGATCCGCCACCTTGTTTCCTTCTCTTCTGATGTGGCAAAAAGTTCAAGCGTGGGGCCTTGCAAGCATCATTGCCCGTTTTTCCATCATATATACAAGTCTCTAGCTGTCCGTCACCTTCGTTAGTTTTTATCCATATTTATGCAGCTTCTTGGCTAGCTAGGATATGACTCATGAGTCTCCTTCAATCGTGGTCGATTCCCATCCCTTCCGCTCTAACAGGGTGAGACCATAGAGAAGGCCCTCAAGCTCTACAACGTTGTTTGTGTCATGGCCCAGGTATCCGTATTATAGCTATTAAATCATTCCCTCATGGTTTCTAATGACTCTGTTGTACCCTTCTGATCTTGGATTTCCCTTGGAGGCACCATTGAAATTCAGTTTAAGATACCCCACTGAGGGAGGTGACCATAAGGTCAGGCTAACCGGGGACACCTTCTTGGATTCCTATTATTTTCGACTTGTTTTTTTTTTTTTTGAATTCCCAACTCCTGGAGGATTCTTTCCTCGGTGTCCCTCGCTTCCCAATCTTTGTCCTCCCATTGGTTAACTCTCATTGTTTCCTGCATATGTTTTTCTATCCTGGCCCATACTTCCAGGGGTTACCTAGTACGCCTTGGAATATTCTTTTGTTCAGTTCCTTCCAAATTTCCCACATCAAGAATCCTAGGAAAATTGTCCATAAAAAATACAAAATATTTATATTGTAAGTGTCACGTTAATTAGCAAGTAGGCGACATTTTTCCACTTGGACTAATAGGTCGTGCATAGTTGGGATTAATTAAAAATTATATTAAATATTGGGTTAAGCATTGTTAAAAAATTTATATTTTTGCATGATATTTCACGACCAAGACTCGGCATGAATGGCGCCACATATCTTTAAGTACTAAACACCAGTATAGACTCATCTAAATCCGGTTCTACAAAGCATCGAGAGGGATAAAATATGCAAACCTTTCACCACCAAACTACATCACACATCCATCTCACTACTATGCTACATCACACTGATGCATGCATTCTTTTTTTATTTTTATTTTTATTATTTTTATGGGACAACACTTCCCTCCATCCGGGCACTTCTCCCTACCTAGGCTCCACTATGCTACAACACACAGATGCATTCATTCTTTTTTTCTTTCTCTATTTTATTTTATTAAATACAGGTTAAATGGTTTGAAAGCTTGTATTTGTTAGTAGATAGTGACTCTCCTCTGCTCATTTCATGGGTCTTTTCCCCCTATGAGTGAGGATCAAGCTCGGTTGAATAAACTAGAGCTCACATTGTTGGTAAGGCTCACATATTTCGCTAATTTTAGGTCTGCCTTATTCAAGCATTCTTTTTCTTTAGTGGGGCATGATGATACTATAACTATTTCTCATTCCAAGTCCTCTATTATTTTTTAAAACTTAGATCCAACTATGATCTTTTAACCTTGTTATGTTGAAGTTGTGCTAATCAAACGATCACCCTCATTATTATCACTAGCAAGAATGAACCCTAAAACTCTTTCGTTGTCAAGGACACTCTGATTTTCTATTTTAATTTATTTTTGTAGGGACCTCCTAGGTCCTTAGTTTTACTTACAGAAAATCTAGCAGTTCGATAAATTTTTCTAAGTTATTCTGATCAAGTCTATTTGTTTCATTTAGGGTTTTTGGAAAAATATTTAGGTTCTGAAATAGATTGTATATCTAACACGTAAAAATCAAATACTAACAAGCATAAACAATCATTAATTTTTTAGCAGTTCTAAGTATATTTATTTTCAAAAGTATATATATATTTTCAAGTGTAAAAATTAAATTTCATACAAGTAAAATACCTGTAGGATAGCAGAAAACTCAACCCGCCAAAATAGGTTTACCACCCTTCCAACTAGGAAAGTCTCGTCGACTTCCTAGCTCCAAGAATTTCTTCTTGGACCTCGAGCCCAAAACTTGAGTACAACCAGTCCAACCAGTTCAATATTTCCCTCCAACGATATGAAACAAACCTCCTCTGTTGTTTCTCATGAATCCTTCCTTTCCTCCAAACCTCCAGTTGTCCCCCCCTCTTTTTCCTTTTGTTTCCCTCCTAAATACTCCATTCATCCTCTCATGCCTTCGAGCTTACTCCACCGCCCCTGTCAAATCACTCCAAAACCCCAAAACATTTATTTCATCATAAAAATATTATATTTTATGTGCTTATTCTCTCGAGCAGTTCAATGGTATTAATGTCAATTAATTTTATTTAAGTGAGTTGACTGCATATTCATTGATAAATCTTAATATGTTCATTTGGGATTTTTCACGAGACGGTGGGTTAATTACTAGTCACACTTTCCATTTTAAATATTAAATATGTTTGAATAAAATAATAATTTAATAGTTATTAGTGTTGAGTTTTCAAGTCAGTAGTGGTGAGTGTCTTAAATGCATTATCTATCCATATATCTAATGCCTTACAAATAATTAATTAATTACAATATTTGTCTGATCTAATTAATTATTTAAATATTCATTTTTACTTTTCACCAATGCTTCGATTAATCCTTTGAATAATTAATTTACTCAATTACCTTTATAATAATTGAGTTGATACACTATGTTTTATAATAAAGGACAATTTCATTATTATTAACATTAATCAAATAATTTAATAATAATAATAATAATAATCAGTGTTTAATAATTAATAATACTAATTATTTGTTTATCCGACAAGTACCCTAATACTAACACAATGTTATTTTATTTATAAACAAAGCACCCTTAAGGGTTTTGAACAATCATGATAATGATTACATAGTACAATTCTTCTGATCCATATGGAACAATATTCAGGTTTTATTCACGATAATTTCCTTATGATAATTCTAAATGACGATACTTAATCAATTTCTTATTACAATGTTCACATATACTTAACAACTTAAATGCTCATTATCTTTATTGGATCATCGCGCAATTAACTTAGTTATTCATAACACCTTATACAATTATTTAACATGTCTAGTATAACATGTTATACAACTTGACGAGAACTCGACATTGTTATCGTTTTTTGGGGGGTCAATTTAGTAGCTGTTTTGACCTCCGTTTCAAAAAGGGTGTATACTGGTAGCACCATTTTTCATTTTGAGCCATTTTTTGTGATTTTGAAACTTCTTGGTCATAAGAAAATTATAACTTTTATTTACAAGGGTCATTTTCCGAACTTTACAAAAAAGTATACATTTAATAGCTAGCTATAGTAAAAACACACACACATTTTTGAATTTTTGTACGATTTAGAAGCTAGTTAGAACGAAAAATACATGCATTTTCAAAGTTTTTCCATTAAACTTTTATCTTAAAAAAGTAATTTTTTGGGCAAATTTCTAAACAAATTGCGAAAAAAAAGACATTCCAAACCATTTGGCAACATATTTTCTACTATTTGATGTATAAAAATGATACTCTTTAGTTACATTATTTTCCATAAAGTGATGATTCCCATAAACTTAACAAAACGTATACCATATATTTCTAAATAGCATATTAAAAACATAATAGTTATTCTCAAATTAAAATCTTCAATTCAAAACATTACAAAATATCTTATCAAAAAATTGTCAACTTTGACATTTTCCCCAACAATATGAAACTAATCAACAATATCATGCATCCCGAACTCTTCATTGAAATTGACATTTTCTGCTGGTTGGCTCTCTTCCTGGACCTCAATGTGTTCTTCCATTGGGTCCTCTACTTCTGCAAAATGTCCAAAGTGATATTTTCCGAACATCCCTTTTAAAGGAGGCCGAGGCTCTTTTGACATCTTTGCCACAAGTGACTCACGAATTTTTTTTTTTTTTCAAACCAACTTCCTGCATTTCATCTAGAAGAAATTTCATAGCATTAATTCTTTGCTTGATATAATTGCATTGTAGTAGATCATTCTCAATGGATATGCAATTTCTTCCTTTTTTGTAATGAACATGCTATTGTTGTACCTAATCAACACATACAAAACAAAAAAATTAAATAACATAATGAAACATAAATTTAAAAAATATATATTACTGAATTTAGATTACGGCACTAGTTTCATATGTAACATCATAAATATTACATGATCCCGAGAACAAATCTAAAACCCAATCTCCTTCTCTTGAAAAAGTATCTATGAGATAATTAATCAATGCTTGTGGCTTCTGGTAGATGTTTACAGTCTCTCCTTTCAAATCTCTTTCTTCATCTGCCAACTTGTTAACCACGGCATTATAAGACAATATTTGACTATATTTGCCTTCACTCTTTTCATTGATTAAAAGAGTATCATAGGTCTCATCTTTTGCCCAACATGCAAGATGTATGTTTTCAGTATCACTCATAAATGGATCAGTGCTGGAGCTACGAATGTTAGGCTTATGCCTGTAACAAAAATAGATAAGAATCGAATTAACTTATAGAAAAATAATTTAATGTTTTCTAAATTCAAATGTTTAATAATATACTACAAATATCTTACCAATACAGTTGTTTCCTTAGGTTTGCTTTATCCTTGAATGTTGTTAGCACTGCTCCTCCTTGTACATCTGAATGGAAAACAAGAAATTTCCATAGGGGTGATGTTGTGACGTTCAGAAATCCCAAAACCACTTTATTGAATGACTGGTATGTATTGTTGAAAGTATTCAAATAACTGAGAGGGGGGGGTGAATCAGTTATTACTATACTTAAACAATCTTACATTCCTTTTCCCTTTTTACTTTGATGAAGTGTGACGATTAATATGATATGAGATGTTCTATGCAAATTCATTTATAGCAGGTATATGGTTATAACAGAATTAAATATAAGGCATATAAACAATGTTCAATCACATAAATATGCAGAGGCACTGATTTTCATGAGGAAACCCATAAAGGGAAAAAACCTCTTCTTCTTAGTATGAAAGGAAAGCTCCAACTTTTCTTTACATTCTATTTTATCTGAGCTACAACCCAGATGAGGCTGCTACCTCTGTTTCTTCAGCACCAACTGAATGGAAGCTACAACTCCCAAATGTACAAGCACCAACTTGCAAAGAAGACTTTACAGTCTTCCCTTTCTCCTCCCTACCACCCTATGTAAGAAAAAAAATCAGTCAATTATATCACACTGGTTCAGATATTTCAGTACATACCCTTTTTATTTTGTTCTGTACTGCTACAGCTTGAGTTTCTGGGCATTATGTTCTTCATTAAATCGAGCCATATATTTTTGTTCTCATTTTCTTCGAATCACAGCTTCATCAACAACCACTCGTCTTCATCCTCTCGATTCTCACCCTAGTTTTTGTTCTCATCAATTGTTTTTTATAGATGCTGAAGTTATATGCCTCGGTCTTTTTAACTTCTAGATATACCAATTCTAAAACTGAAACTGTCTTTTTAACTCCCAATTCGAAAATTGAACTGTCTCTTTGACTTCTAGAATTTACACGCTATAATTGATATTTGAACTGTCTCTTTGAATTCCACAATTTACATGCTGTAACTAACTAATTAAAAAAAAAAATGTTTGTGAGTCGCAGCTTGTTTGAGTCACAACTGTTTCAACCAATTGCTAATTTGTAAAAACTGGCCACAACAGTAAATCTGAGAATTACATGTTCAGAGAACCACTTGTATAGCTCAAACCGTAGCTTTGTTTGGCGATTTCCTTGCGTGTCAAGTAAATGAGGCCGTTGCGCACAAAACCCATGTTCCATATTTTCGAGATTCATCTCTAGCTACCTATAAATCGAGACACAAATCACTATGTTCTTATCTGAGTCACGCCGTCTAAGTCTCAGCCGTCTGAGTCACGGCCGTCTAAGTCGCAGCCGTCTGAGTCACCGTCGTCTGAGTCGCAGCCGTCTGAGTCACAGCTGTCTGAGTTGCAATCGTCTGAGTCACAGCTTGTATGAGTCACAATTGTCTGAGTTATAGGTTGTTTGAGTCGCAGTTGTCTAAGTTGCAGCTGTCTGAGTCACAGCTTGTCTAACAACATTCTTTTCTTGTATTTAAAAACTCAGTCGCTGCTTTCCAACCATCAATGACAACTGAATCAAAGTGCCAACAATATCCCCCTTTGGCATTGTTGGAAACCTAAAAATTATGATGTTGCAAGTCTAATCACTGACTGCTTGTTATCTGCAACTACCTGAACTTCTCCCCCTTTGACATCAATGTCAAAGAAATCATGACAATACATCTCCCCCTATCAATATTAACTCAGAAATCAGCAAATAATACATTCTGGAACCATCTCAGAATTACATCAGATATGCAATAAGCACAAACTCTCCTTGCCAAAGTAAACATGTTAGTGGGAACAAGATATGACACCCAACTTCTGGCATAGATATTCAAACTGGATTTTGGATAAGGGTTTATTAAATATATTAGCAATCTGTTCTTTAGAAGGAATGCAATGTAATTGGACAACTCTGTTTGTAACCTGCTCCCTTAAAAAATGATACTTGATTGGAATGTGTTTGGTCTTGGAATGAAGAACAGGGTTCTTTGACACACTAATGGCACTTGTGTTATCACAGTGAATAGGAATAGGTTCAGAATATTTCACCTCCAAATCAGCAAGAGTTTGTACCATCCATAATACCTGAGTACAGCATGTTGCAGCAGCTATGTATTCAGCCTCAGTAGTAGATAGAGAGATAGAACCTTGGTTTTTACTCATCCATGCTACTAATGAATCGCCTAAGAAGAATGCACCTCCACTAGTGCTCTTTCTTTCATCCAAACAGTTTTCCCAGTCAGCATCTGAATATGCAATCAACTGAAAGTTTTGATTCCTAGGATACCAGAGACCATAAGTCATTGTTCCTTTCAAGTATTTGAAAATTCTCTTCACAGCTACCAAGTGACTTTGTTTGGGAGCAGACTGAAATCTTCCTACCATTCCAACAACATGCATAATATCAGGATGAGTTGCAGTAATGTACATAAGACTTCCTATCATTGACCTATATGTTCTTTGATCAACATCTGGTGAAATATCATCTTTTCTAAGTTTGCAGCCAACAATCATAGGGGTACTAACAGGTGAAGAATCCTCCATCTGAAATTTCTTCAACATCTCTTGTAGATATTTCTTTTGAGAGATAAATAGTCCTTCAGAACTCTAAGTAATTTGAAAACCAAGAAAGTATGACAGTTCTCCAATCATGGACATTTCAAACTCAGATTGCATAGCATTAGCAAACCATTGAATAGAAGAAGCATTAGTACATCCAAAAATGATATCGTCAACATAAACCAAAACAACTAATAAGTCATCACCTTCTGTTTTGATATACAGATTACTATCAACATTGCCTTTCTTGAATCCTTTCTCTTGTAAATATTTAATTAATCTATAGTACTAGGCTCTTGGCGCTTGTTTCAATCCATATAGAGCTTTCTTCAATTTGCAAACATGATCAGGATTGTCTGTTAGAGAGAATCCTTTAGGTTGTTCCATATAAACTTCTTCTTCTAAATCTCCATTGAGAAATGCTGACTTGACATCCATCTGATAAATTTTGAACTTCTTGTGACAGGCATAATCAAGAAATATTCTGATAGCTTCCATTCTTGCCACAGGCGCAAAGGTTTCATCAAAATCTTGTCCTTCAACTTGACAATATCCTTTACAGACCAATCTAGCTTTATTCCTGACAATTTGTCCTTGGTCATTCATTTTATTCTTAAACACCCATTTGGACCCAATCACATTCTTGTATGTTGGCCTAGGAACAAGTTCCCAAGTATTATTTTTTTCAATCTGATCAAGCTCTTCATTCATAGTGTTTATCCAATCTTCATCTTTACTGGCTTCATTAAAATTATTGGGTTCTATGACAGATAAAAAAGCAATGTGAGACAGTTCTGAATTCTTAAGTAACTTACTTCTTGTCTGAACACCTTCATTCTTGTTGCTAATAATTTGACTTTCAGGATGATTATTTTGAATAATTCTTGAAGAAGGATTTACTGGTTGTTGCTATGTACCTGTACTTTCATTTTATGACTCAGAGTCTTCCTTTTTTGATTCTTGGACCTGTTCTTCTTCGTCTTCAGCTGCATCTTTTGTGTCAACATTGTTTATCTGAATATCTTTTATAGGCATACCTTCATCAATCTTAATGTCAATGCTGTCAACCATTTTACGTGACCTCTTGTTGTAACATCTGTATCTTTTACTATTTGTAGCATACCCCAGAAAGATACCTTCATCAGCCCTATCATCATATTTGCCAAGATGTTCATCATTGTTTTTGATATAACATTTACTTCCAAAAACTCTAAAATGCTTGATTGAAGCAGATTTCCCAAACCACAATTCATAAGGAGTTTTATCACTGTTAGCCTTAAGTGAGATTTATTAAGAACATGAACAACTGTGTGAATTGCTTCTACCCAGAATGTCTGAGAAACATTTTTTTCATTCATCATTGACCTTGCCATCTGCTGAACTGATCTATTATGTCTCTCAACTACTCCATTTTGTTGTGGAGTGCCTGAAATTGTATATTCTTTCTTGATTCCTTGTTCATCATAGAATTCTTTGAAGTCCCTTGAACAAAACTCTCCTCCTCTATCAGATCTTACTGCTTTTAATATTTTTCCTGTTTGATTCTTAGTCAAAGCTTTAAATACTTTGAATTTTTCAAATGCTTCAGATTTTTCTTTCAAGAAAGCAACCCATGTTAGTCTAGAGTAATCATCAATAATCAGCATAAAATAGTTTTCTTTACCTGTTCCTTCCTTTCTTGATGGTCCACATAAATCCATATGTACTAATTGAAGAGGTTTATTTGTTGATGTGAAGCTCTTAGATTTAAACTGAGTTCGAGTCAATTTTCCCATTTGACAAGGTTTACATGCATCATATGGTTTTGAAATCTTAGGAAAATCTTTTACAACTTCATTGTTTCTAAGTTTGATTAAATGATTAAAACTCAAATGTCCAAGTCTTCTATGCCATAACCAACTCTCATCATACTTTCTTAGATGACACTCTTCCTTATCTTCTTTCAAAACATAGACATTATTTTTTGTTCTTATACCTTTGGCAACCAATTGTCCCGAAGATACAGATTTTATTTTGCATTCTTTAGAATTGAATACAAATTCATATCCTCTATCACATACCTAACTGACACTAAGAAGATTATGCTTCAATCCATCCACAAATAATACATCTTTAGCTTTTCCTTTACTACTTAGATGTACCAATCGTTTGCCTTTGATTTTTCCTAGAGCATCATTTCCAAAAGTTACATCTCCTGATTTGTGTTCACTCAGAGATAGAAATTTACCTTTATCTCCAGTCACGTGCTTGGAACAACCACTGTCAATATACCAGGGGTCCTTTTGTCTTTGAGCAGAAAGCACTAATCCACATTGGTTGTTTTCTTTCTTCTTCCATACTTTAGCCTTTTTAACAGAAAAATCTATTCTTGAATCTGATTCATAATTCTTTAAACGACAGTCTATGGCCTTGTGTCCAAAATTTTGACAAATATAACATTTTGGTTGATTGTACAAAGACTCAAAAGAATTTATATTTCTAGCATAATCTCTTCTTCTTGCTAGAAAAGGTGTAGTATGATAGTCTTGTTTTCTCATTGACTGTTTCAATTTATGTTGCAGCACTTGATTACTGTTAAACATTCTTCATTGTATGTTTCTAAAGTGAAAAACACAATTTGCAGCTTTATGACCAAAATCAAAACAACAATAACAGTATCCATTGAAAAAATTTTGATACTTGAATCTTGATTGTCTTCTTGGAATAGATGGCCATGTCATTCCGTTCTTTAATTCTTTTTCATGTCTTCTTGACTGCAGACCAGTAGCTATATCATCTTTTCCACTCATTAGATTAACTTTACTTTTGTCTTTATTTTCTTCAGTTTTGATGAAACTTGCTGACTTTGTATATTCTGATTGATTGTTGTTCTGAAAGTTAATTACCTTAGTTGTTTCTTTGTTTTCTGACAAACTGCTACTCCCTTCTTCATAACCTAAACCAGTCTTGATCAAAGGATATCTTTGTTTATTCAGAATGTTATTTAGTTCTTCTACTGCTTTAATACTTGGCAAGTTTTGATGATAGAGAGATTGAAATTTTTCCAATTATTTTCTGAATTTTACAACTTCTTCCTCTAATGCTTCACATCTCATCTTTTTCTGTGATAACTGTTCTTTTAGAACATCATTTATTTTCTTTGTTTCTTCTAGTTCTATCTTTAACAAGCTACAGTCTGTACTCGGTTCTTTAGCATTCTTTTCATACTGCACTAACAACTCTTTTTGTTTCCTCTTCTTTAATCTGAGTTTGTCAATTTCTTCCAAAGCACTAATTAAATCACCTTCCATATCAACAATATCATCTTCATCATTAATATTGCTTCCATCATCTTCAAGATCTTCTATGGCCATAAGCACAAAATCATTCATTTTATCTTCACAAGATGACTCACTTTCTGAAACTTATGAGAGGTCAACATCATTTGCACATAAACTTTTCTTTTTTTAGTTATTATTTTTATTGTATCTTTTAAATGTATGTTTCTCTTCATCAATAGAATTCTGACCTTTTTCTTTATAAGGACATTTAGATGCAAAGTGCCCTACCTTACCACAATTGAAACATTTAAAAGGTAACTTCCCTTTATATTTTCCTGATCCAGTTTTCAGTCTTCTTACAAATTTTTCCTCAATCTCTTCCATTTCAGATTCTATCTATTTATCTGCTTTAAAAGATGCTTCTCTAATGGTAGCTTTATCTTTACTGATTCTCATTTCATAGGCAGTTAAAGTTCCTAGAAGTTGATCAATAGATAAAGTTTTCAGATCACTCATTTCTTCTATTGCAGAGACTTTTGGATTGAACTTATCAGGTAGAGATCTCAAAATCTTTTGAACTAGAGGAGCTTCTCCAATCTTCTCACCAAGACTCTTCATGGCATTCACAAGCTCTTCAACTCTCAAAAAATATTTACTAACAGACTCATCCTCATTCATCTTTAGCTGTTCAAATTTCAGTCTGTAAGTTTGAAGTTTGGCATCTTTTACTTTTTCATTTCCTTCATAGCTACTAATGAGTTTATCCCACATTTCTTTGGCAGATTCAAGATGCATTACCTTTACAAATTCAGATTGAGAAAGACCACTCAGAATGGCATTCATTGCCTTTGCATTAAAACTAAACTCTAGCTTATCATCTTTGGAAGCTAGTACAATAGGTTTTGTATATCCAGTTTCTACCACTTCCCAAAGATCAGCACCTAAAGACATTAGGTATGTTCTCATTCTAACTTTCCAAAAGGAAAAATTTGTTCCATCAAACAGAGGAGCTTTATTAGTTGAACCATCATGACTTGTCATGTTTAAGCTTATCAAATATTCCTTAGACTAAAGGGTCTGTCTCTGATACCAATTGTTGAAAATATTCAAATAACTGAGAGGGGGGGGGTGAATCAGTTATTACTATGCTTAAACAATCTTACATTCCTTTGCCCTTTTTACTTTGATGAAGTGTGACGATCAATATGATATGAGATGTTCTATGCACATTCATTTATAGCAGGTATATTGTTATAACAGAATTAAATATAAGACATATAAACAATGTTCAATCACATAAATATGCAGAGGCACTGATTTTCCTGAGGAAACCCATAAAGGGAAAAAACCTCTTCTTCTTAGTATGAAAGGCAAGCGCCAACTTCTCTTTACATTCTATTTTATCTGAGCTACAACCTAGATGAGGCTGCTACCTCTGTTTCTTCAGCACCAACTGAATGGAAGCTACAACTCCCAAATGTACAAGCACCAACTTGCAAAGAAGACTTTACAATATTCCCTTGCTCCTCCCTACCACCCTATGTAAGAAAAAAAACCAGTCAATTATATCACACTGGTTCAGATATTTCAGTACATACCCTTTTTATTTTGTTCTATACTGCTATAGCTTAAGTTTCTGGGCATTCCGTTCTTCATTAAATCGAGCCATACATTTTTGTTCTCATTTTCTTCGAATCACAGCTTCATCAGCAACCACTCGTCTTCATCCTCTCGATTCTCACCCTAATTTTTGTTCTCATCAATTGTTTTTTATAGATGCTGAAGTTATATGCCTCGGTCTCCTTAACTTCCAGATATACCAATTCTAAAACTGAAACTGTCTTTTTAACTCATAATTCGAAAATTGAACTGTCTCTTTGACTTCCAGAATTTACACTCTGTAACTGATATTTGAACTGTCTCTTTGAATTCCACAAGTTACACGTTGTAACTGAATAATTAAAAAAAAAAAATGTCTGTGAGTCATAGCTTGTTTGAGTCACAGCTGTTTCAACCAATTACTAATTTGTAAAAACCGGCCGCAACAGTAAATCTGAGAATTACATGTTCAGAGAACCACTTGTATAGCTCAAACAGTAGCTTTGTTTGGCAATTTCCTCGCGAGTCAGGTAAATGAGGCCATTGTGCACAAAACCCATGTTCCATATTTTCGATATTCATCTCCATTTGCTCACAAATCGAGACGAGAATCATTGTGTTCTTATCTGAGTCACGACCGTCTGAGTCTCAGCCGTCTAAGTCACGACCGTCTGAGTCACAGCTGTCTCAGTTGCAGCCGTCTGAGTCACAACTTTCTGAGTCACAGCTTGTCTGAGTCATAGCTTGTCTAAGTCGCAGCTGTCTGAGTTGCAGCTGTCTGAGTCACAGCTTGTCTGACAACATTCTTTTCTGGTATTTAAAAACTCAGTCGCTACTTTCCAACCATCAATGACAACTGAATCAAAGTGCCAACATGTATAAGGCTCACAATCATAAATAATGTTTTTGATATTGTATCCATGAGGGATATTTGCAATAACTAGGGAGTACTCCTTTTTGGGAACAAGATTTGCAATGTTTGCACAATCACCCAAAATCACTTTATATTGCATAGTGTCGAGCCCATTCCAAACGTGATGATCAAGGGTGTCATCAAGTTCAACATTTGCAAGACGTTGTCTTCTTTGTTGTTCTATTTTGGCTCTTTGAATATGAATTTTGAAAGACTCGGGTACTTAATTCTTCTTTGACATCTTTGAAAAAAAAATTATATATATAAGAAATAAAATAGAAATGAATTCACTTATAAATAAATAAAATAGAAATGAATTCACTTATAAATAAATAAAATAGAAATGAATTCACTTATAAATAAATAAAATAGAAAATATCGTGAACCATCATACCTTTTTGTATGCAACAAAAAAATCTTTTAAGCTTTCCATGGAGCTTGAATCTGAATAGTTGCATCTGACATCATCCCAACTCTTCTCACCCAACATTATAACCATATCCTCTTGTATTTTCATGTAAACCTTATGACTACATGATATAAACATAAATGGCGTTAACAATGACATCTAATAATAACACAATGCTTATTTAATACAATATCTTAAACTTAAAAAAATAAAAACAACTTATAAACTTACTTTTCTAAATCATTGCACATTTCTTCCATGGATAATTCACCCGAATTTACACATGATAGTATTGTAGATATAAGTGTTTCATCCTTCACACCTTGCAATGATCTCCAAGGTGTTATAGTCATATCTTCTGGAAAGTTCTTGACATCGGGACCTCCTTGACTACTGCTCCATGCAACTGCTTTACTTTTTTTTACCTTCTGATTTTTTACACCAATATTCTCCCACATGCTAAATATGTCATCAATCAAATCCCATATGGGGCTCGATATAAATTCCAATTGAAAATAGTTATCTACAACTATGAATGCATCACTTCCTTTCAAACCTTTATATTTCACATTTTCCTCTTTAATAGGGATACCTATTTCCATACAACATTGTTTCCGGAAATTTGCATCAACTTTCGATCTATCCCCACCACATATTTGTTCAAATTAATTGTAGATAAATCTAACCCTTTGAATGAATTTCATGGACATCCTATAGTCACTATCTGTGTTGTGATCCCATGCCAATAGTTTTGCTTCCACATCTGTTAAACCAGCGTAAATGATGCATTTCACTGTTTGAAAAATAGGGTTTTTTGGAAACTCTTGCATCAATTCTCTTCTAGCCTCCGCAGAATGATTTCCCCCCAAAACATAATAGTTCTAATCAAAACATTTTGATTCTTCAAATGCATCTCTAACAGGAACATCTTTTGGGTCAACAAGAACTAGGTATTCAACCACATGTGCATACAGATTGTGCCTCATCAATGCTTTCAAGTTATGAACATGCAAGCGATGTGGTTTCCTAATTTGATACTTCTCTTGGCCTTCTGTGTGTCTATAAAGTTGTTTTAAATTTAAATCAAATGTATGTCCATTGTGAACCAACTTATTCCTCCACAATCGATCTCGAATAGTATTTTATGTTGTCTTAACAACACCATCATCCAGATCACCACCTGGAGTAATGATTTCCAAACTGTCCTTCGAGTTCTCACCATGATTTTCAACATTGGATTGAACATTTTCTATCCTCCTTTTATGTCTTGAAGTAGTCGTATATAAATGAACAACTTGTTGATCAGGAATGAAAATATCCTCATCCATAGGTCTTTTAAAAGACTGTCTATTTCTCTTACCAGCAGAAGTAACATTGGCATCACCAACAATTCGTCGATCATGTTCAAATGGGAGAGATATGCTTTTGAATGTAACCTTCCTAGGAACTTCATTTGATTGTTGGATTCCTTTTTCTTTCTGTGCTTGTACTTATCCCAGAACATTTTGCACTCGATTTTGCTTTGGTGTTTCTCCCTTCTTTGGTGCTTCTCCCTTATGAAGAGGGGCATTAATGACATCCATCGGATTTTCTTCTATACAATAAATTCCATTCAGAATATTAGAAAGTGGCATAGAAAAATCCCGCGAAATAAAAACATTATTGTATTAAATCTATTACATTGTCATATAATTTAAAGTATAAGAAATTCAAAAAGATATAAAAATATAGAAACTTACTCTCTTGCTCTCAATTTCGTGCAGGATTGCTGCACAAAATTCTGTGAAAATTTCATCAATCTTATAGTTTGAAACCTTCAAAGAATATCGGATTTTGACAAAGGTTTTAGCTTGTTTCACTAGTGCATAAACAATGTCTTTACCCAACACCAAACAAATATCTCGCAACAATCCCAATGAGTGATAATCATTTTTAAGATATTCAAATCCAACACAATATAAGTGAATATTGTCTAATTTCGCTTGATATTTCTCTTTTAGATACCAAGAATAGTCAAGTTTCTCTTAGGTTGGTGCATGTTTCCATTCTTGGCTTTTAATTCATCATTGGGAACAACTTTGTCACGTGCAACATTTTCAGATGGCTCAACTATGTTTTTCGATGATTTCATCGACGATCTCACTCCAGATATGTTTACACATAGCTTTCTCGATGTCATTTTCCCTATAGTCAGAAACAAAAAAATTAAAAAAATAGTATATGTTTTAAAAAATAAATTGCAATATAAAACAATTGTTAACGTATAGTATCCAAAGAACTAAGAATTTGATGGCTTAACATAGCTCTTGGAATATGTATTGCTTTCTCCGTGGCCAATTCATATCCCTTGGGATATGCTATGGGGTGCCCATAGCATAGCCCAAGGGCTATGAACGGGTGGCCCATTGCATAGCCCGTGGGCTATGCAAATGGCTACAATGGCCATTTCATAGCCCACGGGATATGCAATGGGCCGCTCCAACGGGCGCTCGGGAGGAGGAGTGGAGCTCCTCCCCATTTCCAAAGGGGCGGGTTAAAACCACCCGCCCCTTTGGCAACGGGGAGGAGCTCCGCTCCTCCCTCGGGCGCCTAGAGGGGGCCAGGGGGCGGAGTTCCATTCCCCCCCGACCCCCTATGTGCCCCCCCGTCGGGAGAGCATTGTGGGAACCCAGAGGGGGTCGGGATGGAGCGGAGCTACGCCCCCGGTACCCCTCTAGGAATCCATAGCGCCTGCCCTAGCAGGCGGCGCGATTCTGAAATCGCACCGCCTGCTAGGGTAGGCACTGTGGGTTCCCAGATGGGGCCTCCAACGGCCATTGCATAGCCCATGGGCTATGCAATGGAAATAGCCAATGTGCTATGCAATGGGGGATAAGGTTCCTATGCCCTCGCCCCCCCCCCCACCCCCCCCCCAAAAAAAAAACCAAAGTTTTATAGAGGACATGCCAAAGCCGAAAGTAAAAAAAATTGCATTAAAACATAATTTTTTTTTTAACTACCCTTGATAATGTTTGAGGTTGTTTGATGGTCTCCAAAGCCTTCTGGATCGTTGTTTGCAAATGGTGACTATAGAAAACCAAACTGTGTTAATATAGCATAAAATAGGTTCTTGTTTACTATTTTATGAATGTGGGATTAAAAACTGTGTAATTAGATAATCAATTATTTCTAAATATAGAGAAGAAGACATTAAATGAAATTTGACTAGTGTTGTGACTTTTGGTTTAAAAAATTAATTTAAATAAGTAATATTGTATTAAGCAGTTTGGATAGCATTGTTTAAATGTCATTTTATTAGTATTATTACAATTGTTATACGATAAATTAAATTACTTTTATTAGTGTTATAATTGTGTTTGAAATGTGTGATTTATTTTGCAGGAAATTTTTGGAGGGAAAATTTTTAAGTGAAATTTTGGAGGGAATGTTTGGGAGGAAAAATTTCGTTCTTTTAGCTATAATATTGTTGGGGTTGATAGTTGCACCATTGTATTTTTGGGTGAGGAGTGTGAGAAAATTTCATTCTCTTAAACTTTTTAGTGAAAAGTCATGGACTCGTCTGAATCAATCTCAATGTCTGAAGATTATGAAAATTTTGATTTAAGTGTGGATTTGAAACGCATCAATGATGGTTTACCTTCAAGTGAAGATGTTAAAGGCATTAATGATGATGATGAAGAGCTTCCTCCATGTGGAGATTTTAAAGACACTGAGGAAGATGATGAAAATTTTCCTCCAAGTGACGATTTTCAAGGCACCAATGATGATTTTGCTCAAGGAAATGATTCTCAAAGCATCAACAATGATTTTCCTTCAAGCCAAGATTTTCTTCCAAGCAATGATTTTCAAGGCACAAACGTTGAATTTCCTTCAAGCGAGGATTTTCGTCCAAGCGAAGATTTACAAGACAACAAACTTGATTTTCCTCCAACCGAGGATTTTGATGGGATAAATAATAATTTTAGTGAGTATGAAGGAACTAATGATGGTGTAGATGATTTTCCTCCAAGCGAGGATTTCAATGGCACCGATAATGATTTTCCTCCAAGCAAGGATTTTAATGGGATTGATAATGTTCCTCCCCCAAGCAAGGATTTTGATGGCACTGATGGTGATGTTCCTCCAAGCGAGGATTTTGATGGCATAGATGATGATTTTCCTCCAAGCGAGGATTATGATGGTAGTGAAGACGATTTTCCTCCAACCGAGGATTTTAATGGCAGCAATGATGATATTACTCCAAGCAAGGATTTTAATGGGACAGATGATGAAGTTGGTGATGATGAGGGAACCAATAATGGTGAAGATGAATTTCCTCTGAGCGAGGATTTTGATGGCAGCAATGATGATATTCCTCCAATCGAGGATTTTAATGGGACGGATGATGAAGTTGGTGAGGATGAGGGCGCCAATAATAGTGAAGATGAATTTACTTCGAGCAAGGATTTTGATGGCACCGATGATGATTTTCCTCCAAGCAAGGATTTTGATGGCACTGATGATGATTTTCCTCCAAGCGAGGGTTTTAAAGGGATAAGTGATGATTCTAGTGAGGATGTAGGAACCAATGATGATGAAGGTTATTTTCCTCCAAGCAAGGATTTTGATAGCATTGATGATGATTTCCCTCCAAGCGAGGACTTTAATGAGACAAATGATGATTCTGGGGAGGATGAGCCCGACAATGGTGTTGATTTAAACTCAAGTGATAAACTTGATATTGATGCGGATACTCATTCTCCTACTAATTTTGGTGATGATAATCTCAATGAGAGGGATGATATTCCTCACATTGATGAGGATATTCATTCTAATGAGGATGATTTAATGGTTGATGAAACACAAAGGCAAATTGTACCAATGAGAAAGATTAAGTGTAGGATGAGGCCATTTTATATCAATCCAAAGCATTCTAGTTATACAAGGTCTAGGAAAGATTTGCTCACAACCCAGTTCTATTACTGAATTGATTTCAAGTGAGTGTTGCCAAAAACATTGTCTGAAAAAGATACACTACAATTATGATTTTGAGAAAAGACGAGCATATCTATCAATGAACAAAAATATGCAAAATTGATATTTGGTAGGGTGCATGATTTCTACAAAGGTAGGTTATGATTATCGAATTGGAAGTATTATGCTTTGCAGAAGGGCATTCAAAAGAATCCACTCAATTGGTAATCTTAGACTATCAAGAATCCAGACAAGGCTAGAAAAGGATCCTACATTTTATTCTAAAGAGTATCATGCACGAGCTAGTGGGACATTAACAAACATTGCAATGTAATGGATGTGTGACTTCTTTTCTAAGCATGGAGAGAGTATGCCAGATAGAGAAACCATACACATTCCAGATAATTTCTCAAGGCTAGAAATCTACAACTTCTACAAGGAATTTGTTCAAGATGCTGAAGGAAATAACAATTTCATTAGATATGCATATTTTACAAGACTATGGAAAACAGAGTTCAACAATGTCCATATTCCTAAGAGGTCAAGGATGGGGGTTTGCAGTATATGTGCTTCTCTTAAACAAAGAAGGGATAAATCAGAAGGGATAGAGAGAGGTATGTCTCTAACAACTTTATTTTTTTGCAATAAATATCTATTACGAAAGCTCATCAATGTTTTGTTTTTATTTTATTTGTAGATTCTGTTGTTAAAGAACTTCAAGCACATCGCAATCAACAATCAGTTGAACGAAAAAAGTTATACAAACATCGCAAGAAGTGTTATGATGAACCACATAAGTATACGGGTTTGATAATTGATGGCATGGATTAGAAAAAAACACTTTTGCCACATTTTGTTCGTGTACCAAAGAATTTAAAGGAGGAAAATTTTATTCAGTTTCACTTGGTTGGTTGTATGGTTTTTAATGGTCAAATGTCTTCAAAGGTTTACTTTACAGCTCCCAATATTCATAATGATGCAAATATGACCATTACCATAATTCACCATGTGTTGACTCATTGGTCTGGTAATCTTCCTCAAGTTATATATCTACAATTGGACAACACCAGCTGGGAAAACAAAAATCAGATCATGTTTGGTTATTTGAACATGCTTGTTGAATTGGGAGTTTTTCAGAAGGTTAAAGTTGGTTTTTTTCTTGTTGGGAATACACATGACCATATTGATCAAATTTTTATCCATTTTGCAGTGACATTGGGGAGGAAGAATGTTGAGAGCCTGCCATCATTAACTGAAAATTATTAGAAAAACATATAGTCTAGAGCCTGTTGTGATAACATTGGAGGAAACTATTGACATGTGAAGATTTATTTTGGGATCGCATGTTGAAGAAAGGTGCATTGATAAACTTAATGACATTAGATTTCAGCATCAATTTCGCATAAAAAAAATTAATGGGAAAACACTACTATGGGGTAAGAAGTACTCGAGAAGTTCAGAATGGGGGCCTACATCAGGTTTAGCATTTATGAAATTCATCCCAGGTCATCAAATGTATGCTTCAAAGTTATCGTTGTTGCAATTAGCTGTTGAGATTCAAAATTCATGCCGGCACAATAGAGATGTTGATTCTTATCAATGCTTGGAAGAGATAAAAAATTCTATCAAAGATACATATGACTATTTTGAGGTTGTTGATTTTGTTTGGTGGGAGTCATTTTTCATGGAGAAAAATGACATAATTACAAACTCTACAAATGGAGACATTTTTTTTAAGACTCCATTTGGTTGGCCACAAAGTATGTCAAATGAAAATGAGGAGAGAAATGTTGAGCCTAAAGGTATTGAGTCTTCTCAACCAGAAGAAAGGGAAATGTACATTGGGTCTAGAATATCATCTGCCAGACGTGAAGCGGTGGAAGACCTTTACAGAGGCTCAGTACAAGATATTAAGGAGGGTTGAATGATTGCAGTTTTGGCCACAGAAGATCCACGATTCTGGATTGCAAAATTTATGAAGGTCCAT
This sequence comes from Larix kaempferi, assembly GCA_027924585.1. NCBI lineage: Eukaryota > Viridiplantae > Streptophyta > Pinopsida > Pinales > Pinaceae > Larix > Larix kaempferi. The sequence goes on from BSBM01001510.1 coordinate 169,739, forward strand.
AAAGAAAATGAAGAAGTTATATCTATTGAAGCACATTGGTATGCAATAGACACACACCCATTTCATGGTGTGTACAAGTTGGAGATGGTGATCGAGAAAAGGGTTTGCAAAATGAGAAAAAGAAAGGGTCAAAATGTAAATCATCGTCGAATAGACATTTTGAAATTAGAGGATGTTGACATACTAGTTTATGACTTCCAATTGACAAGGAAAGGCAGTCTTCGCTCCAAGAGTATAAAGATTATCAAAAGATTGTTGGCACCAGAAATAGTTGCAACATGGGAGTCTGCTAAACCAAGGCATAGATCTAGAAGGAATATGGCATATGAAATGTTGGGCGTAAATGAAGATTCAGATGGTGCACTCGTTGATACTAGAGAAGAATACGCGTCATCTACACCTTCATCCAGTCATTCATCTGAAGAAAATGTAGATTCTGATGGTGTGTCAGAATCCATGTGTTGATTTGAATATTCGCACATGAAACATTTTGTCAACTTTTATTAATATGCCATTGTTTGTATGGCAACTCTAAAGGAGTGCTTGAATTTTGATATGAATTACTTCTACGTCTTATGGTTTATTAAATGATTTTCTGATGAATATCATAAATTTTTGTATTTTATATGAAAATAGTGGTCAAATTATTTATTGAATAATTTGTGTTTAACTCAATGCATTTTTTATACAGTGTTACTAATAGATTAAATAAGCACAATTTCCAATTTTGAAAAAATCATTTAAAAATGCCATTTTTTGAAAAAGTGTGCTACCGGTAGCATTAGTTTTCAATTTAGAGCTTGATTTTAAGGTTTTTGCAAACAACAATAACAAATGTTTTGGTTCATTTCTATATTTTTGACCCCAAAATCAAAAAGTGGTGCTGCCAGTAGCACCATTTTTTATTCGGGGTTGTTTTTTGGTGTTTTTTATGCAAAAATATGGGTTTTATGGCTACAGTTCTCGTTTTGAGTATATAGTTCTCGTTAAGTTGTATAACATGTTGTATTCATATATCGATACTAGCGTACATGTGAAAAGTGTGCATGCGTGACCAGTGTATGCACAGGTCAAATATGTACTATAAGCAACATCATCTTGCATAAGCATACTTGCTAACAAATAATAATAATATTCCATGCAGGTAGAACAAATATACATGTAACATAATTACTTTAGCATTATTAGTTTTTGTAACAGTTCTCCATTTAAGGTTTCATATCATTATCTTTATGTTCACATTAGTTTAATCAATCACTTACAAGGAAGGGTACCTACTACCACTAACTCACATCATAATAATCTATGACACAAATTTAATATACTGGGTTACAACACAAGAATCAAACAGAGGTTTCAACACACACACAGTTAGTTAAGTTCCCTCTCAAACATCAAGGACATTCCTATCTACCTACCTCATTCTACCTAATTCATGACTAACTTCCACATCCTATCCTTCCTCTATTGGACTACCCTGAAGTGTCACGCCATGACCGGCTCCAGTTAGAACCCGTAAGCGGAAGTGTCAACTACATCGACCGAGCTTCCCCAGCAGGCACCCACCAGTCATAATCACACACCTTGGGGAGCGTGCTATAGCACAAACCTCCCATGACTTCAGGTTTTGGGGATAAACGATGGGTAATGCCTCCACCCCCCTGATGGAACAAGGTACTATGTATACATCGGCATAGTGACTGTGTTGCGTCTGTTGTACTCAAGTTTTGTCATCGAATAACCAAGTTGGGCGGTTGAGTTTCTTGAATCCCCACACCAACCCACACATTATGATAATAACACAATACTCATGCTAAACAATAATGCATCACTTGCATACCATTTATATTTTGGAATCCATGTCCCAGTGGTACTCCCACCTCATACGACTTAGCTATCACTTAGCTCTTTTAACCTGTAGGTTAGTCTCCAATCACAAGATCGAAAATATCGTGCAATCATTGAGATGTATATACATTTCATTAATAATGAACAATGATGAAGAATAATTTTCCTATATACCATGCACCTAGTATCATATCCATCCATGCAACATATAACTTTAACTTGGTATCCACGTACCCATCATTTATTAAATTGCATTTTAGAGACATAATCAAAACACAAACATAATTCATCATATTAACATCACACTCATATATGTAAATGCCGAAAATAATAAATCCATATGTCCACAATGTAATCAAACTGACAAGTTCCACACTAAAAAAGAAAAAACATGGGGAAATGGTGGTTCAGGTGGTAAAGTCAAAACGGGGCTTTACAATTTTCTCGATATTCTGTATATATACATGCCTTTCTAGGCCATTTATTTTGGGATATTTTGACAGATTTTGAAACCCAGTGATCTGAATGTAAACTTTGCCTACTTCAAATATGTGCATTGTGACTGCTTTAATCAAGCTTTTTCTCTCTAATTCAATGATTTAATCAACATTTTCTTTATGGTTCGGTTCTTTAGTCAAGATTTTTCTCTCTCATTTAGCCTTTAATCAAGCTTCTTATTTCGGATAATTTTTGGAGTTTTAATGGATGCTTGTGCTCAAATAAATTTTGTCTTAGTTGATCATATTTAATCCTTTTAGGTTGTTTCTTTTTGCATCTTTTGACACAATTTGAGATGCAGTGTGGGAATGTAACAATTAGCCTACTGCTAATTCAAGTTTTGTGACTGTTTTTTATTTTTTATTTTATTTTTCCCTTTCTTTAAATGACTCTCATTGTCCAATGGGGTTGATTTTGCTTGATTTTGAGCTTCATTCCTCATGATTGTTATTAATAAATGCCTATGGCAGTTGAATAGGTGGATTTTCACCCATTTGTTCTTTGGAATTAAGTTTCTCTGTGACACCTCTAGATATGTATGGATGTTAGACCTTGATCTTTAAATATTATATGTAACCAGGTTATTGGAGGTTAGCATGTGGATTTGGTTATTTCTCTCTGCATCGTGATTCAAATTTTGATTGATTTTCTCGAGGTTGGTGGTACTTTGGCTGGAAATCTTCCACTATTGTATTATTTAAAGATCATTCGACTTTAGCTTGGAATAATATTCTTTAGTGATTTTGAATTAGCTTTTGATATGGGTTTCTCTTTCATAGTTTCATAATCTTGACATCAATGGCAATGAAGACGTCCACATTTGCAGTGCCAGCTACATACACTATGGTCATAATGTTTTTTCTTTTTGGCCTCACAATGGTTTCTAACGCACTAACTCCCATCCTTGTCGTTGGTACGGGTTCTTGGACTTTGTTCCCTCCATTGGTGATGCTCTTATTTCCTCAATTATTGCATCCTTGGCCTACATACTCTTCTTAGAGCCATATATAACATATATTATCCATGGAGATATATTTTGATGGTGTTTCATAGGCTTTGTTTCTTTAAATGGGTTTTTGTATGTTTTTCATTGTCCTGTTGCTCGCCTGTTTACATTTTTTATAGAAAAATTGGTTTCATAGATGACGATACTGTCTTATACATCCTACCAAGGGTTCTATTAATTTTGTTTTCGTTTATTTTTCCTTGTCCATTGGAGGTTGAGTACGTTATAGATTACTATAACATACATTAGCATTGCTCTCCAATTTTGAATATACCTTTTTTGTCCAAGTCTATTGTGAATAATGGAGGTAGAGAAATGCTACAACATTAATAACAAGAGAAAGGTTGTTTCTAGAGCTCAAGAACACTCACTCTAGTTCACTTTGAACTGTATCTCAAATGAATTATAAATACATGTAGACATCATTTTTTTGAAATGTTTACATGCAATGAACTAAAGATACTAGAAGTTGTAACTAACTAACTACTTCTTACAACTGGTTTTACAATATTCCAACACCCCCCCCTTAATTACGACCGCAAACATTTCTACTACTAATAAACTACAACAATGCAGTTCACAATGCCTCCGTGAGCTTACAAGACAACATAATTTATGACACAATTTCTTGTTCACATTAGTTTCAGATTGGCTTACAAAAAACTCATAAAACCGTTAACATTTTTCATTCTTTTCTCCAATGATGCCATACCTTGTACCAAGTATATGCAAGTTTCTTCATCTTTACTTTAGGTCTACTTTTATTCATCACATATCTAGAACCATCCTTATATTTATTTATTTTTCTATTATGCTTCCCTGGAACATCTTCAAAGTGCTCATTCTCTTCATAAGTTGCAACCATCATCAACCTCAATTGCTACAATATGGGTGTATCAAAATCCCATCAATTATACTTGTCTCCTTCCACACTGGCATCACTTTGTTTAGTGCATTTTTTCCACAACTAATAATAATACCTTATTTCTTCAAGACCCCAATTCACAAGAATTTCATTCATTGGTTCTTCATCCAATTCATCTTGTTCAAATACATTAATATCATCTTTATCAATACCCATGGTTGCCTCTAATTATGTAATGCGAGCAATTTCATCTTCATTATCAACAACCATAAGTTGGTTGTCCTCTCCATTCATCAAATTTTGAATCAATTTCATTTCCTTTATGATTTGAATCAGTTCTTCATCATATTTCCCTCATTTTCAATTTCATCCTCTTCTTGAGATGATAACTCTTCTATAAAATTTTCTTCAGCTTCATGTGATTTAGAAAAAATATTGAAAATATTGTCTTTGCCTTCATAATATTCATGGGTTTTTCAAACTTCACTTAATGAAAAGCAACAATGCTATCCACTTCTTCATATGCAACACCTACATGGTTGTCTTCTTCATGTGCAACATTAACAAGGTTTCTTTCTTCATCATGTGAAACTTCTACATGGTTGCAAGCTTCTTCATCTTCAACTTTGTCCTCAAATTCACTTTCATGTTCTACAACATCTATAGTGTTGTCTTCATTCATTGTACCTATACATTAAAAAACATAACAATCATCATGAAAATAATTTACCCTTATGGGAAAGTGCTTTTCAAGAGCTATTCTACATCAAATTTCTCACGGTTGCCTTTTTCCTTGAAGTATTTATCATAGGTCAGGGTTTCTTATACTAGTCCCCCTTGCGATCCTTCATCCCTTGAATTTATAAAATCAATCAAACTTCCAGCTTGATTAGTGTTGTCATCTTCATTTTCACAAATTTCTGCCTCATATTTTGGCAAACATTGCGCAAATTGTTGCTCTTTTTCAACTTCGGCTTCTGGCTTACAAGCCAAGGCTTCAACAAGTTCATTTGGACACTATGCAATATCAAATTCCACCTCATCTTCTATAATATCTTCATTCTAGCCACCTCATTTATGAAACTCCTTTTCTCTCATGGTTCCTCACAAACAATTCCAATTTCATCTTCTATAAGGGGTATTTTCCTTTTCATCAAGATTTTTATAAGACCTTTTTAGCCTCCCTTTTGCTGAAATTTTATCACATGTCTTGATTCTTGGTCTATTGTTGTTTCATCATGTTCTATATTTCTAAGAAGTATCCTCAACCCTTCACAATTATCTTTTACAACTTCATATACATAAACCTTTCCTTTTTACCTTTTACTCCTCTTTTGAAACCCAACTTAAATTGTTGTTTAACATGTACTCTCTCCCTTCAATCGAAGATTTATCTTTTCCACTTTAGCATCAAGCTAACATACAGATACACCTACAACCCCTGCACCTATCGAGTGGTTAATTCCACAACTTGATACCACATCCTCTTTGTGAGAGAGATACACTTTACACACACTTATGTGTTGTAATAAAGGAAACACAACTTGCCTATGGCATGGATTTACAACTTGGACTGATCAGGGGGTATATGATCTTTCATTTACAAATGAAAACTCCAAACATAAGGTGTCAGCTACCACTAAACATGCACCCCTTACAAAACATATGTTGAATTTTGACATGAATACTTTGCACTCGATAAAAGGAAACACAACTTGCCTATGACATGGATTTACAACTTGGACTGATCAAGGGGTATGTCATCTTTTATTTACAAATGAAAACTCCAAACATAAGGTGTCATCTACCACTAAACATGCACCCCTTACAACACATATGTTGAATTTTGACATGAATAGTTTGCACTCATTACATCATTACATCAATAGACTCATCATGGCATGCATTACAATTTCTTTTTTGACTCCTTTTGTTTCAAAGACATTGAACTTTTAACATCAATATATTTTCTCAATAGCCTATTAAGAAAATAAAACACATATTCTTTTCAATAAAAAACACTTTATATAATACAAACTTTTTAAATATCCAAGGCCAAAATAAAAAAATATACCTATGATCAAAACACCATTGACATAATTGTCCTCTACACTCTTCTAAAACTTATTCCTTGAAAATTCACACATTATTGTTTCTTTCGTATGCCAATATATACTAGCATAACAATGTCACCTGCCTATAGATCATTGCAAATCAGGCCGAGACTCATATATGTGTAAGTTTATACCTTTAATAAAGCTCTTCAAGATGTCATGAATCAGGGATCAATCTTATCTGTGGCTGGATGTAAAAGAGGTAAAAAATCCCTTCCACGTTCCAATCACTCACTTTTAATGCCTAAAGAGAAAATTTCTTACTTGTTCCCATAATTACCACGAGTTTATGGACTTTCTCTAGGTGTCCTCTTCATTCAAATGGTGCCTTCTAGCAATATTACACATACACACAATGTAGGAATTTTAACCAAAATTTAAGTAACCATACCTCAACTCAACATTTCAAAAAATTGTATGTGCATTGTACGAACCCATTTTAATATAATCAATACAATATATTTTTCTTTGACACTAGAATTCCTCTTTCACCATCGCTTTTCACACAACGACACTCTTCTCTTGCTAGATTTCACCAATTTCAACTCCTCAAAAGGTAACTCAATCTAGGTTGCAAGAAAGGAAGCGGGTAGGGAGTTACTTCACATATGATGGGTTTGCCATCATTTCAATCTAATGCAACAACTTCAAATCCATGAAATTGTACACATAAATCTTGTGCTCCAACATGTCTTAGCTCCACATATCCACTTGTGCTCCAACATGTCTTAGCTCCACATATCCACGTGTGCTCCAACATGTCTTATCTGTACATATCCAATTCTTGGGTTGTGGGAAACCATTGCACGTATTCAAATCTTAATACACATGCTTATTAGAATAATTCAAATATTGTCAATTTTCTCTAACTCATTCGGTTAAGGTGTGGGTCTCGTTAGTATGGTGACCTGGGTTCAATTCCCCTTTGAGGTGAGCTAGTTTGGAGGAGACACCCAAAATCCAACAAGTTAACTATTGAAAATATTTTCTAATTATTCATTTTTCATATATTAATATGTCTTCTACTAAACAAATTAGTTGTAATAAGTACTTAGTTCTTTACTTCTAGTATCTTTAGTTCATTCATCTCATATAGACATTTTAAGAAATGTGATATACATATATTTATAATTCATTTGAGATACAATACAAAGTGAATTGGATTGAGGGCACTTGAGCTTTCGAAAAATATGTTCTCTTATTAATGTTGTAGCATTTGTTTGTCTTCATTCTTCATATTGGTATTAGGTGTTAGAAATAGTAATTACTTCTGTTAGCTTTAGCTTTTACTTTAGTTCTTATTTAGAAGTCCAGTTAATAAAACATGCAATAGGATGCTTTGCGTGCATGCAAAAGCTAGGTTAGATTTTAGGTTTTCTATGAGTGTTTAAATACACATTCAGATTTGGTTTGTGATTGCATTAGTTGATCTTCCGTTTATCAATAAAGATTAAAGAGTCGTGGCTCATTCTGCATAATATTTATGTTTTCCTATGCATCCAACCTTCAGTTCGGTATCAGAGCGTTGGAAGAAGATCGTGAGAGTGCAAGAGAAGCCGTAGCTTCAAATAAATTTCCCAAAAAAAAAATTGTAGAAATTTTCGTGCCCCTCTCATGCATGAAGGCGCAAAAATATTTGGCAAACTTGCGAAATAAAAAATTTTGGAAATTTTCGTGGCCTTACTATATTCCCAAGCGCGAAAATTTCTCCATATTTTAAGTTTTTTATTATAAAAACTTTTAAGGAAGGTTGTAAAAAAAGGGGGGGGGGGGGGGGGGAGGAATTTAAAAGAGAAGAAGTTTTTATTTTTATTTTTAAGTTTTTTTTCAAGGAAGTGAAGAGGAGACATTATTAAAAAAAAGGAAGGAGATTGTTATTTTTTTAACAAAGCCAGTGAAAGAATCTGCAGCGTCTATGGCTTCTAGCAGCAACAATCAGTCTCATATTTCTCCTCTTACAGGGAAAAAGGACTATGATGTCTTGGCCACGAGGATGGTGGTTTATCTGAGATCAGAAGATGTGTGGGAATATGTCGTGAATGGCCATTCCAAACCAGCAAATGACGCAACTTATCAAGCCCTATCAAACAGAGAAAATGATATTCTGCGAATTCATAGGAAGAAGGATGCAAAGGCACTGCATCACATAATGAACGCTTTGGATAACAACGTATTTCCAAAGATATCAGCTTCATTGCATGCCAAAGAAGCATGGGAAACCTCGAAGACCAGTTATTAGGGTGCTGGTAAGGTACAAACAACTAAACTCCAAAACCTAAGAAGGGATTTTGAATATTTGAAGATGAAAGAATCAGACATAGTAGATTCTTTCATGAACAAAGTCATGGGGATTTTAAATCAGTTGAATACCTATGGTGAAAAGATTGAAGATCAAAGGGTAGTTGAAAAAGTTCTGAGATCCCTACCCACCAAATTTGATCTGAAAGTTGCAGCGATTGAAGAAGCAAAGGATATGAGTACTTTCTCTATAGACGAGTTGACCGGATCACTACTATCATATGAATCCAGAATCAACAGGAATGAAGAGTCCTCTCTGGAGAATGATTTCAATGCATAAGTCTCATTCTCAAAAAGTAGAGGAAGAGGCAGAGGAAGAGGAGGATCAAGAGGAAGAGGCAGAGGTGGCCGAAGTAATGGCAAGGAAGATCGAGATTACAATCATAACCATGAAGGTGGGAACTATGAAAAAAAAGGTCAGAGAAATCTAATGTTAAGTGTTATTATTGCAATAAATTTGGCCATTATGCTAATAAATGTAGAAAGAAAAAGTATGATCTGGAAAAACAGAATGCTAATGTGACTAATACCTCTGAGAATAAAGAAGATATGTTATTTCTTACATGTCATGCTGCACACGAAATCCCAAAGGGACTTTGGCTTTTAGATAGTGGCTGCAGTAACCCTATGACAGGTGATAGAGGTATATTTGCAAACCTAGATGCATTAGTAAAGATAGAGGTCAAAGTCGGAATGGATGAGGTAGTTCCAGTTCTTGGAAAATGAGTGGTCAACATTCCGACCAAACAAGGCCAAAAAAAGACAATCACAGATGTATATTATGCTCCAGGATTTAAGCATAATCTGCTTAGCATTGGGAAACTTACTGGAAAGAAATACAGACTTGTCTTTGATGGATCAGATTGTGAAATCTATGACAAACCCCCAAATAGACAGTTGATCATCAAAGTACAAGTGACTAGGAACAGGATGGATCCACTAGTCATGAATTGCAGCAGCAAGGTAAGCTCTTTTGCTCAAAAAGCCACATGCATGGATGATTATTGGTTATGGCATTTCATATATGGACATATTCATGTCAGTGGTCTCAAGTTGTTGCAACAAAAAGGGATGATAAAAGGATCACCCCCTATGAAGGAGCCAACAAACAGTTGTGAGTGTTGCATCATTGCAAAGTAGCACATGGATAGCTTTCCTAAAGGTATGTCTCGAAGGGCACATGCACCTCTATAACTTATTCATACTGATTTGTGTGGTCCAATGCAGACTCAGTCAATTGGTGGAAGCTATTATTTTCTTACATTTATTGATGATTTTATTAGAAAAACATGGGTGTATTTCCTTCATCAGAAGTCTGAAACTTTTTGCAAGTTCAAGGAATTTAAGGCTCTGGTTGAAAAAAAGAGTAGTCATCAACTCAAAGTATTTATATCAGATGGAGGGGGAGAGTATGACTCAAATGAATTAAATGATTACTGCAAATATCATGGAATCAAGAGGCAATTCACTACAAGATATACAACTCAGCAAAACGGTGTTGCAGAACACAAGAACATGACCATCATGAATATGGCAAGGAGCATGCTGAAAGGAGGAAACTTGTCCCATGAATTTTGGGGAGATGCAGTGGCTTGTGTTGTTCATGTGATGAACAGATATTCCACCAAAATTGTGAAGAACAGAGTACCAAAGGAAGCATGGACATGTATGACTTGTAATATTCCTCATTTCAGAATATTTGGTTGCGTTGCCTATGCTCATGTTCCTAAACAAATAAGAAAAAAGCTAGATGACAAGAGTGAGAAATGTATCTTTCTTGGATACGGTGAAGAATCTAAAGCCTACAACTGTATAAAACTCTTACCAAAAAGGTTATATTCAGTAGAGATGTGTTGTTCAAGGAGGAATAGTCATGGAATGGAGTCATAGAAAAGGTTGTGGGAGCTGCAATACCCCAACCAGAAGATGAAGAAGAAGAAGATCTGATTGGACAATAGGGTCTAGTAACAGCTTCATCAGTATAAAATACTCCAGCAAGGACATCTAGAAACTCAGTTCGAGGTGAAGCATCAATATCGATAGATCGATATACTACTATTCTGCAATTAGGTAAAATCTGATCACAATAATAGAAAGAGTAGAAGATTGGAAGATATTTATGATGAATTGGATGCAAATACCAATTATGTTTTTATTGCTAGTCAACCTGTGTTTTATGAAGAGGCAATAAAAGAATATCATTCTTTTATCACATTTGTTTGCTCCACTAGCACACAATAAGAGGCCTAAAGACTCTTTCAATCCAAAGTATGCTCTTCACCTCGCACTTCATGTGAGCATGGTGAATAAAAATGGTAGGAATTGTGAAATACCCCTCTTAAACTCCATAAGTGAAACATACAAACCCATTAAAATCAACATTTTAATTGTCTTAACTGTAACTAAAATCCTCCATAGGAGATCACAAAAAAATATTTTAGTTAGGTAGGATTGATTGGGCTAGGCATCTATTAATTCCCACCAATCTAGTTTCATTAGGAATATTTTGAAACATAGCATTGTTATCCTTTAGGGTACTTACAAAATCTTGCTATAATCAAGTGTTAAAAGAGAAACCATATCAGAAGTGCACCGTGACCAAGGAGGTGAACATCGAGGTACAACTTCCCTTCTCTCCTATACAAGCCACTCAGCTTCTTGTAGGGAGATGACACTATACTGTACAAGCCGAACCACTGATCCACAATTGACGCAAGGTATCTTAGTGGCCCAACTTAGGATATCACCAAGGAACAATTGTGAGTTCAATTGACTCCTGAAGTTAGTTATTTCCATTAGGAGGTGTTTCCAAGTCTTCTTTATTGGATAATTGGCCCCATTGCCTATAGAACTAGCTCTTTGTTACCTCCACTAGTCGATTGGTGTGTAGATACCATTATCACCATCAATTGTTCTTTTGGGAGGCCCAATTACATTTGAGAGGAAGGATGTTAGGTCATCTAGGGAATTTACATTTATTTTCTTTTCAAATACAAGTTCACCAACTCGTAATAAAAAGAACCTACAAGTGGTAACTCATGAACTAAAACCAATATGGCACATATCACTCACTTTTTGCACCATTTTGCATCTGTTGTGGTTGGCGTACTTTTACATTTGTTCAATTGTGTTTATTCCATTACCACTCTCATATTGACACAAATCCTTCACCATTGAGGAACAAAACAACATCCCACGATAGTCTCATAGACTATAAGTTCTATCCCTTGTCTCGAAGGGTGTTTTCACACCTTCCCCCGTATTCCACGCGAAGGGAATTCAAGTTGGGGTCGTTCCCAGGTAGAATTGATAGGGTCATCTAGTCGAGGCCAAACCTTGCTAGATATATTTTCTCCCCTTGCAGAGTCTATCAATTACACAACTTCTTCCCCCATCGAAAGTAGTACCCTGTTGGATTCTTCCCAAGATGATCCGTTGGATCCCTTTGACCCATCCTCTCTCATAAGAGGTCAACTGTTGTTCACAACACCACCTGTGTCTCCCACTCATGGAAATAACATCCCAAACAGAATGGAAAGACCTGTCATTCCTACCTTACCATTTATGGCTAGTTTAAATCTACGTAATTTGGACAAACTGGCAAATGACCCCATTTCTCATTATGCAACATGGACGGCTATGCCATAAAAGCTTCCCTATGATATTCCCAAATATGAAGTAAAATAGGGAGACGATCCCGCCAACCATGTTATCTCTTTCCACTTACGGTTTCCATCTAACAACATAGTGGATGACCCCATGAGGCTTTTCCTATTACAGCGTACCCTCACCGAAACAACATCAAAATGGTATGTAAACCTAGAAATTGGCACCCATTCCACATTTGCGACATTGGACGCCGCATTTATTACGTACTTTCAACTGTGAATACAACATGATACAGGCCTCGAAATTCTCACTGTGTTTCATCAAAATACTTCCACCCACATCGTGGACCACATCCATGAGTGGTGTAGATGTCGTACACTATGTAAGATCGAAATACAACCTCCCTTTTTGTTGGATTGGTTTATCAAATCTCTCCAACATTCCATAGCTAAATATGTCACCAAATCCATGCCACAAAGTGAAGAAGAGGCTATTTTGAAAGCACAACATTTCAACCTCATATATGCGTAGTCTGGATATATTTACACAATACTCCCTAATGCCCTATGACATCGGTCTTTGGATCCTACACCTTGGGGCTCGTCACATTCGGTGAATGGGATTATTGGGTCCATTTCCCACTTAGGAAAGGTTCCTCTCACCGCAACGGTACCATTCAACATGGTTCCATATTACCCATCCATGCCACATGTGTCGGAACCCCCTACACTGGTACCAACACCATCAGTTGGTGAATTACATTATGGACCATATAGTCTTACATACCCAAACATTAGGTAAACAATGATGGTTCCTACACCGCCGTTGGCTCTAGTCACTCCTAAATCCACCTCTTACGGAGCACAAATGGAATTTATCCCACCGCTAGGATATAATCCGTATTACCCTTTCCCATTCCCAATGGATCAACAACCTTCCCCCCACATGGGGGTTAACCTATTTCAACCTACTTATTTCAGCAAGTTCAAAAATTTGAACAATTGAACACCGCAAACCCCCAGAATCCACAAACTCAAGAAGAAAGGTAATAATAGGCAGAACCAACAGTCGGGGTAAGGGGTGAATCACCCTCCCCATAAAAATTTGAATACGGGTGATCCAAATGCAGGGACTAAAAATTACCCAAAACAAAGGAAGAATCCTACCCTTAGAACCAATTATTATTGCTCCATTTGTGGTGATTATGGTCATTGCACACATCATTGTCCTCTTATCCCCGACTGTCAACAGTTAGTGGAAGTTAAAACGAATATGGTGACGAACCCTCCTTAGGAATTAAATCCTCCCCAACCAAAAACAACTGTGTTACATCAACCCTTTTCCAATCAAGGGGCAGTTACACAAGAACAAGATCCTCGCCCACCCAGCGACGAATCTTTCCAAAATATCTATACACTGGATATAAACATTCAGACGTGAGCCAAGGTTTATGATGGTACTTCCACCCCCCAAGTGGAAGACATCTCTATCCCCTCGGGGATCCCTCTGCAAATACCACGTCCGGATACCAAACAAATCCAACAGATTCCAAAAGTTCTGCTTCGGTGTACCCCTAATAACCCTCACATGAAATATGCCCACAATTACAACATTGTGGATGACTTGGCCCAGTCTCTCGCGACTATGTCCACATTATAAGTGCTACAATATTTCCCAATACAAATAACGGAATAACTCAATACACTCGGTGTTGTCGACCCTTCCGACTCGCACCTCATGACCTTCAATGTTGACAAAGGTGATCTGTGACTACCATCAGCAGTCACATTTCAAGTTCCAGTCACGGTTAAAAACATCAAGATCCATCACTGTATCATCGACGAAGGCGCATCCACTTGTATTATGTCCGTAAAAGTCTAGAAATGATTAGGATCCCCCAAGCTGGTCCACTCATCCATCTCTCTTCGCGTGTATGATGGGAGACCATCCCAACCAAGAGGATTGTACCAAAATGTCCCCATAGATCTGGGGGGGGAAGATGGTTATGATTGATATTGAAGTAATTGATGCTGATCTTGAATACAACATCCTCTTGGGGCGTAGTTACATGTACTCCATGAAGGAAGTAGCCTCCTCATTCTTTGGTATCATGATGTTTCCCTTAAATGGGAAGATAGTTACCCTAGACCAGCTTAACTATTATGACCCTAATACTACAAGCAATCCCAACAACATCTTACCAACTATACTAGGAGATGATCAACCATATGTTGACATTGCTCCCTGTATGTACAAGGACTCCAATTTGTTAGGAGCATATTCGGGACTGCCACCAAATATCCCTACATCTATTGACGACCTAATGTGCATAATTTTCACCACTGAAAATGGAGCCACCTCCACCTCAACACCATCATCAACACCACCGCTGATTCATGGCATTGAAGAAACATTGAGTCCATCGGTACCACCGATTTTTCAAATCCCATTCTTGTATCCCCCCACGGGTGTACAAAGGATGCTAGTTATGGCTCAATTAACTCTACCCGGGCTAACTTTGGGAATCCTAGTGTGGTACCTTACACCACCCTTCCCAGATATGGATTCCAATCCAGTATCCCATTACGAGCTTGTCCTTGTGTTGTCTAGTATGGTTGCAAGGACAGTAACACAACTAGTTATTATATCCCAACTTATGACATCCACAACTACCCCACAATTGGTTGCCGCTAAGACTGTCAATGGGGGAACCAAACAAACCAAGTTGAAAGGTCTCCTATTACCAACCCTGACATCTAATTTGGTAGAAACCGTGAAGCATAAATCAGGGAGCATCAACCATCAAGATTTGAAAGGCCTAGTAATGGTCAGTACTCCCAATCAAAGGGTCACATCGTTGTGTTCTCTTTGTGGGTAGCAAGGCCACACAACAAAACTATGTACTACTCTACCATAGCTAAGGAATTTTCTTAACACCCCCATTAGCATCATCCATGCTCCACCAGTGGAAAAAATGGGGACACCTCCCTCTCCCACACTTAAGTCCAAAACATTGCGTACGAACCTCATACATCAGGGGGCGTCTGTTAAGGCCTAAAAATTGCACATGTGCAACATTTCGATGATTCATCTAATAAAGCGTAATCAAAATAATGAATGCATATCATCATAGGCATCCTCAATAGATCCAACACACAACATGAGTCTAAAAGTGCTAAGAAACAATCAAAATAAATGGTATTGCGGGTATTACATATTTGATCCGCGCTATAGTGCAGGTTACCTGAACAATTCGCGCGCTACACCTACGTGAATTTTATTTTGATAGTCACGCTATTGTCAAAACTGAGGGACCACTCACGCCCAACTTCACATTAAAATATCAATCCTCCCCAAGGATCATAATTCGGCTCCTAGCACACTTGGTGGCATTAATCAACCCCCCTTGTGTACCTTGGAATTGGTTCATGAAGGAGGAGAGTTCACATTTAGATCTAGTTATTTTTTGGCCACCTCTTGGCCTATAAAAGGAATTCATTATCATGAATTTTGTAGAGAAAAAATAGAGCAAGGTTATGTTGTTGGATTTGAGTTGGAGCTTCCTCATAGCCCACCATTTCCTACCATTGTAATCATTTCCAAGCTTGCTTTCCATGTACCATCAAGGGGCAAGTGTTTCTATCCATTGTTCTTCCACCTACTTAGCATTTATTTTGGACAAGAAAGGCCCTCCCTAAGGGATATTTTTGGATAACCTTGAATCCTTCACCTCCTAGGTGTTGTACATCTATTCCATTGGGAAATACAAGAGTGCTTTAGCGTACCTTTGGGTTGTTGTTCGAGTTTTCATCTTTCCCCCATCTCTTTTATTTTATTTTCATGTTTGAATGTGAACTACAATAAAAATTTCTTGCAGGATCACTTGGAGGAATACCAACCATCCAAAAGGGGTCCCAAGGGCTGAGTCCTGGAAGCAACCTACAAGGCTTAGCCCCTCACCCGAGGGGTGTTTTCACACCTTTCCCCCATATTCCACATGGAGGGAATTCAAGCAGAGGTCATTCCCAGGAAGCATTGATAGAGTCATTTGTTCGAGGCCAAACCTTGCTAGATACATTTTCTCCCCTCGGAGAGTCTATCAATTACACAACTTCTTCCCCCATAGGAAGTATCACCCCACTGGATTCTCCCCAAGGAGATCCCTTGGATCCCTTTGACTCATCCTCTCTCACAGGAGGTCAAATGTTGTTCACAACACCACCTGGGTCTCCCCCTCGTGGAAATCACATCCCAAACAGAATGGAAAGACCTTTTATCCCTACCTTACCATTTATGGCTAGTTTAAACTTATCTACTTGATTTGGCCAAACTGAAAAATGACCCATTGCTCATGATGCGACATCGTGGGCTATTGCAAACAAGCTTCCTTCCGATATTCCCAAATTTGAAGGAAAACATGGATACGTTCCTACCAACCATGTTATGCCTTTCCACTTATGGTTTTCATTTAATAGCATAATGGATGACCCCGTGAGGCTTCTCCTATTCCAGGGTACCCTCATTGGAACAACAACAAAATGGTACAAAACCTAGAAAGTGATACCCATTCCACATTTGTGACATTGGACACCGCATTTATTACGTACTTTCAAATACCAATATGACTGCGATGTTGATCTGCTTGTTGTTTTATCCTATTTTTTTATATAACTAGGTTGTCCTTCAATATCCGAAGAACTTCTTGTTGGTGCTTGAGGTGATCTTCCACAAATTAAAGTTTATATTCTCCTTTCAAGAGAGATGTGATTGATGGAGGTTGGTACCCATAAAGTGGCATAAATGGGGGCATTTTTTATGACATATGGAATGAAGTATTGTACCACCATTCTGTCAAAGATAACCATTTCACTCACTGTGTTTGTTTATTACATGCAAAGCAACGAAGATAGCCTTCCAAACATTTTTTCACTATCTTAGTTTTCCCATCAGATTGAGGATGATAAAATGAACTATGAGCCAACTAGGTACCCATTTCCCAAACAAGAAAATAATTAAGTCCAAATTTTTCCATTTAAGAGTTGATCTCTATCACTTACAATAATCTTCAGGTTTCCATGTAGCTTTTGAACTATTTCCAGGAATGTTGTAGTTGTTGTACTTGCATTAAAATGGTGAGAGTGTGCACAAAAATGTGCATACTTGCTGAGTTTATCAACAACGACCATAATAACATTCTTCCCTTCTAACTTGGGTAGACCTGTGATAAAATTCATTGAGAGTTCCTCCTAACGCTGACAAGGTATGTCTAATGGTTTTAAAAGACCCTGGGTCTTAACTGTTTCAACCTTATTTTGTTGCCAAACCAAGCATTCTTCCACGAACATTTGAATACCAGATTTAAGAATTTCCTGGCAGGTTTTTAGGAATCTTGACTGCCATCCTATAGGAGAGGTATGCGATTCCAAAAGAACATTTTGTTTGAGTTGGGAGTTCTTACATATACATAAGCGATCCTTATACCATAGTGAGTCATTTATCCACACAAAAGTATCTGATACACTGGGATCCTTTTGTATATTTTGAATGAGTGTCCACACCAATAGATCATTCTTCCATTATTCCCTTGCTTATATTATCCAATCAGGTTGTATAATAGAAATAGCACAAATTAATGCCTCAATATCCTCATCTTTTCTTGAGAGTGCATTTTCCACCATATTTTGTTTATTTTTTTATAGATGATTTCAAAGTCATATCCCAACATCTTTGTTACCCATTTTTGTTGCTCTTCTAAAGATAGTCTATGTTACAAGAGGTATTTAAGACTATCATGATATGTTTTGACCTTGAAGTGCCTACCTATTAGGTAAGGACACCATTTCTTAAGTGCATGTAGTATTTCCAACATTTCCTTCTCATAAATGGGTTTGTGTAAGTAATTTCCCTTGATTGGTTGAGTTTCAAAATCTACGGACCTTCCTTCTTGCATTAGAACAACACCAATCCAATTTCTTGAGCCATCACATCCCACAATAAAGGTTTTTGTGAAGTATGGTGTGGTTAAGATGGGGTCTTTGCACATTAGCTCTTTAAGTTATTCAAAATCTCGAGTTTCCTTTCGAGTCCAAGAAAATGAATCCTTCTTCAATAATTTTTTCAAAGGTGTTGTTATTCTTCCATAGTTCCGAACAAACTTGTGGTAGTACCCTGTCATACCTAAGAATCCTCTAAGATTCTTCAAGGTTTTGGAAATCAGATAGTCCATCATGGATTTAATGTTGTTAGGGTCTACCTTGACACCTTCATGAGATACAATATGACCCAAATACTCTACCTCCTTCACCCCAAAGAAACATTTGGAAGGTTTGCATATAATTGTTGCTCCTTTATTAGTTGTAGAACCTTGTCAACATGTTGAACATGTTTTTCCCAAGATTTTCTATAGATTAGTATATCATCAAAAAATACTAACACAAATTTTCTAAGGAAGGGATTGAAAATGGAATTCATCAAACCTTGAAATGTGGAAGGTTTATTTGTAAGGCCAAAAGGCATGACCAAAAATTCATAATGACCTTCAGGAGTTCTAAATGTTGTTTTTGGGTTGTATTCTTCCCTCATTCTAAGTTGATGATACCCTGAATGAACATCCAACTTTGTGAAGTAAACTGCTCCATAGTTCATTTAACAATCCAACACTGACTGGAATGGGAGACTTATATTTAATTTTTATCTTGTTGAGTTCTCTATAAACTGGACACATATTCCATGAGACCTCCTTCTTGTGTACCATTACCACTGGTGCAAAGTAAGAACTTTGGGTAGGCCTAATTATTCCAACCTCTAACATTTCTTGAACCCTATGCTCAATTTCACTCTTCTAGCCATAAATGTATCTACAAGGTTTGATGTTAGGAGGAACACTTCCTGGAATCAAGTGAATAACATGATCACAATATCAAGTAGGTGGAAGACCTTTTGGAATATCTTCAAATACCTTAGAATGAGTATAAATGACCCTTTGGAGATCTAGGGGAATATGAGGCTTAGATGTTTGAACTTATAGTGAAGATAATTGTGCAATTACACCTTGATGTCCCTTTTTCAACAATTTTTTCATTCCATTAGAGCTTATCACCTTGATTGGTTTCCATGTGATACCTCTTAACTCAAATTATTTTACTTCTCAAGAAAACTTCATGAAAATTAAAAGCCATTGTTCCCATTGATTAACCATTGAATCCCTAAGACAACATCAACGCCACCCATTGGGATAGCAATCATTGGACTATTCAATACATATTCCACCATAGTAATATTGATATTATGGCATTTCCCTGAGAAATTGATAGTTCCTCCATATGCAATCATTACTTGAAACTCTGGTGTTGGATATATAAATCAATTGAGAACTTTGGCTAATTTATAGTGAATGAAATTATGAGTACTACCATAATCAATCAACATTGTTACCTTTTTCTTTTTGATATATCCTTCAATCTTGATAGTTTGAGGAGTGATAATTCCATCCAATAGATGAAAATATATGGTGGGATTAATCTCTTTAGGAGTAATCTATTATATTTCTTTAGCTTGATATTGTTCATGTTCTTTTTCTTCTTCATCTTCATAATTTATGTAGAATAATTTCTTCTCACCACAATAATGTCCCTTACTATACTTGTTGCAACAATTAAAGAATATACCTTTTGCTCGTCTTTCATCTATTTGTTGAGGTTTCAACCTTGTAGGTTGAGGTGGGTTAGAAGAAGGAACATTATTCTCTCTATAGGTGTTAGATGTGGTCCTTTTAGTAGCCATCGCCATGTTTTTACTTTCAACCTTCCTTGCTAGCATGAAAGCCTTCTCTAAGGATGTTGGTTCGAAGAGATGCACCTAATGTTGAATGTTATCCTTCAAGGTTCTATTGAAACCCAGGTATGTAAGTGCTGGAATGTTTTTTCAAGGCTAGCAACAGAGGGTGACAGCCCAATCTTCAAGGCTTCAAACAACTCTGCGCAAGAGCAATTCTATCCCCAGACTGTTTGGTATAGTTGACTCCCATGGATATTAGGCCTCTGCTGGAACTTAAGTGGGTTGATCCCGAGGGATATGTCTTCCTGTGAAGGAAGATCAATAGATGTTCTATATCTAGGAGTGAGTAGTATTTACTTTAAAGTAAATCTATGATAAGTTAGATCTAAATTAAAGGAATGTGTTTTGATGTGCAGGACAATCAGATCTGGAAATTAATAAGTGTTTCACCAATCAACATACATGTGAATTGGATCTCTACTTATTAGCTTAAGACATAGTTATACAATGAAAATTGAATGATTTTAGCTTAAGGGTTGAAGCACATGCAAGATTATCCTATTATAACATGCTAATTGAAAAATTGGCATTAATTTGATAATAGTTGTTTATCATTTGCAGAAATAGATAAATGAGTTAAATAAATAAATTCATTTAACACCTGAAAAACATAGATTGCAAGTCAAGACAAATCTAAACTGCAGATCGATGTATTACTTATTATGATTTAAAAAAAAAACAGAGTCATTCATGAGCTGAAGTGAAAATCAGAAATCTACCAAAGAAATTTGATAAATCAAACAAAAGAGATCGCAATAGGAAACTAACTGTATTTCGTTAAGCCTGCAAACAATTACAAAGTCTCAATGACACAGAGTATCTACAGTCCTCTTTCAGTGATTTTCTCCCCTTCCCCTACGATATCTCTACCCCTTAAATAATGATTACATAAAGATACAAAGGGTCGACTTCCCATAATACAGGGATTACAAAATCAATCTAATCTAAGAATAACCAAGGGTGACTCGCCACTTGGACCAAACCTCTAATAACTCATCCACATCAGTATACTTAGCCAATTCTAGTCCCAACTAGGCATCACACGTGAAAGACACAATATCATTCTTGCTTAGTTTGTGCCAAGTATGCAAAAAAATGTGGATCTTGTTCTCCAGACTGCTAGGTTGCTTGATTAATTTCTCAACTTCTAAAATATTTATGTGCTCGAGCTGCTAAATCTGCTCTTTAACCTGCGCACGCCTACTATCCACCTGCTCAATCATCATCTTCGGTGGACAAGCCTTCTCAAAAAGTTCCAGAGTGGGAAACTCTAGCATGATCATGATATTGTCTGCAACATACCATCTTCTACTACAAGTTGCTTGTGCCTTCTTAATTTTTTCTTCAACTAACTCACAAGCATTTTTCCAGGCATCCAACGTTATTCTTATTTGATTGAAATTGAAGCTATCTAAAACTGGGATATCCTCAGGTTTGTCCTTAATATACCTTTTCCAGTCAACAATATATTAAATGGCCTTGGAAGCTTGTTTCCTTTTTTCAATGTGTTGCTCAAGGATAATGGAAAGTCGCTCAAAATCATTATGAGTTTCTTGAATATCATTTAGGGAGCTAAATAGCTCTGTCAAGATTTTGTGATTCTCTTTATTAATTTTAAATTCCAAGTCCTTGAATTCTTCCTCAAAGAACCTAGAGAAAGAAGAAGTGGCTTCATTGGAACCTTCCTTTTGTGCATCTTTCTCTGCCCTATCCCTTTTGTCATGTTCTTCAATTGAAAGTTCCAATTTCCTGTAATTCAAAACCTTGGACTTGAGCTCCTTTTGGTATTGGAGAATGAAACTTTGTTCTTCTTTGGTTTTAGCCCTAATAAGGACCTTAGAAAAAAAATTGACTCGCTGGTAAATTGAATCATCAGGGGCAGTCTCATGATCATAAGTGGTCTTCATATGTTCCTGGGAAAAATGGTTAGCCATGAATTCCTTGAGATCATGCATCCTTTTGGGAGCTTTTCCCAGCTTTAGGGAAAGAATTTTCTTCCCCAAAACTGCAACATGTGTTGAGTTCTGAATAATCAGAGGCCCAAGGTTCAATCGGAATTTGGTCCATCCTTTTATTTTAGGTCCAGTTAACTTCAGGAACACTCCATCAGTAACAGTCTGATAAGCAATCTCCTCTAGCAGCAACTTATCTGGGACTATTCTCGGCAGAAAATGAACTATATTACTTCCCCAAACCCTAATATAGGAGAAGTGTTCTCCCACATAACAATCACCAATAGTGGGGGTGAGTGTTTTGGCATGAGCTTAGAAGGTAGGTGCATCCTCTCTGAATATCTTGTGATAAATTGTTCCAAAGAAATGATCACAAATGTCATACAATAGAGGTACAAAGTTATTTTCGCATAATGTAGAACAATATATATGAACCGAAGGTGTTGAAAGGGTCCAGTTCCATTCCATGGAGGGGAACTGGAAGGTTGAACAGAATACATCAATTACATAAGTCGAATAGAAAAAAGGAGGCTTCCTCAAGGCCGGTGTTTTCTAGTAACGTTCAATTGTTGTCTTCAACTCAGCTGAAAGAATCTGAGCCCAATTAAAAGATTCCCCTACTGTGAGAACATGATGAGCCACAGGTGTCGATTCAGCTTTAAACACAGAACAATTTGGTAAGCCATATAGTCTGCAAAGCATGGCTCCTAGGAGGGAAAAGGGTTCCTTGAACCATAAAATAGGGTAGGAATTATCGGCTTTGGGTGTGAAGCTAGCTAGATTGTTCATCTAGGATTTTATCATTTCATCAAAGTTAAACCAGGTCTTTACAGAGTCTAGGAAAGCTGCATTGAGAATTTGGGTGGCTGGCCTAAGGGAATATGCCCTAACAAAAAATTCTGAGCTGAAAGAAGCCAATTGGGACCCTTCTTTGTCGTTGAAAGAACGGTATTTGGGGTCTGCATGGTCAATTATCCATTTTACGACGTCTGTGTATGGCAAGATTGCTGGTCTGGCTACTATTGCATGCAACTGGGAATCTCTGATATTATCATAACTAGAATGGTTATCCTGAATTTTCGACAGGTCGTCATTGTCAAAAATAGAATAAATCCGTGACCAATCCAGCTGATAGGTTTCAGACACTCTATCGCTGGTATTGGTGAGAATTCCAAAGTTAGGGTCTTTGTTTGTCAAGTCTTTTAGGGCTGTCTTGGAAGGGGTATTTCTTGACATGGTGGGAGACTGGTGAATTATGATAAATAAATAAAACTAATCAATAGATAGTTTCAAAATGAGGAAAATTTTTAAGCAACCAATCGGAAAAGAAAGAAAACCAACCTGTGCTGACGAAGGATGCGAGAAAACAACCCTGGTAAAAACCCGCAGTAAAATCTTTGTCGCATGAGAAATTCACAAAATTAAAAATGGTAAAGAAAAAAAAAATCAAAATATTTAACAAACTCGTGGGATGAAATATGGATCGTAGGATGAAACCAAATCGACAACTAAGATTTAAAATGCAAGATGCGGAAGAAGATTTGTGGAATTTATTTTTGCAAAAATATACATGATTTCCACAATCTGCAATGCGGGTTGCGGAAATACAACTCTAAATATAAATGAACCAAAAGTTCCCACAATCCAAAATTGCGGGTCGCAGGTTGCAGGATCGCAAATGACACAATTAAAAACTATGTTCTTTCCGCTTTCCGCAATCTGCAGTTGTGAATTGCAAAAACGCAAAGCGCGAACTTATTTTTCAAACTATTTCTGCAATCCGCAGTGCGGGTTGCGGAAAAGAAAAACCAATTTATTCAAAATCATTGTGGGTTGCGGAAAAGAAAAACCAATTTATTCAAAATCATTTCCGACATCCGCAATCTGCAATTGCGGATTGCGGATTGTGGAAAGAAGGAATTTCAAACCCAAATAACCAAGCATCCACAATCCGCATTGCGGGTTGCGGAAATGACAAACTTTGGAGAAAATTTATGCTTTCCGCAACTCACAAAAATCAATGAATTTTTTAAGGAAAAATTATTAATTGGATTGATTCATGAGAAAGAAATGAAATGTATGATCAATATCATGAAAACCCAAAATGAATAAGGGAACTAAACATTACCTTTGCTAGATAAAAATTGTGGCTCCCATTTTAAATTAGAAATGGGATCTGTTTTTCCTACAACAAATGGCGACTAGCTTGGCGAAGCAGTTATCTCTGTGAATTTAATCCTCAGTTATGAGGGAGATGTGTCAGAAAAAGGATGTCCCAACCTGCAATTTACAAAATGTTCTCACAACGACACAACCAAAGAGCAGAGTTAAATCACATGATCGATATGTTCCCATCCAAAATCAATTACTAATGATGTCTATTTGAAAAGGAAGCCTAAAAGTAAAAAATAAATTCTTAACCAGTATGGAACCTTAGGAGGGAAGTTTATGATAAACCTTAAAACAAATTTACAACCATTCTGGATCACCAAATCATGAATCACCTTAACTTATTAACCATTTATTTAAAGTATCTACATATGCATTACTCAAAATATATACACTTCTTTTTTCTTTTTCTTTTTATTTAAACAAAATGAAAATATGCAAATAAGACTTTGTTGAAACAAGGCCATTGCCTTGACTTGGTGATAAGATATTGGCAATGCCACTCACAAACCTTATCCGGAAACTGAACAAGCTAGCTTTGTAAGGAGTCTCCTTGTATTTTAGCTTTTGACACTAAAATAAATTACCATGGCTTGGTAACGATCAGGTGATAATTCTAGTCCAAAAGAAAGTTCATGATCATGGTAGGGATGGCTTGTAATAAGAACCCCCTATCGTTAAATACAACAAGTTTTCTTATAAAAAGGAAACAAAAATTTAATGATTTGTAAATTTCAATGCACTACCATGGCTTGGTGACCATGTTCTAGTAGCGTTACTCATTGACGTTTGCAGATCATGAATGGACCAACCTGTAATAGGATCTTCCACCTTCCAACAGCAACTGAAAGTCACCTCCCTAGCTTGGTGACCATATGTGGATATTTCATTCCACTGAGCATCTATGAACATAATGGACTGGCTTGTGATAAGACCCCCCATCTTGCAATTTACAGTTATTAAAGTGCATTACTTTAAAGGTGATCATAATGGGATCCAAAATAGATTAGGGTTGACCAAGCTATAAAGATATGCTGCCAATCACTAATGAAACATAAGGTAATAAAACCTAATCACTTCTATAACTTCAATTAACAAAATGAAACATCTTAAATATGGTGATTGAGGTGGGAAAGTATCAATTAAAGCTCTGCAAAAGATTGTCTATTTCATTTCATGAAAATATTTTCAGATATAGGCTGAGTAAAATAAAACTGACAGAACAACCCCAAAACTCATACTATATTGATCTGGGATAGACTAATCAGCAGCCTCTGCCAAATGTGTGGACATTATTATGATTCAAAAGAAAACCGAAATTTAAAAGGAAAACAAAAGGAAAACAAACAAAGGAAAGAAAGAAAATAAAGCAAACCACACTTATGTACAGATGAAACCATTACTCCTCTAAACAAAATAATTTTTGAGCAGCCGTACATTCATTGGATAGGTCTCTAAGACACCTTCCAATGTTTGCAACCAGATAGTACTAGGACCAAACTTTTTCTTCTATAATGAATGGTCATATCCATAAGCGCTGAAATTTGGTATAATCATTCTTATATTTATGTTGCATATCCTATTTTAACACCAAATCTCCCACCATGAACTCCCTATCAGTTGAGTACTTCTCATCAAACCATCTCTTCACTAACTGTCGGTGCTAATATAGCTTATTCTTAGATTTTCCCTATCATCTTCCAACTTAAGTAATATATCAATCCTTTTCTGGAGTGGAGAGGAATCATATTATTGTATTGAATGTGCTAATTGTAGTGAAGGAATCATAAGATTGGATGGTAAGATGTCCTCCTTACCGTAGACCAAATAGTAAGGGCAGTTACCAAAGACTGCTTTTGGGGTGACACAGTCTGCCCAAAGATAATTATATAGTTGGGTGTGCCAATCCTTATGGTGGGCGGCTACTGTCTTCTTTAATATGTTAATCAGGTTTTTATTGGAAGACTCAGCTAGTCCATTTCCTTGTGGATAGTAATTGGCAGAATATTTCAGTTTTATCCCTTTTTGTATTGGAGAAAACCCACTATGGCTTGGGAATACCACAATAGACAGATGACTACCAGAAATCAACTCAATTCTCAAAACAATGCTATTATAAATGATAATGTTAATATAATGGAGAAATGTAACCAACCTCAATCCAAACGTTTGATGTAGATCCCCGTTGGAGCTTTCAATCCACGCACTTGAAATCTGCAAATTAGTCTTGACAGCCAATATCCAACAAGTACATATAATATATAAATGACATTAACATTATCAATAACAATGGTCCATAATATCACAAGCAAATGTAACCCAATGTATAATAAACAATATTCACAACATGATGGACGAGAATATGAGTATTTCTATTAATGAACAATAAGAAGTAAAAAGTGATACGACCTCTTGCCGGCAACCAATCTGAACCAAGATCTAGATCAATCCACTTGTGCCTCCACCACTTCAATCCTCCATGAATGGAAAACTCAAACTAGAAAGGAGTTTGGAAGGTGAACATAAGGGGTTCACAACTACAAGGATCAATGAGTGCAGACTCAAGATAGGGAAAAAAATCCACTAGAGTTCTCTTGCTATTCTCTTCTTTCTCCCGTCCATAAGCCATATGTGCTCAATATATATTCCTCTCAAAGGTAGGTGAAAGGACACATCGAGGCATTACTCGGGAAGATGGAGAGCCAAAGGTCACCCAATGACTGCTTTTTGGGAGTAAAAAGTAATTAATAGTGGGTTTTACCATTTTATTTGATACGTGTGGGTTATAGTGATGCAACTCGCGGGTACGCATGCTATAGTGATGCAACATGCGGGTAGGAATAAAAATAGGAAAAAATAGTGTCTGAAGGATATAAGTGGATCCGAGTCACTGAAATGGATCCTACAGGCCAAATAATGCTGATGCTCACAGGGTGGAAGATTACAATGTAACAGATGCCCCCTAATGTGTGAGGTCAGAGACTGTTGCTACAATGGATGAAATACATTATAAAACTTAGAAGTGGAGTGATGGAGACACAAGTGGAAAGAGCAGCTCACTCGTCATAATACAATAGTATCTCTGAATACATGTCGGTATTACAACAATCTGATACAATGGCCATGGATAGGCAGTATATGATGAATACATGTCATAAGTGATCATAGTCATGATCCATCTACAGTAAGATATGGTCTCCTGCTGAAAAGGAAACAACTGGTGCAAACTGGAGGTACAAACTGCTGATATCTGAGAGGTGATATCTCAGATGTAAAGTCAAAGTCATATGTAGCATACTAAATGCCACAATCGCCTGGGGTCTTCTACACAAGTCTTCGACGGTGCAAGTCCCATCAAGTGAATAAAGGAGTTGGGGTCGAACCTGATGAGACATCGTCTGATTACCGGTCAATGATGTATACCATTAACAGACGCGAGATGACCCACCAATAATGAAAATGGGCATCAAGGCACATATCACAATCATCAGAGTGTGAATAAATGGGTTGAAGTCGAACACTAGGATGAATCCATCGAATAAGGGACATTGATGTATTCCCAACACTGCCGATGGCAAGAGAACCTGCCACTAATGACTGCAAGCCTCAAGGTACTCAACTGAACTTTAAGCCTCAAGTCCCAGAATAAATTAGTTGGAGTTGACAGAACGAGACTTGCTGGAGGGAGGGCATTAAGGCATCCCCCATTGACCAGCACGAGGTACCAGCAATGCTGAAATATTTGGAATATCTCAGGTGAAATGGACTAACTCAATAAGGATGGCCGACATACAATAGTCAAGAGGTCTGAGGAGTGGCCGACACTGGTTTCAGGCTTTCCTTTGAACAAGAGCATGAGCAGATGGATAGACTCAAGCAACATAGACTTGACATAAGCTGTGCAATGCAGGAGGCATTACAGGGGGCTCCATAATGACTGGAAGCTTAACCAATCGGTGGAGAAAACTGAGAAACAAGTACAGCTCCTAAGGTCCAACTATAGTCCCGACTCATAATGTACGGAGTGGAATAAATGCTCTGTTCAAATGTTGACGCAATAGCTGCCAACAAGAAATAGTGACCATAATACCGTCTGGCTTTTTGGAATATTTGATTTTTTTTTGGTCTTTTTCATATTTGGGAAAATCTTGAAAAAGAATAAAATTGCTTATAGTACAACAAGTGAGGGAATGAGTGTCAAATAGCTAGAAGACTAGTCCCAAGCAGTGGAACATACCTATGCTCAATGCAAGGAAGTGCATGCGGGATGTGGACACTCGGGGGTATGTTCCCTCAGGGTCAAAAGGTCATCAAATTGTGAAGGGAAAATATAAGCTCTGTAGGGGTTGACAGGGAAAAGTGCTCAGGCACCAAGCTAACAATTGAGTAAGCGGGAGCCGACACAAGGCTCAAGCAACAAGCAGGATGATGCAATGCAATCACAACATGATGTAAAAGGGAAGTCCTTTTTTGTAAAGTTAGTCTCCTCGCCCGAAAAAGTGTAAAACAATGAGAGAAGAACTCTTCTAGTCACGTATGACTAGAGTATACCTTTTTTGTAATTAATCCACAAAGGTCCAGAAAAGGGGTAAACTTATACCTAAGTGAATGTCACTTCAAATCCTTTAACGAGTATGAAATGACAAGTATACTCGACAATCTTGTTTGATTTGAAAAAGCCTAACAAGGGCTTAAAAAAGACTTTATAAAAATCTTTTTCATAAAGGTTTAACGAGTTCGAAAAAGTAAACTCGTGACCTCCTTATTGTTTTTAATGAGCTCAAAGAAGATATGGAAGAAAGCTCGTAATGAGAGCAGACGAATGTCAAGGACATGCGAGACTAGTTCCAAGCGCATGGGACAAAGCTATGCATAATGCAAGGAACATGAGCAAGATAAGGACACTCAAGGGGTGTCTGCAAATTCGGATAGTAATAGGTTCAAATGCATCATAACAATGGGGAGGCCTAAACCTATATGCAAGGTTCCGAATATTCCTACCATGACCGAAGCAAATGTCGAAAAGGACCAGTAAACAAGTATAAGTCCAGCTAAGAATCTTGTCTCCAAGAAACATAAGTACCAAGATCATCTCTAAAACGTACATAAAGAAAAATCTAATACAAGTCACTGCGGTGGAAACATTTTCAACTTCACTATTGTTAACCTCAGACATAACGCAGGTAGAGCTAACCACTGAAGGTGCCATAGTACCAATACCTGAGGGATCAAAATGATCATCTTCAAAATGAAGAGCAAAGCTGAAGGATGTGAAGGAATATGCAGTGACAAATTCATCATCACAGGAGTTGGAAATTCTATAAGTAGAATCAAACTCATCAGGATCACCGATTTGCAGATCTATAGGAGAGTCTAAAGACTTGTCACTAGGGAAATAAGAGTTTAATGTCAAACCGGGGCTAGACAAAACTATGCCTGGATCAAAATGTATGGCAGACTGTATTCTAGACTTATCTTGTTCAATAAGGTCAAGGGTAGGAGGGGAATGAGATCTATGATAAAGATCCCCCCACGACTTGTCATCACCACCCATGGCCTCAATAAAAACTTCATCTGAAGGTAACATACCATCAAGGAAACCATGTGAACAAGATAGGTTGACTGCACATGCGGGAAACATAACGGGATCTTCCTCTACTGTCTGGGAAGAAGAGAGATCCGGATCTGGAGTGGTTTGTTGGATATGATCGTAAGTGAGCTCTGCTATAGATAAAGGAATAGACATCCCAACGTGCACAATGTCTCCAGACTTGGAATTCGTGGATGGTAAAGTCCACGGATCATCTAAATAGGAGAGAACCTGGATGGTAAAGTCCACGGACATTGATGTATTCCCAACACTGCTGATGGCGAGAGAACCTGCCACTAATGACTGCAAGCCTCAAGGTACTCAACTGAACTTTAAGCCTCAAGTCCTGGAATAAATGAGTTGGAGTCGACGGAATGAGACTCGCTGGAGGGAGGGCATTAAGGAATCCCCCATCGACCAGCACGAGGTACCAGCAATGCTAAAATATTTGGAATATCTCAGGTGAAATGGACTGACTCAATAAGGATGGCCGACATGCAATAGTCAAGAGGTATGAGGAGTGGCCGACAATGGTTTCAGGACTTCCTTTGAACAAGAGCATGAGCAGATGGATAGACTCAAGTAGCATAGACTTGACATAAACTGTGCAATGCAGGAGGCATTATAGGGGGCTCCATAATGACTGGAAGCTTAAACAATCGATGGAGAAAACTGAGAAACAAGAACAGATCCTAAGGCCCAACTATAGTCCCGACTCATAATGTAAGGAGTGGAATAAATGCTCTGTTCAAATGCGACGCAACAGCTGTCAACAAGAAATAGTGACCATAATCCCGTCCGGCTTTTTGGAATATTTGATTTTTTTTTGGTCTTTTTCATATTTGGGAAAAGCTTGAAAAAGAATAAAATTGCTTATAGTACAACAAGTGAGGGAATGAGTGTCAAATAGCTAGAAAACTAGTCCCAAGCAGTGGAACATACCTATGCTCAATGCAAGGAAGTGCATGCGGGATGTGGACACTCGGGGGTATGTTCCCTCAGGGTCAAAAGGTCATCAAATTGTGAAGGGAAAATATAAGCTCTGTAGGGGTTGACAGAGAAAAGTGCTCAGGCACCAAGCTAACAATTGAGTAAGAGGGAGCCGACACAAGGCTCAAGCAACAAGCAGGATGATGCAATGCAATCACAACATGATATAAAAGGGAAGTCCTTTTTTATAAAGTTAGTCTCCTCGCCCGAAAAAGTGTAAAACAATGAGAGAAGAACTCTTCTAGTCACGTATGACTAGAGTATACCTTTTTCGTAATTAATCCACAAAGGTCCGGAAAAGGGGTAAACTTATACCTAATTGAATGTCACTTCAAATCCTTTAACGAGTATGAAATGACAAGTATACTCGGCAATCTTGTTTGATTTGAAAAAGTCTAACAAGGGCTTAAAAAAGACTTTATAAAAATCTTTTTCATAAAGGTTTAACGAGTCTGAAAAAGTAAACTCGTGACCTCCTTACCATTTTTAATGAGCTCAAAGGAGATATGGAAGAATGCTCGTAATGAGAGCAGATGAGTGTCAGGGACATGCGAGACTAGTTCCAAGCACATGGGACAAAGCTATGCATAATGAAAGGAACATGAGAAAGATAAGGACACTCAAGGGGTGTCTGCAAATTCGAATAGTAATAGGTTCAAATGCATCATAACAATGGGGAGGCCTAAACCTATATGCAAGGTTCCGAATATTCCTACCATGGTCGAAGCAAATGTCGAAAAGGACCAGTAAACAAGTATAAGTCCAGCTAAGAATCTTGTCTCTAAGAAATATAAGTACCAAGATCATCTCTAAAACGTACATAAAGAAAAATCTAATACAAGTCACTGCGGTAGAAACATTTTCAACTTCACTATTGTTAACCTCAGACATAACGAAGGTAGAGCTAACCACTGAAGGTGCCATAGTACCAATACCTGAGGGATCAAAATGATCATCTTCAAAATGAAGAGCAAAGCTGAAGGATGTGAAGGAATCTGCAGTGACAAATTCATCATCACAGGAGTTGTAAATTCTAGAAGTAGAATCGAACTCATCAGGATCACCGATTTGCAGATCTATAGGAGAGTCTAAAGACTCGTCACTAGGGAAATAAGACTTTAATGTCAAACCGGGGCTAGACAAAACTATGCCTGGATCAAAATGTATGGCAGACTACATTCTAGACTTATCTTGTTCAATAAGGTCAAGGGTAGGAGGGTAATGAGATCTATGATAAAGATCCCCCCACGACTTGTCATCACCACCCATGGCCTCAATAAAAACTTCATCTGAAGGTAAAATACCATCAAGGAAACCATGTGAACAAGATAGGTCGACTGCACACATGGGCAACATAACGGGATCTTCCTCTATTGTCTGGGAAGAAGAGAGATCCCGATCTGCAGTGGTTTGTTGGATATGATCGTAAGCGAGCTCCGCTATAGATAAAGGCATAGACATCCCAACGTGCACAATGTCTCCAGACTTGGAATTTGTGGATGGTAAAGTCCACAGATCATCTAAATAGGAGGTCCGGAATAACATATTATTCGAAGGAGGAGACGCATTGTCGGTAATGGTTCCAATAAAATTCATAGGTGCAAAATGGTTAAAAGTTCCCATCAATGAGGGGTACATTCCAACACCTATGTTCCCAGTTTCTGGTTGAGAATTAGAAACTTGTGGGACTACGGATCCTGTGGATGCTGCAGAATGAGTGCCAACAAAATCCATCTGATCGATTGTCACAATCTTGCCTTCATGGGGAAAGCAAATAACTCTAAATACAGTAGACGCGACATCCTTCATATCATACATCCAGTTCCGACCCAGTAAAAGGTTGTAGTCGATGGGTGCATCAACCACTTCGACTTCAATAGGCACAGACTTACCTCCCAAGGAGACAACAAGGGAAGGGATAATTCCATGTAGAGTAAAAGATCTACCATCGAATGTAGTAAGTGTAGTTCTAGACGGGAGTAGAGGAGGAGAGCCAAGAGCTTTCCAACAAGCTAACGACATTACTGACGCAGAGGCACCTTCATAAACCATAGTACATTTGACGAAGCTCTTAAGGAAAACCACTTGGATTTGAAAATCCATGTGGTAAGGTAAGCGAGGCTGGACATCAGTAGTATCGAAGTTGATAACACTAGGATTTCCCCCATCCTGAACTCCTAACGCACTGAAAAGGGCATGCTTCTGAGAGGGACAGGCTTGCAAGACCTCGAGAGCTGACATGGCACATGGAGTTTGGCCCAAATCTTCTATGATGGAGTAGTTCTGGGCGGCTCGAGCATTTAGATTATGCGTGGAGCACTTGAGAACACCTTTTGGTATCCGCGGCATAGTGGAGGGCTTCTCGATATGCAAGGATCTGTCAGGAGGAGGGGGAGGCTCATTCTCCAAATTGGGTTGTGGTGCACCATAATCGCGCTGACGAGTAGCAACACAAACCTCCGACTGAACCATATTCACACATCCATAACCACTAGTATTGGAAGAAGACATTGTCATTTCATTAGTACCATAACCAGTGGTGGGAGCATGCGAAGCCATGTTTTGATGATGAGGAAGGGGATCCTTCAACACAGCTGGGCTCTGTTCCAAATGCTTCGATGCTTCTTCAATTTGAGGACATAAGTGAGTAAGATGATCTTCCCCACAAAGCTTGCAAGGGAATTTCACCTTACGCCTAGGTTTACGATCCTCGCTAGCATTACCACCTTCCCAAGGAGGGTTGGCATTCTCTTTACGAGGAGTATTACGATTTCTATTGTTATTACTTCCATTTTTTCCACCCCTACGATTATTTCTCCCCTTTTTCTTACCACCAGGTTGCTAGTTACCTGACGGTTTCGTTGATTGCACATTGTGTACATCAGACGACGGAGTGGAAGTGGACAAGGTGTGAACCTGTCCGGGAGCAGACTAGTTTACTGATAAATTTTGCATTTGATTAGCTACCAAGTCTACAGGGTGAGTGCATGCAGACCCCACGATGCTATCAACATGTGGTCCAGGAACTGACGTGGGCTCATGTCTTGTTCTCGGTGCATAAGGAATAATGTCATACAAAATGCCAGACTAAGAGTAAAGTAGATCTAATTGCTGGACTTTCAAGATAGCTTGTTCCTCAGTCACAATGCCGGACATCGAAACATCCTTAGCAATGTATGGAAGTAGATACTTAAGGAACCATTCCAACAGGAACTCTAGAGGAATGTTGGCTTTCACTAATCTCTTCTGTCGATGCCACTCTTGAACATGGTCAGATATATGTGTGGCCTTATTCTGACGGAAGGTGGACAACAACTCAGTACCAATATCATAACGAACCGGTAACTAGAAATGGTCTAAGAAAACCAAAGCAATCTCGTTGAATCCCCTATAGGTGTTTCCAGGAAACTCCACATACCACTTCGCGGCTACCCTCATGAGGGTGCGTTGAAATAGTCATAATCTAATGGAATCATGATTCAAAGAGTTGGAGGAGCACCAAAGGTGAAACTTCGTGACATGATCTCCTAGGTCCTCACCACCTTTCCCCTCAAACTTCGGGATGTCCGAAGGGAGCTTGGTAGGGACCGGGGACCAAGTAGGGTCATGATACACCGGATCATTCGTAAGCTTCGAAAGATCCGGGAGATTCAAGCGTGCAAGGAACGGGCGCTGAGGCTGGAAAGGTTGATTATAAGCCCCCATAAAAGGTTGGTTAAACGGAACTGTGTTATAAGATGGAACAAAAGTTTGACCATGAGGATTAAACTATTGATAATGAGGACCTAACGGTCCATAAGCTTTCCCATGGCCATAAGATTGATAACCTCCTTCTGCCTGATCCATTTGAGAGTAAATAGGTATATGCATGTTTTGGGCACCATATTGGGGTGGTGGGTTGTACTGGTGGCCAACACCGACTGTGTTGTAGTAAGAGTTGCCACCATGAGTATGGAGCATGTATGTACTATTCATAGCGGGAACCATGTTGTAATGACCGTAATGGTATGGTGTGTTCCCACCCCCAGCATTAGGATTAGCTTGAGCAGTCGTGTGGTGACCAAAATCATGAGAAGTATTCCCAGCCCCAACATTGATGTTACTAGTAGCAGGGATGGTGGCGTGATGTCCATGTGGATAGGAGATATTCCCACCCCCTACATTAGCATTACTAGTGGCGGCAGTGGATGCAAAAGTGTGCGGTATGTGTCCACCCCCGTGGTTGGGATAAGCATTAACATCTGTAAAATTAGTCTTGGGTTGACGAGTAGCGACAGATGTATTAGGTGGTGGATGGTGAGTCGTGTTCCGAACAATGTTTCGATTAGGTTGGGTAATCCTAGGAGGTGGTCGTCTTCCAACATTAGCATTGTTAGGAATCTGACCAGTCCCCATACTATGTGTGTGGGTGGACAACGTAGTGCCCCCAGCGAGGGTAGTGCCCCCAGAGGGTATAGTACGGCTAACACTTTGACTAGTGCCAGCGTGACTACCAAACGTAGTGGAAGGTTCAACAGTACTATGACTAGGCATACCAAAAGAGAGTGGGGTTGATCGTAGGGCCCGTGTCATCATGTAACTCATGCATCCCGTATCTATAACTGCGTGGAAACGAGGGAACGAAAGGCTCATCCTATTCTTCACCCTTGGGTAAGTCAGGCATTCCGTAAAGATAATTATCCGAATTCGAAGGATAAAACGAATCTCAATCAAGTGGATTAGGCCAAATAGAACCAGGTTGAGTATCAGGTGGATCACCTCCCCACTCCTCACGAGGAGTATGGGGATCGGAAGTATGGTCAACTCTACCCGAAGGAGTCGAATGTTTTTCCTTAGTATTAGGATCAACCATGATGTCTTGGACATAAGTCTCATAAGAATTCGAAGACTCAAAGGGGGCCCTCCGGCGTCCTCTAGTAACACGACGTGAAAGCTCGAGTGGCTTTAAACCAACCAAACGACGAGACCAGCGGAGAGTAGGGCTCCGCACCACGATATATCTAGAGAGAATATATAATCAAAATGTCCCCTAAAGGCCAACTATCAATCAAAAAATAGTAAATAAAAAACACACACCTAAAGAAACTACAGCCAAGAGCAGACAAACAGAGTGGCTAAATGAGATCCCGACACTAGAGTCGGTATGTCTCGCCTAGGAGAGGCTTGAGACTCCCAAAATATAGCTGGAGGTAACAAAATCAGTTATAGAGATACCCAGGCTTCACTGCGTGTATAGGGTCAAGTCCACTGCACAAACACAACTGTGCTGTCCAATCCCTATCTGACTCAGGACACAAACAGCATAACCACTGCAAGTACCCTGTGCGATACCTAGGTAAGGCAACTATGGTCACCGCAATATAACCAATGCTCAGGGGGACAGTCGCAGGTGGGACCCATCGTATGAGCAGGGTAGATAAGCCTGAATCACAAGAGGATGAACCTCAAGTACCCCCAGATACGAACAAATCCTGGATATATCTCCCACGTTCAGCCGGTATCAGAGGGATATCTCCTCAACCAACCTCCCGTGACCTCGTGCTTAACTCTGGATTGAGTAGAGCTTCCTGAGAACACCGATCTATACCATGGATTCCTCCACTCCCTGGTTAGAGACCTAATGTTTCATCTAGTAGTCTTGGATTGTTAACTCATAATGATCTATTCCAAGACTCTAAACCTATGCTAGTTGGTGTACCCTATAAATAAAATCAGTCTAATCAATTTTAAGATTAAGCGTTCATTTTAGTGGTTGTGGTTACTCAAGGGATATGATCGTGAAACTAGTGATGTGTAGACTCAATAGTATGCAAAATCGTCCAATCCTAGACTCATCTATCCAATAAAACAATGTCACTAATATGCAAAATCAACCAACAATTCTGAAACAAAGATGCAATCTTTTATCTTTTCGATGCACAAGTAGAACCTAAATGAAGGCAACAAGCACTCAATGTAAGATGCAGTACATGAAAGTAAAATATTTTGTATTTTCCCTTATAAACAAGAAGGAAAATATAGATGGAATGAAAAAATGCAAGCAAAATCTTACTATTCAGTCATTGAAGTGCTGAGAAGATCACTAAGGAAACCCAGCAGATCCTAAACAGAAAGACTTAGCCTAAACAACAAGACTCAGCCAAAGGAAAGAGCTCAAAAGGAAAAAACCAAGAGGCTAAATCCAAAGATTGGTAAAAAACCAAGAAGGCTCAAGCAAGAGAAACGAAGAGTTTTGGTCACAACCAAGGCATGAGATAGTCAAGAAAGAGGTCAACAAAGACTCAAAAACAACCAAAGCCAACCCAACAACAACCAATAGCCATAAACCAACAAAAGCCGAAGTTATACGCTATTGTCGAAGGAATACCTATGGGTACCCGCGAGCAGTAGATTAAACAGAGGCGGGTATACGTGAGCTGAGCTAAGCTAGCCCGCGGGTGAGGAAAGGCAAATGGGAAAATAAAGAGTCCAAGTGCTCAGAAAAAGCAATTTTTCTATGGTGTATCTTAACGGCCAATCAGTGACATAGGGCTTCGATAAACAACAACTCTAATTATGGACTAATGCTCAAAAAATTTCCCAAACATGGATGTTTTCCCCAACAGAGTCGCCATTTCTGTATTGGAGAAAACTCATTATGGCTTGGGAATACCACAACAGATAGATGACTACCAGAAATCAAATCAATTCTCAAAACAATGCTATTATAAATGATAATGTTAAGATAATGGAGAAATGTAACCAACCTCGATCCAAACGTTTGATGTAGATCCCTGTTGGAGCTTTCAATCCATGCACTTGAAATTTGCAAATTAGTCTTGACAGCCAATATCCAACAAGTACATATAATATATAAATGACATTAACATTATCAATAACAATGGTCCATAATATCACAAGCAAATGTAACCTAATGTATAATAAACAACATTCACAACATGATGGACGAGAATATGAGTATTTCTATTAATGAACAAGAAGAAGTACAAAGTGATACGACCTCTTGCCAGCAACCAATCTGAACCAAGATCTAGATCAATCCACTTGTGCGTCCACCACTTCAATCCTCCATGAATGGCAAAATCAAACTAGAAAGGAGTTTGGAAGGTGAACATAAGGGGTTCACAACTACAAGGATCAATGAGTGCAGACCCAAGATAGGGAAAAAATCCACTAGATTTCTCTTGCTATTCTCTTCTTCCTCCCATCCATAAGCCATATGTGCTCAATATATATTCCTCTCAAAGGTAGGTGAAAGGACACATCGAGGCGTTACTCGGGCAGATGGAGAGCCAAAGGTCACCCAATGATCGCTTTTTGGGAGTAAAAAGTAATTAATATTGGTTTTTACCATTTTACTTGATACCCGCGGGATATAGTGATGCAACTCACGGGTACGCATGCTATAGTGATGCAACATGCGGGTAGGAATAAAAATAGGGCAAAATAGTGTCTGAAGGATATAAGTGGATTTGAGTCACTGAAATGGATCCTATAGGCCAAATAATGCTGATGCTCACAGGGTGGAAGATTACAATGTAACACTTTTTCAAGGGCATATTGGGTAAGGTCGATAGAGGAGAAATAGGAAGCATTGTCAAAAACAAAAACTCAGGTGCTCCGAACCTAGTGACTATATGACTCTCGAGAAACGATATCACTGAGTTGGTGTTGGCAACTCTAAGAGGAACTGCCTCTACCCATCCGGTAAAGTAGTCCGTGGTTGTTAGGATATATTTATGTTGCAAGGAGGAGGCAGGGGTAATAGGTCCAACAAAATCCAGGCCCCATTGTTGAAATGGAAACTGGATTCTAACTAGCTGAAGGGGAAATGCAGGCTTCTTGACTTTTCCAGCACATTTTTGACATGCTTCACATTTCCTAGTAAAAGAATAATCATCTCTGAATAAAGTTGCCTAGTAGTAGCCTGCTCTCAGGATCTTGTGGGCAATAGTTTCCCCTGAGAAGTGTCCTCCTACAGGTCCTGCATGAAATTCCAATAAAATGTTGTCAATTTCAATTCTCTCCAAACATATGAGAAACACACCATCATAATTTTTCCTAAACAATATACCATCAATGAACTGATATGGTGTAGCCTTTAATCTTAAGGCCCTACGCATTTTAAAATCAAGGGTTTTAGGAGCAAACCTGTGTGTTAGAAAAAACTTGATGTCATCATACCATTCAGACGTTTGAGTTGTAATAACATTTACATAACCTTCTGATGTGCTTTCTTCTTGAACCCACTCAAGTTGTTGTTGTACAGGGTCGTTGGACTGAGTAGTGAGTAAGCACAAACCTTGGCCTTTTATCATTTCAGTTGGTCTGATCTCAAGGTCATATTCTTGGCGAGCTATCATCCAATGAGCGTATTTTTCACCCAGCTCCTTTTGGATCAAAACATTCTTGATGGCTGCATAGGTGACAATAACCTTAGTCTTATATTTGAGAAGGTAGGGTCTATAGTGTTTTACCGACTTATAGACCGCATAGGCTTGTTTATCAATCTGGGAATAGTTTAGTTCTGCCCCTTTAAACATGGAGCTCATGAAGGAGATCAGAATCTCAACATCATCAGGATGTTTCTGCGTGAGAACAGCTGCATATGAGAAGTCAGTGGTGA
Source organism: Larix kaempferi (assembly GCA_027924585.1). NCBI lineage: Eukaryota > Viridiplantae > Streptophyta > Pinopsida > Pinales > Pinaceae > Larix > Larix kaempferi. The sequence continues at coordinate 209,140 of BSBM01001510.1, forward strand.
ATATATATAAAATAAAATCTTTGGTTAAATCGGGAGACATCAGAGCGGGAGCTTCTGCAATGGCCTTCCGAATTTCAGGAAAGGTGTTTCTCTGTTCATCCGACCATTTGAACTGTGCGTCCTTTTTAATCAGTTGTTGGTTTGACAATCCGTGCAAAATTCAGAACAAATATTCTAACAAAATTAATCTTACCTAAGAACGACTGCATGGCTTTTCGAGAGCTGGGAAGTCTGATATTGGCAATATATTCTGTGCGCTCTGGGTCAATAATCATGCTGTGTTTTGAAACAATGAAATCCAACAGCTTACCTTCAGTGACAACAAAGAAGGATTTCTTCAAATTCAATGAAATCCCGTATTTTCTGCACCTCTCAAACACTTGTTTAAGAGTAGACAAATGTTCATGTTTCCTTTTAGAATAAATCGTAATTTCATCCAAATAAACAACAATAGAATTATGCATTAATCCCCTGAAAGCTATGTCCATAGCTCTATGGAAAGTGGCACCTGCATTTATCAATCCAAAAGGAATTCGTTTGTAAGCAAAAGTTCCCCAAAGGGTTCTGAAAGTTGTTTTCAATTGGTCAACAGGGGAAACTAAAACTTGATTGTACCCTGAGAAGCCATCTAGCAGAGAGAACTATGATAATATGCAGGAATATCTAACAGTTGTAACAAACCTCACATAAAACTCACTCAAGAAGTGCAGAGAATAAGAGAAGAATGTAGTCAATAATAACTCATGAAGATAGAAAATGGAGAATAGCAGTATAGTCATACATCAGCTGTGATCCGGCACTGTGAAAAATGAATACAATACAATAACTGTCAATATAATTCGAATTAACCAAGAGGTCATTCGAATCATCCTCAGTGTCTAGCTTGGATAACATTGGAGACATCATCCAATCAGTAGTATCAGTCATAAATGGTCAATAGCCATTCAAATGATTCTAACTGAGTCTAACAGAACCATCTAGGCACAAATCATGGGATGGAGACTCCAAGGAGGGTGCATGAGGCTATTAGAAGGTCAAGTGGCACTCCAAAACTAGCTATCTGGGAGCTATAGGCAGTTAGGATGAGCAATCAATGGAAGAACTACTCAATCAATGCTCTAACTGAATGTTAACTCCTGGTAGGTGAGAAAAGGAGCACATGTCATGCAGGTGAGTAAAACAAGGCACATCAAATAGGTAGGAGGGATACTGGGGGCTGAAGACATGCTCTAGGGAGCTGAAATTAGGCTCTAGGAGTTGGGGAGACCACCAAAATGATGATTGAATGCATGCAGATGCATGCATGATGACTGGATGCATGCAGATGCATGCATGATGACTGGATGCATGCAAAATGCATGCAGGCATGCAAATATGAAAAATGATGGTGAGAATATTCCAACACCCCCCTGCAAGCTATACTATGAGGTAATAACTGAAAACAAAAAAATAGGGCCCTGGTGTCTGAGACCAAAGGTCACCCCGTACAACAATCTAAATAATAAATTAGGAAAGAGGGAAAACCCAGTGGGAAGAAATCCCTCCCTCAAAATAGACTGAAGGATGATAATGTAGCATGTCATCACTCACCCTAGAAGGAGGCAAGTGTCCTTCTTTTCTGAAGAAGGATCGATCAATCTGAAATGGATCAGTAATGTGAGAAGGATGACCCTTCCATTCTGAAAATCTGATCTGGTTCTCCGTCGATCAGTTGGATCACCAACCAAATCACCGACATATCTAAGAGTAATGGTTTCCCATCGAGGAAGAGGAGGATCATCATGTGAAAGATCATCAGGTTCTTATGGAACTGGATCTCCCATTCCCTCATCTTCATCATCAATTTCTCGACCTTCAGGTTCTTGTGATCTGGGTCTAGCATTCGCTCTTCATCATCTCCATCTTCAGATTCTGAATCTGAAATCTCATATGATGATGCTTCGCTCTCTTGATCATCAATCAAAGGAGGAGTGGTAGGAAAGCTATCTTTCTCAACAGAAGGAGTATCATGGAGAGGCCATTCCTCAAACTGTACACTCCTTTCCAGGAATGTGGCCATGGTAGTAGGATCAAGAAGCTTGTAGGCCTTTGCATCCAATGCATAGCCCACCATAATACACTCTCTGCTTTGTGGATCTAGGGCTCTCCTTTTGTCAATTGGAATCCTTTCCCATGCTCTAGATCCAAACACTCTAAGATGATATACAACAGGTTTGTATCCCATCCATGCTTTGAAAGGAGTAATGTCATTCAGTCCTTTGTGAGGAACTCTGTTATGAAGATAGGAGGCACAGTTCATGGCTTTTGCCCAAAGACTAGGGTGAAACCCTTTCGACTTTAGCATGTAGGTGGCCATTTCTTTGAATGTTCTATTCTTCCTTTCAACTACACCATTCTACTATGGTGTATAGGGAACAATACGTTGCATCTCAATGCCCTCTTCAGCAAAAAAGGTTTGAAAATCACCCTTAATGTACTCACCTCCATTGTCAAGGCGAATGGATTTTATCCTTCTATCTGAAAACTTTTTTGCATAAGACTTGAAAAAATTAAAGAATCCAAATACTTATGACTTCAATCTAAGAAAATATAGCCATGTAAATCTGGAATAATCATCAATAAAGGTGAGTATATACCTTGCTTTGCTTAGAGATAGATTTGGAAATGGCCCAGCAACATCATTGTGGATGATATCTAGAGGATCAGAGGCTCTCCTTGCCTTCCCCTTCTAAAATTTATTCTCACGATGCTTTCCCATCAAACAACCATGACAATTTCCCTTGGAAAACTTGATCTTGGGAAGCCCATAAACCATCTCCTTTGTATGCATGTCATGCCAGTATTGATAGTTAAGATGCCCAAATCTTTCATGCCACAATCTGCTTTCTTCATTGGAATGAGTATGGAGAGCAGATTGCTTTGAGAGAGGTGAGAAGGGTGAGAACTCATACAGTTTAGAGTTGTTATTTGCAACTCCTTTTGCAATGATTTCACCTGAAACCATGTTTTGTATTTCAACTTCATTTGGAGAGAAGATCACTCTATTGGGCTCTCCAATATGATTCATTTGGTACACTGAAGGTAGATTTGCTGTGAGAGATGGAACATAAAGCACATATGAGAAGTAGCCATGGTTAAGATTGATCCTTCCAATCCCCTTAGAGGAGACTTCAGAATCATTACCCAACTTGATGGAAGGGCCAACTGATCATTCAAAGTTGGAGAAGAGATCTTTGGAGGAAGACATATGTCTTGATGCTCCTGAATCTATGATGAAGGAGGATTATTTTGATGCACTTTCCATGAGAGCATGGCATCTTTATTTGTCCTCAGATATAGAAAGTTTAGTATCTTTCTTCCTTGCACATGTAGGTACAGGGAGATTTTTCTTCTCAAGTAACTGAGCCATCAAGTCTATAGTCTTCTTCAGACAATAAATCTCAAGATGAAATCCTTGATGACAGTATGTGCACTTGGATCTCTCCTTCTTAGATTGCTTGTTCTTCTTTGAATTCGAAGCCCCATCTGACTGATATGGAACATCTTTTGGCTTTGTATCATTCGCTCTCTTTTCAAAAAACTTTTTCTTTCCTTTTGCATTTGCTCTTTTGGCCTCAGCAGCTGTAAGGGCCGAATCCAACTTTGGTTTTATAATTCCCATGGAGATTAACTTCTCCTCCTCTTGTGTAAGAGATTGGATGAAGTCATCAAGTGTAGGAAACTTCCATTTTGGAATGGAAATCTTAGCTGAATGAAATGTGGAGATAAAAACCGAAAAATTTAGCCCCAATTTTGATAGAATGGCAAGTATGAGTTGCTTGTCTTATTTCACTATCTCATATCTCTTCAACTTTGAAATCAAGATTTTGAACTTGGTTAAGAAGGCATTGATGGATTCGAAGCTTTCAGGACTCAATGAGATGAGCTCATTGTCCAATTTATGACCTTTCAAATCATCTTTCTGTCCAAAGAGGGATTCGAGCTTGTCCCAAACCTCCTTTGGAGATGTTAGATCAATGATATGGAAGTGAAAATCTTCAGAAATTGAGAGAAGAAGTAATCCTATGTCTTCATCAAGCCTATCCAAGTACTTGGATTTCTCTACTACGCTGAGAGGTTTGACCACAGTTCCATACAATATTCTGGAGAGTCTCTTGCACTTCATGAAGATATCCATATTGGCCTTCCATTCGACATAGTTGGAGGAATTGAGTTTTAGATCCATCTGGAGCAGTGGAGAGCGAATTGAAGAGGAATTTGAATGGATGGATAAACCTGCAAAACAAGAATTTTGTTGATGGACATTTGCTACAATTCAAATGAACATTGCCTTAGGACACTGAGCAAATATGACTAAGTCCTTCACACCTGGCTAGACCTCACTGGATTTCTCCAATGAATTCAAGGTAATAGCACCAGGATTTGTTGTGGAAACTCAAAGGCTTCTGGTGCTCAATGAAATACAACTTCTCAATGAACCGTTGCAATGGCTGCAATTCGAATAGCTGCTATCAGCTCTAAAACCATGTGATAATCTGCAGGAAGATCTCACAGCTACAACAAACCTCACACAAAACTCACTCAAGAAGAGCAGAGAAGAAGAGAAGAATGTAGTCAATAATCACTCATGAACACAGAAAATGGAGAATAGCAGTATAGTCATACATCAGTTGTGAGCTAGCACTGTGAAAATTGAATACAATACAATAACTGTCAATAGAATTTGAATTAGCCAAGAGGTCATTCTAATCATCCTCAGTGTCTAGCTTGGATAACATTGGAGACATAATCCAATCAATAGTATCAGTCATAAATGGTCAATAATCAGTCAAATGAGTCTAATTGAGTCTAACAAAACCATCTAGGCACAAATCAGGGGATGGAGACTCCAAGGAGGGTGCATGAGGCTATCAGAAGGTCAGGTGGCACTCAAGAACTAGCTAACTAGTAGGTACAGGAAGTTAGGATGAGTAATCAATGGAAGAACTACTCAATCAATGCTTTAACTGAATGTTAACACCTGGTAGGTGAGAAAAGGCACACATGTCATGCAGGTGAGTAACACAAGGCACATCAGGTAGGTAGGAGGTCTACTGGGGGCTGAAGATGGGCTCTAGGGAGATTAAATTAGGGTCTAGGTGCTGGGGAGACCACCAAAATGATGACTGGATGCATGCAGATGCATGCATGATGACTGGATGAATGCAAAATGCATGCAAGCATGCAAATATGAAAAATGATGGTGAGAATATTCCAACAAGAACATCTCAGCACCTGCAACCTTTTGTAAAATATGCTCCATAGAGGGAACATAATAATTATATTTTTCAGAAGCTTTATTAAGGTTCCTGAAATCAACACAGTCTAATTTCCCCATTCTTCTTCCGAACAAGTACCAAGTTTGCAATCCACCGTGTGTCTGACTGGAAAGACAATTCTTGCTGCTAATAGTTTCTCAAGCTCCTTTTTGACAGATGGTTCTAGGTTGGGATGCATCTTCCTCATTTTTTGTTGGTAAGGTTTAGCATCAGGTTTCATGGGTATGTTGTGATGCATGATATTGGTGTCAAATGTTTTGAGCTCATCATATGTCCAGGAGAACACATCTTTGAACTCTTTGCACAGTTTAATGAAATCTTTCTTCTCCTCGGGAGAGCAATCAATCCCTAAATTAATTAACCGAGGGTTTTTTTCAGTTCCCAGGTTGACAGGTTCATAATTAAGGGATGAGCTTTGAGTTTTACAGTTTGTCTTATGTTTGAATTTTTCTTGCAGATCATAATATTTTTCCATATTGATAAATGACTTGGGAATGAGATTAGAAGGGAGGATAGGATCATATAAAGACTTCTCATCCTCAACTTCATCTATTGCTACGTCTTGGAAAGTATCTTGGGATGTGAGGAAATCTAAAATTTGTTGATCATCATCAAAAACCTTCCAAGTAGTTACATTGTCAGGAATAGAAGGTCTGTAGATTAACTCGATAGAAAAAGTGTTAGGAGACAAACCTTCTGGAGGAATCAATCTGGATGAAGTGTTAGCCAACAGGTCTGCATCAAAATTTTGGGACCTAGGGACTGAATTAATATTGAATGCAGAAAAATAATTAGTCAGATCCATTACAAGCTTCTGATAATTAATCAAACAGGGAGATATGCAATGGATTTTATTTCTCACCTGTTTTACAATAATTTCATAATATCCATAACATTCAATTACCTGAACACCCGGATCAATTGCCTTCCTGAGTCCTTGGACCAGAGCCTCGTATTCAGCAATATTATTGGTGCACTCGAATTCTAGTCTGCAGGCAATATTATTTTGGTCCCCTTTGGGTCAATCAAGACACATCCTGCACCAGCTCCATCCTTAGATCTTGACCCATCAAAGAACAGAGTCCATGCATTTGAATCTATCCTAAAATTAGTATTTACATTATATACATTATGTACAACGAAACCAGAGAATGGGACAGAAGTAAGATTAACAATTTGGGATTGATTCTGAGCATTCTCAACAGGTGATGAATCTGCAAGTAAATCCCCCAAAAATGTTTCAAAAGTGTAGTGTTCTACATGTGAGCTAAAATAAGCAGCGGGCTCACTAGAATCATTCAAATCAGTGACAATTTGTTTCATGTATGGTTCTCTGTTGATTTTGATTATATTAGTTCTTCCATTATAAGGAAGCCATAAATGGGACCAGTCAGTAGCAAAATAGGCTTTGATTTTTTTTGAGCAATCCCTACTTAGCCGCATTCCATACATCTCAGGGATATCAACCACAACTATATCGATAGTTTGGTGGATTCTTGGGTCAGCAAACAAAGTCAAAAGAACATTTTTTAGTTCTCCTACTACCCTAACTTTTGATCGATCAAGTTGAACTATCTACGTAGGGAAAGTTTCCCAAGATGCATTCATCTTTTGCTGACAGATAAGGGAATCAGATTAGATGAAGCCCCTAAGTCTATTATGTAGTTGTGGACATTGCTATTGAAAATTTCGAAAGTGAGCAAGAAAGGAGGTGTTTTCTTACCACATGGTTTCTGGTTACCAGGTTTAGAGTATGTCTCTAAATTATTGTTCTGAACTTCCCTAGGTTTGTTTACAATCATGCTTTTGGTAATATTGTCTCTCATGGCGGGGATTTTCAAAAGTTCAAAAAGAGATATGTTGGCTTTCACCCTTTTCAAGTCATCAATTAAACTATATTCGATCTCAGGAATGACAGTTTCTTTCTGTGTTGCTGCTTTGCCTCTGTTTGGGTTGGAAGTTTAAGGGGAAGATTCTGTGTAGACTTTCCTTTGCTTCTTGTATTATAAGGATGTTGGACATTAAAAAAAACCTCAGGCTCATCTTCCTCTTCAGCCATGGGGAGTTCTGAAAAGTAACTGATAGTGTTGACTTGCTAGTCCTCTTCTTCATCTGGTGGTTCAGGATCTTGATTCTCTTTTGGATTTTCATCAGGGTGATCAGGGGGATTGTGAGATTCAGAAACCAAAGCTTTAAAAATTGAAAGAATTTCTTTAGAATTTAACCCCTCATCAGGATTAGGTGATACTTGATTCCATTGGGGTTGATAAGGCCTCCTAAAAGGTGGTCTATTGAATCCCCTATTGTTGGTTTGGTTTTCTATGTCGGTCTTTTCTAAGTCTACCATTTCATTAGAGATCTTTTGAAGAAACTTTTTCATGTCATTCATTTAAAAAGGATCCCTTTTTTGCACAGTGAGTTTAGGAGGATTATCTTGTTTCTTGCGGAAGGTAGAAGGTTGTTCAGATGAAGTGTCAGGGTTATATTTTAAGCATAACATGTCATTTTCTACCTGGATGGATTCAGCAAAAGCCTCCTACAAGTTATCCTTGTGTGCTCTTTTGACCCACATAGAAATGGGGATAGGTAAACCTTTAATGTAATATGCCACCAACAGTTTTTCCGTAGGAAGAACAGTGGTAGGGATTCTGTTCTTGAGGTAAGAGAAGCTCTGGTTATAAACTTTAACCCTTTTTTTCCCCTTAATTTTCATTGAAGACAAATCTATGACCAGATCCTCGAGAGGTTTTTTCATCTCCAAATTTTTGGATAAAAAGTCTTTAGAAATCATCCCAGGAAGAAATGGATTGGGCTTCTAGGGAAAAGTACCAGGTAGATGCTTTCCCCTCAAATGTGTAAGGGAAAAACCTACAAACTACATCTTCATGTATGACACTCCTAAGTCTGATGGCCTGCATAAAGGTTTTAATATGGTCTAGTGCAGGTGATTTATCATCTGGGTTAAACTTAGGAAGCCACTTTTCAAGACTTTTTGGAAGTCTATGTTGATCCCCAACAATAAATACAGCATCTTGTTCCAGCCAAGGTATGTTTTGGCCTTGTGCCATGGGTATATCCTCTGAAGAAGAACTGGAATTTGACTCACTGTCTGATGATTCCTTAGATGATGACGATGATGATGAAGGAGGTGTTGGTGGTGGTCCACCTATTTCAACGTTGGGTTGTGGGATTTGTAGATCTTGATCTGTTTCTTCAAATAAAGATGAGATTTGGATATCAAGTAACAGTTCCTGTCAGGCCATGTTCAAATTATCTGTATTTTTATTATCAGTGTTTTGATTGTCAGAGTCAGTAACAATCCATGAATCGCTCGGTTGATGTTGTTGGGATAGTCTCCTTGTTAGGTTCTGATTTTCTCCAATTCTCTGGTTTACCCTAGCAATACTATCATGTGTAATTTTTCTTAATTGTTCAAGGGTAAGAGGCTCCCTAGTAGGTGAGCAAAAGATAATTTCAGTCCTAGGGGTTTCTTGTCCTATTACTGGTGTAGCAGGTACTATGGTTGGATCTTGTACTGGTTGTTTTGTGGACATAGATGCTTGTGTTTGACTCCTTGTAACAACCAGTATTCTTGCTGGAGGAGGTCTACTGGTGTTTTGTCTAGGAATAATTGGTCATGGCCCTCTTTCTAGCGCCATTTTTTTAAGCCTCGTGTATGTAAGTGCTAGAATGTTTTTCCAAGGCTAGCAACAGAGGGTGACAACCCAATCTACAAGGCTTCAAACAACTCTGTGCAAGAGCAGTTCTATCCCCAGACTGTTTGGTATATTTGACTCCCACAGATATTAGGCCTCCGCTGGAACTTAAGTGGGTTGATCCTGAGGGATCTGTCTTCCTGTGAAGGAAGATCAATAGATGTTCTATCTCTAGGCGTGCGTAGTATTTACTTTAAAGGAAATCTATGATAAGTTAGATCTAAATTAAAGGAATGTGTTTTGATGTGTAGGACAATCATATCTGGAAATTAATAAGTGTTTCACCAATCAACAGACATGTGAATTAGATCTCTACTTATTAGCTTCAGACATAGTCAGACAATTAAAATTGAATGATTTTAGCTTAAGGGTTGAAGCACATGCAAGATTATCCTATTATAAGATGCTAATTGAAAAATTGGCATTAATTTGATAATAGTTGTTTATCATTTGTAGAAATAGATAAATGAGTTAAATAAATAAATTTATTTAACACCTGAAACACATAGATTGCAACTCAAGACAAATCTAACCTACAGATCGATGTATTACTTATGATTGCAAAACAAAATAGAGTTCATTCATGAGCTGAAGTGAAAATAAAAAATCTACCAAAGAAATTTGCATTAGAGAAATTTTGAGGTCTAAAATGGGCCTCCTAAGGAAAATTATAAAATAATAGTGGAAATAATACAATAATATTAGCATACCTCATCAAATATTGGAGGAAAAAAGAAAAACGACTTCTTCAATTCATATTTTTCAACTTATCTCCTTATATATTCACTCAAATTTCGATCACGAGTAGTCGTTGGATGGGGAATTCAATTCTGCATCCAACGAGTACCCACTCAGAATACTTTTGATTGACCTCTCTTCCCCAAAAAGAAGAAATACATTAAAAAAACGTGATGATGACATCATCATCACATTTTTTTCATGTATTTCTTCTTTTTGAGGTAGTAGGGTCCATCAAAAGTATGTCGAGTGGGTACTCATTGGATGCAGAATTGAATTCCACATCCAACGGCTACTCGTGATCGAAATTTGAGTGGATATACAGGGATATAAGTTGAAAATATGAATTGAAGAAGTAGTTTTTTCACTTTGACCTTTTTACTTTTTTACTTTTTTACTTTTTTACCCAAAAATGGTGATTCATCCCCCACAGTTGACATCATCACCTTGAATTCTATTGGTTTATTTTTATAGTACATTTCTTTTTTTTTAGGCCCATTTTTTACCTCAAAATTTCTCAAATGATAAATCAAACTAAGAGATAGAAAGAGGAAACTAACTGTATTTCGTTAAGCCTATAAAAAATTACAAAGTCTCAATGACACAGAGTATCTCCAGTCCTCTTTCGGTGATTTTCTCACCTTTCCCTATGAGATATCTACCCCTTAAATAATAATTACATAAAGATACAAAGGGTCGACTTCCCATAAAACAAGGATTACAAAATCAATCTAATCTAAGAATAACCAAGGGCGACTCGCCACTTGGCCCAAACCTCTAATAACTCGTCCACATTAGGATACTTAGCCAATTCTAGTCCCAACTGGGCATCACACGTGAAAGACTCAATCTCATTCTTGCTTAGTTTGTGCCAAGTACGCAAAAAAAATGTGGATCTTGATCTCCAGACTGATAGGTTGCTTGATCAATTTCTCAACTTCTAAAATCTTTATGTGCTCGAGCTGCTAAATCTGCTCTTTGACCTGCTCACACCTACTATACACCTGCTCAATCATCAGCCTCGGTGGACAAGCCTTCTCAATAAGTTCCAAAGTGGGAAACTCTAGCATGATCATGATATTGTCTGCAGCATACCATCTTCTACAACAAGTTGCTTGTGCATTCTTAATTGTTTTTTCAACTAAATCACAAGAATTTTGCCTGGCATCCAAAGATCTTATTATTCTCCTGAACTTGAAGCTATCTCAAACTGGGATATCCTCAGGTATGTCCTTAATATACCTTTGCCAGTCAACAGTATCTTCAATGGCATTGGAAGCTTGTTTCCTTTTTTCAATGTGTTTCTCAAGGATAATGGAAAGTCGCTCAAAAACATTATGAGTTTCCTGAATATCATTCAGGGAACTAAATATCTCTGTCAATATTTTGTGATGCTCTTCATTAATTTTAAAGGCCAAGTCCTTCAATTCTTCCTCAGAGAACCTAGAGAAAGAATAAGTGGCTGCATTGACAATTGCATCCTTCAACTGCTGCTCTAGTACTGCTATCTTCTCAGCATTTCCAGTTCTTTGGACTTGTGTATCCTGCAGTTGAAGCTGGAGAAAAATGTTTTGTGTTTGTAGATCCCTGAGCTGACTTTCATACTCATTTCTCAATTCATGAAGCTGAGATTCATGTTCTTCATTAATTTTGATTTGTTGCTCTCGGAGCTTCTTCAATTCTTCTTTCTTGGCCTCAATCTCCTTATTCAGTGAAGTAACTGAATCATAATTAGCTCCAGCAAATTCCCCCATAGTTGCAGCAGTGTCTAATGCCTCCTGCTGGATGTTAGTAGATTGTTTTGTCCAAATTATTTGATTGGGAACTGTCCCTTGCATCATAGTTTCTTCCCTGCTTCTCTTATTACCTCTTTTCACCACTACTTTGGCTGATCTACTGTAGAAGTATTCCCCAAGGGAAACCACATCATCATCTCCACAATCAGATATCAACTCTGTTGAAGATGTGGCTATATTACATGTTGCAACTAGTGGGGCTATTTGGGTGACGGTAGGATTTGGGATGGACACAGTGATTTGGGAGGTAGATATAGAAGAGGTAGCAGTGGTATAAATTGAAGGTACAAAAGTAGGAGACGTAGTTAAAGTGACAACCTCAGGGAGGGAAGTAGTGGCAATGATAACTGATGGTTGTAGAGAAACAATTTAGCTTTGCATCTCATTAACTTGTGGTAGTAAGGTGACAGGTGGAGTTAACAAGGTTGGTTGTGAAGTAATGGCATAAGTAGCAAATAGTTCAGCTATGGTAGATGGTGGAAGGGTAACATCAACAAATGAGGTGAAAGGGAGATCAGTAGAAATGAATGGGGATGTAGAAGTTAATGTAGAAACAGTGGTGGTGAATTCAGGAAAGTGAACCTATGGAGTGGTATCATCCATCACAATGCTATCAAGAAAATCAACAATATCCTGAGAGACTTCAGTGACCTCTTGTATAACAGGCACAGCAGGGAAAAGAGATCTGAATGGAATCCTTTCATCGTCTGCATCACTGTCTTCAATGTTTAATGTGGGTATCTGAGACACAGGAGTTTGAATCTTCTTCCTTTTTGCCAGGGTACTTGCAACAATCACCTGAGTATTAACCATTGAGTTCATGTGCACAAATTCTTTCTTTATCTCTACAACTGATTGAATTAAATTCTTCAGTTCTGCAACAAGCTTGGTTTGTTGAACATCCTCCACAAGGCCTTTGCCTTTTCCTTCATCCATGCAAGTTAACATCAAGGGAGTATTTTCCTTTTGTGCATCTTTCTCTGCCCTATCCCTTTTGGCCCGTTCTTCAATTGAAAGTTTCAATTTCTTGTAATTCAAAACGTTGGACTTGAGCTCATGTTGGTATTGGAGAATGAAACTTTGTTCTTCTTTGGTTTTAGCCCTAATCAGGACCTCAGAAAACAAATTGACTCCCTAGTAAATAGAATCATCAGGGGGCAGTCTCATGAGCATAAGTGGTCTTCATATGTTCCTGGGAAAAATGGTTAGCTAGGAACGCCTTGGGATCATGCATCCTTTTGGGAGATTTTCCTATCTTTAGGGAAACAATTTTCTTCCCCAACACTACAGCGTGTGTTGAGTTCTAAATAATCAGAGGCCCAAGGTTCAATGGGAATTTGGGCCATCCTTTTCTTTTAGGTCCAGTTAACTTCAGGAACACTCCATGAGTAACAGTCTGATAAGAAATCTCCTCTAGTAGCAACTTATCTGGGACTATTCTCGATAGAAAATGAACTATATTACTTTCCCAAACCCTAATATAGGAGAGGTGTTCTCCAACATACCAATCACCAATAGTGGAGATGAGTGTTTTGGCATGAGATGAGAAGGCAGGTGCATCCTCTCTTAATATCTTGTGATAAATTGTTCCAAAGAAATGATCACAAATGTCATAAAATAGAGATACAAAGTTATTTTCCCATAATGCAGAATATATGAACCGGAGATGTTGAAAGGGTCCAGTCCATCCCATGGAGGGGAATTGGAAGGATGAATAGAATACATCAATTACATCAGCCGAATAGAAAAAAGGAGGCTTCCTCGAGGTCGGTGTTTTCTGGTAACGTTCAATTGTTGTCTTCAACTCGGCTAAAAGAATATGAGCCCAATCAAAAGATTCCCCTATTGTGAGAACATGATGAGCCACAGGTTCCAATTCAACTTTAAACAAAGAACAATTTGGTAAGTCGTATAGTCTGCAAAGCATGGCTGCTAGGAGGGAAAAAGGTTCCTTGAACCATGAAATAGGGTAGGAATTATCGGCTTTGGGTGTGAAGCTAACTGGATTGTTCATCTAGGATTTTATCATTTCATCAAAGCTAGACCGAGTCTTTACAGAGTCTAGGAAAGCTGCATTGAGAAATTGGGTGGCCGGCCTAAGGGAATATGTTCTAACAAAAACTTATGAGAGGAAAGAAGCCAGTTGGGACCCTGCATTGTTGTTAAAAGAACCTTCTTTGGGGTCTGCATGGTTAATTATCCATTTTACGACGTCTGTGTATGGAAAGAGTGTTGGTCTGGCTGCTATTGCATGCAACTGGGAATCTATGATATTTTCATAACTAGACTGGTTATCTTGAATTTCCAACAGGTCGTCATTGTCAAAGATAACATAAATTCGTGACCAATCCAGCTGATAGGTTTCAGACACTCTATCGTTGGTATCGGTGAGAATGTCAAAGTTAGGGTCTTTGTTTGTCAAGTCTTTTAGGGCTTTCTTGGAATGGGTATTTCTCGACATGGTGGGAGACTAGTAAATTTTGATAAATAAATAAAACCAATCAATAAAGAGTTTCAAAATGAGGAAAATCCATAAACAACCAATGGGAAAAGAAGGAAAACCAACTTGTGCTGACGAAGGATGCAAGAAAACAACCCTGGTAAAAACCCGCAGTAAAATATTTGTCACAGGTGAAATTCACGATAGGTTTCAGACACTCTATCGTTGGTATCGGTGAGAATGTCAAAGTTAGGGTCTTTGTTTGTCAAGTCTTTTAGGGATTTCTTGGAATGGGTATTTCTCGACATGGTGGGAGACTAGTAAATTTTGATAAATAAATAAAACCAATCAATAAAGAGTTTCAAAATGAGGAAAATCCATAAACAACCAATGGGAAAAGAAGGAAAACCAACTTGTGCTGACGAAGGATGCAAGAAAACAACCCTGGTAAAAACCCGCAGTAAAATATTTGTCACAGGCGAAATTCACGAAATTAAAAATGGAAAAGAAAACAAAAAATCAAAATATTTAACAAACTTGTGGGATGAATTCTGGATCATAGGATGAAACCAAATCGACGGTTAAGATTTATAATGCAAGATGTAAAAGAAGAGTTGCGAAATTTATTTTTGCAAAAATATACATGATTCCGCAATCCGCAATCCGCAAAGCGTGTTGCGGGTTGCGGAAACACAACTCTAAATATAAATGAACCAAAAGTTACCGCAATCCACAATTGCGGTTTGCGGGTTGCGGGATCACAAATGACACAATTAACAACTATGTTCTTTCCACTTTATGCAATCCGCAATTGCGGGTTGGGGATTGCGGAAACGCAAAGCACAAACTTATTTTTCAAACTCTTTCCGCAATCCGCAATGCGGGTTGCGGGTTGCGGAAAAGAAAAACCAATTTATTCAAAATCATTTCCGACATCCGCAATCCGCAATTGCGGATTGCGGGTTGCGGAAAGAAGTAATTTCAAACCCAAATAACCAAGCATCCGCAATCCGCATTGTGGATTGCAGATTGTGGATTGCAGGTTGCGGAAAGGACAAACTTTGGAGAAAATTTATGCTTTCCGCAACTCACAAAAAACACACAAAAATCAATGAATTTTTGAAGGAAAAATTATTAATTGGATTGAGTCATGACAAAGAAATGAAATGTATGATCAATATCATGAAAACCCAAAATGAATAAGGGAATTAAACATTACCTTTGCTAAATAAAAATTGGGGCTCCCATTTTAAATTAAAAATGGGATCTATTGTGCCTAGGCACAATAGATTCCTATAAATAGATCCAACAATTTATCATATGGTCTACTCTCCACTCCGAGACTTAACTTTTGAAATTGTTGAATGTGCTCAATGTCTGCACCCTTTTGCCTTAGATTTATTAATTTGATAAAGAAGGAATTTCTCTTAACATCATCATGATATGATATCAATTCTTTTGAAAAAATGGAATAGGAGATAATGGAGTTCTTTTTGCATTCATAAAGCCATTGGTACCACAGAAACTACTCAAGTTCTAAATATAAATATAAAAACTGTGTGTATTACTTTCTTCTGGTCTATTTCTGCTATTTTTATGCTATATCTAGGACTTGGTTGCATAACACGCACTTGGGATGAACTACATGTGGTGTCTTGTTCTCTTGAAGTACCATCGCTTGGTGGGTCTTGCGCACTTGACTTGTCCATCCACATCTTGCTTCCAAGACTCTTGCGCACTTCCGAGACTTGTATGCTTCTTCCACTTTGTGAGTCTTGCGCACTTCTGGGACTTGAATACTTCTGGCACTTGGTGGGTCTTGCACACTTCCAAGACTTGTCTACATGCCCAACCACTTCTTGCTCCTGAACCTCTTGTGCACTCTCAAGACTTGTCCAACCACCTTTCTGAAATTACCTTTGAATTATTAGTACTAGATGGATTGGGACTTGCACACATAGTCTTGTGTACTTCTTCAACCTTGCTTTTATGTATTTCTTCAAACTGGATGTGCTTCTACAAACTGAATGTACTTCTTCAAACTGGATTTGATATACTTCTTCAAACTGGCACAAGGATACTGAGTCCTCTTTGACATCATTTGACATCAATGACAACCAAAGTTCAACATTAGGAATCTTAGATAAAGCTAACCAATATACCGAGATATTTTCCAATACAGACGTATCTAGAATTAATCTCCCCCAAAGACAAAATCTAAAGCACCATAACCCAATTCTTTTTTCAATCTTCCTTAAAATCCAAATCCAATCCCTATTCATATAATTATCAGGCTTCAAAAAATATATGAGGTATTTCAAACCAAAGTTAATTTCTTCTATCTAGTAAGGAAACCATAGGTACCAATTTGGGTCAATATTCCTACATCATTATTATTTTCTAGAAATGGGATTTGGAATTACTAGCATCCATACCAGTAGAATTATAGAATTGTTCCAAGGCACCCTTATATACTTGTCATTCATGTACTGAACCCTTTCCAAATAATAAAACATCATCACAAAAAGTAGGTGGGTGTGGTATTGGGTTATTTGTACATTAAACAACTAAATGAGCTTTCTTTAGTTAGTTGGAATGCTAAAGTAAATACAAAAAAATTGTAATTTTTTTATTTTCAAATAGGTAGTAGGCTTTAACACTTATAGCAATATTTATTTAGGTAAGTTTTGTTCTTTTTTCCTCTCTTTAATTTTCAATGTATACATTAATTTACTCACTCCTCTCTTTCATTTAAGACACAAATTAATTTGCTCACTACAAGAGATTTCAAATTAATTTTAGGTTAGCTTGATTTCTTTTGTTAATTTCTTTTTAATTTTTATTAAAAACTTTGATTGAAATATTCTAATTAACCAACAAATATAGATAACCAAGAATAAAACCTTAATTAATATAGAGGCCTTTCCCCCTTTTTTTCCTCCTCTCATCTTCTCCCCTAAGCTTTCTCAAATTTTCTTCGAAATTGAGTGGTGATACACCATCATTTTTTCTTACTTTTCTTATGGTGGTTCTCCACCACTACTCTTACACTACATTTTTATGACTCCACGAACAAGTTCTCATCAACCTTCCTTCTCATGGGTGAAGATTCCCTCTTCTATCATATTTTATCCTTTATTCATTGGACTATGAATTCCTTTTTCTATCACTTGTAGCTCTCTCCCTCTCCCATGCTCCTTTGAGTGTTTGGGATCCATGTGGTGATCTCTTTCCCTAGGTCCCCTCACCATAAGACCATTTTGTTTTTTAGGTTGTCTCTTTCCTCGACCTCACAACCTAGGTTCCCCTTTGTCTTATTGCCTTGTTCCACTGCCCCATAGCTTTCTTTTGGTCTATCTCTCCCTCATTTTTCTCTAGTATTTAAAAGAATTCCAAAAATGCGTGTTTCGTGTTGAATTCTGTTCCACCCTTTCCATTTCCATTTATGAAGATGTAGATCTCATCACTTCATCACCCAACCCCCCGGTTGAAGGACCACAAAAATACCTCATTTCCTCCTATTTTTATGGTCCCAATGGTAGATGCATTAACATCTCACCATGGGTTCGCTCTCTTCCATATTGAGACTCCCATTCTGAAATACATATGGGCTTATTTCCTAGGTCAATCCACACCACTTAGTCATAAATATTTATCTTGAATATTATCGTAGGATGGGTTAGGACCCCTCTATCACCTCCTCCTCTACCTTGACCTTTTTGAGTAATCTCCTCATCCCTTACCGATTATTTTTATTTTATTCTATTCCTATTGTGACATAAAACTTCCAGCCTCCAATTTTCCGCAGAGTGGATGTTTAGTCTCTGGTTTCCTTGAGTGGTTGCTATGATCATGCTTAAGCCATAAACGGTCATGGCTATTTTCGTCCACTAATCAATCCTATTTATATATCAACCTCACATTCTAGCCAAAGCCCAAAATAAAGCTTAGCTATAACTTTAGAGTATGGTCATGACCATTATGCAAATCCCAATTACATCCAAACTCATTACTCAAACACTTTTCCCCAAAGTGCATTTATTAGAAAATATACATTTTATAGTGATTATACCATGGGTTATTCAAAAGTCAGGGATCAAAGGCGTGACTTTAGAGGTTCATGTGATTATGTTTCTTTATTTAAAATCATCATGAGATGCCATCATTAAAACTATACAGTACATCAATGTTAGAGTAATGTCGAAATGCTTGGTATTGGGTTGATGTGTGTCGTCTTAGTATCGCATCAGTGGTTTGGATATCTAAGATAATGGGATCTCATTTATTAGTTTGTTGATGATTCCTTTCTAGTATTATTGTACATATGTTTTCATAATTAATCATATTGGTTTATACCCTTTCCTTTTGTGTGTGAGCCTCTGCTCGCTCTATTGATTTGTCTTTGATGTGTTTTATCTAATTACCAAGAGAAGATTGTAGGTGTAGGAGGTGGTTTTACAAAAACACTTTTGGAACTGTAATTCATTCATATTTGACATGTAGAGAAAGTGATTTTTGGCATGGCTATGAGAAAATTAAAAAGTTTACACCTTGTCAACCCATAATTGATAACATCTATCATGGTCGAGGACACACGTATGGTAATATGACATGCATGCAAATATGGAGGCAGTGCAAATTTGTAAAAGCAAATGGAAATATGTTCACATGAATTCATTGAAATCAAAATATTTAATTGTGTCTGATAGATGCAACGATGGTTATATATTGGATATAGATTAAGGTGGTTTAGCTATAATCTTTGATTTTTTCATCAAATATTTGTTGAGAGAAGAAAATGGCTCATAGGCCTTGTAGGAACAAAGGGGTGATGATGAATTGAAAGAAGAGAAATTTAATGAAGATGCAAATGTCTTAGCTGCACCAGTAATATTCGAATTGCATCAATGATCGAAGCCCTTAGAGAATGTAGGAATGAAAATCTAGTCAGGCTATATGGATATGGAATTTACTATCTATTTCATTTTGGACTCATGTACGCCTTAGAGCGGGTCAAGAAAGTGTTTCCCAATGCATATCTGCTTGTTGGTTTCTATAATGATGCAATCACTCACCATGTATAAGGGGGAAACTATGATGTCAAAGGTTGAACACTTTAAATCTCTTTTCCATTGCAGATGGGGTAATGACGTTATCCTAAATGCTCCTTGGGAGATCATTTTAGAGTTCATTCATAAGTATCCAATTTATTGTGTAGCTCATCAAATACAAATGAACTCACTGAAGCGATAACCTCTTCTTTTGAGAGTGTGTACAAACCAAGGCCAAGCTCTTGCAGAGGGAAGTGCTCTTTGGTGATAGTAGTTGTTGTAATCGAATTAGGGGTGGTGAGATCTGGTCCACTATAAAATTAAGCATCTAATTCATCATGTATTTGGTTCTCTTCTTACTCTCTTAATTTGTCCTCTATTGCTTACTGTTATGCTTATGCCTGCTCCTTTTTTGTTGCTTCTATTCTTCTCTACTCTTCTTTTGTTTTCTTCACCTATTATTGTTCTTCCCTTTTCAAAGCATCTTTCCTCTTATTTTCCTCCTCTACTACTTTATCTTATATCACACTTCCTTTTACCCATCTCTTATTTGATTTCAAGGGTCTTAACCCTTCAATACACTTCTTCATTTGCACATAATTCAATTGAATATGGCCATTTGATGCCCAGAGAAAGACAATGGTTGAGTACCTTCTTTTTTCTATCATTTCTCCTTAATTTTTCAACACTAAAATGAAATGAATTCAAACCCTGAAGTATTTCATCCATGTCTTTTGCATGCATGATCTTTTATGCACCAAAAATAAGTGGAAAAGGAGGCCATGAGGCTTTCTTTTCTGTTGTTAATGTTGAGTCAATCCCATTAATGTAAGTTTGGTGTACAATCTCCTATCACACCATATTGTCTGTGACATACTTGGGAAATATGTGAGGAGATTTAGTACATCCATATATTCTCATATACGTTCTTTGTTCTATGAGAAACCAATCCCCTAGTTTGGTCATCTCAATCGAAGCTTTAAATGACATGCACTTTGTGGGATCCTTATGGATCAACTCATAGAGAGGCATTATAAATTATTCACAAATCTTCTTGTAGTGGATAACATATTTGTGTTCCCATAACAACTGACAATATACATGAACCATAGGCTCTATTTGGAGCCATATCCAAACCATTCCAGGGAAGTTGTTTGTGGCACAAACGATGCCTAAGAGGTACGCAGACACCTAGAATTGTAATGACCACCCTAATGTAGTTTATCTTACCTAGGTTATTTCCTATAATATACTAGTGGACTAAATACACCTAGTATTTTATGTACCCTATTTGAAGAAGTTTGTAGGTTAAAATTATCGAGTTCAAACTACATTACTAAAAATAGATGAAGATGGATCCATTTGGATCTAACCATAAGTAATTTTGGACACCAGGGAGCATCATCTATGTCAATGCAATGCAATGTGCTCTAAGTTTTGATTCAATGCAAGGATACCTCATTGAAAGATGCTACTCGAGAACCATCATCCATTTTGCAGTAGTATCCCCATTTCCAACCTTGAGGACAATGTTACTTTTGAAGAAGGAGGGCATGTTAGGGTACTATCCTAACCCCCCTACTTTATCAATGTAAAAGGCCATAATTTCCATTATATAGTTAGTGGGTAGTGACTTAATGTAAAATGCCCCTCTTTATTGAAAAAAATACCCTAGGTGGTTGACCCTCATGAATAGCAGGGCCACACGCATTTAAGGTTTTGGATATTGAAGAAATATATATAGTAGCAATATATGTAATGTTTTGTCAAGAATTGGAACTTTTCTCTTAGATACCCCCCTTGAAGAGGAAAGTGACATAGTTATGTATTTTGAATATCATTAATATAAGAGATCTTTCTTAGGGTTTATCTATGTTCTCTCATGTTTTTTTGTTTTTACTTTGAAGTTATGGGGTTAAGTACATTAAGCATTGATCTTTTCATATGTATTATGAAACCCATAATGACCTTTTCTGGGAGATGAATGTAGCTTAGATAACACCCATGCTTTGAATATTGACTTCTTGTTTGATGCCATTTGTAGCAAATCTCTTTATTTTTCCAAGTGTATCATGGATAGCATGGGGCTCCATTTGAATTCATTGGATCATGCTAGCGATCTTGGGATATCTTATCCATTCATTGAAAATGTCACTCCACTATTTTTCTAAGATGAAGTAGAGTGAAAAGAGGGAACCTTCCTCTTCATACTTCCAAGAGATAAAATCTATTACCACATTCTCCTTGTGCTTCTTATAAATTATCTCATTCATATCCCAACATTTTGGTGACCCAATTTTGTTTCTCGGGGAGAGAAGTCCACATGGGAAACATGGGATTTCTAAGTTTTGTTATATATAAATATGTCATCATAAAAGAGAAGGAAAGAATTACATAGAAAGGGTTTACATATTTTTCTTATGAGATTTATAAAAGTGGAAGGTCCACTGTAAAGGAAAAATGGAATCACTGAGAACTTATATTGGCCTTCATGAGTGTAGAAATAATTTTTAGGAATATCCACCTCCTTCATGTGAATTTGATGATAGCCTAAGAAGAGATCAAGTTTGTTGAATAAATTAGCACCCTTGAGATCATTCAAAAGGTCATCAAGGATAAGAATGGGATACTTATCCTTGACTATGAATTTGTTTAAATCTTGAAAGTTAGGGAACATGTGCCAAGTGCCTTCTTTATTAAGTACCATGATGACTATTCAACAATAAGGACCAATACTAGAGTGGATGACACTAGTAGCTAGCAACTCCTGAACTGGATTTATATTTGTTTTTTGAAAAATCGATGGTTATATGGGCATAAATGGGGCGGGATGCTACCGAATATGAGCGGAATATAATGATCATGCTTGCCTCAAGAAGGTGGGATTCCTTTGGGAGGTTCAAAGATATATTATTGTTTGGAAAACATGAATGACATGTCAAAATGAATGGGTTGAGGAGGGTTCTCAAAAGCTTGAATGGTGTGGATTGAGCCACAATGCTTGAATAACCCTTTTCAAGAAGTTTTTCCATATAGTGCAAGTTGATGATCTGTTGAGAGCAAGCTGTAATTCATTTGAGAGTGTAGCTATGACCCTCCCACTGGAAAATCATGTATTACTTAGTAACTCACTAAAATCCACGATGATATGGTCTGTTGTTGGTAACCATTCAACACCCAAGAATAGATCACAACCGTCAATTTCAATAACAAACTTGTCATTTTTTAGGGAATAATCACTCATTTGGAGACTCACATTTTCACATTGACCACCACATTTCATAGCTCCTCCATTAAAAATCATGATTTGTGTTAGGAACCCGTGTCAACCCTTCTCTTTACCTTGTTAGTATATTGTTGTTGGACGCATATGCTTTGTAACTCGTCCCGTAGTATTATATGTTCCATGGTAATGATCCATAGTTTGTATTAGCCCATAGTATTATATGTTCCATGGTATTGATCCACAGTATTGGATGCATATGCTTTGTAAGTCGTCCTATTGGCACGGGATCAGACCGCATAAAGTGTGGAAGCTGACAGTTGTGAAGAAGGACAATGCGCAAAAGAAGGACCATTCACGGAGAACAAGGAACCGACGAAAGCGCAATATTAGTTAAAGTTAGTTAGAATGGGTCATGTGGACCATTTTGTAACCATTTAGTTTCATATAAATAGGAGTATGATTGTAATCCTAAGGGCATCTTGATATAGTTGAATCGGAGAATG
The DNA here is from genome assembly GCA_027924585.1 of Larix kaempferi. Classification (NCBI taxonomy): domain Eukaryota; kingdom Viridiplantae; phylum Streptophyta; class Pinopsida; order Pinales; family Pinaceae; genus Larix; species Larix kaempferi. The sequence goes on from BSBM01001510.1 coordinate 231,928, forward strand.
ACATGTTCTGAACTGGTTTTGTATCTGCAATAAGATGTTTTGACTGTTTCTACGAAGATTACTCCGTAGGTTTTGATGAATGCATGAAGATGTTCGATTATGGTTATATCTTTTGTCTCTATTTCTGTTAAATGATGAATGCAAGTGTTTGCGAAATGGTCAAGACCCGGTGTTTTTGTAATTGTTGTTAATGTGAATGATCAATTTAACCATGTTGATGCGAATGTTGTTTATTTACTGAATATGCGAAAGGAATGAATGAATGTATGAATGGTTAGCATAGTGCGAAGACGTAATCTTTGGTTTCGGTAGTTGTAAAATTTTCATTTAGTGCATATCCTTCCACCACTGCAGAAACTTTGTTCTTGTAGCCCCCTTGACCATCTCAGATGAGACTTCACTCGCTCTGTGAGTGTTGCTGGAAAGGGAAACACCTTTCTGGGATGGTGTTTAAGGGATTTTGGTTGATGTTTGTTGACAGCAGTGCAAAGTGAACCCCTGTAAACAGTTGCTATGTCAACAAATGGTTTCGTTGCTGGGATGCTGAAGAGGAAAAGAAGAGGACATGCTGTGGCACCCGACGAAATCGGAGATTCAAGAGTGTTTTGACAAGAAGGCAGAAGAGTTCGCAGAAGGAGAAAATCGGAACCCTGGATAGACAGTAAGCAGTTGGTTGCAGAAGTATATCTAATTGGATATTCACGAAGTGTTCTTTTGCGAATTCCTTGTGTTGTTGCACAAGTGGCTGGCACAACTGACATTTCAGAAGAATCATTGCCAAAAGACCGAGCCTGACCATTGGAGTCCAGAACTGATTTGACAGCTGAAACAAGTCGACAATAAGGTATCAAGGGATGACGATTTCTCGGTGGATAGTATCCTAGAGGGATACATTACTGAGTTCGCAGTAGACACAATCAAATCATACAATGAAGCGGGAAGGAACTGTTATCACCAATCTTGTAGTTTCCCCTATAGATGAATCCAGAAGGATGGTAGAGGGGACAGGCAACTAAAGTGGTGAACCTAGAGAGCCCTAGTTCCCAAATGGATGGTTTTCATGCCAACCAAGGAACTCTTCGCTTTTTCTACCAAATCCAAAGTAGCAAGGGGGAGACCCAGATCTAATCCCGATAGGAGAGATCAACCAAATCACCAGATCAAACCAGACAAAGTGAGGTACATAAGGTGACAGGTATGGAACCCTAGATTTAAGGAGATTGAGACATTATGGAGGCTTAGAGATGATATGAATTGATGAATGGATCTTAAGCATAGTGATTCAATGCTAGTTTAAAATGGTCAAATTTAGCTGCCTTGGGAAATGTGACCCTTAAAATAGGGAAACTATCCCAAAGAGTAGATTTGACAGTTAGGGCTTTCTAGCAATGCTTGATAGAAGGATGTGACTGTTTCGAAGTATGCAAGCACTCAAAAGAGGATCAAACAACATGAAAAACCAACAAGCCAGGAAAGTCATGAGGGTTAGGGAGAGGCTAGTGCCTTGAAAAATGGGCCAATGGAGTCCCCAAGGTTGACGCCCTTGAGAACCCGCCTAGGGATTTACACTAAGCCAATAACCCAGAAATGTTTTTCCAGTTGATCAAGTGGTTTGATCAAGAGAATTTTTCGAAGGATTTTAATGAGGGTTTTGAATGACTTTGACAAATGGGTAGTTTAAGGAAATAAAAATCTTACCTTGAGAACATACCCGATTGATGGAAATCGTTGCTATGATGTCGAGGACAATCCCCACAAATATCAAATGAGAATATTTGATGAAGACCAATGCCAAACTTGATGCCCTTGTCCCAAATGTGCGCCCTCCTTGCTCCTACAAAACCAAGGAAGGAATCAATCAACAATACAGAAGCTAAAGGAAATGCAAATGAAAAAAAGATACAGAATGTAGAAGGTCATAGACAATAATACTCCTCGAACCAAACCAATTTTATGGAGGGAATAGCAAGGAGAGTCTTCCCCAACCAGTGTGTCCTCCTTGAGCAAATCGGCCTCTTCACATGCAGATAAAAATTCGTGTGGAAAAAAATATAGCAATAGAAATCACCAATAATATCAGTGCAATGGAAAGATATTTTCAATCAAACATCAATAGCATTCACCACTACAACACAAGTATCTCCAAGAAATTATTCTATTCCAGAAATCCAGAGCCAAAAGTCCCTTTACAATGAGAAGCTCTCTCCTTTAAATAGAATGGAGAGATACCAAAACCCTAACCACCTATTGAAGGGATGGCTAAGATTAAAATATCAACATGTTCTAATATACGATTGAGATGAGCTCAACATAAAGTACATGGATCAACATAAAAATATAACATGTAAAAGGACAAAATCGCCCTAGGAGAGGGGGTCCCACTCAATATGACAAAATAACATAAGATATAGCTCATGGTGTGTCTAGGGGGTAATATCTAACACCCCTAGTGTGTCCCCATGGCACAATCACATCACAAGACCAAGCTAAGCACCAAATCGTGCTCCTCTGGGAAAGTCGTGAGCCTCAAAAGGCTCCAGAAAACCATGAAATGTGCCGGAGAGATGGGTGTGGGCCCCACTGAATATTGAAACTGCTGGAGAAGGGGAGGAAGACATCATACTCATCATCAAAACTCATCCCATGCCATTTCCTTGCCTTAGTGGCCCAAATCGAATTTCTTAGTAGCCAAATTAACCATTTTTAATCCTCTGTAAACCCTCTGGCAAGAATCAAAATAACTGTAACTCTCTGTCTGGTAACTAGGGGGAAGCACTGACTGCACCAATGTGTCCGGGAACAAAACAATATAGTAAAAACAAGTGGCTATAATGTATGCCCCCTCTGTAATTCCATAGGAAAACCAATCATACCATCACTCTGCTCTGACAGGACATTAATCATGGCAAAACTGCACCAGAATAATAAACTAAGGAAAATAATCATTGTAATTGCCTGGAACTGAAAAGCAATTGTCTTAATGGATGAAGAGAGCCCAAATCCACTAGAGGTGTGTACTCATACACCCTATGGATCTCTGCATGATCATGTCAAATATCCAATATATCCAGATAAATAAAAATAATAATAATTTGTAAATGATCAAATATGCTGAAAACCACAAATCATCATCATAAACCTATAACCAATGCATGGAACCATCTGGTGACCTATATTAGACCACATATCATCCATCTGCATTATCCGAGGTCTATCCATCTCATGTCCTGTAGTTGACTTTGGTCAAACTAGGTTTGACCAAGTCAACATGACCAATAATATGACCCAAACTGAAAATAAGCTGCTGCAAGTGTTAGAGGTTAGGACATGCTCTACAAATCATTCAAGTGATAATTATAAAAAATAGTAATCATTTCTCTAGCAATCTAAAACCAAATATAAAGAGTTTTCAATATAAATTAAGACTCATACTAGACTTTCAAGACCATACTCACTTCACAGTTGTGACCAGTTTGCTAGTGAAGGGTGAAGGATAAAATTCAATAGGCTAGGCTAAAGGATGACTACTAACTTGACATTGCGACACTTTAGAAATGGAAAGGGGATACACATTCTAGCATATGTTGGATAAGCAGTAACACAGGGATAGCAATGTCTCACAAATGGGTAAGTTGTTTCAGAAGTGCTTATTCAACCTTGACAGATGCCTACAACTCATATCCAAGCTGATACAACTCTGTGAGGATCTTTTCTAGAGCCGCCATGACTAGGTTGCCGAAAAACCATAACTTGAGACTCTGGGGGACATAACTCGAGCTGTCCCTTACTCCTTCTCCCATGATAAATCGCAAGCTAGTGAGGGATAAATCAATACAAGTGAGGCCAACAATCATTTAGATATAACTTTATTCGAACCATTGCTTTTTGAGCCTTTGAGTTTCCATAACCTCGATCTATGTGTGTTCAAAAACACATTCTTGGATTTACATTTATTAGGCTTTATGATCTATGTGTGTTCAGAAACATGATTCCATAGATTTACATTTACATTTCAAAGCCAATTTCATTAGGATTGCCTTGCATTCACATGTGTTGAGAAACACTTGTTACATGAATGGGATTTTATAAGATATACATTTCATTTCCATATACATCGTATTGATGGTAGCACTATCTATTTCAGGTTTAGCCAACACAACTTAGGCAACTCAGAGCTGAGACACAATAAATAGGGGGAAGCTCATCCAACAAAGAGGCTAAAGTGGGGGAAGGTCCTCCATGCCACTAGTTAGGTAGTAAGTCAGGGTAACCAACAATATGGAACGTAATGGATGGGTGGATAAAGTGAATAATGAGACCAACACTAGCAAGACAAATGATGGTGGGAATGATCACCTCTATTCTCCCTAAGGAGGGTAAAACCAATGAGTATAGGTCAATAACTTCTGAGTCTGAGTGGGGACATAAATACATAATATCAATACAACTAGGTCCACATATCTATATGATCACCAGATCATGATACTAAGTGCTAAGACATGCCACAAGAATGAGTATAAAAGCAATAATAACCATAACACAAGATAATACCTGCTGAGTCATATACCTGTAGATAACAAATCTAGACCATCATCTGTCCACTGAAACCTGCTGCTGCAACTCTAGGAAAGACCAACTGCTCTGTAAATGGCTAAATGGCTACATCAGTCATCAAATCTGAGTTTCCTGAGACTCAATCATGGCATGGGAATAATACTGGTGTCCATAATCAAATAGTGATTCAATGTAGATGCTCATCTCGGCATCTCAAATATAAGGGAACTGGCTGAAAAGTGTATTGGTATCTGAAAATAGAATATGGTAGCCCGACTACTATATATGTGATAACATCTGGCTCCATCTAGGACAAGTTCTCTACTGAAAAGAGCGCTTGAGAACCTCAGAATCTCTGGTCCTCGCACTCTACGACTCGTATCCTCGATCCAACACTCTAGCTCTGCAACAGCTACCACGTCTAATATCATCCAAATCATCAACAACTTAAGGTATTTGATTTTCATTAACTTGTTCTTGATTTATTTTGTTGCTAAGCTCTTAACCTCCAAGTTGATTTTCATTTCTTCTCAATTCTTCTAATTCTTCAACAAATTCACCCCTAAGCAATTCCAGGTTGATTCTCCTAGCAACTTCAGCTATCTGATCCCCTTCATCAGAGGAGCTAGAATCTCCCATTACCATGAAAACATTTTCATCTTGTTCATACTCCCAAATTTCATCTTCATTCTTAATCAAATTGGTTTTGGAATTATTTAACAATTCATCCCCATATGTGTTTTTAATCCCTTCCTAAAAAGTTTCCAAGTGCTTGTCATAGCAAGGTTCTCTGTTGATCCTAATTAAAGCTCCGTCAGAGTTTGGAACACATATATATGATAAATCCATCATAAGGTATCCACCTAGACCAGCTGCTCACTTCCTTGATAAAAGCATTCCATATGCTGGGGCCAAGTCAATATCAACCCTAAGGTTCTTGATCAAACCATAAGACTGCACATGTCTAGAATCTATACCACAGACATTTCCATAAGGTCTAGTCACCTATAATCCCATTTCCTGCATAACATGTAAATACATGACATTCATAACTGCTCCTGAATCCAACATGCAATTATGCAGGAGCATATTTTGAATGTGCAAGGTGAGGTAAAAGGGAGGGTGAACACCATTCTTTCTTTCATAAATTGCTGAATGGATGTTGATAGGTGGATCCTTCTCAACTTTTAGGGGTTGTGTTCCACTAAGGATCTATATATGACAAGATTCCAAGACAACCTCATGAGTCTTTTCTTGGCCAATGCCATCAAAGTACTCCTCTACTTGGATTCTTACTAAGGGCACTTTCATTAACTCAGTGATAGGGATATTACACATTATTTCGCCTAACTCTTTTTTCATATCAATATTTAAATTATAATCTTCTAGGGAAAAATATCCTTCTTCCTTTTTATCTTCCTTAGTTACATTGCGTTTGTCAAGGAAAGAAGGTTGTTGGGAATCATCTCGTCACTTATATATTTGAATTTTGGGTTGCTCTTTAGTTTCTAGGAGATTTATGGCACAACATGAGGAGCTAGGTTCATCAATCAAATCTTGTTGCTCCCATGGCTCTTCTTCTAAGAGAATTCTTCCAAAATCATCATCGTAGGATAAGTCATTGATAAAGATGATGTTATATGGTTGTTCATCGGGATAATTGGTGTCAGAAGCCTCTTCTTCCTCTTCATCACACCAATTCACATTCTTCTTTTTAGAATTTTCTCGATATTCAGGTCATCGACTATTATTGTCTCCCTCAGGCCTTCTATTATTGTTCCATTAAGGTTTAGGGCCATAAGGGTTTCTATGTCTCTCCAGATCATGAAAACTTGCGACATTATTCGTCAAGACAATTAGTTATCTCATCATTTCTTGCATGGCTTCTAACGTGTCCTTTGTGTCCTTTGTCTCACTCACAGGTTCCTTAAGCGTTCGGAGCTTAGGGTCAGATCTAGAAGTGGATGGGGCAAAGTGATCGAATTTTTTTTGCTTACCTATAGATGTTGCATTTTGCTCAACCATCTTTGCATTAAATTGAGCGGTCTTCAAGTCATTAGGATTCTTATCCTTTATGTGATACCCAAGCCAGCCCTCAAAGGCATTCAAGTAATGAATTACAATGGCTTGGTCCTTGGGTTTGATTTCTTTTGGGATATTACCTACAATCTTGTCGAATATTATGTTAAATTCATGGACTGTCTCATTCTTTTTCTTCTTGATATCAAACAGTTGATGCAAGAGGAATTTCACATCTAACTTGCGAGACCACTCGCTACTTAGCTCCATGACAAAATTGTCATATCCATCAATGGATGAAGCATACAGTCTATCGAACTACTTCCGGACATCTCCTTCCAAAGATGCTAGGAGACCCCTCACGAATACATCTTCATCAGATGCTCCATATGCTTCCATATGTTCCCATACTTTATCAACATGATCTTCAATGGAGATAGCAGGCATTCCATCAAACTTGGGAACTTTCTCAAAGTACTTCTCAGGCATGTGATGGGGGGATCCCTGGATTTGGGGAAAATATAAAGGAGTTGGATTAGCCTTCCTTCAAAAAATCCTAGGGTTCTGTGGAGGAGGAACGTTCTGGTTTCCACCAGTGTTTGTTCCGGCCATTGAACTAGATGAACATGAAGGAGATCCAAAAAGGTGACTCAGTGAAGCAGTAGGACTAGATATCTTCCAAAAGAAGTTGGATGAGTTCTCTTTAATTTGTCTGCGATTCCGAGTATAAGTTGTAGGATTCCTTAATAATTTGCAGGATGTTCTAAGAACATAAGATTAATACATTGGGTTCGGTCCTCAGTAGAGTCATGGGGTGGATTCGCCAGGTGAACCACACAGGTAATTCACTGAAATGATATATGTCATTGGAGAGGTGAGATGAGTGAATTAAGATGGTGATTGAAAAAATTATGAATTGATAAATGCAATAACCAATACAAAAATACCGAATGAACTAAGATATGGATAACGCACGGACACTCGTAGACACCGAAGGTAAGACTCTACCTCCAGAGCAACGACGCCAAAATGTTATCACCAATCTTGTATTTTCCCCCATAGATGAATCCAAAAGGATGGTAGAGGAGACATGCAATTAAAGTGGTTAACCTAGAGAGCCCTAGTTCCCAAATGGATGGTTGTCATGCCAACTAAGGCACTCTTCGATTTTGCTACCAAAGCCAAAGTAGCAAGGGGGAGACCCAGATCTACTCCCAATAGGAGAGATCAACCCAATCACCAGATCAAATCAAACAAAGTGAGGTATGTAAGGTGACAGGTATGGAATCCTAGATTTAAGGAGATTGAGACACTATGGAGGCTTAGAGATGATATGAATTGATGAATGGATTTGAAGCACAGTGATTCAATGATTCTAGGATTCAATGCTAGTTTAAAATGGTCAAATTTATTTGCCTTGGGAAACATGACCCTTAAAACAGGGAAACTATCCCAAAGAGTAGATATGACTGTTAGGGATTCCTAGCAATGCTTGATAGAAGGATGTGACAATTTCAAAGTATGCAAGCACTCAAAAGAGGATCCGACAATAGGAAAAACCAACAAGCCAGGAAAGTCGTGAGGGTTAGGGAGAGGCTAGTGCCTTGAAAAACGGGCCAATGGAGTCCCTAAGGTTGACGCCCTTGAGAACCCACCTAGGTATTTACACTAAGCCAATAACCCGGAAATGTTTTTCCAGTTGATCAAGCAGTTTGATCAAGAGAATTTTCCGAAGGATTTTAATGAGGGTTTTGAATGAATTTGACAAATGGGTAGTTTAAAGAAATAGAAATCTTACCTTGAGAACATACTTGATTGATGGAAATGGTTGCTATCATGCTGAAGACAATCCCCACAAAGATAAAATGAGAATATTTGATGAAGACCAATGCCAAACTTGATTCCCTTGTCCCACACGTGCACCCTCCTTGCTCCTGCAAAATCAAGGATCAAATCAATCAGCAATACATAAGCGTAAGGAAATGAAAATGACGAAAAGATATAGAAAGTAGAAGGTCATCGAAAATAATACTCCCTGAACCAAACCAATTTGACGGAGGGAAGAGCAAGGAGAGTCTTCCCCAACCAATGTGTCCTCCTTAAGCAAATCGGCCTCTTCACCTGCAAATAAAAATTCATGTGGAAAAAAATATAGCAATGGAAATCACCAATAATATCAGTGCAATGGAAAGATATTTTCAATCAAACATCAATAGCATTCACCACCACAACACAAGTATCTCCAAGAAATTATTCTATTCCAGAAATCCAGAGCCAAAAGTTCCTTTCCAATGAGAAGCTCTCTCCTTTAAATAGAATGGAGAGATACCAAAACCCTAACCACCTTTTGAATGGATGGCTAATATTAAAAGATCCACATGTTCTAATGTACGGTTGAGATGAGCTCAAAATAAAGTACATGGATCAACATAAAAATATAACATGTCAATGGACAAAATCGCCCTAGGAGAGGGGTTCCCACTCAATATGACCAAATACAATAAGATATAGCTCATGGTGGGTCTAGGGGGTAATATCTAACACCCCTAGTGTGTCCCCATGGAACAATAACATCACAAGACCAAGATAAGCACCAAGTTGTGCTCCTCGGGGAATGTCGTGAGCCTTAAAAGGCTCCAGAAAACCATGAAATGTGCCAAAGAGATGGGTGTGGGCCCCATTGAATGCTGAAACTGTTGGAGAAGGGGTGGAAGACATCATACTCATCATCAAAACTCATCCCATGCCATTTACTTTCCTCAGTATCCCAAATCGAATTTCTCAGTAGCCAAATTAACAATTTTTAATCCTCTGTAAACACTCTGGCAAGAATCAAAATACCTGTAACTCTCTGTCTGGTCACCTGGGGGAAACAATGACTACACCAATGTGTCCAGAACAAAATATTATAGTAAAAACAAGTGGCTATACTATATTCCCCTTTGTAGCACCATAGGAAAACCAATCATACCATCACTCTGCTCTGACATACCATTAATCATTCCAAAACTGCACCAGAATAATAAACTGAGGAAAATAATCACTGTAACTACCTGGAACTGAAAACCAACTATGCCAATGGACTCATAGAACCCAAATACACTGTTGAGTTTAAACCAAATAGACAAGCAAGATCTCTGAAAGTAACACAATCACAAGATAAACACACTATATATCCTGGGAAACCCTCATGGGGTAGAAAACCCAGTAAAGCTTTCCTCAATAAGATGATCAACCAAAATACAAGATGTGCTCCTTCCTCCTAAGTCTCCTTAGCAGATCTCCTCAACTAGTGCGCACTCTTCCACGAGTGAGTGAATGATCTAATGAGGAGTTCACCTCCTCTATTTATACTTGAATCTCAACTGACTAATAGACTTGTTGGGGCCGACCTCACCTGGAGAAGTCTAATAACCCCTAAAATATAACTACAGGGCCGACCCACACATGGTGGGTCTAATAACCCTAGTTAATACTAACCATCGGAGGAATAAACATCTCCGGATACATAATAGGGTTACCTCGGAGGGATGAAACATCTCCGGAATAATAAAGTACAAATATAATATTCTTTGAAGTTACAATATTTAACACTCCCCCTTAACGAGAAGGATATTATAACAGCATCTGCAGGAGCAAGGAGTCACTACACATGATACATCTATAAATCATCGGAAGCTTTCTTCAAATTGTCTTCATCAGTAACTCAAGCAGTTACTGGTACATCACAGTCAATCATCAACATCACGATCAGCAGCATCGTCATCACACGATCAGTAGCATCGTCATCACACGATCATCAGCATCGTTATCACACGGTCAGCAGCATCGTCATCACACGATCATCAGCATCGTCATCATACGATCAGCAGCATCGTCATCACACGATCAGCAGCATCGTCATCACACGATCAGCAGCATCGTCATCACATGATCAGCAGCATCGTCATCACACGATCAGCAGCATCGTCATCACACGATCAGCAGCATCGTCATCACACGATCAGCAGCATCGTCATCACACGATCAGCAGCATCGTCATCGCACGATCAGCAGCATCGTCATCACACGATCAGCAGCATCGTCATCACACGATCAGCAGCATCGTCATCACACGATCAGCAGCATCGTCATCGCACGATCAATAGCATCGTCATCACACAATCAGCAGCATCGTCATCGCACGATCAGCAGCATCGTCATCACACAATCATATTTAAGACTATCCCTCCTGGATTTGCTGTCTAAGGATGATTAGTCCAACCACAATCATATTTAAGACTATCCCTCCTGGATTTGCTGTCTAAGGATGATTAGTCCAATCACAATCATATTTAAGACTATCCCTCCTGGATTTGCTGTCTAAGGATGATTAGTCCAATCACAATCATATTTAAGACTATCCCTCCTGGATTTGCTGTCTAAGGATGATTAGTCCAACAATTCATTTAGGACGATCCTTCCTTTCGGAATTACTGGATTTACTGTCCAAGGATGATTTAATCCCACAATTCATTTAGGACGATCCTTCCTTTCGGAATTACTGGATTTACTGTCCAGGGATGATTTAATCCCACCACAATTCATTTAGGACGATCCTTCCTTTCGGAATTACTGGATTTACTGTCCAAGGATGATTTAATCCCACCACAATTCATTTAGGACGATCCTTCCTTTCGGAATTACTGGATTTACTGTCCAAGGATGATTTAATCCCACCACAATTCATTTAGGACGATCCTTCCTTTCGGAATTACTGGATTTACTGTCCAAGGATGATTTAATCCCACCACAATTCATTTAGGACGATCCTTCCTTTCGGAATTACTGGATTTACTGTCCAAGGATGATTTAATCCCACCAACTGTCCACTAAGGACTTCATTCTCGGAGACCTTACGTCTATGGTTCTCTTTAGGGCTGAAAGCCCAGGGATGATCCAATCCCCTCAACTGTCCACTAAGGACTTCGTTCTCGGAGACCTTACGTCTACGGTTCTCTTTAGGACTGAAAGCCCAGGGATGATCCAATCCCCTCAACTGTCCACTAAGGACTTCATTCTCGGAGACCTTACGTCTACGGTTCTCTTTAGGGCTGAAAGCCCAGGGATGATCCAATCCCCTCAACTGTCCACTAAGGACTTCATTCTCGGAGACCTTACGTCTACGGTTCTCTTTAGGGCTGAAAGCCCAGGGATGATCCAATCCCCTCAACTGTCCACTAAGGACTTCATTCTCGGAGACCTTACGTCTACGGTTCTCTTTAGGGCTGAAAGCCCAGGGATGATCCAATCCCCTCAACTGTATTCTTATCCATACAGGTACAATCATGTATCACATCAAACCATGTATACATCTCATCAAAACATGTACATATCACATCGAAACATATGTACATCAAAACATGTATACATCGCTAATCAAAACATGTACACATCACATCAAAACATGTGTACATCAAAACATGTATACATCACTAATCAAAACATGTACACATCACATCAAAACATGTGTACATCAAAACATGTATACATCACTGATCAAAACATGTACATATCACATCAAAACATGTGTACATCAAAACATGTATACATCACTAATCAAAACATGTACACATCACATCAAAACATGTGTACATCAAAACATGTATACATCACTAATCAAAACATGTACACATCACATCAAAACATGTGTACATCAAAACATGTATACATCACTAATCAAAACATGTACACATCACATCAAAACATGTGTACATCAAAACATGTATACATCACTAATCAAAACATGTACACATCACATCAAAACATGTGTACATCAAAACATGTATACATCACTAATCAAAACATGTACACATCACATCAAAACATGTATACATCACTAATCAAAACATGTACACATCACATCAAAACATGTGTACATCAAAACATGTATACATCACTAATCAAAACATGTATACATCACATCAAAACATGTGTACATCAAAACATGTATACATCACTAATCAAAACATGTACACATCACATCAAAACATGTATACATCACTAATCAAAACATGTACACATCACATCAAAACATGTGTACATCAAAACATGTATACATCACTAATCAAAACATGTACACATCACATCAAAACATGTGTACATCAAAACATGTATACATCACTGATCAAAACATGTACACATCACATCAAAACATGTGTACATCAAAACATGTATACATCACTAATCAAAACATGTACACATCACATCAAAACATGTGTACATCAAAACATGTATACATCCCTGATAAAAAATGATATATAAGAGTTCTAAATCTAAATAAGTGTCGGTAATCAAAACAGAAAGTAAATGAAAGTAATGCTATGCTACTCCCCCTTTCGAGGAAGGTCCTTCTGAACTAAACCAAGCTTGTCTCGAAAGTACTCAAACTTCACTCGAGACAGAGGTTTAGTTAAGATATCAGCAACCTGCTCCTCGGTGCTTATGTACTCAAGCTTGATGGCTCCTCTCTGCACCATGTCTCGTATATAGAAGTAACGGATCTCAATGTGTTTTGACTTATCATGGAACACAGGATTTTCAGTGATCTTAATGCAGCTTTGATTATCACACATAATCACAGTGGGATCCATTTCTAAGTCAAAAATTCCAGATAAGAGTTTCCGAAGCCACACTGCTTCACAGCTGGCAGAGCAAGCAGCTATATATTCTGCTTCAGCGGTACTGAGGGCCACACTAGATTGCTTCTTGCTGAACCAGGAGACCATGGCAGATCCAAGACCATAACATCCACCTGAAGTACTTTTTCTGTCTGAGACACTACCTGCCCAATCAGAGTCTGAGAAACCATGCAACTTGAGTTCATTGTCTCCAAGATAGTAAAGGCCAAAGTCCACTGTGCCTTTTAGGTACCTCATGATATGCTTTGCAGCTATAAGGTGAACCTTTCTAGGTTCTACTTGAAACTGACTGAGAGTATTTACAGCAAAGCATATATCAGGCCTAGTATTTGTCAAGTACATCAAAGATCCAATGATTTGTCTATACAGGGTTATATCCACTTTTTCTGATGAATCATTAGCTAACAGTTTTAAGTTGGAGTCCATGGGAGTGGCCATAGCCTTACATTCCAACATATCAAATCTTTTGAGGATCTCCACAGTATACTTACCTTGATTTAGAAAGATTCCTTTTGGCTCTTGCCACACTTCTAGGCCTAAGAAGTAGTGCATTAGTCCGAGATCTTTCATCTCGAATTCTGAAGAAAGCTTCTTCTTGCTTTCAATGATTTGTTTCTCATTTCCTGTTAGAAATAGATCATATACATATAATAGCAATATAACAGGTTCATCATTCATTACTTTAAGATAGAGGTTTGGTTCAGCTTTACTTTTGGTAAAGCCCATGCTTAAAAGGAAACTGTCAATTCTTCCATACCAAGCTCTGGGAGCTTGCTTCAAGCCATATAATGCCTTTTTCAGTTTGCATACATGGGTCCTTCCGTCTTTGACCTCAAAACCTTGAGGTTGTTCTATATATACTTCTTCTTCAATTACACCATTTAGAAAAGCTGTCTTAACATCCATTTGGTGTAGTTTCCATTTCATCATGGATGCAAGTGCCATGATAGTTCTAATTGAAGTATACCTAGCAACAGGTGCAAAAGTTTCTTCATAGTCAATTCCCTCCTTTTGAGAGAAACCTCTGGCTACAAATCTTGCCTTGTACTTTTCTATGCTACCATCTGCAGCATGCTTTATCTTAAAAATCCATTTGGAGGAAACCACACTTTTATCTTTTGGTTTGGGAACTATATCCCAAACATCATTCTTCATTATTGACTGATATTCTTCTGTCATTGCTTCTACCCATTCTTTCTTTTGAGCTGCCTCTTCATAGCTGGTAGGTAGTTGATCCACAAGATCACACATCAAAGCCATGTAATTGGTTATTAATTTTGGTTTCTTCCTTTCTCTAGTGGAACCTTCGGGAGCACCATATCTTTCAGCTCCTTGAATGATATCTCTAGCCCATGCTGGTCTTCTCTTCCTAGAAAAATCTGCTACAGGAGGTTCTTGTGGTTCCAGCATGTCATGATCCTCTGGTGTAACTTCTTCAGGAACATGAATAGTCTCTGAGACTCTGGGAGAAGAATCTTCTTCATAAACTTCTTCAAGTTGACACTTCCTGGATTTCTTGAGGGCTGCTTCCTCATCAAAAGGTTACATCTCTGCTTATTTCTATATGATGAAAACCTGGTATGTAGATTCTGAAGGCTTTGGAAGTTTCACAATAACCAACAAACATTCCCTTCTTTCCTGAGGGATCCAACTTGGTTCTCTTTTCTTTTGGAATGTGGATGTACACAGGACACCCAAATATTTTGAGATGACTTACCTCAGGCTTCTTACCTGTAAACACTTCTTCTGGAGTTTTGAATTCAAGAGCACTGTGAGATAATCTATTCTGCACATAAACTGCTGTCTTGGCTGCTTCAGCCCATAGATACATGGGAAGATCTTGGTCATGTATCATAGTCTTCACAGCTTCCATGATGGTTCTATTTTTCCTTTCTGCAACCCTATTTTGTTGGGGATTGTAGGGAGTGGTTAGTTCTCTCTTGATTCCAGCTTCTCTACAAAAATCTTCAAAATCTTTTGAAGTATACTCTCCACCATTATCTGTTCTGAGAATCTTGATTTTCTTTTCTGTGAGATTCTCTATTAGAGCCTTGAACTCTTTGAACTTTCCAAAGACTTCATTCTTACCTTTTAGAAAGTAAATCCAAGTTTTCCTTGAATGATCATCAATGAAAGAAAGGTAGTATTCAAAACCACTTAAAGAGGTGGTGGGCATTGGACCACATACATCTGAGTGTATTAACTCCAAGATACTCTTAGTTTTTGTTTCACTCTTTGGAAAGGGGTTCTTGACATTCTTCCCTTTCTTACATCCTTTACAAGAGCCACCTTCAAGTCTGGTAGTCCTATGACTACCTTGCTTACATAGGGTAATGCTTTGTAGTTAATGTGAGCCAGTCTTCTATGCCATAGCTCACTGGGACTAGATGTTTCATGAACAAGGGCAGCTTCTGGATGGCCCTTGAGTTTATACAAGCCTCCTTCTTCTTCACCAATGACAATTGCATCCTTAATAGATTTTCCTTTGGACCACATTAACACTTGTCCATCAATGAATGCAACTCTATAGCCTTTCTTGTCCAAAGCTGATATTGAAAGTAAATTCTTCTTCAATCCTGGAACATACAAAACTTCTTTCATTTTCATGGGGGTTCCAGAATCAAGTTTGTAGTTTGCTTCTCCAACTCCCTTAATGGGATACTGATAGTTATCTCCAAGAGATACCTTTAGAGGAGAGGTCTTTTCTTCAAGACTTGATAAAGTCTTCTTTTGTCCTGTCATGTGCTTTGAGGCACCACTATCAATTACCCATGTATCTTCTCCTGGTGTTATAGATCCAGAGAGTGCGGAGAAAAGAACATACTCTTCTGCATCTTCTTCTTCATTTCTTCTAGATCTTCTTTTGGGGAAAGTCCTTTCTTCATCTTCTTCTTCTTTTCTAGATCTTTTCTTGAGAGGCCTTTCTTCTTCAACTTCTTCTTCACTCTCATCTTCTGCAAGATGTGCATGATGTCTTTTGTGTTGAGTACCCTTGATCTTTTTGCTAGGACAGTCTTTGGCAATGTGTCCTAATTTGTGACAAATGAAACATTGGTATGAGGAGTAGTCTCTTCCTTGGAAGGATCCTCTTTTCTTTTGAAATCTCTGTGGAGGATGAGACTCCTTTTGACTATCCTTCTTAAAGTAGGATCGATTCTTTCTTCTCTTGGTATGGGTGGCCAAGGCTTGGTCATCTTCCTTGAGCAATGCCTCTCTATTGGCAACCCTAGCTTCTTCTTGAACACAATCCTCCCATACTACATCAAACTTCATGCTTTCTTTTCTGGCACACATAGTTTGGATGAAGGATTCCCATGATCTAGTGAGACCATTTAGAGCTGTCATCACAAGTTCATCTTCATCAAGAGTATCACCAATGGCATCTAGTTGCTCTTTGATTGAAGAGACTCTTGAGAAGTAGTCTTGAATGGATTCTCCTTTGTGCATCTTGGTACTCTTCAACTGAGTCCTTAGATTCATCTTTCTGTTGATGTTCTTTCCTTCATACATTCTTCCTAGGGCATCATACATTTCCTTTGGAGTCTTCTTGGAAGACACTTGGGGAATCAAGTGGTCTTTAATTGAATCAGCTATGATTCTCTTTGCCCTAATCATATCCTTCCTGTGTTTTTCCTTGGCTTCATCTTCTTCTGGTTCTGCAACTTCCTCCTTGATATAATGAGCAAGATCATTCTCTTCAAGAATGAGGCCAATTCTGTATTTCCATGCCCGGAAATTCTCTAAGCCTTCTAGCTTGTCTTCAAGCTTAGTATTTGGAGCCATCTTCTCTTGGGGGAGTCCAAGAGACAGAGTAGACTTACTTGGAAAGTTACTTTTTACTTTTCCGGAAACTGAAACAGAATTTTATCGCACTTTTGGTAGAATTAGGGTTTGCAATTCCCGGAGTTCTACTTAACCAAAAAGTTCGATCTATAGCTTAAAAGAATGCTCTTGATAAGAGCTATCCAGCCATGCAATCAGAAATAAAAAATTCCAACTTTTTTTCTGAAACCAAAATCTGACGTATCGCACTTTTGGTAGAATTAGGGTTTGCAATTCCCGGAGTTCTACCCAACCAAAAAGTTCGATCTAGAGCTCAAAAGAAAGGTATTGAGGAGGGCTATCCAGCCATGCAACCAAAAATCAAAAATACCAACTTTGGGCTGAAACCCTAACTTCACCAAAAAGGAGAGAGAGAGAGAATCTTACCTTGTGAAAGATGTCCTATTCAGTCTAGCTCTGATACCATGTTGAGTTTAAACCAAATAGACAAGCAAGATCTCTGAAAGTAACACAATCACAAGATAAACACACTATATATCCTGGGAAACCCTCATGGGGTAGAAAACCCAGTAAAGCTTTCCTCAATAAGATGATCAACCAAAATACAAGATGTGCTCCTTCCTCCTAAGTCTCCTTAGCAGATCTCCTCAACTAGTGCGCACTCTTCCACGAGTGAGTGAATGATCTAATGAGGAGTTCACCTCCTCTATTTATACTTGAATCTCAACTGACTAATAGACTTGTTGGGGCCGACCTCACCTGGAGAAGTCTAATAACCCCTAAAATATAACTACAGGGCCGACCCACACATGGTGGGTCTAATAACCCTAGTTAATACTAACCATCGGAGGAATAAACATCTCCGGATACATAATAGGGTTACCTCGGAGGGATGAAACATCTCCGGAATAATAAAGTACAAATATAATATTCTTTGAAGTTACAATATTTAACATACACAAGAGATGTGTACTCATACACCCTATGGATCTCTGCATGATCATATAAAATATCCAATATATCTAGACAGATAAAAATAATAATAATTTGTAAATGATCAAATATGCTGAAAACCACAAATCATCATCATAAACCTGTAACCAATGCATGGAACCATATGATGACCTATAATAGACCACATATCATCCATCTACATCATCCTAGGTCTATCCACCTCATGTCCTGTAGTTGACTTTGGTCAAACTAGGTTTGACTAAGTCAACATGACCAACAATATGAACCAAACTGAAAATAAGTTGTTGCAAGTGTTAGAGGTTAGGACATGCTCTACAAATCATTCAAGTGATAATTATAACAAATAGTAATCATTTCTTTGGTGATCTAAAACCAAATATAAATAGTTTTCAATATTAATTAAGACTTGGACTAGACTTTGAAGACCATACTCACTTCACGGTTGTGACCAGTTTGCTAGTGAAGGGTGAAGGCTAAAATTCAATAGGCTAGGCTAAAGGATGACTACTAACTTGACACTATGACACTTTGGAAATGGAAGGGGATACACACTCTAGCATATGCTGGATAAGCAGTAACACAGGGGATGGCAGTGTCTCACAAATGGGTAAGTTTTTTCATAAGTGTTTATTCAACCTTGACAGATGCCTACAAATCACATCCAAGCTGATACAACTTCGTGAGGATCTTTTCTAGAGCTGCCATGACTAGGTTCCCGACAAACCGTAACTTGAGACTCTAGGGGACATAACGCGAGCTGTCCCTTACTCTTTCTCACATGATAACTCGTAAGCTAGTGTGGGATAAATCAATACAAGTGAGGCCAACAATAATTTAGATATAACTTTATTCGAACCATTTCTTTTTGGGACTTTGAGTTTCCATAGCCTTGATCCATGTGTGTTCAAACACACATTCTTGGATTTACATTTATTAGGCTTTATGATCTATGTGTGTTTAGAAACACGATTCCATAGATTTACATTTAACATTTACATTTACATTTCAAAGCCAATTTCATTAGGCTTTCCTTGCATTCACGTGTGTTCAGAAACACTTGTTACATGAATGGGATTTTATAAGATATACATTTCTTTTCCATGTACAGTGTATTGATGGTAGCACTATCTGTTTCAGGTTTAGCCAGCACAACTTAGGAAACTCAGAGCCGAGACACAATAAACAGGGGGGAAGATCATCCAACAAAGAGGATAAAGTGGGGGAAGGTCCTCCATGCCACTAGTCAGGTAGTAAGTCAGGGTAATCAACAATCTGGAAGGTAATGGATGGGTGGAAAAAGTGAATAATAAGACCAAGACTAGCAAGTCAAATGATGGTGGGAATGATCACCTATATTCTCCCTAAGGAGGGTAAAACCAATGAGTATAGGTCAAGAACTTCTGAGTCTGAATGGGGACATAAATACATAATATCAATACAAACAGGTCTACCTTTTCAGATGATCACCAGATCATGATACTAAGTGCTAAGACATGCCACAAGAATGAGTATAAAAGCAATAATAACCATAACACAAGATAATACCTGCTGAGTCATATACCTATAGATAACAAATCTAAACAATCATTTGTCCACTGAAACATGTTGTTCCAACTCTGGGCAATACCAATTGCTCTGTAAATGGCTAAATGGCTACATCAGTCATCAAATCTGATTTTCCTGAGACTCAGTCATGGCATGGGAATAATACTGTTGTCCATAATCAAATAGTGATCCAATGTAGATGCTCATCTCGACATCTCAAATATAAGGGAATTGGCTGAAAAGTGTACTAGAATCTGAAAATAGAATATGGTATCCCGGCTACTATATATGTGATAACATCTGGCTCCAGCTAGGACAAGTGCTCTGTTGAAAAGAGCGCTTGAGAACCTCAGAATCTATGGTCCTCGCACTCTGCTACTCATATCCTCGATCGAACACTCTAGCTCTGCAACAGCTTCCAAAATGACACCTACTCTCTGCAAAATGTCCAGAGCTATACCAAACTCATAGACCGGTCGTCAGAACAATGCATGTATATACATAAATCTCAAAAACCGCACTTAAATTGACATGCAGAAAGTAAAACTAATCTACTAACATAACTTGAAAAAGTTTTATTATTATTGTGCAGGAAAAGAAAAAGGGCAAGTACTCAAGTCGACACTACGAGCTTCAAAAGCGAGCTTAGGAAATGACAAAAGTGCTAAACTCAATGGCTGAAAAATTAAACTACTACTCAAGCAAGCTTATTCAGATCCTATCTACTCTAAACTACCAAGTAAGCAAAGAAGTCAAAGACTAAGTGAGGTCAGGGATGTAATCCCTTAACTCTCTTTGGTTGACAGGAAGCAAAATTCGTCGTCGACTACCAGTAATCAAGAAGCACATGCCACCGAATCATTGCTCTACTGTGAAGGGTCCAACCCAAAGATCATCAGCTTGTCCATATTTGATATGCAACAAGTGGTTTGGAATAATGATGTGACTTCCTGTAGGAAATCTATTCTTGTTTACAGATTCGGGAACAACTCCGATGTTACGTATAGGCATAGGGTGGATTTCAGCAAGGTTTTGCGGTTGCGGGGGGACAATGCTTGAGTTCCTCCTGGGAGGAACTGTGTCAACTCTAGGCATACCACCATCAATTGAAATAGCTATCCTACCAACTAAGACTTCTCTAATCTCTCTTCTCGTCTCCTGGACACTTTCATAATTTAGGATCATCCTTACTGGGAGACATTACATGTTTGACAATTTCACCTACAGTCCAGAAATCTCTATGTTCCTCCAAGGGAGGTGGCGTTTGTGATATATGAGTGTTACGACTAGAGCCTTCCCCTATAGGAACTAGAATGTGCATATTTTCCAACCTAGTGGAAACTACTTCTGAATGGATAACCGAAGAAATAGGAATGTGAGAAGGATTATGACTGTGATGACTAGATGACTCAGGTGGTAATAGAAAATTAGTGACAAGAGGATATGCAGATAGAGCATTGTTTTGATCGTGTGAAGGAGATCAAAAAATAACAAGGTTGTTAAAAGCAAAATCTCCCTCGGGGGCATCATTAAATAAGGAATCCTCTTGCCAACTTAAGGAATTATCATGAATTTGACTTAGGTTACCATCCTCTAAAGATAAATGAGATAAGAATCATGGACATCTGAATAATGGAACTCTTTGATTTCACTATCACTCTCTAAAACTTGAGCTTGCTTAGAATGGTTTTCCCATGGGATAATGGGCTCAAGACCTTGACTTTCTCTTATTAAGTTATTATCATAAAGCACATTGAATTGCCTAATTGTTCTAGGCCAACATTCACCATGTCTAATATCATCCAAATCATCAACAACTTGAGGTATTTGATCTTCGTTAACTTGTTCTTGATTTATTTCATTGTTAGGCTCTTGACCTTCAAGTTGATTTTTATTTCTTCTCAATTCTTCTAATTCTTCAACAAATTCACCCCTAAGCAATTCCAGGTTGATTCTCCTAGCAACTTCAGCTATCTGATCCACTTCATCAGAGGAATTAGAATCTCCCATTACCATGAAAACATTTTCAGCTTGTTCATACTCCCAAATTTCATCTTCATTCTTAATCAAATTGATTTTGGCATTATTTAACAATTAATCCCCATATGTGTTTTTAATCCCTTCCTCAAAAGTTTCCAAGAGATTTTCATAGCAAGGTTCTCTATTGATCCTAATTAAAGCTCCGTCAGATTTTGGAAAATAGATATATGATAAATCCATCATAAGGCATCCACCTAGACCAGCTTCCCACTTCCTTGATAAAAGCATTCCATATGCTGGGGGAAAGTCAATAACAACTACATCCATCATAGTAGAAATGTCTGAACATGCAAAAAGATCATCCTTAAGGTTCTTGATCAAACCATAAGACTACACACGTCTAGAATCTATACCACAGACATTTCCATAAGGTCTAGTCACCTCTAATCCCATTTCCTTCATAACATGTAAAGGCATGACATTCATAGTTGCTCCTTAATCCACCATGCAATTATGCAGGAGCATATTCTGAATGTGTAAGGTGAGGTAAAAGGGAGGGTGACCACCGTTCTTTCTTTCATAAATTGTTGAATGGATTTTGATAGGTGGATCCTTCTCAACTTTTCTGGGTTGTGTTCCACTAAGGCTCTGTATATGACAGGATTCCAAGACAACCTCAGCAGTCTTTTCTTGGCCAATGCCATCAAATTACTCCTCTACTTGGCTTCTTACTGAGGGAACTTTCATTAACTCAATGATAGGGATATTACACATTATTTTGCCTAACTCTTTATTTATATCAATATTTAAATTATAATCTTCCAGGGAAACATCGTCTTCCTCCTTTTTATCTTCCTTAGTTACATTGTGTTTGTCAAGGAAATAAAGTTGTTGGGAATCATCTCGTTGCATATATATTTGAATTTTGGGTTGCTCTTTAGTTTCTGGGAGATTTATGGCACAACATGAGGAACTAGGTTCTTTCTCCCATGGCTCTTCTTCTAAGATAATTCTTCCAAAATCATCATCGTAGGATAAGTGATTGATAAAGTTGATGTCATCTGGTTGGTCATCAAGATAATTGGTGTCAGAAGGCTCTTCTTCCGCTTCATCACACCAATTCACATTCTTCTTTTTAGAATTTTCTGGATATTCAAGTCGTCGTCTATTATTGTCTCCCTCAGGCCTTCTATTATTGTTCCATTAAGGTTTAGGGCCATAAGGGTTTCTATGTCTCTCTGGATCATGAAAACTTGCAACATTCTCCTTCGGGACAGTTATTTGTCTCATCATTTCTTGCATGCCTTCTAATCTGTCCTTTGTGTCTTTTGGCTCACTCACAGCTTCCTTAGGCTTTGAGAGATTAGGGTCAAATCTAGAAGTGGTTGGAGCAAAGTGATCGAATTTTTTTTGCTTACCCATAGATGTTGCATTTTGCTTAGCCATCTTTGCATTAAATTGAGCGGTCTTCAAGTCATTGGGATTCTTATCCTTTAAGTGATACCCAAGACATCCCTCAAAGGCATTCAAGTAATGAATTACAATTGCTTGGTCCTTGAGTTTGATTTCTTCTAGGATATTTTCTACAATCTCGTCAAATCTTATGTTAAATTCATGGACTGTCTCATTCTCTTTCTTCTTGATATCAAGTAGTTGATGCAAGAGGAATTTCACATCTAACTTGCAATACCACTCGCTACTTAGCTTCGTGACAAAATTGTCATATCCATCAATGGATGAAGCAGGCAGTCTATCAAACCACTTCTAGACATCTCCTTCCAAAGATGCCAAGAGACCCCTCATGAAGACATATTCATCAGATGCTCCATATGCTTCCATATGTTCCCATACTTTATCAACATGTGTTGGCTTGATATCTATTCTAGAGGTTTTCAATATAGAACCAGGTTCTTCGCAGTTACAATGAACCAACAAAACCCTTTCTCACTGGCCCTTTCGGAAACAACCTGCGAACAGGCTGAGGTCTCACCCGATGTGTAGCTATGGGGGCACCGTGGAATCATATTTCCACAGTGAGTGATGAATTGTTCAGACAGGACTACTGCATAGCACACTAGTAGAAATGCGCTGCGAACTGGGGAGCTGCATGACGATAGACTGCATCGCGGTCCGCAATACCACAACTTAACCACTACGAGGTCAACGCATCCAATGACTGCGTATCTTAGACATAATGTAAATACTAGGACATCGCAATTGACTATGCGCTTCCTCATCTCGACTTAACAAGTCTTGAAGACCTTACTTAACATTAACCATTCGTCTACTGCGTTGAAGTATAAACCTTATAACAGTTGTAAGCAGATGAAATACACAATGCTGCGCACCTTCAATGCACTAAATCTAAAGAATTATGTAGTTCAAACTAACCATTGCTATTATTCCATAAACTGATATATTCATAGACTTAGAATATTGAGCATTCTCCATTCATCTATTCATGTAAGACTTAACATATTATTCCCATCTTTCCTCTATGGCAAATACATATAAAAGCATTAACATACAACTTATAAATGCGAATCCAGACATTCGAAGTAGGAAAACAAGCAAATGTAGAAACACAACAATCACACTACACAGTATTTAACGTGGTTCACCCCCCGGATGGAGGCTACGTACACAAGAACTGTTGTTATATATATCTTTTGGGAAGGGTGCAATAGTTCTTAGTCTACGCACTCAACTTGCAGACTCTCTTCTCTCAAAACAAGCCTCTGTGCACTAAGCTTGCAGAGCCTTTACAATAGCACTAAGCTTTAACAGATACAACAATATTCAAAAGATCAACAAAATAAAGAATGACTATGAGAGATTAACCATTTCCCATACAAAAATTCCTTATTTATAGATCATGCCCGTAGGTCATGTCTTTACAATCCGCAAGAAAAAAACCCTAAGGTTTACAAAAATGGTCACAATTTCCAGCTCCTCGAGCTTGCTGGCGCCTAGTAGCGAATATTCTATCATGGGCTACCCTTTGCGCATGCCCACGTCGCTATCGGCCTTCCTGTCGCATGCGTGCCAATAGGTCACTTTCACCGAGCCATTCTTCCTATAATGGTCTTGTGCGACTGGTTTAGGTAGTGGCTCCTTCGCATGTGCGATCAGTTGCTTTCTTTCCGCATTGCTCCTATCCATTGCTTGGCACTCCTGGAGCATCTTTACCAAAAATAGACCGCCGACGGTCTAACCGGAACATGTGCCATCTTCCATCCAACACTCTGCCCTGCTGGATCTCCGTAGACTGGACACTTTGCAACACTACATCCTCGTAGCACTGATCTTCGTAGCTCTTCCGACACTACACCGTGCGCAACTTCACAGCATCCCAAAACTTATACAAAAAATGCTTTAGCTGAACTGCGCTCAGCTTCGCAATTCCAAAAGTCCTTGTCCAAAATTGCCCCACTTGGGCCTAGCCCAATAGGCCCCTAACACTTACATATGGCTCACCCCCGAGCCACTTGCAACCTCGCCAAGCTGTTCCTCCGGCTGCGGAGCTAGCTTCGCAGCGAACTCATTGTATGTGCCGAACAGCTTGTCGACTGCTTCCTTTGTGTCCTGCGCAACTTTCCTGACTGTTTCCATCACCTCAAGAGTTATCTTGTCACCTATCTTTCCTTCTACCTTCTCTTGATTCTCACACAACTCTTTTAGCTTCTCCTCAATCTCCTGCGAGATCGTGCTGGCATCCTCTAGTAAAAGTTGCGACTTAATGCCCATCTCAGTTTCTTTTTCTCGCAACGCTTGCACTTCTTTATTTAGCACACTAATTTCTCTGTACTTCGGCAGCTTATCCCTTGGTAGTAGAGATTTTACTTCTGTATCCAACTGCTCTAGTGTAGCTTGCTTATCCTTCACTGTGTTCTTTTCTTCTAGCAATCATGGGTCTTCTTCGAGGGCAGTGAATGCCTTCGACGCTGCTTCCAACAAACTCTGGCACTTAGCCACTTCGAAAGCCTTTACTTCTTTTGCTCTCAACTGCTGTTCATCTGGTGGTGTCTATGGGTTTATCTATTACTTCAAGGCAACAATGTCATCCTCATGGAGAATATCCATATCTTGCATCTCTATCTTAAGACTGGTAACCAGCTCGTCAATATTAAAAATAGTATCCGCTGGTTCTATTTGTACCTCAAATTCATCTATGTTATCTGCGACCGCAGTGATCGTGGTTTCAAGTCTTAGCTGACGATCATGTTCATCTTGCCGTTCCATAGCTCTCCGCTTGCTAGCTTCCTCCAACTGTCTGTTAGCTGCTTGCAGCTTAGCTTGTCCCTTAAGTGCATCAATAGTTCTTTCATGCATCTCCTCAACAAACTACAGGTGTAAATAATGTAAGCCAGGCAGCGGTATCTTTGCAAGATCTAGTTCCACATGCTCTACATCCTTTGTGTCCAACAGTAGCTGTTCTTGCATTGAAAAGCTTACTGTTATCGGGTCCAGATGGATGATACGGGACTTCACAGGGATAGCCATGGTTAACTGCGGCTCCTGCTATTGCGAAGTCCCTCCCGAATTCCCTTTAGACTCCGAGTCCTGCAACAAGGGTAATTTTTTATGGACTTCTTCGATTTTCTCTGTAATCCACTGTAGCATGGTTAGATTCTTTTACAGGTCTTCCTGAATTGCTTTGTCCTTTTTCTGCTTTTGCAGTCCACAGATCCTCCATAGATTTTGTGACCTTTGCAACGATTGTATCATAGTCCTCATCATGGAGTACTGCGTCTGACTGGTTCTTGTCAGCTTTCTGCTTCTTTCGCGCTCCCTTTTTCTGCACGGGGCTTTCCGACTCCTTCCTCTTTCCTGTCTCCTTTTCCTCCTCTATAGGACATGGAATAGGTTCGTCCTCTTTGGAGGCGTTGGGCACTTCTATGAATTCTACTCAGAACTCGGTAGGCCATTCCTTCATGATATTGTCTATATCTTCTTCATACATGTGGTAGCTTCTTGCAAACCACTCT
Organism: Larix kaempferi; assembly: GCA_027924585.1. Classification (NCBI taxonomy): domain Eukaryota; kingdom Viridiplantae; phylum Streptophyta; class Pinopsida; order Pinales; family Pinaceae; genus Larix; species Larix kaempferi. The sequence goes on from BSBM01001510.1 coordinate 258,452, forward strand.
GTCTTCCTCTTCTGTGCTTTTGCTGAAATATGGATACTACACATGTCAGCATAAAAATCAACAATCTGAATATATTTACTGGTTACCTGCTTCGTTATCTGGGAGGTGACTATAATTGCATCGCACAGCTAGTTATAATACTAGTAGAGAACCTCAACTGTTGCGTGCTGCGTCTGCAAGTTCATATTTGCTAGAGGTTTGAATAACGCCCCCCCTGCATTCATTGGCATTGGTGATTACGCCAACGTAATTCTTTGGTTCTTTCCATCTGACAAAAGTGATCAGTACTATAATCCAAGTATAGTGGAAATTTCCTCCATTGACCTGTGTGTCATTGAGTTCCTCCATAAACTCATTCAGCAGATATTGAGACCAGTTGAACTGTTCTCCCTCCATGGCCATGACGCCAAGCAATACTGCGCCCGCAGATACCTCCAGAGGTTTGCATTTCCTTAAGATTTAACCTACTAACAGCTGTGTGACAAACTTCATCACCTTATCCTCGATGTCGTCTGTCTAAAAGCCCCTCTTTCCTTTGACGACCGATTGGATTTTCTTCATCATTGCGACAGCTTCTCTATCCTTGCTTTTTCCTTGGAAAAATTGCTTGGGATCTTTCCCTATTTTACTCAGGCCTGTGACAGGGTGGATTAGATTAATGTTGAGGTCGATATTGCGTTCAAGCTAGAAATATCCCTGGTGAATGCGTGCCATCAGTGTTCGCACCACCGCATTCAGCTCCGACAATCTGTCAAAGTGTGGGAGCCTAAGTAGATTGAGCAGCCCGGACTGGACTACTCCCGATAGCCAACTTTCGGCAACCAATTGAAGTTCACCCTTTGCATCCTTCTTCCAGCACATGTACTGGTTAGGTTGGAACTGTGGGAACTTTGGCTCATTGGGCTCCTCCTTCTGTATCGCGAGCAGATCATAATCCTCCCACCTACATTCTAGAATTTTTCCCAACATATTCTTATCTACGTCAACCTGCTTTGATATGGGCGATAGTGGAATATCATATTTGGAGTTCTTGAGAAACTTAAAGACCGGTGTGTCCAGTGAACGTGGTGAGATGTAGTTCGGAGTCATGGTCAAGGGTATCTCCTTATCCGCTACCGGTAGCTTTTGCACTGTCGAACCCATCTTTGGCACTTTCATTCTTGGTGCCACTGGATTTTTACCTTTGTCCTGCATTACTGGGTCATGTCTTGGTGATCTTCTAGACGCTTGACCTGGTTCTAAGACAACCTTCTTAGATGGGGTTCTCATTAACCCTTCAATCCCTCCATGTTTTAAAATCCACACAGTCTCCTGAACTGTGAATTCTTCTTCGATTGAAGACCTCTCAGACATCCACTGGCTAAAACTCTGAGGGTTTTAGATAGTTTGCTAAAGACTGGCTCACTCAGTATTGTTCGGAAGAAAATTCTAAGTGTTCGGTAATGCCCGCGAGACGAAATGCAGCATTACTTATAGGCGTAGCTGACCCCCTCCGTGCCCCTCAATAGCTAGATAAGCATTAATTGTGTTATTCGTTGTCCAAATCCGGTGTATCCTTCAGTCTTTTCCTTCAAAAATATGTTCAGAACGGCTATATGTGCATTAAATTCCCAAGCGGTTGCTGGTAACGGCTATATAACGACTATTTTTCTGAAGTGTTGTGTCGAATTGCGTGACAGGTCCTCCTTGCTCCTGCGTAGTCGCTTCGTGGTGCCTAATTTCTTTCTTTTGAACTTAGTTTCTATCTTCTCTAACTTGATCTTCGCGGTTTCCATTTGGACTTCGCAACTGCACGGTTCCTCTTTTATTTTTCTTTCTTTTTCATTTTTTTTTATGTGCGCAACTTCAATAGTGTTGCTCGGTATATGCAGGATCTTGATCATACATTGCGCACAGACTCTTTCTGATTTCCAGTTCCCAATTCCAACTGTGCTTGGCACTTAGAAATTTCATCTTTCTGATCATCACAGGTTCTGCAAAGCAGGACTATCCCGATATGGTTTTAGTCTGATGCCATTAACTAAGCCAGGAAAATTATCTCCTGCTAATGTGGCTAACTGAGTTGCACCACCATTAGTAACATGCACAATAGTGTATGGACCAAGCCAATGTGTTTTAAAATTTCTAGGAAATTTCATGAATTTACTGTCATACAAAAGGACTAGATTACCTACCTAGAAAGACTTGTTCTTGATGTGGCGATCGTGCCATGCTTTTTCCCTTTCCTTCTGCACTTGTTGGTGGAAGCCTGCGACAAAGCAATCTTCCTCCAAACCAACCAAGTGTAGCAGCCTTTCTTCTAGCGTTGCACGGTCTGCCATCCCTGTAAATGCAGCTATTCTCAAACTGGGAACAATATACTCCATTGGCATTATTGCTTCTTGCACATAAGTCAATAAGAAAGGTGTATGGCTTGTCATCTTCTTACATGTGGTTCTGTATGCCCAAAACACAGCGGGAATGCACAGTTCCCAGTCATCTCTATTCACATTGCATACCTTAGTGAGCGCATTTTCCAACACTTTATTGAACGCTTCAACAATTCCATTTTCCTGGGGATGATAAGGCGTACTACACTGATGGTGATTGTGGAACTCTTCTATCAATGCCTCAATAGTCCTGTTCAGAAAGTGAGTGCCCTGGTCACTCATCAAAATATTCGGGCATCCAAACCTCGTAAGGATGTCTTCAAAAATGAACTGTGCAGCTGTAGCTGCGCTACAATCTTTTACTGACTTCGCTTCTGCCCATCGGGTGAGGTAATCAGTAGCAGTAATGATGTACCTTGCACCAGTTCTTTTCCCTGGTGAGTTAATAGGACCCACAAAATCAATGGCCCATTTCTCAAAGGCCTGCAATGTCAGCTGTGGATTTAATGGCATTTCATCATTGCGTGATGGCTTCCCTGTCCCTTGACAAACATCGCAACTCTAGCAATGTTCCTTCGAATATTTATGGATAGTAGGCCACCATAGACCTGCGCGCAATATCTTCTGTGTAGTAGCCTTCCCTGCATAGTGACTAGCTGCTACTCCTGAATGTGCATCAGCCAATATGAATGGTTTCTCATGCTCTAGTACACATCTGCACAGTACTTCATCCGGTCCCAACTTGTATAGCTAGCCCGCAATAATGGTGAAGTCTTCGGCTCGCACTACCAACTGCTTCTTTTGCTGCATAGTGAACTCTGTGGGTGCGAATCCAGTAGTCAAAAAGTCAATGATGTCCTTATAGTAATCATCAGCAACCTGTATAGCAAACAACTACGCATTAGGAAGATTGTCTTCCAAATTTGTAGGCTCTTCTCTAGACTCAATCCTTGACAAGTGATCAAGTTCTAAGTTCAATCTGCCAGGTTTAACTATTATCTCAAAATCATACTCCTGGAAGAGTAACAGCCATCTGCAGATACGCCCCCCTAACACTGGCTTATTGACCAGGTATTTCTAATCCAGGTGGATATCGGTGGCCACCCACCTTTCCAATTGGCTCAAAACAGTTTTTTGGCAATTTCGGTAATATACTATTTTTAGCAGTTTTTCGGGTCTTGAACTTCCAAAGCCATTTTGAGGCCCTAAACGACGTTTTTTCGGCGTCGAATTCTTGGGAAAATATGGGTACTGTGTGCCTACCCTTTTTGCATGCTAGACTCAAGATTTGCTAACCTTTTTTGTATTCGTTGAATATATCTTTCCAATGAGCTATTGTACGCCCCAAATGGATATCGTATGCAAGAGTTACGACCTGGGAAGTTGAAGTACTAACTTACCCAAACGGGGCCCACATGACTTTTGGCGCTTCGTCTCCTAGGGTTATATTTTTGTATGTCTAGGGTTTTTTACATTCATGTTTATTGTAAAAGGCCTTCAGAGCCTCATTGTAACCATCTTGTTCTAAATGAGCGCAACCGTCACATCTCTTCCCAGAGATAAGCCGCCACCATTCCAGCAAGCTTGTTTTCGACTGCATTTTACAGTTTTAGCTTATTTCCTTATTGAATAGAAAACCAGTTTTACTATAACTCTATTATTTTGTGTTAAGCATCTGATAATAATCTGTATTCATTTCATTCTTCTCATAAAATCTAGATAAATTTCAGTGCAAAATGGTCAGTAAACATGAAGAAGTGCGCACCAAGCAAATAGTGCTTGAACTACTGCAGTGCATAAACCATCGCGAGGCCTTCTCTCTCAGTGGTGGTGTAATTCTTTTCTATATATGAGATCTTCCTGCTCGAAAATGCAATGGGATGGGCAATACATCCCTCTCCTGGTTGTGCTAAGACAACTCCCAATGCTATACATGATGCATCCACATGTACATGAAATGGCTTTTCCCAGTCTGTAAACACTAGTATCGGTGCAGTAACCATTTTTTCTTTCAAGGTGTCAAAACCTTTCTCATAGTCTGTGTTCCAAATGAATGCCACATCTTTCTTTAGTAGCTTCTCCATGGCTTCGGTGATCTACGCATACCCCTTTATGAATTTCCTATAATAACCGATATGGCCCAATGTAGTGCACAACTGCTTAACTAAATTTGGTGTGGGCAAGTTCACAATGACTGTGATCTTCGCAGGATCAACCATCAAGCCCTGTTTACAAACGATGTGTCCCAATAGAATCCCATATGGAACATAGAAAACACACTTTTTTAAGTTCAAAGATATCTGGTGCTGTCTACACTTTTCTAGCATGAGTCTGAGCTTAGCACCATGGTTCTTCGGCAATCCGAACATAGTCCAGTCATTAAAATAAGCTTCTAAAAACTTATGCATAAAATATTTGAATGCTGCGACGATAACTCTGGAAAAGATGGCAGGTGCGTTCTTCAGACCAAATGGCATCACTATGTACTGGAACGACCCCCATTCTGTAGAAAAAGTAGTTTTGTGTATATCCACAGGATCAATCCTTATTTGATGATATCCCAAAAAACCATCCGTAAAAGAATAGGCCTCATTTCCTCCAACATTATCAAGCACTTCATCCGTGAAGGGTGTAGGAAATGGGTCATGCATTGAAGCATCGTTCAGCTTTCTAAGATCCACACAAATCCTGATCTCACCTTTTGTATTCTTATCCTGGACAACCATAGGGATTATCCAATCAGATTCTTCCACTGGCTCAATTATCCCTGCATCGAGCATCTTATCTAGATTTGCTCTCACTCTCTCCTTGTATCATGGGTTCAAGTGATATGGTCTTTGCTTAACAGGCTTCGCTCCTGAATTAAGAGGAATTTTCATAACTCCCAAGTCCCCCAAGACGCCTTTCATTTCTGTAAATTTTGTTGGGAATAAATCCTGATATTCCTGCAATATATCCACGATCTCTGTGACAGTCTGATCATCCCAGTAGTCCCCAATAGACGCAAACTTTGGCTCTTCGTTGGTGCCAATATTTACTTTCTTTGTTTTCATAGGTACACTCATATCTAGAATTTCCAGCGGAGGTCCCTCTACCTCAAGCACAGCTTCGGACTCAGGTATCTTAATGTTGCGCGGGTCCTCCTCATCACTGTCTTCTTTTGCTTTAGCTTCCTTAGCGAGGTTATAGCATTCCACTGCATGTTCTAATTGTTCAGTCCATTCTGTCTATAAGCATTGTTAACACCCAAAAAGTGCTCACTACCTCATCTACCCCATTGCACGACTCATTTGTCCATATTTCCTACCATATTTGCCTCCAAAACCTCAAAAAAACCATTAAAAAGCCTCCAAAAGGCCAAAAAAACATTTAAAAATCCCCCAAAAGGCCAAAACCCCCCTTTTTTTCCCCAAAATAAATTAAATTCCTCCAAAAATAGCAAAAACCCTCTAAAAAGGGAATACAAAATACAAAAAAGAGGAAAAAGAGGGAAAAAAGGAAGCAAAAACCCTATACAGCTGACCTAAACCATATGGTGCCCAAAACCATGGGTCAACACTCCACAACTAAAAACCTATAAATAGGCGATGGAGGCTCCCCATTTCATATCCACAGTCATCCCTATCCTCACTCTGCCAAAATCACTCCTGAAACCCTAGCTCACCCTTTTGAGCTAATTTCACATTTGAGTGCCTCTTTGGCCCATATCCAAAACACTTTGGAGAAGGAGAATGAACCTATTGGAGCTTGGAAGCAGCCCTCCTGGACTACTGCAAGAGCTTCACCAACCCCACATTGGAGGTATAATCAATACAAAAACAATTTTTATCATCTTTCTGTTATTTTATGCACATGCTTAGAGTAGTTACTGTTTTATTTACTGTCTTGTATTTACTATTTTTACTAAACTGCTACTAAGGAGTCCCTTCTCTTTAGTAGGTGCTCATTTGCACAAGCTAGGGTGAAAACCCTAACTACAGTTTTGGCGACTCCCCTAGTGTTCCTTTGAATTTCTGGTTATAGTTTTTAGAAATTTTTTAGTTTTCTGTAATATTTTTATGTTTTTCCCTTTCGGCAATTGGATTTACTACCATAAATCGTGAATTTTTTCCCCATAGTTGCGATCTGACTACAGCTTTCAGATTGTTACCTGCGATCCAACCGTAGTTCTTAGACTATTTCCTATGATCTCCCCATGGATTCCAGCCTGTTACCTGCGATCTGACTGCAGCTCTCAGCCTGTTTCCTGCAATCCGCCTGCGGCTTTTAGCCATTTTCCTGCAATCCACCTATGGCTTTCATCCATTTTCCCGCGATCCACTTGAGACTTTCAACCATTTTTTTGCGGTCTTCCCGCGACTGTCGACTTGTTTCCCGCGATCCGACCGCACAGTTTCACCGCAGACCCACGATATGTTTTCTGCACTTTTTACTTGTTTGAACCCAGAACTTTGCTGCAATATTTTCTGCACCTGCACAACCATCTGTCCTACCTACAGCCATACTTCCCTACAACCCTTTTCTGCAGTATTACTTCTTTTCCATTTACAGAATCTTTTTTAAATTTCAGCGTTTTAATTGAAAAGAGAAAATTTTGCATTTCAAAGTTTAATTTTTGCATTGTTATTTTTAGTTATAAAGTTGCCCACCCCATGGCACTTTTACTTGGGTTCATTACCTCACACGCACACACTCTGTCGCCTAATTCAAGTGAGCCCTAAAATACTACTTAACACAACCAACATTCTAACCCCACTTGGGGAACACGTAAGAATATTGTAGTTAGGTAGGGTCGGGGGGATAGGCATCCAAATAACACTCCTCGGTCGCTTACACTTGAGACATAGTTGTTGTCCATTAGGGAACCAAAATCCCCTAGTATGTTTTGGCATGGTCACAACCATTTTACCAGAGGGCCTCTCCCCTAGGAGGGTTGAACTAGCTAGACTGGTTTCGGAGGCCTGAGTGGAATACCGCAATCCATTCAGTCACTGAAGGATACCTTTCGTAGTTCTCGGTGTATCACCCGTATGGGGATACAGTGGCGATAGAACCAAACTACAGATTCACCTTTTCTGGACGTGTCATGAATGGGGTATCTTAGTTGCCTTTCTTCTAGGATTGACTACCCAGTGTCCCTCCCGGTAGGGGGATATCTTTAGCCACTTGGCTCTACTATCCATATTTTCTGACTTGGATTTCATCACCTTGTAGAGGATATGTCTAGTTGAGTCAGAATACTATTTAGCTAGGTGTTTGCATTCTCCCTTATCTCCCTTTGGTCTAGCGAGTCCACTATTTTTATTTTTTAGGAAACCTACTGCTTGTTGGTATTTTGACCATTTTTGCTGACGCTCCATTTATTGTAGCATAGCTATTATAGTGAGTGTTTTGAGCTGGTTGTTTGCCTGAGTGCCATATTTTTTGTGCTCTCCTTCTGCACACTCAGTTGCATTAGGGTTTTTGAGCCATTTTCCACTCGACACAACCCCCATAAACTTGACACCATTTGTCACCATTGAGTCCCCGAGACATTCTCAGCACCTCCGGGGTGAGCCCCTGCAGCACAGTTCACTTGACACCACCCGTCATAGACGTAGAGATTCATCACTCGACTCCACTCGTCGTAGGCATAGAGCTCCGTCCCCTGGCACTGACGCCCCTTATTTTACCTCTGATTATGAGGTAGAGTTCGAGAACCCCACTTACACTGCTCCAACCAGCCCCATGGCTGGCATGACTTCCAACCCTTTCTTTGTAGGGACCATTGGTGGAGCATACACCACCACCCCATCTACCACACCCTCTTTGGGTATGCCCTTTATGGGGCCCACACCCACCATTCTGATCACTGTACCTATTCCAGTGACTAGCATACCCATCCCAACTCCACCAGTGACTCACACTACCCTTGGCAGTGCAGGACCGTCCCATACCACCTTTGTTTCCCCACCTGGGGGAAACGTCCCCAACCCTAACCCAGTTCCTCCCCTTGGGGGCATTGGCCCCAACGTGGTCACAACCACCAGTATGTCACATCCTTATACTAGTTTTCCATTCATGGCTAGTCTCAACCTTCCTGACCTAGCCAAACTGACTAACGATCCCATCAGACACGACCCTGTGTGGCCCCACATGCCCACCAAGCTTCCATCAGACATCCCTAAGTTTGAGGGCAAGGCAGGTGAAGACCCCCAGAACCATATTATGTCCTTCCATCTATGGTGTTCCTCCAACTCCATAGTGGATGACTATGTCCGACTCCGTCTGTTACACCACACCCTCACTGGCTCTACAGCTAAGTGGTACATCGAGCATCCCCATCAGACCCATGCCACCTTTACCTCCCTCACCTCAACCTTCCTGCAGTTCTTTTAGTTACTTGTCCACTACAACGCGGGAGTTGAGATCCTACTGTCTTGCAGGCAGAACACGGCCACCCACATCACTGACCACATCCATGAGTGGCGTCGATGCCATAGCCTCTGCAAAATCAAGTTAGATGACCGGATCTTCTTAGATTGGTTTCTAAAATCTCTCCTCCCTGTCATTGCCAAGGATGTGGCATCCAAGCGACCTCAGTCCGAAGAAGAGGCCATCCTCAAAGCCTAGCAATTTGACCTTATTTACGCCCAGTCTGGTTACCTATATTCCATCATCCCTGACGCCCCCTGCAGCAATTCCTCCCGGCACGATGCACCGGGGGCATCCCATGCCGTAGACGACATCATTGGCCGTATAGCCTCACATAACCAACCCTTTTCCATAGCACATCTTAGCCCTGGCCCTGGCCTTTCGCGGGCTACATCCCAGTCCGGAGCAACCAATTTGTATGCTCCCATGGCACATCATCACCATTCCCACAGACCCTCATGTCCACCTTAGTGCTTTGGTCATGCATCCCCCGCTTACGTCCCCTCGGTCACACCTCAGCCATATTACCACCCGCAGGCCGCTCCAGCTCCTGTATCCTCTTAAGCCCCACCTGCTTATTACCCACCATAAGCAACCCCAACGGAAAACCCACAACCCGTCGCATAGGCATATCAGCAACCCCCACAAGGTTCAGCACTTGCACTGCCTCCACCTACTTATTATCCACTGTAGCCTGCTCCCGCACATGCACAACCCCAGAACCCACCTGCCACCCAAGGGCAAGTGTATGCGCAACAGAATCCGCAACCCAACCAAAATGACCAATGCAAACAGGGCCAGCAAAACCGCGGCAAAGGCTGTAACCATGGGAACAACCACCCTCCAGACTAAGGTGGTCAACCTCCCAATCCCCCAAACAACAATAACGCGGCACCTGCCAACCAGAACCCTGATCAACTGCCCAAGCAGGCCAAATATCCTAATTTGCGAAGAAACCATCCTTGTTCTAGTTGTGGGGTCTATGGCCACTACATGCATGCTTGCCCACATTTGGAGCGAGCTCGCCAACTTTGGACTGATGATGCCCACTGCCAAGGGCATGCAGCTCCTCAGGCCCCACCCAACCCCCCACCACCTCAGAATCCACCCTTGGTGTTACAAAACCCTTTACCAACCCAAGGCGTAGTGAGCACTCAGTTGTTGGCTCCCCCTCAAGGAAATGCGCCTCCCCAACAACAAATCACTTATGCTACTCCTGATCAACCCATATTAGACTCAGGTACCCATCACTTGTTAATGATGTCATCCGTTGATGTCAACCTTCAAACCCATCGGAACCAATATGGATCCACCCCTGAAGCCCCTCCCGCCAACAAAAACACCACTGATCAGTCATTACGCATACCCCCCGGCTCCCCTAGATGGCGCCTCCAAATCACCTCGCTTCCCACTTCCCCGCATCAACAACAACTCCAATGCTCGCGCTGCATCTAATTACAACATTTTAGATGACTTAGCCCAGTCCCCCGCAACCATGTCTGTGTTAGAGGTCTTAAAAAACTATCCTACACAGTGCAAGAATTTGCTCTCAGCCATTGGTGCTATTGACCAAAATGATTCATGAATGATGGCCTTTGATTTGGACCAATCCGAACCACGCCTGCCTTCCACATTAGCGTTCCAAGTTTCTGTATCCGTTTGGAATCTTTTCATCCATTGGTGCATTATCGATGAAGGTGCCTCTACATGCGTTATGTCCACATTCGTTTGGCAGAAGTTGGGATCCCCTACTCTCCAGCAGTCCACCACCGCGTTGCGAGCCTACGATGGTCGTTCGGCTCAACCCCAAGGTCTCTTAGCTAATGTCCCCGTCCAGTTGGCTGGTAAAACCGTACTCATTGACATAGAGGTCATCAATGCCCAACTTGATTATAACCTCTTACTAGGCCGCAGTTACATGTACACCATGCGGGCGGTTGCCTCATCCATTTTTCGTACCATGATGTTCCCCCATGATGGATGCGTGGTCAAGGTCGATCAAATCACCTATTACGATCCCAATGCCCCCGCTGCACCTGAAAATGTTCTCCCCATGGTTGAACAACCTACTTGCGGCACAGCTACCTCATTGGTTTCCTCAGTGGGACCCGGAGTCTATTCAGATACGCCGATGATCTCAACATTCTAGGCCATTCTGCCCCCGTCACCCGCGACTGAAATATCTGACTTATGTACCCTTTCCCACAATACACCAACACCCAACCATCAACCACCCTTGCTACCTCAACCACCATTGGTACCTAGTCATGTTGGTGTTACACCCATCCATACAATCCCCTTTCTAATCCCCCCTTCGGGAGTAGTAAGCTCCCCGGTTAAGGCTACCCTCATCCTCCCTAATTTAACCTTAGGATTACCCGTATGGTACATTATGCCTCCTGTTACCCCTCTGACACCAAATGTCGTCCTACAACCGGTACAACCCATCACCACTACTAGTCAACCACCTCCCGGTGTCACTACCCCTTCGTCATCTACTACTCCATCCCCTCTTATCAAGCACACTGGGGGCAGAGGCCCACAACCATACACTGCTTTACCCCCACCCAAAACAGTTAAAAACCCCTTTGTGTTTCGTGCTGCTCCCAAATGCTCGTTGCGTGATGAGTTGGGCCATGCTACCCATCAATGTCCACAATTACCTGCATTACAAGAGCACATGCAAATGCTTGACAACGACCCCACCATCCCGGTTGTCCAACTCGACCCGACCCCTAATCCTCGTGATAAATCACTACGTACCAACCACCCTTGTGCCATATGTGCTATTTACGGCCATTACTCACATCACTATCCTGATCTCCCAGATTACAGAACAACTCTCTACAAGATGAATAATTTGGACCTTGAGACGGTGCTCCCCACCATTGAGGAGATCCACCCCCCAGTATCCCCCTCATCCAGCGAGATTAATACCATTTATATGATCTCTTCTAGCACTCCCTCGTCAACTGATTTGACAAACCAAAGTTTCCACAATGATGAGGAGATTCTAGAGGCTCTTACCGCCCCTGATTAACCCTAGGAAGATATGCACCATCGCTCCTATTTCCTCCCGGAAGAATCCTCCTCCACCACAGCCACCCAATTCTTGGTCGAGTCCAAAGATTTCCTTCCCACCAAAGTCGACTGGTTTAAAGATCCCATTCCCGCCCCCGACGCCTTTGAGGAAGGTAACATGGCCAACATCTCACCCGTCATCCACATTGATATCTCTGCCCCAGCCTGTGCTCTTGAAATCATTTCATTAGGAGCTTCTTGCACCGAGCACGAGATTAGAGAGTACAAGAAACTTTTCCAAGCGTTCTGCGATGTCTTTGCCTAGTCCTATACCGAAATGCCTGGTCTTGACCCCGCTATCATAGAGCACCACATTGACACGTGGCCAAATGTACCCCCCGCTCGCCAAAAATAGTGCCCCATTCATCCATCAAAGCTCCCCGTCGTTAAAGCAGAGATTGACCCCCTTGTTAAAACCAACATATATCTGATCCACAATCATAAACCCCATGCACATAGCATGGGGGCAGGTCCTTAACCGTGCTCCCTTTTTCACATTTGTGATCTCAACCATTTTTGAGGTCACATGTCACTTGTATATTTGATTCGATTTGATACACCTAGTATTCTTCCCCCTCGAGTAATCATTTCTCCCCACCACTGCATCCTTGGCTTGGTGGGCTCACCTTTATTTCCAACCATTTTTTAACCTAGTTATTTCCTTTGACCATTCCGGAGTCCTTATGACCTTCGTTTTTCGCACCATTTGCACCGCCAGATTCATATTTCCGTGCCCGTGATAATGCTTGAGATCATTTCTCGGTCTCACAAAAAAATTTTGGGAATTTTTTCCTCACACGTCGCCATCTCGATTTGCGTGCCACATCGGTCGTAGCCCATTTTTGATATACTTTATATCCTCGGATTCATTTTTTCGAGCCCGTGATGATGCTTGAGATCATTTCTCGCTCTCACCCCCAGATTTTTCGGGTATTTTTCCCAAAATGCCCCCCATCGCCTCGGTTTGAGTGCCACCTCGACCATTCTCCATTTTTTGACACTTTTTATATCGCCGGATTCAGTTTTCCGAGCTCGTGATGATGCTTGAGATCATTTCTTGCTCTCACCAAGTACAATTTCAACATTGTGTCCCGACACTTTGCTACCTCGGTTTGCATGCCACATCGGTCGCCATCGAATTGTTACACATTTTTACATGAGCCATTCACTCCATTCATACTGCAATTATTTCGTTATTTTGCCACCATTCATCATCCCGCAAGGAGGCCCACTAGTGTTCCCCCCCACTCTCATTCTTGGTTCTCATCGATGTTCCTTGATTGAGCACTCCCTCCTTGCCTGGCCATTCCTGTTGTTCGGTATAATTTTATCCTTTTTTCGGGCTGGACAAGTCCTTTACAAAAAAGACACTTAGGGAGTTTCTATTAAGCTCTTTTCTGACTCCTAAAACAATGAAAAGATCGTCGAGCAATCTTGCTTCCTTTCATGCTCGTTAAAGTACCTGAAATGACGTCTATCTGGTATAAGTTTAACCCTTTTTCGGACTTGGTAGACTAATTACGAAAAAGGAATACTCTAGTCACACTGGCTAGAAGAGTTCTTCATTGCATCCTTTTATGCTTCTTCGGGCCTTGGAGACTAACACATGAAAAAGCACCCCCCTGGAGTCTTCTTATTGCTTTCAGACTCTCTAAAATTGAAAGCAACCATGAGCACACACCTTCCTGGGCTCGTACAAATCCACACGACGGTACCATTCCATTATTTTAGAGTCTTCTTATCTCTTTTAGACTCCTTAAAATTGAAAGCAATCATGAGCACGCACTATCCTGGGCTCGTACAAATCCACATGACGGTACCATTCCATTATTTCAGAGTCTTCTTATTTCTTTTAGACTCCTTAAAATTGAAAGCAACCACAAGCATGAACTGTTCTGGGCTCGTATAAATCCACACGACGGTACCATTCCATTCTTTCAGAGTCTTCCTATCGCTTTCAGACTCCTTAAAATTGAAAGCAATCTCGAGCATGAACTGTCCTAGGCTCATACAAATCCATACAACAGTACCATTTTGATCACACTTCTTCTTGTTCCTTAACCCGTGAAGAAGTCCCCGCGTGCCTCTCAGCACTATGATTGATCATCTCGGCATCACCCCCAATAAGGTCGCCTTTGTTCAGAGTATTCTGCAGTCTCCTGCCATCTTACACCAACTTGAGTATCACTCATCCCAGTCACTATCCTTGATCCATTACAACTACTTTCCCACCAGTCAATTTCATATGCTGCCCGATCATCCCCGCCATCATACTATGAACAAAGGAAGTTTGATTCCACCCACTCTACTTTCCCAGTTATCCCCCATCCCCAGAGTATGTCCATCCTACCATCAGTACTCTCACACTTCGGTTCTCCACCTCGTGCTTCTATCAAGGAAACATCATTTCCTTGCTAGTTGTAGGTCTCCCTCTGTCGACGACAGCCCATTTATTCTATAGGATAGACCTACAAGTCCCTGCACCTTGGACCCATCACCATCTGTGGTGAGTGCCTACGGACCATTTCGAGAGGAGTCATCAGTGCCTCTCCGAGTGGTTGTTTCTCACATGCTCGACTTCAACACCTTGATCACATCGTCGAGAATCGTGCATGGTGTATATCCCTTCAGTTATTGGTCAAAGACCTCGGATTTCCCCCGACTCTAGCCCCTTGTTGAGTCCCTTTGGAACACCCAATTATATGTTCCCGTGGATGTCCGGGTTGCGCTGGCGCTTGTATTCGGAAGCCATCCAGTTATATGCTTCCTTGAGTACCCAATTTAGTTCCAGTTCAGTGTACCATTGAGGGTATGACCCCCGTCACTATGATCCAGCAGAGTGAGCTAGGAAGCAGCCCTCCTGGACTGCTGCAAGAGCTTCACCAACCCCACATTGAAGGTATAATCAATACAAAAACCATTTTTATCATCTTTCTGTTATTTTATGCACATGCTTAGAGTAGTTACTGTTTTATTTACTGTCTTGTATTTACTGTTTTTACTGAACTGCTACTAAGGAGTCCCTTCTCTTTAGTAAGTGTTCATTTACAGAAGCTAGGGTGAAAACCCTAGCTACAAGCATTCAGGTATACTGTCAGTTCCAAAGAATTCTTCCAGTGTCATATTTCTGTGTGGACAATCTTCTCTGAATATGTGCTCCTTAATTATTTGACATCGTGTAAAGTCGTGTTTTCATCCTCAAAGCTAAATCTCTTCTAGAAGTTCATAGTTAGCATGTCCCAATCTGTGGTTCCTCTCCGCAACTCCATGTCTAAATACCATTTCTTCGGAATCTCTTCTTCCAGTAGGTGCACAAACAAGTGCACCCATTCTGTCTTTGGTCTCTCCTGCCATGCTTGTGAGCAAACCTCAATATGCTGCCTTGGATCCGTTTATCCATTATATTTCTCAAAATATAGGGTAAATTTGTCAGCAAACCTGATCTGCATCTTAATTCTGCATTGATCCCATGTGGTCAATGTATTCTTATGTGCATCCCACCATCTGGCGGGTGTCTCATGCAGTTCCATGTCTAATGCTTGTAAGCGGTGTTCATCTGAAATTGTTGCAGTATAATCTTTAATGAAGGAATAAACGTTAGATGAACCATCATATGCAAGGATTGGGATTACCTCCTTTTCAATCCAGTGCAGTGACCTTGTAACTCGTGCGCATCTTCTTGCAGATACTTCATGCATGCGACTTTGCCAATTCTCCAGTCCTACATCCGAGTTTGAAATGCAAGAACTGTCGCATCTCCAACTGAGTGTGCCATCCGCAGTAGGATTAATGTAGTCTTCCTGGTTCGCGGTCATCTTGTAAAGCCAGTCTAAGTCTTGATCTCTGGATTCCTCCTAAATCGTCTCGCAGTTATCCTGGTTGGCAGCCATATTATATAATCTGTCCAAATATTGAGCCCTGGATTCTTCCTAAATTGGTTGGCTGTATCTGTCTCCATCCGCGGGGTCCAATGGCGTAATGACCCTAAGATGCTTCCCTTCGAAGATCATCTTCCTTATCTTCAATTTTATAATGGTGATTTTATCGATAGCCCAGTCAATTCCTAACAGCGCAGGAAAAGGATGACTATCATCCACAATCTCAATGACGTCGAAATATCCGTGACTCTGCACTCCATCAATATCAACAACCACATTGGCTAACCTTCCAAAAGGTAAAACTTTCTCCTGATTGGCCATTCTCAATTGAATAGGTGACCATAACAGCTTTGGTCTCCCCATCTGCTGCCATGTCTGCTTGGTTAAGACATTTACTTCTGATCCTAGATCAAGAATGATCTCATCCATTTCATAATCTCCTCTCTGTTGAATATTGTAACTTCTAAGAATATTATATTTGTACATTATTTATTCCGGAGATGTTCCATCCCTCCGATGTGATTTAATTATGTATCCGGAGATGTTTATTCCTCCTAGGAATTGTGGTAACTAGGGTTGTTAGACCCACCATGTGGGGGTCGGCCCTGAAGTTAGGTTTTAGGGGTTATTAGACTTCTCCAGGAGAGGTTGGCCCCATTAGAGACCCACCATGTGGGGTCGGCCCTGAAGTTAGGTTTTAGGGGTTATTAGACTTCTCCAGGAGAGGTCGGCCCCATTAGGTATTTTTGGTGGTCAGGTGTGTGTATAAATAGAGGAGGTGAACTCCTCATTAGATCACTCACTCACTTGTGAAAAGAGGCGCACTTGTCTGGGAGATCTGCTAAGGAGGAATAGAAGGAGGGAGCACATCTTGTATTTTGGTTAATCATCTTATTGAGGAAAGCTTTGCTGGGTTTTCTACCCCATGAGGGTTTCCCAGGGTAAATATTGTATCTATCTTGTGATTATGCTTCTTTCAGTGATCCTGCTAGTCTATTTGGTTTAAACTTAACATGGTATCGAAGCTAGACTGAATAGGACATCTTTCACAAGGTAAGAACCTCTCTCTCTCTCTCCGATAAAAGCTAGGGTTTCAGCAAAAAGTTGGTATTATTGAATTTTGGTTACATGGCTGGATAGCCCTTTTCAATACCATTCTTTTGAACCCTAGATTGAACTTTTTGGTTGGGTAGAACTCTAGGAAATCCAAACCCTAATTCTACCAAAAGTGCGATAAGTCAGAATTTGGTTTCAGAAAAAAAGTTGGCATTTTTGAATTCTGATTGTATGGCTGGATAGCCCTTCTCAAGACCATTCTTTTGAGCCCTAGATCGAACTTTTTGGTTGGGTAGAACTCCGGGAAAGTCAAACCCTAATTATACCAAAAGTGCGATAAAATTCTGTCCCAGATTCTGGAAAAGTAAAAGGTAACATTTCCATGTAAGACTACTTTGTCTCTTGAACTCCCCCAAGAGAAGATGGCTCCCAACACTAAGCTTGAGGACAAGCTAGAAGGTATAGAGAATTTCCGTGCATGGAAATACAGAATTGGTCTCATTCTTGAAGAGAATGATCTTGCTCATTATATCAAAGAAGAAGTTGCAGAACCAGAAGGAGAAGAAGCCAAAGAAAAGCACAGGAAGGATTTGATTAGGGCAAAGAGAATCATAGCTGATTCTATTAAAGACCACTTGATTCCCCAAGTGGCTTCCAAGAAGACTCCAAAGGAAATGTATGATGCCCTAGGAAGAATGTATGAAGGAAAGAACATCAATAGGAAGATGAACCTAAGGACTCAATTGAAGAGCACCAAGATGCACAAAGGAGAATCCATTCAATACTACTTCTTAAGGGTTTCACAAATCAAGGAACAACTAGATGCAATTGGTGATATCCTTGATGAGGATGAACTTGTGATGACTGCTCTCAATGGTCTCACTAGACCTTGGGAATAATTTATACAAACCATGTGTGCCAGGAAAGAGAGCATGAAGTTTGATATAGTATGGGAGGATTGTGTTCAAGAAGAAGCTAGGGTTGCAAACAGAGAAGCACTTCTCAAAGAGGATGACCAAGCTTTGGCCACTCATACCAAAAGAAGAAGAATGAGTCATCTCAAGAGAGTTGACCACAAAGGATCTCAACACTTCTCTAGATCTAACAAGAGAAGAGGACCCAATTCAGCAAGAGATCTTTCCACAGTAGAATGCTACAATTGTCATAAATTAGGACACATCTCCAGATTTTGTCCTTCTCAAAAGAAGAAGTTCTTCCACAAAAGACATCATGCACATATGGTAGAAAATGACAGTGAAGAAGAAGAAGAAGAAGAGGTAGAGGCAAGACCTAGAAAGAAAGGTCTAAAGGAAAGAAAGAAAATCCAGAAGAATATGTCCTATTCTCTGCACTCTCTGGATCTGTATCTCCTGGAGAAGATACATGGCTCATTGATAGTGGTGCTTCTAAGCACATGATAGGACAAAGGAAGACTTTCTCAAATCTTGAAGAAAAGTCTTCTTCACAAAAGGTATCTCTAGGAGATGACTACCAATACCCCATCAAAGGAATTGGTGAAGCTAGCTACAAGCTAGATTCTGGAACACCCTTGAAGATGAAAGACATCTTATATGTACCAGGTTTAAAGAAGAACCTCCTCTCTATCTCAGCACTAGATAAGAAAGGTTTTAGAGTGGCTTTCATAGATGGACAAGTACTCATGTGGTCCAAAGGAAAGACAATTAAAGATGCAGTTGTTATTGGTGAAGAAGAAGGAGGTCTCTATAAGCTCAAGGGCCATCCAGAAGCTTCCCTTGCTCATGAAATCTCTAGCCCCAGTGAGCTATGGCATAGAAGACTAGCTCACATCAACTATAAATCCTTACCCTATGTAAGCAAGGTAGTCATAGGATTACCAGACTTGAAAGCTGATCATGATGGCTCATGTAAAGGGTGTAAGAAAGGGAAAAATATCAAGAACCCCTTTCCAAAGAGTGAAACAAGGACTAAGAACATTTTAGAGCTAATACACTCAGATGTATGTGGACCAATGCCCACCACTTCTCTAAGTGGGTTTGAATACTATCTTTCATTCATTGATGACCATTCAAGGAAAACTTGGATATACTTCCTGAAAGGTAAGAATGAAGTCTTTGGAAAATTTAAAGAGTTCAAGGCTCTAATAGAAAATCTATCAGAGAAGAGAATCAAAATTCTCAGAACAGATAATGGTGGAGAATTTACCTCAAAGGAATTTGAGGACTTTTGTAAAGAATCTGGAATTAAAAGGGAACTAACTATTCCTTATAATCCCCAACAAAATGGGGTGGCTGAAAGGAAAAATAGAACAATCATGGAAGCTGTGAAGACCATGATACATGACCAAGATCTTCCCATGTATCTATGGGCTGAAGCAGCCAAGACAGCAGTATATGTACAAAATAGATTATCTCATATTGCTCTTGATTTCAAAACTCCAGAAGAAGTATTTACAGGTAAGAAGCCCGAGGTAAGTCATCTTAAAATATTTGGGTGTCCTGTGTACATTCACATTCCAAAAGAAAAGAGAACCAAGTTGGACCCTTCTGGTAAGAAGGGAATATTTGTTGGTTATTGTGAATCATCCAAAGCCTTCAGAATTTACATTCCAGGCTTTCATCACATAGAAATAAGTAGAGATGTAACATTTGATGAAGAAGCAGCTCTCAAGAAATCCAAGAAGTGCCAACTTGAAGAAATCTATGAAGAAGATACTTCTCCCAGGATCACAGAGGCTGTGCCCATTCTTGAAAATGATTCTCCAGAGGATCATGACATGTTGGAACCACAAGAGCCTCCTATTTCAGACTTATCTAAGAAAAGAAGGCCAGCATGGGCCAGAGATATTATTCAAGGGGCTGAAAGATATGGAGCTCCTGAAGGCTCCACTAGAGAAAGAAAGAAACCAAAGCTAGTGTCCAACTACATGGCCTTGATGTGTGATCTTGTAGATCAACTACCTACCAGCTATGAAGAGGCAGCCCAGAAGAAAGAATGGGTAGAAGCAATGACAGAAGAATATCAGTCAATAATGAAAAATGATGTTTGGGATATAGTACCCAAACCAAAAGATAAAAGTGTGGTTTCTTCCAAATGGATTTTCAAGATAAAACATGCTACAGATGGTAGCATTGAAAAATACAAGGCAAGATTTGTAGCCAGAGGATTCTCTCAGAAGGAGGGAATTGACTATGAAGAAACTTTTGCACCAGTTGCTAGGTATACTTCAATTAGAACTATCATGGCACTTGCATCCATGATGAAATGGAAATTACACCAAATGGATGTTAAGACAGCTTTTCTGAATGGTGTAATTGAAGAAGAAGTATACATAGAGCAACCACAAGGGTTTGAGGTTAATGACGGAAGGACTCATGTATGCAAATTGAAAAAGGCATTATATGGGTTGAAACAAGCTCCCAGGGCTTGGTACGGAAGGATTGACAATTTCTTAACTAGCATGGGATTTACCAAAAGTAAAGCTGACCCAAATCTTTATCTCAAAGTGATGGATGATGAACCAGTTATATTGTTGTTATATGTAGACGATCTATTTCTAACTGGAGATGAGAAACAAATTATTGAAAGCAAGAAGAAGCTTTCTTCAGAATTCGAGATGAAAGATCTCAGATTAATGCATTACTTCTTAGGCTTAGAAGTATGGAAAGAACCAAAAGGAATCTTTCTAAATCAAGGTAAGTATACTGTGGAGATTCTCAAAAGATTTGATATGTTGGAGTGTAAAGCCATGGCCACTCCCATGGACTCCAACTTAAAGTTATTAGTTAATGATTCATCAGAATTAGTGGACATAACTCTATATAGACAAATCATTGGATCATTGATGTACTTAACAAATACTAGGCCTGATATATGCTTTGCTGTAAATAACCTAAGTCAGTATCTAGTAGAACCTAGAAAGGTTCACTTAATAGCTGCAAAGCATATAATGAGGTACCTAAAAGGTACATTAGATTTTGGCCTATTCTATCTTGGAGGTCATGAACTCAGACTACATGGTTACTCAGATTCTGATTGGGTAGGTAGTGTCTCAGATAGAAAAAGTACTTCAGGTGGATGTTATGGTCTTGGATCTGCCATGATCTCATGGTTCAGCAAGAAACAATCTAGTGTGGCCCTCAGTACTGCTGAAGCAGAATATATAGTTGCATGCTCTGCCAGCTGTGAAGCAGTATGGCTTCGAAAATTTTTATCTGGAGTGTTTGACTTAGAAATGGACCCCACCGTGATTATGTGTGATAATCAAAGCTGCATCAAGATGACTGAAAATCCTGTATTTCACGATAAGTCAAAACACATAGAGATCCGATACTTTTATATACGAGATATGGTGCAGAGAGGAGCTATCAAGCTCAAGTATATAAGCATTGAGGATCAAATTGCTGATATCCTGACCAAACCTCTGTCTCGAGTAAAGTTTGAACACTTCCGAGACAAGCTTGGTGTAGTTCAGAAGGACCCTCCTCGAAAGGGGGAGTAGCACAGTATCCGATAACAAGTCTATCTCATCAATGATGAGGTTACATATTTACTGCACTTAGTTACCTAGAATTATTTAGATTTAGGACTCTTATATTCTTTCTTTTGATGATAGATGTATACATGCTTTTGATGTTAGTTTTTGATGATAGATGTATACATGCTTTTGATGTTAGTTTTTGATGATAGATGTATACATGCTTTTGATGTTAGTTTTTGATGATAGATGTATACATGCTTTTGATATACATGTTTTGATGATGATGACACATGTTGTGGTTATACATGTTTTGATGATGATGATACATGTTGTGGTTATACATGTTTTGATGATGATGACACATGTTGTGGTTATACATGTTTTGATGATGATGACACATGTTGTGGTTATACATGTTTTGATGATGATGACACATGTTGTGGTTATACATGTTTTGATGATGATGACACATGTTGTGGTTATACATGTTTTGATGATGATGATACATGTTGTGGTTATACATGTTTTGTTATACATGTTGTGAAGGGATTGGATCATTCCTAGACTTCAGTCCTAAAGAAGAGCTGTAGACGTAAGTCTTCGAGAATGAAGTCCTTGGTGGACGGTGAGGGATTAAGTCATCCTTGGACGTAGGTCCTAAATGTACGGTTGAGGATTAAGTCATCCTTGGACGTAGGTCCTAAATGTACGGTTGAGGATTAAGTCATCCTTGGACGTAGGTCCTAAATGTACGGTTGAGGATTAAGTCATCCTTGGACGTAGGTCCTAAATGTACGGTTGAGGATTAAGTCATCCTTGGACGTAGGTCCTAAAGGGACGGTGGAGGATTAAGTCATCCTTGGACGTAGGTCCTAAATGGACGGTGGAGGATTAAGTCATCCTTGGTAGGTCCTAAATGGACGGTGGAGGATTAAGTCATCCTTGGACGTAGGTCCTAAATGCACGGTGGAGGATTAAGTCATCCTTGGACATGGTCCTAAATGTACGGTGGAGGATTAAGTCATCCTTGGACGTGGTCCTAAATGTACGGTGGAGGATTAAGTCATCCTTGGACGTGGTCCTAAATGTACGGTGAAGGATTAAGTCATCCTTGGACGTGGTCCTAAATGTACGGTGGAGGATTAAGTCATCCTTGGACGCTGTCCTAAATGTACGGAAAGGATTGGATCATCCTTGGACTTTGGTCTTGTAAACTGAGCCGTAGACATGTGGTCTCCGAGAACATGATAGGACTGGATCGTCCCTGGACTTCGGTTCAAAAGGTACATGATAGGACTGGATTGTCCCTGGACTTCGGTTCAAAAGGTACATGACTGGTTTGCATCATCCTTGGACATAGAGAACTGGATTGATCGTGTGATGATGATGCTAATGATCGTGTGATGACGATGCTGATGATCATGTGATGATGATGCTGATGATCATGTGATGACGATGCTGATGATCATGTGATGATGATGCTGATGATCGTGTGATGACGATGCTGATGATCGTATGATGACGATGTTGATCGTGGTGCTGATGATCGTGTGATGACGATGCTGTTGATCGTGTGTTGACAATGTTGTGACGATGCTGATGATTGAGTACTATCAACTCTGATGATGTTGATGTTCCAGTAACTAGTCAAGTTACTGATGATGATGAATTGAAGAAAGCTTCCGATGATATATAGATGATGCAGTAAATGACTCCTTGCTCCTGCAGATGTTGTTATAATATCCTTCTCTTTAAGGGGGAGTGTTGAATATTATAACTTCTAAGAATATTATATTTGTACATTATTTATTCCGGAGATGTTCCATCCCTCCGATGTGATTTTATTATGTATCCGGAGATGTTTATTCCTCCGAGGAATTGTGGTAACTAGGGTTGTTAGACCCACCATGTGGGGGTCGGCCCTGAAGTTAGGTTTTAGGGGTTATTAGACTTCTCCAGGAGAGGTTGGCCCCATTAGGTATTTTTGGTGGTTAGGAGTGTGTATAAATAGAGGAGGTGAACTCCTCATTAGATCACTCACTCACTTGTGAAAAGAGGCGCACTTGTCTGGGAGATCTGCTAAGGAGGAATAGAAGGAGGGAGCACATCTTGTATTTTGGTTAATCATCTTATTGAGGAAAGCTTTGCTGGGTTTTCTACCCCATGAGGGTTTCCCAGGGTAAATATTGTGTCTATCTTGTGATTATGCTTCTTTCAGTGATCCTGCTAGTCTATTTGGTTTAAACTTAACACTCTCTGCGCGCTAAGTCTCATTTATCTGCATGTTCTCTTGTGTTTATTAATATGATGAACTATGTTATCAGCAGTTTCATTCTCACTACGCGGTTCATACTGGTCTATCACCTTCTACAGTTTTGCTATTGCATTTGGACTTTTCAACAACTTCCTGTAGCTTCTAAGGAACTGTGCAACAGAGATGCATGTTTCTGCTGCAATGCTTGTGTTGTCATAAGCAGTCGGCATATCTTCCATATGCAGTGTTTCGCTACGCAATGGGATTCAGGCGATTTTGGTGCTGTTTCTTTGAAGATATCCTACGCTTCCTGAAAAATTTTCCTTGTTTTTCTTCAAGTCGAATGTTGGCTGTTTCCCAATAGCTTTTCTTATCCATATTGTCTCAAGAGGAGTCTGCTTGGTATCAAAACCCCTAGAAGTCGAAGCTTCTGCTCCTCTATCGCGCCCTGTCGTAGCACTACTGCGTGTTACTACATTAATACTTTGATCTGCAGGTCTCCTTTCTACTACGATCAACTGAATGTTTGGGGCCGGCGCCTCCAACCATTTTCTCTTCTGCATTTCTACCTCCAACACTGGGCAGTATTCTATAACATGATCGAAAGAGCTACAATAGCTGCATGTAGTGCATGGGTTTGTACAATATCTAGATACATGACTAGGCTGGCCACAGTCATAACAAATCACTTGACCGCGGCCTCTTCCTTGTGCCGGGCCATTGTTCCTTCCTTTCCCACCATATCCTCCTCCTCTGCGGCCTCTGTATGCTCATTGATCTTGCGGTGCATTTTCTTATTTCGGTGGAGTCTCTCC
Source organism: Larix kaempferi (assembly GCA_027924585.1). NCBI lineage: Eukaryota > Viridiplantae > Streptophyta > Pinopsida > Pinales > Pinaceae > Larix > Larix kaempferi. The sequence goes on from BSBM01001510.1 coordinate 282,778, forward strand.
CTGAACTCTATACATTCCCCCATACATATGCTCAATGTCCTTCTTTCTTTCTAACATGAGCTCATATGCACGAAAATTAGATTCATCATGCCCTACAGACTTACAGAAATTACAATAAAGATTTTTAGGTGTCCTCACATATTTATGTATCATATGGCAGTCTTCTGGCCGGTGTCCTCTGGTTCTGCGAATTTCACACCATGGCCCTGGGTGTGGGTTTAATGGGTTCGGTCCTCCCATGTTAAGGAAATCCTAGAATAAGGGGCAATGGTCTTTAGTGTGTCCTTCTCCCTTACAGCTTGTACACCATACTTCCTTTCTCTCTTGCTTTCCTTGCTTTATGTCTTGCAATTGTAGTTTCAAGGTAGTTAACTGGTTATGAATCTGCGACATGCCAGTGCTAGTTTCTCCCATAGGTGAAGCTTCCAGCTTCATCGCAATCTCCAAAGTTTCTGGCTACGACCCAACTTTCTGCTACATCAACAACTGTTTAATATGGGGCAACAACACGGCTATGAACCATTCCTTATGTTGCTGTGGTGGAATATCAAAGCTTACTTGGTCCAGTAGTGTCTTAAATTTCTGATCAAACTCACAGATTGTTTCATTAGGTTACTATTTGATCTCTTTCAACTCTGTGATACACTGTGACTCTGACTTCGGCTTCTTAAATTCTGCTAAGAGTGCAGTCTTGATTTCTACCAGGGTTCTTGGGTGTGCCTGCGAATATTTCATGAACCAGTGCAAGGCTCGGTCTCTAAATGTGGTGACAAGCTGCGCTTGCTTCACAGCGTTGTCCTATACTTGCTTTACACTTCATACGGCTTCACATAGAAACCAACATTGATCAGGGTCTTCTAGATCTGTTCCTTTGAATATCGGCAGTTTGATATCATCAGCCATCCTCCTTCGAGGTGGCGCGGTTCTCTGAGTGGTGCTAGGGATAATATTATGAGGTTGGATGTTCTGAAGTGATATGGCCTGAGACTGACTAGGTTGGCTAGGGATAGCCTAACCACCTACTCCTGTGGTGTTACCAGTACTAGTGTTCTACATAATGGGTTGCACGGTGCTCGCAACCGGTGGGTTCTGGACTGATGGATTCTAAGATAGGGGAGGCATGGTATGTGCAACCGATGGATTTTGCGGTGTTTTAGGCTAACATGTGGAAGATAGAGGTGTGGTTTGGATATCAGGGTCAGCGTCTGAATGTATGTCTACACGGAGTCCAGGTCCACTATTAGTTTTCTCAGGGTTCAACTTGTATCTCTTTCCACTTCTCAAGCTATGAATTTCTTCGTAGGAACCACTATATGTACTGTCCACCATGACAGATGCAAATATTTTACTGCATTCTAAAAGTACCTTTCTCGGCCAAAACCATTTTAATGTATAAACTGAGGTTGTTCAGAAACTTACCTCTGATTCCCCTGAAAAATTCTCTTTCTGGTGTGCTGTAGGACTTTAGCATGTCCACAGTGAACTGCGTCACAAAAATTTGTAATGTAATGTCAACCCAGAAGTCGACTATGTGCACGAATGGATTATCTAGTGCTTTGAGTTGTTCAATAAGCTCTGGTGTCCACTTAGTCGGTGCGCTTTGCGGCATACAATTTATGTGCTCCAAAAGTCTTGACAACCACTCGTGTAGCTCGCATCCAAAAGACGCCCAAAAAACTAAGTGCACGTCTTTCCACAGGTATTTATTCAACCACTGAACGTTAGAGAGATGTGGGTTTCTGTTTTCTTTCCTTGGGAAGTCTCTCTCACTCTTGTCACACCACACCCAGATTTCTTTCTTGTCTGGATACCAAAATTCAATGCCCAGCTCAACTTCTTCTACTTCGCACATCACGACTTCAACTCATCACGGATTCTTAGCGCAGCAACAGAACCATTTGTTGGCTTGATATCTATTCTAGAGGTTTTCAATATACACCTAAGTTCTTCGCGGTTACAATGAACCAACAAAACCCCTTCTCACCGCCCCTTTCGGTAACAACCTGCGAATAGGCTGAGGTCTTGTTGGCACCCCAACAACTCCCCTTGATTTTTGTAAAATCAAAGGGGCCCCATGTAAATTTTTGTAAATACTTAGCTTTTGATTTTCTTTTGATTTTTTCTTGTTTGATTTGGTAGGTGGTTTCATGGTTTTCTTCTTAGGTATTTAGTTTTCACTCACTTCTCTGGAATTACCTTTCATGAAGTTTCAATTTGATGATCTGGATCACCTCTATCGTTGACCCTTTTGGTTGCTTGAAGATGATTGCATTATTTTGATAAAATTTTGATTTTCGGTGAATAAAATTAACGGATATTTTGGTGGATCTAAGTAGATTGATTCATTATTATTTTAAATATTTGGATCCACATCATGGAATGATTCACAGTAAAGTTTGAATATAAGTTGCTATGCTTACAATTGACCATCTCAATTTTTATACATTATGTTTGTATTTTCTTTGAAATAAAGTTCATCATTCTTTTTCAATTAAAGATAAATTAAATTATCCTTAATAGACTTTTTTTGATAATATTATTTTATTTTGATTCATAATTTAAATATAATAATATTTATATAATTATGAATCTAGTTTAGAGAGAGTAAAGTCTATTTAAGAATATTATTTATAATCATTAAAAGAAAACATTTTATCATATATTGATGAACGGAATTCTTATTTTGAAAAAGATGAAAGGTTATAAATATTAAAGTGACTATTTCAAATCATGGTTATATGAATATTAATAAAATTCCACGTGTGAACACTTTCAAGACTCAAGTTTCTTTTATATGGAGCAATCTCATCATGATTATTTTAAGTGACTTAAGAGGAGCAGCCTATAATCAACATTACGTTTCCTTCAAAATTATAAGAGGGATTTCTCATTTATAAAAAGATCTCAACCCAAAAGAAAGGCGAAAGAACCAAATTTGAGATGGCTGAGATGATTATTTAATTATCATTATTTCAACACGTTATGATATTTTGGTTTGACTTAAGGCTTAAAGTTATCAATTCAATAGACAAAGAGCACCGAATTGACAACGTGTAAAACATAAATGGTCATTAAAATATTGTTACAACAGCTTCATCGTTGTCACCAAGAAAGGGAAACCAGCTCACGAGCTCAATAGAATCCGGGATATATTCATACTTGTGCAAAACTTGCCACGATGCATCATAAATATAGCTCGATATACTTTGTTTTCATTCCACATTGATATCCAGGTGTAGATCGTATTTCCACTTGTCCTTAGCAAAGGGAGGCTGCTTAGAACCACCGAAGTTACAATTAAGAGGATCGCAGTTCTGTTGTGATGGATAACTACAATGCATAGTGCTGGCAAACAGTCGCGTGGATTAGGGCGATGAAATCACCTTTGAGTTCTTGGGATTGTTGTTAGAGTTTGTAATTGCTTCCGAGATTCCTTCATCAATTTTAGAGTTCCATTAATTGAGACTCGTCAGTGTACTGTACATTAATCCGATTGCAAAATTGGTGGAAGAAATAACCACCGAGATGGTTGACAGAAACGCTAGAAGCTGAACATCTGATACTGAGAAGATACCACCCAATCTTCCTTTCCATCAAAATCGTGGCCTTCGTTTTTGAATTGATAATTAAGTAACTGCTCCTGCGTAGAAAATTGCTACATTGCTGAGATTGATAGCACGTCAATCGTTCTACCTACCAAGACAAGGCTCCACAATTTTGTCAAAATTAAAGAAAGCGTAGTTTGCTGAGTTTGTTGAGATCTGGAAGATGCCACCGTCTATTCGCCAATGTGAAGGAGATTAATGGTAAAGGTAAACTTTATTTACTTTTTTATTTTATTTCTGATCGTTGGTTTATTATGTGCAGATTTCAAGGTGGTTGATAGGAACAACAACTACGAAGAGACATAATAACCTTGCAGAGTCCTTAATTACTTCGAATCGCAGAACCATGAAACAATTTGACCGCCAGAGGAAATAAAGATTCTAAAAACGCATTGTAGATCACACGCGGCAATGCCTAGAAGCTTCGAATTTAAAAGAAGAGATCGAACATTTTTACCAGCACATCACTTGAATCTTTGCAGAAATTACAGATCGCAGAAAGGGAGAATTTTGATCTTTCATTTTTATTGTTTTCCCTTCGAAGTAATTTGCATATTTTTGTTTTTCTTGTTTTATTTTCTTAATCGATGTGCTTAACTCTTATGTTGGTTTCGATTGTGCAGGAAGAAATTACCAGTTACATAAGGGGGAAAATGTGGCGAATAACTGGAGATTCTATCGTTTCTTTCCTAAAGTTATTACTGCAACATCAAAGATGGCTGATGGCTGCTAGGGAAGTCTCATGTTAATTTTTCCCCTTTAAGTTTATCTCTTATTGCGAATCTCTGATTTACCTTTTATTGATTTTTAAGTGCAGATATAATAGGAGAAATGCGAGGGAAGTTTAAAGATAATGGAGTTTGATAGAACCATTTTCTACAGGGTGTGGTCGAAATATGAGACAACTCATCTAACTAAATGAACAAAACAGGGTTTCTGTTATGACAATTGTAGCAGAATTAGTAGATCATTGTTGCCTCCCTCGGTGTATATAAACATGTCGAATTCTGTTGATATGGGGGGAGGTCTCGACAGAATGGAGGAAACCGTGTTTTTTTTCATTTCGTTTTCTATTTTGTAGAATTTTCATTTGCAGAAGGAATATGAGACACCACCATGGGAAGGCTCTGTAAAGGTTGAAGGGAACTTTTTCCCAAAAGCTTTATTATTTTCTTCTTTTGGTTCTAATTCTGGATAATAGAGGAAGATGATATCAAAACAGGATGTAATGATGTTATTTTCTGCTTAAATTTGAGTTTTTATGAACTTTTTCTAAAAACTAGACTTATTGTAGAAAGTTGAGACTCTAATCAAGTTTCCGTTACATATATTATTCATGCTGTATCCATTTCGTGTTCTTTCTCTGTGTACTTACATATATTCACTGTATTACTATATGTTAAGTCACCATATAATGAATTCGGATTAACATGTCTATTTTGGGATATATTCTATTACTGCTGTTTTGTCTGCATGCTGTGTCTTATATACAAATTGAGTAATAGTTATGTGTTTCCATGTGTCCAAAATTACATGGCAGATTGATATCATTGGTTTTTTGTCTGAATTTATATTATAATCATTCTGCTGTGGATCTTTATCTCATGCAGAAAGATAACAATTCATTTTAATGTTGGGGATTTTTCTACCTTATTAAAGTGTTAACTGTCTTCTTGTTTCAGACTTGAAATCATAACAATTCTCAAGCTCCTGGCTGGGATAGGAAATAGTTATTAAATCATTGTAGTGCAGATTTAGGAGCTACTAAATATTTGCTTTCTAGGATAAGTTAGCCATTAGAAGTAATTAGTCATTAGTTCTAGTTTTTTTTGTTGTCAATTAGTAGTTAGGTTAGGGAATTTGATACTCACACATCATCAGGAGACTCTCTACTTAGAGAGCACATCTTAAAGGCAGCAGGGCCTCGATCCTGTGAGAAACAACTATCTTAAACATACATAGGGTTGCATTAAGCCCTCGGTGTGGATTTTTTTTCCGTAAGTTGGCCAAGGACAGTTTTTTTGGCCAACAGGTCTCACCCGAGGTGTAGCTATGGGGGCACTGCGCAATCATATTTCCACAGTGAGTGATGAGTTGTTCAAATAGAACTACTACGCAGCACACTAGTAGACTTGCGCTGCGAACTGGGGACCTGCGCGACGATACACTGCGTCGCAGTCCGCAATACCAAAAATTAACCACTGTGAGGCCAACGCATCCAATGATTGCGCGACTCGGACAGAATGTAAATACTAGGACGACGCAACTGACTATACTCTTCCTCATCCCGACTTAACAGGTCTTGAAGACTTTACTTAACATTAACCATTCGTCTACTGCCTTGAATTATTAACCTTATAATAGTTGTAAGCAGATGAAATATACAATGTTGCGCACCTTCAATGCACTGAATCTAAAGAATTGCGTAGTTCAAACTAACCATTGTTGTTATTCCATAAACTGATATATTCACAGACTTAGAATACTGAGCATTCTCCATTCATCTATTCATGTAAGACTTAACATATTATTCCCGTATTTTCTCTATGGCGAATACATGTAAAAGCATTAACATACAACTTATAAATGCGAATCCAGGCATTCAAAGTAGGCAAACAAGTAAATGCAGAAACACAATAATCACACTACATAGTATTTAACGTGGTTCACCCCCCGGATGGAGGCTACATCCACGAGAACTGTTGTTATATATATCTTTTGGGAAGGGTACAACAGTTCTTAGTCTACGCACTCAACTTGCAAACTCTCTTCTCTTTCAACAGGCCTCTGTGCACTCAGCTTGCAAAGCCTTTACAATAGCACGAAGCTTTAACAGATACAACAATATTCAAAAGCTTAACAAAATAAAGAATGACTACGAGAGATTAACCCTTCTCCATACAAAAATTCCTTATTTATAGATCATGCCCATAGGTCATGTCTTTACAATCCACACGCAAAAACCCTTAGGTTTATAAAAACGGTTACAGTTTCCAGCTCCTCGAGCTTGCTGGCGTCTGGTAGCGAATATTTTATTGTGGCCTGCCTTTCGCACATGCCCACGTTGCTATCGGCCTTCCTATCGCATGCGTGCCAACAGGTCGCTTTCACCGAACCATTCTTCCTCTAACGGTCTTGTGCAATTGGTTCAGGTAGTGGCTCCTTCGCATGTGCTACTAGTCTCTTTCTTTCCGCATTGCTCCTCCCCATCGCTTGGCACTTCTAGAGCATCTTTACCAAAAATAGACCGCCGAAGGTCTAACCGAAACACGTGCCATCTTCCATCCAACACTCTACCCTGCTGGATCTCCGTAGACTGGACACTTCGTAGCACTACATCCTCGCAGCACTGATCTTCACAGCTCTTCCAACATTGCGCTGCACACAACTTTGCAGCATCCCAAAACTTATACAAAAAATGCTTTAGCTAAACTGTGCTCAGCTTCGCAGTTCCAAAATTCCTTGTCCAAAACTGCCCCACTTGGGCCAGGCCCAACAACATGATCTTCAATGGAGATAGAAGACACTCCATCAAACTTGGGAACTTTCTCAAAGTACTTCTCAAGCATGTCATGGGGGGCTCCCTAGATTTGGGAAAAATATAAAGGAGATGGCTTAGCCTTCCTTCCAAAAATCCTAGGGTTCTGTGGAGGAGGAACGTTCTGGTTTCCACTAGTGTTTATTCCGGTCATTGAACTAGATGAATGTGAAGGAGATCCAAAAAGGTGACTCGGTGAAGTAGTAGGACTAGATATCTTCCAAAAGAAATTGGATGAGTTCTCTTTAATTTGTCTACGGTTCCGAGTATAAGTTGTAGGGATTCCTTCAGAACTTGCAGGATGTTCTAAGAACTTAAGATTAATACGTTGGTTTCGGTCCTCAGTAGAGTCGCGGGGTGAATTCACCAAGTGAACCACATAGGTAATTCACCGAAATGATATATGTCGTAGGAGAGGTAAGATGAGTGAATTAAGATGGTGATTGAAAAAATTATGAATTAACAAATGCAATCACCAATACAAAAATACCGGATGCGATAAGATATGGATAACGCACAGACACTCACAGACACCGAAGGTAAGCCTCTACCTCCCCGACAACGGTGCCAAAATGTTATCACCAATCTTGTAGTTTCACCTATAGATGAATCCCGAAGAAAGGTAGAGGGGACAAGTAACTAAAGTGGTGAACCCAGAGAGCCCTAGTTCCCAAATGGATGGTTGTCATGCCAACCAAGGCACTCTTCTCTTTTGCTACCAAAGCCAAAGTAGCAAGGGGGAGACCTAGATCTACTCCCGATAGGAGAGATCAACCCAATCACCAGATCAAATCAGACAAAGTGAGGTACGTAAGGTGATAGGTATGGAACCCTAGATTTAAGGAGATTGAGACATTGTGGAGGCTTAGAGATGATATGAATTGATGAATGGATCTTAAGCACATCGATTCAATGATTGGATATGGTTCCAGGATTCAATGCTAGTTTGAAATGGTCAAATTTAGCTGCCTTGGGAAACGTGACCGTTAAAACAGGGAAACTGTCCCAAAGAATAGATCTGACAGTTAGGGATTTCTAGCAATGCTTGATAGAAGGATGTGACAGTGTCAAAGTATGCAAGCACTAAAAAGAGGATCAAACAACAGAAAAAACCAACAAGCCAGGAAAGTCGTGAGGGTTAGGGAGAGGCTAGTGCCTTGAAAAATGGGCCAATGGATTCCCCAAGGTTGACGCCCTTGAGAACCCACCTAGGGATTTACACTAAGCCAATAACCCATAAATGTTTTTCCAGTTGATCAAGCGGTTTGATCAAGAGAATTTTCCAAAGTATTTTAATGAGGGTTTTGAATGAATTTGACAGATGGGTAGTTTAAGGAAATAGAAATCTTACCTTGAGAACATACCTGATTGATGGAAATGGTTGCTATGATGCCGAGGACAATCTCCACAAATAACAAATGAGAATATTTGATGAAGACCAATGCCAAACTTGATGCCCTTGTCCCACACGTGCGCCCTCCTTTCTCTTGCAAAACCAAGGATGAAATCAATCAGCAATACAGAAGCTAAAGGAAATGCAAATGACGAAAATATATAGAAAGTAGAAGGTCATAGAAAATGATACTCCCTGAACCAAACGAATTTAACGGAGGGAAGAGCAAGGAGAGTCTTCCCCAACCAGTGCGTCCTCCTTGAGCAAATCGGCCTCTTCACCTACAGATAAAAATTAATGTGGAAAAAAATATAGCAATGGAAATCACCAATAATCGCAATGCAATGGAAAGACATTTTCAATTGAACATCAATAGCATTCACCACCAAAACACAAGTATATCCAAGAACTTATTCTATTCCAGAAATCCAAAGCCAAAAGTCCCTTTACAATGGGAAGCTCACTCCTTTAAATAGGATCGAGAGATACCAAAACCCTAACCACATTTTGAATGGATGGCTAAGATTAAAAGATCAACATGTTCTAATCTATGGTTGAGATGAGCTCAACATAAAGTACATGGATCAACATAAAAATATAACATGTCAATGGACAAATTCGCCCTAGGAGAGGGGGTCCCACTCAATATGACAAAATAACATAAAATATAGCTCATGGTGGGTCTAGGGGGCAATATCTAACACCCCTAGTTTGCCCCCATGGCACAATAACATCACAAGACCAAGCTAAGCACCAAATCGTGCTCCTCTGGGAAAGTTGTCAGCCTCAAAAGGCTCCAGAAAACCATGAAATGTGCCGGAGAGATGGGTGTGGGCCCCACTTAATGTTGAAACTGTTGGATAAGGGGATTAAGACATCATACTCATAATCAAAACTCATCCCATGCCATTTCCTTGCCTCAGTATCCCAAATCAAATTTTTCAGTAGCCAAATTAACCATTTTTAATCCTCTGTAAACCCTCTGGCAAGAATCAAAATACCTGTAACTCTCTATCTGGTCACTTGGGGGAAACAAAGACTGCACCAATGTGTCCGGAACAAAAAAATATAGTAAAAACAAGTGGCTATACTATATTCCCCCTCTGTAGAGCCACAGGCAAACCAATCAGATCATAACTCTGCTCTGATAGGCCATTAATCATGGCAAAACTGCACCAGAATAATAAACTAAGGAAAATAATCACTGTAACTTCCCGGAACTGAAAACCAACTGTCTCAATGGAATCGGAGAGCCCAAATACACTGGAGGTGTGTACTCATACAACCTATGGATCTCTGCATGATCATATAAAATATCCAATATATCTAGGCAGATAAAAATAATAATAATCTGTAAATGATCAAATATGTTGAAAACCACAAATCATCATCATAAACCTGTAACCAATGCATGGGACCATCTGGTGACCTATAATAGACCACATATCATCCATATGCATCATCCGAGGTCTATCCACCTCATGTCCTGTAGTTGACTTTGGTCAAACTAGGTTTGACCAAGTCAACATGACCAATAATATGACCCAAATTGAAAATAAGCTGCTGCAAGTGTTAGAGGTTAGGACATGCTCTACAAATCATTCAAGTGATAATTATAACAAATAGTAATCATTTCTCTAGCGATCTAGTAACAAATAGTAATCATTTCAGAAGAGTTTATTCAACCTTGACAGATGCCTACAACTCACATCCAAGATGATACAACTCCATGAGGATCTTTTCTAGAGCCGCCATGACTAGGTGCCCAACAAACCGTAACTTGAGACTCTAGGGGACATAACTCGAGATATCCCTTACTCCTTCTTACATGATAACTCACAATCTAGTGAGGGATAAATCAATACAAGTGAGGCCAATAATCATTTAGATATAACTTTATTTGAACCATTGCTTTTTGGGCCTTTGAGCTTCCATAGCCTTGATCCGTGTGTGTTCAAAAACACATTCTTGGATTTACATTTATTAGGCTTTATGATCTATGTGTGTTCAGAAACAGGATTCCATAGATTTACATTTCACATTTACATTTACATTTCAAAGCCAATTTCATTAGGCTTGCCTTGCATTCATGTGTGTTCAGAAACACTTGTTACATGAATGGGATTTTATAAGATATACATTTCATTTCCATATACACTGTATTGATGGTAGCACTATCTGTTTCTGGTTTAGCCAACACGAATTAGGAATCTCAGAGCCGAGACACAATAAACAGGGGGAAGATCATCCAACAAAGAGGCTAAAGTGGGGGAAGGTCCTCAATGCCACTAGTCAGGTAGTAAGTCAGGGTAATCAACAATCTGGAAGGTAATGGATGGGTTAAAAAAGTGAATAATGAGACCAACACTAGCAAGCCAAATGATGGTGGGAATGATGACCTCTATTCTCCCTAAGGAGGCTAAAACCAATGAGTATAGGTCAAGAAATTCTGAGTCTGAGTGGGGACATAAATACAGAATATCAATACAACCAGGTCCACATATCTATATGATCGCCATCTAATGATACTAAGTGCTAAGACATGCCACAAGAATGAGTATAAAAGAAATAATAACCATAACACAAGATAATACCTACTGAGTCATATACCTATAGATAACAAATCTAGACCATCATTTGTCCTCTGAAACCTGTTACTGCAACTCTGGGCAATACCAACTGCTCTGTAAATGGCTAAATGGCTACATCAGTCATCAAATCCGAGTTTCTTGAGACTTAGTCATGGCATGGGAATAATACTGTTGTCCATAATCAAATAGTGATCCAATGTAGATGCTCATCTCGACATCTCAAATATAAGAGAACTGGCTGAAAAGTGTACTGGAATCTGAAAATAGAATATGGTATCCCAACTACTATATATGTGATAACAGGAAATTTTTCAAAGGACCTAGGGGGCGATTCTCACTAGTGCTAAAGCTTTGGATTAAGATGCTTGTCTGCAACAAGGGCATATTGAGGCTGACTTCCGACGAGTAGAAGATCAATGTGTTGAGGTTGAGGGTATCACCTGAATGCGGGTCTGATAGATAGATGCGGGATAGATGGAAATGGGCGACGGCGAATTTCTAAGGGAGGATAAGGAAGATTGTGTTACCTTGAGGAGTGGGGCGATATTCCGGTGACCAGAGAAGAGAAGGAGGACTGAGAGAGAGTCTCCTGAAGGGACCAAAGCTGTAATACCCCATTTTCCCCTTGATGTGTATTTAGCTTTGATGTAAGTATTGTGTATGTACAGTGTGTGTATTTTCCCTAGTGTGGAGCTCAAGGCCAAGGACCCACTAGTGGATGTTTAAGGTTATTTGCTTAGGCAAGTATTTGGATAGTTGATTATTCATGGGCTACTAAGACATGAAGAAATGTAAATGATGTAATTATTATTGAATGAATAAAATAACCAAGAAGCTGGCTAAGGAGGAAATGAATGAGAAAGGGCCATGTGTATCCACTAGGGAGAGGTGAGGGGGTTTGGGATTGCTTTCTGCTGGAGGGGCCTAGGTCGGCCTGTCAACTAGGCCCTCTGGCCGACCATTCTGCAGCATATGTCGAGTAGTCGCGTCGACTAGTATGGGTCGGTTCGGTTGGATAAACCAACAAATGGTTATGTAACTGTATCTACACATATATATATCTAGGCTGGTGAGCCGATAGAGTGGTAGAGATTGATTCTATCATATTGTTCTGCTATTGCTGGTTATACAAAGACTATTCTCTCTATTTGTCTCGTCTCTTGTATCTGTGTCATTGGGTATGCTTGCTTATATTGTGTAATGTATCTATGGTAACTATGTGAACCATGGGATTACAACATCTGGTTCCATTGCTGGTTGATACATGAAAAATTACTAGCAGCATGACCCATGATTTCAGAACAGGAGATTAGAGACTGGTGGGAGAAGAAAATCACAAATTACCTGCAGAATTATGCGCGACGTAACAAGCTAACAATTAACCAAGCAAGATATCGATTCTTCTCCGAGACCCATGAACGATTTGTAGAATCTGTGCCGACCGCCTTGAAGAAACTTCTGGATGAACATACCAGTCGATGAAGCAGAGCGTAAATTAGTATCGAAGCTAATCAATGGAGGTCGTACAAATCTATCAGAATGGTGCGAAAAGATTGCAGAAGATTTCTGTGAAGATCAGGTGATCGAAAACCGAGTATCAGTAGATGAAATAAGAAGAAAGTTCTTCACCGAATTAGTTGATCAATTTCTATGTTCTTTGCCGACATTATTGTTTAAATTTTTTATCGACAAAGGTGTCGCACATATTGTCAGAGAAAGACCGTTGCTGACCCCGCCCCTTCCAAACTCTAACGAGGAGGAGAAAGAACGTAAGTGGGAAAAATTTGTAAAGGAGTGCGAATGGGAATTTTTCTTGAACAAGTGATGGTCTACACTTCCCCAATAGTCTAGAAACCGTCGGGTAGGCATTGGGGGGGTGATGAAGCATGCTCTGATGTACCTAGTTTGATGAAACTCGATGTATGACAAACGACATGACTAGCAGTGGAAAAAAATCTGACAAAGACAGACTTTTAAGTCACAAAAGCACCCCAGATATTCAAAAAAGCGAAAGAGAAAAAAGGAGGCAGCGACGTGAAGAGCTGCGGGAGAAAGCAATTGCACTCCGAAGGACGCGAGGATCAAATATTATGACAGATGCAGAAGGGAATCTTCCAGAATCAAGTCAAGCCCACGATGATCGGGATGTCGAAGAAGAATTGTCTCCGATGGATGAAGACTTGTGGATAGAGCGTGGTAGAGCTCTCCAAGTCCAAATACCAGAAACGGTAGCACCTCCATCTCCATTCCATTTAACAGAAAGCGTTCGGGTGGAAGAAATTGTCGAAGAAAACCTTGGTCTCCATGCTGGTCAGTCGGGAGTTTGGAGTCGTCGAAGCATAGAAGGCGATGATATCAATAGATTATTGATTCATCAGCCAGAAGAAGGGAATTGGATATCTTTTCAAATAGAAGTTTTCATATGGTGTACACAGAGCATGAAGAAGCGCCCCCCTTGCCAATACCAAATTTGAGTGATTCGACAAGCACGTCAGAAAGTCCGAGATTTAGCGAAATCCCGTTTGAGCAAAAATTTAACTGGATTTCGACAGAAGTGATTGACGAAGGCAGATATAGTGACATCGAAGGAAATACAGTCATTGATTCTAAAGACAGAGAACCAAGTCCAGAAAGACAGCTAATTCATACTAACGAGGCACCAAGTATTGATTGTGGAAATAACCCACCCACACCTCCATCAGATTCTCAGAATAATACAATAGCAGACATGGCACACACCAAAGCACACCTTCCATTCTACGAAGGAGATGAAGACCCAAGAAGACACTGGTTTGTGTGTGAAGCAATCTGGACAGCTAATCAAATTACCAATGAAGACAGACAAATTGCTCAATTTGTTGGTTCATTAAGAAAAAGAGCACTGACATGGTACATGGGGTACATAGGAAAATCACCAACTGCAACAAAAGCACAAATTAAACAAAGCTTTTTGGCCTTCTTTATGATTGAAGATGCAACATACCTGGCGGCAGAACGACTGAAGACAACAGTCCAAAAGCCGACAGAAACTGTCAAAGAGTACGACAAGAGGTTTAAAGACCTCCTGAGAAAATTAGACTATGAAATCAAAGAAAAACTATTAATCAAATGGTTTATTGCTGGTCTGATCAATAAAATCAGAATACATGTCCATCGACAAAATGTTAATACATATGCAGATGTGCTAAGAGTAGCACTAGAAATCGAAATGGATGATGAATACCCTCTAATATCCATGGACAGACATGTCGACGAACGACTTGAAAGTATGGAGCAAGCTATCAGAAATATGACCTTGAAAGGACCTGAGCTATGGTGTACAACTTGTCAAACCTCATGACATACCAAAGATTCTTGTCGAAATGATGATCGACGACAAGATGTAAAACTCATCCAATCTAGATGTTTTTGCGATTTATGCAAAGAATATGATTTACATACCACAAATGATTGTCCATACAATCTGAAAAATAAGAAGGCAAGATGGTGTCAAATTTGTGAAGTAAATACACATTCAATCAAAGAATGTCATCTGAACCTCAAAAATCAGCAAAATTATCATGCAGTGTACCAAACAAATTCTATCAAGTAGAATCAAGACAAAAATCCAGCAAATGATAGATTCGGGAGAAATGATGGAAGAAATAACCAGTACAATCAAAACAGGAATGACAGATACCCAAGGTATAATGATCGTCAGAACGATTGGCGATATAATGGCTACAATAGACGTGGTGGTTATCAGAGTCACGGTCGTGGCAGTGGAGGTCGAGGATTTCGATATAGTCGACCTGGTGCATGCTTTACATGCTTCAGCGAGAATCATCGACATGCAGACTACCCTTATAAGGAAAGAACTGATCTCAAATTTTGTACAAAGTGTGGGGTAGGAGATCACTATTTAGAGGATTGCCCTACCATGATCGAGAAAATAAATAATAATAAAAAATGTTCATGTTTTATCTTGTGATCAAAAAACTGATGTGCTTCAAACAAAAAACTTACAAATTGTATCAAGGCAAGGCACTCATATTGGTCAAGATAAACCGCAGATAACTAGAATTGTCGATAAAGAGGATTATCCAAATCCTATAAAACAAAAATATGTGTACAAAGATGCATCTAACATATTTCATGATTTAGGAACACATGAAGAAACTCTTAATGAATTGCTCAAATTAATTTCACATGAAGAAGCTGTAGGAAAAATGATTGATTTGTTGCATAAATTAAAGCACATCGAGCAAAGACAAACTAAAAACATTTTCCGACTAAAACAAAAAGAGAAAAATGATGCCGACCCATTAGTCGATCTCGACATAAATGGATATCATGTACGACAAGTTGTAATTGATTTTGGATCCCAAGTGAATATCATGACTCGTGATACTTGGGACCAACTTGGTTGACCTCAACTACAGGAATTAGGCATCTACTTAAAGTTCATAGATCAAGGATTAATTGAGCCGATTGGAGTATGGAAAGGAGTCGAAACTTCCATTAAAGGTATCATGACATCAGTAGATTTTGAAATCATCATACCAGAAGATGATGCGAGCTCCTTCCCTGCTTTGGTCGGTCAACCATGGGGACAGAAGATGAAGTCTTCAATTTATTTGGAAAAAAGCCGCATCAAGTTGAAAGGTAATGGCCAGAAGGTTATCGTGCCAATCTTCCCATCACAAGGAGAACCTTGGTCAAAACCTATAGAAGTCGATAACGATATCCAACAGCTTTACTGAATAGATAATAATGAAGACCGCATTGAGCCAAATAACCAAGGAGAACTTCATCTCGGAGATCCTATCTCGCTCGGATACAATTCTGATGCAGAACTATATGACTGGCAAATAGAAAATTATGATCTGCATGCAAAAGAATGCTGAAGCCATCTCAAGGAAACAAATAAATAAGTGTCTCTCTGTATCTTACACATCGAAGGTTTTCGAACGAAAAATACGAGCATATCCAACACTCGCTCCAGTTAAAAATGTACAATATGGTAACTCGACATTAAGATATAAAGAATGTGATCCACTTGATGTACATGTTGAACAGGTATCAAAACATGTCGGAGAGCAAGGCTATCTACAAAGTTTGGTAGAGACATTTACTGGTCAAGCTGCGAGATGGTGGGACACTCATCAGTCACAACTTCAAAGTTGGAATACTTCATCAATATCATTCATAGAAAGGTTTGGAGGAAGAAACTTGACAAATTAGGCCGACATTCCTTTGTTCACACAAGGACAAAACCCCGAAGATCACATTAACTACTGCGAAAAAGAATGGAGAAAATTAGGCTATAAAGATGAAAGAAAATGGCCTCACTTATTTCCCAGAACACTCGACGATCTACCTAACAAGTGGTACAAGATGGAGGAAGCAAGAGGAGAAAATTTCCTTTGGAAAGATCTTAAAGAAAATTTTATTAAGGATTTCCAGTTTTTTCCACAGGATAAGAGATTGGTTGAAACAAGCAAAAGCATCAAAGAATTTCTGCAGCCAACAAAAACTCTAACACTCGGAAACAAACAAGAGAATGTGCACACACTTAACAATTGCTACAATATAAAGACGACAGAAAAACAACACTCAACAAGACTGATCCTAGAAACAGATATGTCGATAGGGAAACGTTTTCAATGGAGAAAGGATCATCCCAGTGTGTCGAAGCCCGTAAGAACAATCTTAAGTACAGAGATCGTAGAAAAAGATGAACCTGAAAGATTATCAGAAAAAGTCTTCCCACCAAATTTCACACAAATCAAAGAAGGCGAAAGACAGATAAGTAACAGCCGTGCACCAGAATGGATGGACACAAAAATTAAAATAAAGGAAGTCGATATTTCAAACGACTATCGACCAAAAATGGCAAAAATTGGCGATTACTGGAATGAGGAACAGACAGCAGAAATCTCCAGTATTCTCAAAGAATTCCAAGATGTTTTTGCTCGAGACTATAAAGATTTGAAAGGGCTTGTAAAGGAAATGGGCGAGATGAAAATTGACATTAAACCTGACGCCGGACCCATGAAGAAAATACCCTACAAACTTGCTCACAAATATAAGTATATTGTCAAAAAGGAGATCGATAACATGCTTGCTACAGGAATAATATATCCTATTGACCAGTCGGAATGGGCAAGCCCAATGGTAGTTCAGCCAAACAAACAAGATCCGACTCGACTGAGAATCTGTGTCAACTTTAGAGAGCTGAACAAGGTAACTTTAATAGATCCCTTCCCTACACCCTTTGCAGATTAAATCATCAACGAAGTTGCAGGGCACGAGTGCTATTCTTTTATGGATGGATTCTTGGGGTACAACCAAGTACCTATATCAAAAGAAGACCAGAAAAAGACAACATTCATGTGCGAATTCGGGTCATTCACATATAAAGTTATGCCTTTCGGTTTGAAGAACGCACCTGCGGTCTTCCCAAGAATTGTCGTCAAAGAATTCCAAGAATGTATTTACAAAACCATGGCTGTATACTTTGATGATTGGACAATTTATACAATGCTGAAAGATCACTGCAAATGGCTCAGACTAATGTTGGAAAGATGCCGACAGATACAACTGTCCCTGAACATTAAAAAGTGAATCTTCGCAACACCTATCGGCATATTACTTGGCCATGTCGTGCGCAAAGAAGGTATTAAGGTTGACTACGCAAAGATCAAAATCATTCTCGACCTAAAGCCTCCAGTAAATCTGAAACAAGTACGAATTATGTTAGGTCATACCGGATATTACAGAAAATTTATCAGACACTATTCCGATATGACTTACCCTCTGGAATAATTGCTAAAAGAAGATCGAGATTATAAATGGACAGAAGAATGTGACATTTCTTTTAACACATTGAAAAGAAAAATGGTCGAAGCACCGATTCTTCGATTTCTAGATTGGTCAAAGAAATTTCATGTACATATTGATGCATCGGGAATAGCAGTAGGAGCCATCCTAACACAACCTAGAGATGATAACATGGATTATCCTAATGCATTTAGCAGTCGGAAGTTGAATAAAGATGAAAGAAATTATTCTGCGACTGAAAGAGAAGCATTAGGTATGGTATTTGCCCTTCAGAAATACCGACATTATTTATTAGCTAACCCCTTTGTATTTTATACAGATCACCAAGCTTTAAAATACTTAGTTAATAAGCCATTGCATCACGGGAGATTATGTCGTTGGCTATTACTGTTTCAAGAATTTGAATTTGAAGTAATCATCCGACCTGGAAAACTTAATGTTGAATCAGACCACATGTTGAGAATCGAAACAGGAGAAGAACCGACAAGAATTGAAGATGACTTACCGGATGCACACTTGTTTCGCATTGAAGCAGTACCTTCAGAACTTATGGAAATTGCACAATTTCTGGAAAATGGGCAAGCTCCTGAGGGAATGAATGAGAAAAAGAGGAAGATATTAGCAATGAAAGCAGCCCCCTACACCTTGATCAACGGATTCCTCTATAAACTTGGTTTGGATGATATTTTACACCGATGTGCACTTGAGCATGAATGACATGATATAATTACAGAAGCCCATGCTGGATCAGTAGGAGGACACTATCATGCGGATATAACAGCCAGAAAAATCTTGCAGGCAGGACTTTGGTGGGCAACAGTTCATAAAGACTATCGAGAGTTTGTATCTAAGTGTGATAAATGTCAGCACATGGGCCGACCACTACCAAGAACATAAATGCCATTATGCCTAATTAACCCTAGCCAAACATTCGAAAAATGGGGTATTGATTTTATTGGACCATTTCCAGTATTAGGAAGACGAACAGGTGCTCAGTATATTATTACTGTTGTCAAATATGTTACCAAGTGGGCAGAAGTAGAACCAGTCGAAACATGTTCAAGCGAAGTGGCTGCTAAATTCATTTATGAAAACATCATAACACGCTTTGGATGTCCCATAACATTGATAAGTGACCAAGGCACACACTTTGTATGTAAAACCATTAAAGCATTGACTAAGGAGTTTGCAGTCGATCATAGAATAAGCACAGCTTATCACCCTCAGTCGAACGGCGCAATAGAATCATTCAATAAAACACTTACAAAAGGACTGACAAAAATCTGCAATATAGAGAAAGATGACTGGGAAGATAAAATACCTGCTGTCCTTTGGGCATATAGAACAACATATAAGAAAACGACAGGACAGACACCATTCTCACTTGTCTATGGGCAAGAGGCTGTCGTCCTATTACATTTTTTACGACAAGCACCGACCATTGCAACAGCTCTACATATCGACGTCGAAGATACTTGACACGAACGACTATTACAGCTGTCGAAGCTAGATGAAAGTCGATTGTTGGCATTAGAACATCAGAGAGTGAAAAAACAACAACAGAAAGCATGGCATGATAGAAATATCAAACAAAAGAATCTGTCAGTTGGAGATTTAACACTCCTATATAATAGCAGAGTAAAAGGGAAACCAAAAAAGTTGCATATAGAATGGATGGGACCCTACATCATCGAAAAGTTAAATCTTAATGGCTCAGTCCAACTAAAAACATGACAAGGAGATATTTTCAAGAAAGTCGTAAACGGCGCTCGACTAAAAAGGCATAAATCATGAACATGAAAAAAAAAACGGTTAGAAATAACCGAACGAGAGTAATATAAAGCAATCAACCAAATATAGCAGATCGTGGCAAAGAATAGAAATGACGAGAGAATGGAAAAGGAAGCAAGGAAACAGCAGAGAAAGAAGTCCAACGCATAACTGTCAATATTACAAACACCGACAAGAACATCAACGGTTTACAGAAGAAAATCCGACACGGCAGAAATATTGGAGCTCCGACCATTCAAACATAAATAGAGAAGCACGTCGACCTAACACAACGAACGAGATGTCGCAGCACCATGATGACAAAGCAATAAAGGCTAAATATAATCGCACCACCAAAAGTAATGCACCTGACGAAGCGCCGATATCCAGCCAACCTAATTTAATAACTCCATCACATCAGCCATTAATACAGGCCTCTACGTCTCATTCGCCCGTGCCGAGTAATTCCACCATAAATATGGAACTTGAGGATTCTTGGTTACTCTTCTTCCGAGAACTTGAAATTCAAGAAACAGAATTGCTTGACTCCGCTGAAACCGTTCTTGCAACTTCACACCCTGAATCTGCCATGGCTCCCCGAAAAACTTTAACCGCTAGCAGAGCCGCCGCAACAACAGTTAGAGAATTGGAGAAAGAATAGACACCACTGGAAACTAGACTCCGGTTGATTCGGAATGCAAAGGCATTGGAACCCACCTGGAAGAAAGCATGGAGAAGTGTTGAAGATTGGGGAAAGGAATCAAACGGTCACTGGAGAGGAAGCAAAAAGGTTGCAGACAGCCACAATCCTGCACTACCTGAAGGCACCTTTACTGGATAATTTTGGAGGATTGAAGGAAGTCATTGCACAGTTCATCGTTAGCAGATACCACAACGACAAGATTTACCTTGATATTCTAGTTGAAATCAATGGGGAAATCATCCACAAAATCACTGGCCTTTCACATAAAGGAGATGATGTACCAACAAGCTCAGGTACAGACTTGATTGATGAGTTTGTTGACTCTGCTGCTGGAAAGAATTCATGAGGTATAGTTGTGAGTCAGATTGTCTTTGGCAATTACAAAATTGCCGCCAACATTGTATCACATGTGCTTTCATGGACAGGTAGAGGTTCAGACCTGAAGCCTGAAATGCTAGAAGCTGTTAAAAATATGGCTATGAACGACAAGGTATACAACTGGGCAGACTATTTGGCCGACATTCTTAAATATACATGCCAGAAGTGCCAGGACAAGGGTGCTAGCATCCGCTACCCATCTCTACTCATTTGGATTGCTATGACCCATTTTCGACCAAAAGGAAACAAAGATTTCACTGAAGTCTGACTCGTCCTGATGGAAAATTTTCGCTGTTTTGCACCTGGAACAAACTGACATGGACCTACAATAGTCAAGCTTTGGCTTGAAGCATGGTTTACTGACCTTAAAGAAATAGCAACAAGATGGAGGGTACCACAGAACATTCGTCGAAGATTTCCCCCGATAGCGCACATCCAACTATATTTGGACGACACAACAGTATGGTACATGGAAGGAGCAGCAGGTCCAACAAAACGACTCAACTATTACCCATTAGTAAGCGAAATCTTCTCAGAATTAAGCCGTTAATCTAATCAAGTACTACCCATTCCAGCACAAGCCTTGAAAACCAACTTCAAATATGTTGAACCTCTGTCTGACATGGAAAAAGAAGAAGCATATGAAATTCGGTTGTACATGAACACTTTTAGCTATCATCCCGAGCCGACACCTAGCACCAAGATGTTAGCACTCACCCAGACTCCGAACATAGAAGCCGGAGAGCAGTCGAACAACGATACAGAATCCGACAATCCAAAACATCTTCTGACAGGCGATAACATCCAGAAGGTAGCAGCTGAAATAGTCACAGCCCGATAGAACCGAATAATATCGACAAAAGGGAAAGGAAAAAGACAAGTAACAATTCAAGAACCATCGATGATAGATGAGATCGAGCTATACGACAGCGCTACCCAAATCCTAGAAGATGCAGCTAAGAATAAACTGCCCGTCGATGAACAATTCAGAAAGTTCTTAGAAAAAGATAAGTATCCATCATCCCAAACCATTGTTAAGAAACCCAAAATTTCAGTGATTCTTGATGTTGAACTAACCATCCAGTCCCCCCCCCCATTCCCCAACTATAGTAGAAGAAGAAAGAAGTCTCTTAGCATTACCTGTTCCCCCTGTCACAGAAGACTCCGCCTTGAATACATTCATTGCAAACATTCCAATACTCTACCCTAACTGGCGCGAGATGGTCATCCAACAACCCATTTTTGCCTCTCCGTCTACTGTCCCAGTTAACTTAGCCCCGTCCGACAACATTCAAACAGGAATTTCACCTTTGCCATTACCCAGCCCAGAAATTGTCGGTCACATGACCACCCACCATATCAGAAATCCTGATCGATCAAATCCAATATATGCACAACAAACAGGTGTCTTCACTCCTCTTCCAGTCGAATAACTACCACAGCAAACAAGTCCAATTCAAGCAAAAACCATTAGCACAGAAAAATCCCAAGTTGTCAGTTCCCATGTTGAGTCTAGTCTAGTTAGTCCGGATCCGTTCGACAGTACCATTTCACCAAGTCCACTTCCGACATCCGTCGACCTACCATCATTGCCAGTAAACCAGTCGAGTTCCCCTATCTAAGGATCCAAGTCTAGTTCAATTTCACAACAGCTCAACAAAGAAGCAGACACGACAGAAGCAGAGAGAGTCACAGAACCAGTCAAGACTCGAGAAGGTGCAGCCGACACAATAGGACCATCAGAACACACAAATGTTCCAGCTACTAATACAAGCAATATGGAAATCTCTAGCACATCTTCAGCAAATCCATTAGCAGCCGAAGGACCAGAATAGGACAATCCAGTTATTACAACAGTAGTACCCACTACACACAGTCAAGCAGAACAGGCTGCTATCAGTGCACAAGTAGTCATTGACAATCACCCAGCAACAACCGAAAAAGATAAGGGGCCAGAACAACAAACCATAAGCAAAGAAAAAGAGAAAAGTAGCCGAAAGAAACATAAAGAGAAGAAACGTAAAGAGAGAGAACTGCAGCAGCAACTGCAAATGCAGCAAACACAGCAAGGACAATCAGAAAATATTCCTTCTGTATACTTAGACCAATTTGGAGCTGCTACAAGCTATTAGCCATAGTTGGCTTCCCAAGTAGAACTCGATTTACTTGAAGATGCAGTTTTCAGAACGCAAATATGTCGCCGACAGGAATCAGAAGATCAGTTACAACAGCTACAAAACGAACGGGCCATATTTCTTGCTAAGTCTGAAAAATTAGCTCAGCAAGTGATCCCACTTCCAGCTAGTTCCAACATGACACCACCTCTAGACAAAGCATACCAGTTACTAGAATCTGTCGTGTCGATGTTACAATCTAAGCTTCTCAAGAAACAACATGATCAAGCTACTGAGGTAGCTTCCCTGATGACAAATCAGTTTACAGCATTTTTAGAAGCCTCCAAAGCACTCAAGTAGTATGCTAATCAGGCATAAAAACTTGCCTCAGTTCTCAATAATTGCTATGTCTACTATGGTGATGTCTACAAAAATCTTCAGAAAACAAGAGCACTACAGAGCAAGCTTCAGCAACAGCGCTTGACCGCAGATGAAATCCATATTGAAATACTTGATAACTAGATCATCATGGAGAACAAGCAATTGGAAAAATTAGAAAAATAGAAAATTCAGTGGATGTCATAGGCCCGAGGAATCCTCAACAAACTTGAAGAAATTCAGCCCCGATTCAATCAATTAATTGCAACTGCCGACAAGACAATTAACGCATTTGGTCCTGACATGATCCATTTGCAGGCTACATCCACTCACGACAAGATGGAAAATTTGTCGAAACTCACAACTCTGACTATCAACATCCAGAATCTACTCCGCACTTGGGAAGAGTTCCAACACCATCTCTCTGTCTCTGCTGAAGTTATCATTGAAGCTTGTCTCCAGATTCCTGATGTTATGGATTCTAGCATTTCTTTGACATAACTGTTTCTATAATTCATTTTTTGTAATTTTGATCTCCCCATTTCCTTGGGACGAAGAAATATTTTGAGGTGGGGGAGATGTTGGAGGGGCCTAGGTCGGCCTGTCGACTAGGCCCTCTGGCCGACCATTCTGCAGCATATATCGACTAGTCGCGTCAACTTGTATGGGTCGGGCCTGTTAACACCCAAAAAGTGTTCACTATCTCATCTACCACATTATATGGCTCATTTGTCCATTTTCCTACCATAGTTCCCTTAAAAATCCCAAAAAATCCCATTAAAAAGCCTCCAAAAGGCCTAAAATGCCTCCAGAAGGCCACAAAACCATCAAAATAGCCTAAAAAAGGCTAAAAAACCCCCTTTTTCCTCCAAAAATAGCAAAAACCCCCTAAAAAGGGAAGAAAAATATAAAATAATGAGGAAAAGGAGGAAAAAACCCTATACAGCTGCCCAAAACCATGTGTTTCCTAAAACCATGGGTCAGCACTCCACCACCAAAAAACTATAAATAGGTGATGGAGATCCCTTATTCCTTATCCACAATCATATGCACCCTTACTCTACCAAAATCACTCTTGAAACCCTAGCTCACCCTTGAGCTACTTTCACCTTGAGTGCCACTTTTGGCCCATCCCCACCATTGGAGAAGGAGAAGGAGCACATTGGAGCTTGGAGCAACCCTCTTGGTCATTGCAAGGGCTTCATCAACCTCCACATTGGAGGTAATATCAATACAAAAACCATTATTTAAATTTGTTGTTTATGTTTCATGCAATGTTTAAAGTAGTTTTTTCATTTCTGTTTTAGCTTAGATAATTTACATTTACTGAACTGCTACTAAGGAGTCCATTCTCCTTAGTAGGTTCTCATTTGCACAAGCTAGAGGTAAAACCCTAGCTACAGGGTCGGTTGGATAAACCGACAGATAGTTATGTAACTGTATCTGTACATATATATATCTAGGCTGGTGAGCCGATAGAGTAGTAGAGATTGATTCTATCATATTGTTCTGCTATTCCTGGTTAATACAGAAACTATTCTCTCTATATGTCTTGTCTCTTGTATATGTGTCATTGGGTATGCTTGCTTATATTGTGTAATGTATCTATGATAACTATGTGAACCGTGGGATTACAACAGTTTCCCATACTGCCACATGTCTGACTAGGAACCCGTTTGAACTCCCTGCTGACATTAATGAAACTGCAGTGGGTGACTGAGGCTTCCATAGTATGGAGAATGCCTGCGATTTTGTATGGTGGGGCATTACTCTGATCGCTTGTACAGGACGACACTCAATCACCTGGGAGTACTCGCTAAAGCCGTTTGACTACCCGGGGGAAGGGTGCATTGGGGGAGATTTAGGCAGTCATTCATTCCTCACTCATGCACTCACTCGCCCTTGCATGCACTTTCCATACACAAGCCATCGACCCTTGAAGAGAATTCATTCCTATATTTCCTGTATGCACCAAACCAATCCGGGAAGTGGAAATCTGAGGTTAATCATGCTTCCTGTGTGGCAGAAAGAGCCCGAGAGTTGATAACCATAACCACCCTATGTGTAAACCCCAGTTACAGGGACAGAGTGGTATTAATAGAAGATGTTGCATAGGGGTATTGGTAGAGCGACCATGAGGAAACCCCAATCCTAGTAACGAATCAGTTGTGGAACTGTGGGAGAGAGTTGGGTTGCCTGATAAACCCAGTGAAGGCTATAGTCTCAATGAACTAGTGACTGGACCTTTCTATGCCCATCCTGGAATAACACTGGAAGGGAAGGATCATGAGAGACTGTGCAGCAGTGATAGCATCTTCCTTGTGTTGGATTTGGTAGGTATTGTGGGTTCCAGGTCGGCTGAGAGCGACTGGACCTTTCTATGCCCATCCTGGAATAGCACTAGAAGGGAAGATTCCTTGAGAGACTGTATAACAATGATTTAGGTCTTCCTTGTGTTGGATGTGGTAGGTATTTTGGGTGCCAGGTCAATTGAGTGCTGAGATGCCTGCAGCTCTGTGGTTGAGCTCACTGGATTAGCAACGCCTTCCTTGTTATCCCTGAATTCTTGATAACCACTGTAAGTTCGCTTAGCATGGGTGGGAACCTTGGAATGCTTGATAAACCCAACTACAAACTAGCTTAGCATGAGAATGGAGCCTTGACTGTGAGAGAGCATGTTATCCCTCCATAGTGGATACATTGCCCATCTCGGGGGTGATCTCTCATCTGAAATAGTACAGGCTGGACAGAGATCTAAGGTTGGGTGGAACGTTGCTCTCACTTAGCTAGTTGCTTTGGAATTGAAAGATAAGTATTTCTTGTTATGTCAAATGATGTTGTTCATTGTGATGAAATGGTTGCTCATGTCCTTTGTGGAATTGTGAATACTTTTTAAATGAATTGATTTACATGAAGTCATGTACAGGCCTGAGTAAAAGTATGAATTCACTGTTGTGTGTATATCTTATATTGCATGAGTTTAATGCCTTGTCATTCTTGCATATGATAGATGTGTTGATTAAACCTGTTTTATGCATCCTACATGTTATAATGAATGATAGTGTTTCATTGTCTTGTAATGAATGTTTATGTAGAACTAACCTGTGAAGGGGATGTATATTTACACCTGATCCTTGAGAAGGAAGAGAATCCCTGGAAGTGGTTTCAAGAACCTCTGTGGGTCAGATGGAATGGAAGATCTTGGCAGGTAGAAGGTTGGAATTGTCTAAGTGGGATATAGACAGAACTTAGAGAAGGAAATTGGAAGGTTAGATGCCTCATCTGATCAGGGGGATCCTACCATTCGATAGATCTCTCCAAGAGCTTTCCAATGGTAGCAGCCTTGCCCTATTTGGATGCTAGAGGAAGAAGTTATGACTCTTAGAAGATTTGATGAATTTGCCCTCACAGAGACAGGGTTCCACACACATGGTTCCACAATTACGGGTTGCGGGAATACCAATTTCAAAACTATATGTGTTTTGGGTTTCCGCAATCCCGCATCCGCAATTGCAGGATGCAGGTTGTGGGATCAGCTGTTTTGCGGGTTGCGGGATTGTTAGGTGCACGTTTTTGTATTTTGGATTTCCGCAATCCCGCATCTGCAATTGCGGGTAGCGGATTTTGGGATGCGGGTTGCGGGATCGTTAAGTGCACATTTTTTTCGTATTTTGGATTTTCGCAATCCTGCATCCACAATTACGGGTAGCATATTTCGGGATGCGGGTTGCAGGATTGTCAAGTTCAAGATTTTCATGTTTTAGAATTCCGCATTTACGAATCCTCAATTGCGGGTTGTGGGTTGCTGGATTCACTGTTGCAGAATGAAGGATGTGGGTTTGCAGCTACGCATTGCGAATTGCGTATTCGATCTCTCCCGACTGTGTGTATGGGCACTCAATTGATGTTTTGGGAGAAAAAAAAATGGATCATGGGCTCCAGTGGCCAGGTATGTCGGTGGGGGCATGACAGACTGGTATCAGAGCTTTAGTTGCAGCACTGGGAGCTATTTTGGCCGGACTGTGTATGAATTTTGGTCGAGAAATGCACCCATGGCGTGATTTTAATGAACTTATTTGATTGATTAATTGTTCAAATGAATAATTTCTGGTTTGAATGGATATGATAGAGCTTATTTGCATGCTTGTGATGTCTAATAGAGTGTATTTGATATGCACAGAGATAGCAGCAGCTGTAGGACGAATTGTACCACAGGGAAACGCACAAAATAGTGTAAGAATGGTTACTTTGAATGATGCACAGGACTCGTTTGGGCCAGAAGATGATGTATTGGGTGAGAATGTGCAAGAAACACACACAAAGGCCGAGTCTGATGGAAGAAGGGAGCAAGTGATGCCCCCAAACTTGGCCAAGACTTTGGTTAGCTTTAATGAGCGAATGATGAAAGCGCAGGAAGACCAACATCCACTCAATGCATCCATTTTCCAGAGTCTGACCAACTTGCAGCAAAGGATAAACGGTGGTTCTAACCCGAACCACGAAGTTCGAGAAGAAAGAAATGCAGAAAGTCAGTCTAGGGGTCGTTCCATGAGGAGAACTCCAAGCCCTAGAAGAGGTTTTGTAGGCAGAAGGCACAAGACACCTTCTCCTAAGTTTTCTTCTAGCAGATCAACCGTTTCTGAGGGTTCTCAAGGGAGCCCAAAACGCACTGCCAGTAAGAGTAAGAGCAGAAAGAAGCACCGAGGTATTCCACAGGGTGAATTTAGGAAGGCAAGGCCTCCCACTTTTGATGGTGAAAGTAAAGAAGGTCAAGAAGCAGAGGCATGGCTTCTTGGGATAAAGAAGTACTTCAAAATGCATGAATATTTAGAGAATGAAAAGGCTAAGGTTGCTATCTACAACCTTAGTGGAAGAACTTCCATTTGGTGGGATCACCTCATGCAAGTGAAAGGAATCAGTGAGAGAAGAGTCAGCTGGGGTAGATTCCAAAGATACTTTCAGGAGAAGTACCTATCAGCTACGTACTATGATAGAAAAAGGAAAGAGTTCAATGAACTCAAACTAAGACAGAACGCTATGGATGAGCATGTTCATAAGTTTCTGGAGTTGCTGAGGTATGTGGACTACATCAAGGACGAAAGAGTGAAGATTCAATGCTTCCTTGTGTAATATCCCGATTTTGACCCCATTGTATTAAAATGTAAATAATGTAATATTGTTATAAAATTGTGGTGAGGAGCTCAAGGCCAAGGCCCCGCCATCAATTTATTGATGCATATGGTTTACGTGCTAGACAGGCACATTGGAATTGTAAATATGCATTTTAATAAAATACCCACAACTAGCTATGCAATTCAACAAGAGATGGGGGCATGATTTTACAAGGAATTGGGAGGGAAAACATTCAAACCCTTGAGCCAATCAAGTCAAGCCAAGTGTCAATGAGAGAACCCATCAAACCCTCAACTACCCATGTTGACTTTTGTACCCAATCATTCATTTCTCCCAAGAGTTGGGTGAAGTAGTTAATGCCTTGGGAATGGAGAGGTATGGTTGTCCAAATTCGAGTATGGGAAAGCCACCCTCCATGGAAAAACGTGTTTTGCTTCTTAGGCAAGAAAACAGCCATGAATTGCTCCCCAAGCCATTACCCATCAAGCAGTCCTGCCTCTCTCACGTTTTTGGAGCTGCCTGGGCATTTTTCCTCCATGTTTTCCTGTGTTTTCCTTGTTTTTCAGTGGGGAAGAGGGCGTTTTTGTGTTGCAGAGCTGCTAGAAGAAGAGGGAGCTCGATTTGGGGTTTTAATGAGGTCGTCTTGGCAATTTGAAATGCTCATAACCTGTGGGAGAAATCGGGTTTGCTCCCTATGGTTGAATCCCCCTTTCCACAATCCGTTTTGGTGTGCCCATGTTTTGGGAAAATCCATGGCCATCGTGTTTGTAAATCCCATTGTTGAAAATGTGTATCCATGCCCAGTTTGAGTTGTTGTGTGTGAAAGAATGATGGGGTTGAGATGGGTTTCTATTGCTTTGGCTATGCATGAGCTCAAATGTCCCCTTTTCCTTGTAAGAATCATGCCCAGCTCGGGGGGTGGCAGTTGTGTTGAGAGAATTGATGAACACAACTGGCCTATGGTTGGGTGGAACGTTGCAGCGACATAGCTAGTTGTTTGGGACAACATTACATCAAGATGAGTATTTTCTTATGTGTAATTACTTCTGCAAATGCATTAATTTGTTGACTGTGTTAAATTTAATGGCATCATGTAATGTGTGTGGATGATGTTATTCCGCTGTGCATGTTTGCTTTAAATTGCATCTGCACACATATGATTTTTAATTGTTGTGAATAATGTATGACTGCATTTATGGAGAAGCCCTAGATTGGCATCACGTTCCCTTCCTTGCATTGGGACCATGGGAGGGGACTTTACACCTTGGTAGTCTACCATAGAGCTACAGATATAGGATAGAGTTTGTAAATCCACCAAGCTTGGATGAAGCTATCAGGAGGGCAGAGCATTGCTATGAACATAATAAAGGTAAAGCAGAGGCACAACCAGCATGGAAAGGTAAACCCAAGGGACGGTTTGATCAAAAGAAAGGTGAGCCTAAACCACCATTCAGAAATCATCCTAGGATATTTCCACAAGGCTAGCAAGCAAGGAGAGAATTCAAGCCAGCTGTAGCAACCAATAGAGCATGAAAAGGGCCACTTCAGTGTTGGGGTTGTGGGGAGAACCACATGCTCATAGATTTCCCAACTACAAATGAGAACCCTAGGAGCTTGCACAATGTTAAAAGAGCAACTATAGTAGGGGATATGGCAAGAGCAATGCCTAGGATTTATGCAGCACTGGATGATCATCAAGCATACCATCAATCAGCAGCGGTGGAGGTTGCAGTCTGTTTTGATTGACCTAGGGTCTAATCATAGTTATGTATCTCCTAAGATAGTTGGAAGTTGTTCTCTTGGTAAGATAAGACATGAGAAGGTTTGGCTAGTTCAATTGGCCACCGGTACCAAGAGAGAGGTAAGTAAGTAGTGAAGGAGTGCCCTATAGAAATGAATGGACTCCTCACACATGCTGAATTAAATATATTGCCATTGGGATCATATGATGCCCTGATTGGCATGGATTGGCTGGAAAGACACGAGGCTAAGGTGGACTGTTATGAGAAAGAATTGGAATGCCTTGATGATGAAGGCAAGCCAAGGTTGGTTAAAGGGATTCCAAAGCATGTTTCGGTAAGGAAGATTTCAGCTCTGCAATTAAGGAAGTTTTATAAAAAGGGTTGTCAGTTATATGCTCTGCATATATCCGACTTAGTAGAAGATAAAGGACCCAAGGTGGAAGACTTCTAGATATTGCGGGAGTTTCAAGATGTGTTTCCAGATGAGGTTCCAGGATTCCCACCTAAGAGAGACATTGACTTTTCCATTAATCTTGTTCCAGGAGTAGCACCCATCTCCAAAGCTCCTTATAGAATGAGCACACCAGAATTGGTAGAGTTGATGATGCAGCTGTAGGAAGTAATGGATAAGGAGTATGTCAGGCCGAGTGTATCCCCATGGGGTGCACAGGTGTTGTTTGTTAAGAAGAAGGATGGAACATTGAGGCTATGTATTGATTACAGGCAGCTCAATAAGGTGACAGTTAAGAACAAGTATCCATTACCAAGGATTGATGACTTGTTTGATCAAATGAAGGAAGCTAGAGTGTTTTCAAAGATTGACTTGAGGTCTGGGTACCATTAGGTAAGGATTAAGGAAGAAGACATTCATAAGACATCCTTCAGGACTAGGTACGGTCATTATGAATTTACAGTGGTGCCATTTGGTCTTACCAATGCACCTGCTACGTTCATGTGTCTCATGAACAGTGTCTTCAACAAGTACTTGGACAGGTTTGTAATTGTGTTCTTGGATGACATTCTTGTGTACTCAAAGAATGAAGAAGAGCATGATGACCATTTGAGAATGGTATTGCAAGTCCTTAGGGAGCACCAACTGTATGCTAAGCTGAGTAAATGTAACTTCTATCAAGAGAAGGTGTAGTATTTGGGTCATATTATATCAGTAGAAGGAATTGCAGTAGATACAGAGAATATTGAGGCCATCATGGATTGGTCCACTCCAAGGAATGCAGCAAATGTTAGATATTTTATGGGCCTTGCTGGTTACTACAGGAGGTTCATTGAAAGCTTCTCCTGGATAGCCCATCCAATTAATTCATTGCAGAAGAAGGATATCAAGTTTGTATGGTCTAAAAAGTGTGAAAGAAGCTTCTAGCAATTGAAGGAGTTGCTTACTAGTGCACATATATTGAAGATTGCAGATCCGAGTAAGGATTTCTTGGTATGCACTGATGCTTGCATTGAAGGACTCGGTGGAGTGCTAATGCAAGAAGGTTTTGTAATTTTTTATGAGTCAAGGAAGATAAAGGAGCATGAAAGGAACTATGCAACCCATGACTTAGAGCTATTAGCCATCATTCACGCTCTCAAGAGATGGAGGCATTATCTTTTGGGAAGGACATTTGAGCTCAGAACTGATCACATGAGTTTGAAATACTTGTTTGACCAGCCAAACCTTAATGTAAGGAAAACTAGATGGATGGATTTTCTTTGTGAGTTTGATTTGGAGATTAAGCATGGAGTCAAAGGTAAAGAGAATAAGGTTGTTGATGCACTCAACAGGAGATTCCATATTGCAGCAATAAGTAGATGTGAATCAGATTTGAAGGAAATAATTTTAGAGGCTCAAGATAGTGATGAAGTCTATCTCCAGATTAAAGAGAAATTGCAGCAGAATGTTATAGAGGAGAAATTTTCAAGATATCAGTTGGGTGAGGATGATGTTTTCCTTTATCAGAACACCAAACTGTACATTCCAAATAGTGCAGATTTGAAGAAGTTGGTGATGGATGAGATACATCAGAAGCCATACTCAGGGCACCCATGATAGAAAAAGACTATAACAACAGCAAGGAAGCAGTACTTTTGGCATGGTATGAAGAAATACATAGCTGAGTTCATTGCTAGATGTCAGAAGTGCCAACAGGTCAAGGAAGAGCACCAACATCCAGCAGGATTGTTGCAGCCATTGCCCATCCTAGAGTGGAAGTGGGAAGTGATTTCTATGGATTTCATAACAGGACTTCCTATGACAGTGAAGAAGCATGATTCAATCATGGTTGTGGTGGGAAATCTATCAAAGGTAGCTCATTTCATTCCAGTCAAGTCCACCCACAAGGCTAATGACATTGCAGATATCTTCATAAGGGAGATATTCAGATTTCATGGATTGCCCAACGCAATAGTTCCAGATCGTGACACAAAGTTCACATCAAATTTTTGGAAAGGTGACGAGCTCTTTTATTCTTTTTTAATTAAATTGAAATGAAAAGTTGTTCATAAATTATCAACCCAGGGCCACAAAGGCTTATGAGCTAGCAAGCAAAATATATGCCAGACACTCCAACTTGGGAGATCTTAACACAGAGAAGATTAATGAATTACTGAATCAAAATTAGGATGCAATCCTTTGGTGAATGGACTCCTAGGAAATTGCTAACTACAGAAAGGATCTTGCAATCTAATGAAAGCATCTAACTATCACTTCGAGAAATGTTCTGCTATGATATTCTGCTATACTACAGAAAGTAATTACTACCAAAAACACTCTGTCAAATTACATAAAGCAAATTAATTTCCAATTCTAAATTAACAAACTGAGAAATTCCTAATGAAGATAATTCAATGAATCACAACTGTAATGGAGAAATTAAATAACTAATCGAATTCCACAATCTGCCTCTACCCTTACGCACTCACAACATAACTCTAAAATAACCTAATGCATCCATTCACTGCAGAAATAATACTAACATGGCATTCATCATTCATATGCTCCTCTGTAAATGATAATAAAAATAACTCTGTAATCCAATCGCACCACTCATTAAAGGATTCACACTCATCTATGATCAACACACAAATTCTGAATATCCAATAATTAATTCAATCAATGCTGCATCAACAATTGAATTTATTAACTCAAACACTCACACAGAACGGGAAGAAATCCTACTTATAACATCACCTGTTACAGAAGGGGGCCCTGCCTCCGGCAACAGGGGTTGAACAACCACTCAATCACACGAAATTGATCAACACATTCGAACCAGATAAACCAGAAATTCTTATAACATAAGTCGGATACAGTGTTCAATAGATCTTATGCAATTTGTGGCTAACCCTCCGAAGAGTCCCCCATGTCTTTTATACATCAACGCTTATGAGAAAATAGGAGAAATCGCATAGTTACAACAGGTTTCCAAAGAAATCCTATATTCAAATATTCAAAGAGATATTTCAAGGATATACATCGTGGAAAGTGGAGATGATCCCAGGGATATGTGAGTGGTCAACTATGATTCATCATGGACTCAAAATACTGAATTAAGTACAAAACCTCCAATTCCTGGATCGACTGCATCAGCATTTGGACGGTAGATACATAACCAAAACAATGTAAGAAATACATCAATCTTGATACCTTAGTGTGGGAGCTCGAGACTAAAATGCCTATCCTCTAGCTCCCATAATCCTTCCTTCTGTAATCTGTAGGGAGACTGTTATTGAACCTGAAAACATCACTTCTTTAGTAGGCAATAATGGCATCATAACTCTATCCAATCATAAGAAATTGACAAATAGAAAAGAGGACAAGATCAATCCTTACCAAGGCCAAAATGTGCAAAATGTAAGCAAGAGAGCCAATGATAATACAGGATTGTGTCAAAAGAGTCATAGAACAAGGTAAAATAAGGGAACAAAAAGGGTCATATGCACAGCCCGTCATCTCCCCCCAACCAAAGGGTTTGCATGTCCCTATGCAAACTACGACTGTGATCCACTAATAGGGGTGCTTGGAGAGCTACTTAGGCATTCATCACTCCACTTATAGGAAGAGTGGCCACTTTCTGTTATGCTGAAAAAATCTTTATATTCACCAACAATCTTGAAAAATTCACTGTCTTCCCCATCCACCATAGGGCACCAAAGTATAGGTAAGTGAAATCGGAGCCCAATCCGGTTGGCCCTCTGTGTACTCAGGCAGTCAAAATATACATGTATTCTGTCTAGAGCTCGCTCAAACATTCTGACAGTGAAGGGGTCTTTTCTTTTCAAATCCAGACTCAAGGCATTAACCCTCCTTCGTAGACAAAGCATAACCTCCAACCTATGAAAGGGAATCCAACTCCTGCATTCATGAACAACCTTCTATTGGGCAGTCTCTAGGAGGGTAATGAATGATTGATATTGCATCACCTGGTTCCTGGCCAAAAATAACTTCTCAACTGAGGGAGAACCTTTTACCCAAAGGGTGTCTTCCCATTCAATATTTTCTACAGCAATGGCAACATTGTTCCATCTCAAATGATTTCTCATGAAGGACATAAATGCCCTCAGTTGTACTTCCCCTACATGAGGGTTTGGGTCCCAATCTTCATAATCTGTCATAACCAAGTTGTGCATGTATAATTCACACAAGAAATCCTGCTCTTCATCATTACCCCTGGAAGAGGCAGCAACAAAATGATCTACTGTCTCAATATGGTTATTATACCTCATAGCTACCATTGACATCCTGAAGGATATCAGTTGTTCTTTTAAAAATACAGAATACAAATTTGAAGGAGGCCTCAAATTCCGCATGGAATGGGCCAGATAGTTCATATATTCTTTTTCAAATTTTAGTTTTTCCACTTCTTGACCCAGCCTTCTCATGGCCATGGCATAATCTTGTCTCTGCAGCTGCACTGTAATTATCTACTGTTCTTTCCCTTTTTTCTGATTGCTGGCCAATTTTAATTGTCTCTCCAGGTCTCCTGCTGTCGCCTATAGCTGAGCTATCCTTTCTTCCATGTATTTGATTCAGACCTTATCTGAAGGGTTCTCTTCATTAAACTCTTGATCCTTTGGTCCTTTTGCTTCAAACCCTTCTGGTACTTCTATTTCGGACCCCTCCTTAAAATCCACACTTTCTGCTTGCCTGGTATCCTTTGTTCCTTCTTCGCCGAGTGTCTCTCTGTAATCTTCCTTTTGTTCCTCTTCCCATGCTACAGCCTCCAATAGGGAATCCATCCTATGTCTCTCCATTCTCTGAACTTGTTCTTGCAGGACTGCGACTTCTTCTATTTTCTTTTGATAAGAACCTTTCAAATCCCCATAATCTTTCTTCAACTTAGCATATGCCCTACAGTATTTGCATAACAGGAAATACTGGAATCTCTTTATCCCGCTACCTCACGTCCTCCTGAACAAAGCCGTCCATTGTTTTTCTTTCTTCTGCGGTTCTTCTGTATTCTACAACCCCCATTGATTCTCCGGGTGTGTACTGGTACTTTCGGACATGATAAATACCTCTCGTTCTTCCTCCAATTCCTTGTTCTATCCAGTCAATTTCTTTCGGTCATGTCGCTCTCCCCTAGCCTTTGATCTTGTCCGATTATGGGGTCCTTCTATCGAACAAGTTGGGGTTTTAGCTTGAAGGCTTCTCATTGGGACCGCATGAACTAGTTTCTCTCATTGGCTTCCTGGGGTAATTTCCAATGCTTTCCTCTTTTTCTTTCTTGTCTTCCCAGTGCTCGAGGGTATGCCCACGAATGATTCCCATGTTTGGTTTTGTTTTTGTAGGGAATCCTCCACTAATAATCTAATCAACCCATGATATGCCAGACTTGTCTCTGGATTATTATTGCCCTTAACCATTTTGCTCATTAATTCCAGGGACTTCCACAGAAAATATAGCATATTGATGTATTTCTAGTGTCTTAAGTGGTTCAAAATTTTAAAATGATAAGCAAAAATAAGACTGAACCGACCTTCACATGTGATGAATTTGATTACGCAGAGTGCCACCTCGCCCCATGAGACTGGTAATGAAGCCTGCTTCATCCCTTTTTCTGTTCCTTGCAGTAGTTCCCCAAGTTCCAAAAATGTGTCAATAAGAGGCTTTATTGACACACACCTTTCAAACCATTTTTCACCTATCTGAGGTAATCCGGATACCCTTGCAATTGTGAGCTCATCTGCTGGGATTTTCAGTCCTCGTACTTCTGCAATTCCCCATCATAACTGAGCGCAAATTCCATTGCGATCCCAATATCTCCTTTCTTCATTTTGTCGAAATACTCCAGCCATCTTGCCTGCTGAAAAACTGTTTTGACCTCTTTGTTTCCATAGACCATCTCTATGCTTTCAGGTTCACTCCGGATTGCCCCCTTCATTGTGTTTCGATTCTTGTTTCTCCCCAAATGCTTACAGTGTTTCAAGTTCCTATCGGTTTTCTGGAGAAAGAAATGGACTTAAGTTATACGAAGGTGGGTTATCAATACTGGTCTGGATGAGAGATCGTAGGAGGTGGGATTATCAGACAATAGTTGGTTTGACATAATTTTAAAGGCAACCCAATTTCTCCCCCCCCAACTAACTCGGCACATGACCCCGTGTGGAACAACTAGCATGATAAATCATGATCCGTCCTTCTGTACTTATCAAAAGTGAATGAAGGATGGTTACGTACCTGCCTTACCTGAGAAGGGATGCGTGGAGTTCAATTTCTGGATGGTTGCGATAATTGCATTAAGTGATGAGAAGGATAGAAGGTACTCCACTTCCTGCGCAGATGATTGTAAGGAGATGCAATCATCCCTCCTTAAGACAGATGAGCTGCAATGATATTCCTGGTAACAAGTCTTGTCAAATGGGATTTGATATGACTCAAGTTAGCTGCTGAGATGGATCTATAATGCTACAAACAAGTGCTGAGTGATCCTCTTTCATTTGTCGGCGATGTCAAATGATGATGGGCCGTATAGGTAAGTGAGATGCCGCCATGTGGGTCTAATGTGGAAGGTGGTCGAGAATGTGACCATTGAAGTGCTAGGGAAATCGGAAAAGGAGACGGTACCTTCTTTTGAAATGATTCCGTGATGTTGTAGAATGTTATGGGAAATGGATAAGGGTTCTGTAATGGAGTGGAAAGGGATTTTGGTAATGGAGCGGAAAAGCTTTCGATAGTGGAGAAGAACATGTTCCGTAATGGAGTGGAAAGAGGTTCTGTAATAGAGCAGAA
This sequence comes from Larix kaempferi, assembly GCA_027924585.1. NCBI lineage: Eukaryota > Viridiplantae > Streptophyta > Pinopsida > Pinales > Pinaceae > Larix > Larix kaempferi. The sequence goes on from BSBM01001510.1 coordinate 320,176, forward strand.
CATGTTCCGTAATGGAGCAGAAAGATGTTATGTGATGGAGAGGAAAAGGTTTCGGTAGTGGAGCAGAACATGTTCCGTAATGGAGAGGAAAGAGGTTCTATAATAGAGCAGAACATGTTCGTAATGGAGCGGAAAGAGGTTCTGTAATGAAGCGGAACAGGTTCTGTAATAAAGCGGAAAATGTTATGTAATGAAGTGGAAAAGGTTTCGTAATGAGTAGTTTATCCTGGAAAGCAGGGCCATCCATAAGCGAGCAGGAGAAGGATGGAATAAAGAAGGGGAACTAGGATAGAATGTCCCTGCAACAAATAAAGAGATAAACTTATTAGAATAAAAAATTATATATATATATATATATATTTAGGCTGTGTCCAAGTAGGATTTTCACAGTCCATTTTTTTTTCTTTTTTTGTAAGGGCTGCGTCCCAGAAGGATTTTCACAGTCCATTTTTTTTTTCTTCAGAGATTGAGCTAGTGATCTGGAAATCACTGGCACACCAGCAGGCAACAATATTGCAGATGAATGCCTCTTTGGACAATGGTTTCTTATATGGCCTTAGTCTGTGACCATTGGCCATAAGAAACGTACCTTCGCCATCAATGGTTCTGATTCGTACTGTACCATTATCAAAAACTGTTTCAATCTCATATGGTCCCAGCCAGCAAGTGTGAAGTTTCCCTTTGAACTTTTTGAATCTGGAGTCATAGAGAAGAGCCCAGTGCCCCTCTTGAAAATACTTAGTTTTTATGAATTCATCATGTCACTTAGTTCATTGTTGTTGCACAATCGATGTACGTTCTATGGCAGCCAGTCGCAATTCATCAATTTCATTAAGCTGTTGTAGGTGAGTATGTTGGGCCTATGATAAATCCATGCCTAATTGAAATGCAGTTCTTAATGTCTTAATCTCCACTTCTATTGGTAGGGTGACTTGCTTGCCATAAACTAATTGATAAGGACTCAAACCTGTTGTGCTTCTCCATGCTGTTCTGTAGGCCCATAAGGCTTCAAGCAGCCTATCATCCCAGTCCCTTTGATGAAGTTGGACAGTCTTTGTGAGCACGGATTCCAGAATTATGTTTGTGCCTTCCACTTTCCCGTTGGCCTGAGGGTGATACGGTGAGGTTACCCTATGCTTGATATGGTATTTTGTTGTAAGAGATTTGATAAGTTTAGATGTGAATTGAGAGCCTCCATCAGTAACAATCTCCCTCGGAACTCCAAACCTTGTGAAAATCTCTGCATATAGAAAGTTTGAGACTACCTGCTCTGTTTCCCTTGGAAGTGCCTTTGCCTCTACCCATTTAGTTACATAATCTGTGCATACTAAAATGTATGAGTTCTGCATGGATGGAGATTTGATAGGGCCAACAAAATCTAATTCCCACTTATCAAATGGTTCTACCACAAGCTGAGTTTGAAGTGGCATTTCATCGGACTGAAGTGGCTGCCCCATCCTTTGGCAACTATCACAACTCTAGACATATTCTCGGGCATCTTTGAATATTGTGGGCCAGTAATATCCCAGTTGTAAAATATGATGGGTTGTTTGTTTAATGGAAAAGTGTCCTCCACATGGACCATCATGACAGGTTCTCAGGATTGGATAGATTTCATCTTCATGAACACATCAACGGATCACCAAGTATGGTCCTATCTAAAACAAATAGCCATCAATCCATGAAAATCTACTGCTACGCTGCACAATCCTTTTCTTTTCTTTTGATGTCATATGCCCCGGAAGTCTTCCTGCAACCAAATAATTTGCTACATCTACAAACCAAGGAACATTAGTATAAATAGAAAACAAATGTTCATCTAGAAAAGCATCATCCACCGGTTGAGATTCTTCACCAGTAGTTATTCTTGAAAGAAAATCAGCAACCACATTAGTTTTACCAGGTCTGTCCATTATTGAAATGTCAAATTCTTGTAGCAACAAAAGCCACCTAGTGACTCTGCCATTTGTGATGGATTTATTCATGAGATATTTAATAGCAGAGTGGTCAGTGTGGACAATTACTGGGTATCCAGTAATGTAATGGCAAAATTTATTAATGGCATAAATGACAGCCAGGAACTCTTTCTCAGTCACAGTATAATTAAGTTCGGCAGCAGTCAGATTTTTACTAATAAAATATATGGCATAGGGTTTCTAATCTTCCTGCTGGCCTAGGACTCCTCCTATAGTAGTATCGGAGGCATCTGTAGAAATTGGGAAGGGTAAAGACCAATTTGATCCTCGTAGGATAGTTGCAGTAGAGACTTTCTGTTTTAAAGTTTCCCAGGCTAATTGGCAATCCTTTGTCCATTCGAATTGTTTATTTTTTGACATAAGCAGAAATAAGGGACTAGCAATCTTTGAACAAATCTTCTATAATAACCTGCCTATCCAATAAAACTGCGTACCTCTTTTTGTGTGGATGGAACTGATAAATTACTGATTACCTGGATTTTTGCTGGGTCTACTTTAATGCCATCAGGAGATATAAGATGACCCAAAACAACACCTTGAGTAAGCTTCATTATGCATTTCTCACTACTGAGACAGAGGTTCACCTCTTTACATCGTGTAAGTACTTTGTCCAAATTATTCAAAGCTGCTGCAAAATATTCACCATGGGAGGTAAAATCATCCATAAAAACTTCCATACTGTCATGAATAAGATCAGAAAAGATACTGAGAACAGCCCACTGAAAAGTGGCAGGGGCATTGCATAATACGAAAGGTAACACTCGGTATGCAAAGGTACCCCATGGGCATGTGAATGTCGTTTTTTCTTGGTCCTCCAATGATATCCTGATCTGGTTATACCCACTGAAACCGTCTAGAAAAGAAAAATACTTTCTTCCTGCTAGTGTGTCCAACACCTGATCTATGAAGGGTAATGGAAAATGGCCCTTATGCGTGGCTTTGTTTAATTCCCTGTAATCAACACAAATACGCCACTTCCCATTCTTCTTAGGCACCATGACCAGTGGAGACACCCACTTGCTATCAGAAATGGGATAAATAAAATTTGCAGCCAACAACTTATGTAGTTCCTCTTTGACCACCTCTCTGAGTGTCGTATTCATCCTGCGCTGGGGTTGGCTGATGGGTCGAGAATCCTCCTTAGTATATATATGGTGTGTGCATAGGTCAGGGTGTAGAACTTTCATGTCACTATAATCCCAGGCATATGAAGACTTATGTTTCTTTAACACTGCGGTTAGTTGTTCTGTTTCCTGCTTCGACAATGTAGAGCTAATCTTCAGGAGCTTGCCAGGTTCAATTTCCACTTCCATAATTGCAGACTCCCCATCAAGCATAGCAGTATTATTAGATGAACTTGGAGTGCTGTCAATTTGTTGAGTAGCGCAAACTGTACTAAACAACTCCACAAAGTCTCCCGAGGGATTAGAAGAAATGAATTGACTGAGCAGATCATCCTCAGTTAATTGTTTTGCTGCCAGCGTTTGTTCGATCATGTACAACTGTAGGGTTTCATCTGCTTGCTCAATTTCATCTTCATCTGGCCAAACAGGGAGTTCAGGTTGTATTATTGGCTTCACAGGAGGATATAAAGTGATTTCCTTAACAGCATGGCCATGATATATGCACATGTTTCCTGACCAGCAGCCAATATAAGCATCTGCCATGGCCAACCATGGTCGCCCCAAAATTAGGGGATAGACTCCCAAATTTGATTTCGTTTGTAGAACCATGAATTCCACCGGGTACTCCCATGAGTCGACTGAAATAACAAGATCTTCTATAATGCCCTTTGGTTTTACAGGAGATTGGTCAGCCAACTGTAAAATAGTAGAAGTTTGCCTGAGGTTTGTAATGTCCAATATGTCCATTGTTCTTTTAGTCATGACATTAATAGCTGCTCCCAAATCTATCAGTGTATTAGAGAGAGAAATGCCATTGATTTGCACTCTAACAACAGGACTACCAGGGTCTGAGTACTTAGCAGTAAGGGTGTTACCCATCATCAATTCATCCAAATCACCTATCACATGGACTGTTGGGGGGTCTTTTCTTTTCCTGCCTGGTTTTTTCAAACATAATTCTCTAATGACTTTGGAGTAAATGTGAATGTCTTTGATAGCTTGGAATAGTGGAATTTTTATGCAGACATTTCGTAATCCAAGGAGATCAAATTCTAACTGTGGCATCAAATTATCTATAGCTAAGCGTTCAGGATATGGTGGTATTTTTTTTTGCTCTATTGGAGGTGATTTCCTGGGTGGGATGGGTGGGAAATTGTCTTCTGATCGCACTGGTATCTCTTTGGATTGGACTGGTAAGTTTCCTGGTGTTTCTTCTCTTCCTCCTCTGAAATTATAGGAGAGGTGGTTTTATTAATTTTCCTGCCAGGGCGTAATTGAATGTCGTGGCAGTCCACCGTGGAGATGGAGTAGGCTGGATAATTGGGTATTTCAACATCCATTACAGGTTGTCCAACCTTATTATTAGGGTTAGGAGCGGGTTGTGTAGGAAGGAGTGGTTTTGGAGGTGGATTGTTCAATGAAAAGGTTAACCGAGGTTGTAGAAGGGGTTGCATTAATGGTTGTACTGGTGCAAATGGGAATTGAGGATTCTGTAATTGTGGGGCTAAATGCTGAATCTGTTGATTATTCCCAAAATTTGAATTCCTCCAATTTGATTGCCAAGGGTTATTTTGGGGATAGGAAGGTGCCCAAGTTTGTTGAGGCAAAGGTGGGTACCAAGGCTGAGAGTTTTGTTGGACTTGTGGAGCTTTTGGAACTTGCGACTGATGTAATTGAGCATTATTCCAATAAGGATTAAATGATTGCATGGGGTCTAGTACTATACCTGAAGATCGAGGTTGCCATGGACGTTTTTGAGATATAAAACAGACCAGTTCTGCATCCATCCCTGCTTCTTCATATATAGCCTTGAGCCCTGGTAGCGAAGGACATTCTTTTGTAGGGTGCTCCAGATCGCATAGAAGGCAGATCTGCACTTTGTCCAATGGACAGCTTTTGAGGGATGTCTCTTTCTGCATTTAGAACAAAAGATAGCCAAAGTTCGATCCTCCTCCTCTTGCCTTTTCTTTGCTTGAAGTGCGTCTAACTAAGAACTCGGGGAACTAAGTATGTCAGTCTTGAAATCCTCCAAGAGGTTCCCAATCTCCACCCTTGAGACTCCTTCTCTTAAGGTCTTTGTGGTTCTGTTTACTGTATCCTGAATTCCTCTTCCTGATCTAGAGGCATTCCTCGAATACCTTCTACATAGGTCACATATTTCTACATATTTTAGTAGGGATACATCCCCTACACCCATCAAATTTGGCGGATCAATGCAATCATCTCTAATCCCTCGTAAGAGCAGAATCTTCAATGTATCATCATTCAATCCATTCTGTCTTGATCTTTGCAAAATATATTGAAATCTCTCCACATAGTCTTCTAGATTCTTGTCCTCCTACTGGGTCATCATAAAAATGGCTTCCTTCTCGTCCATTAGAGGAAATTTGGGTAAAAAATGGGCTTCCTAAGGAAAATAATAAAATAATAGTAGAGAGAGAGTAAAAATACTACTTTTTGGATCGTATTTTCAACTTATCTCCTTGTAGGTTTACTCAAATTTCAAGCGGAAGGACTCATTAGATGAATATTTAAATTATGAATCCAACGAGTACACATGTTGCATAATTTTAACAACATCTACAACATGAAAAATTGAAAATACATTAAAAAACATGTTTCTAGTGAGAGAAAACACGTTTTTTAATGTATTTTTGATTTTTCATGGTGTGGATGTTGTTAAAAGTATGCAACATGGGTACTCATTGGATGCATAATTTAATAATGAATCCAACGAGTCCTCACGCTTGAAATTTGAGTAAACCTACAAGGAGATAAGTTGAAAATATGATAAAAAAAAGTAGTTTTTATTTTTTGCCTCCAATTTTTTTAGGTGCTCCCTTTTTGAATTTTAAAGCATTTTGATTGGCTAATACATGATGACATGAAATTTGTGTTATTTTTGGAAGACCCATTTTAAATTGAAATTTCCTCTAATGCTTGTCCTTGCAATATTCTTGATATTTATCCAGAAAAGCTTTCTTCATTTGAGCCCAAGTCGTTATACTGTCCCCTCCCAGGCCCATGAACCACCTCAGAGCCTGGCTTTTCAAAGTGGCTGGAAAAAGTTTGAGCTTCTGGTGATCTGTAACATAGTCATAGCTCCTGCATAGGACATCAAATTCAAATAGGAACGTATTCGGGTCTTCACTTTCCATACCATGAAAGTTGGGCAATGCCGAATGTGGAATGTTCTTCATCTGGTTTGTAAGTGTAGATCCGGAATTTCGGATTGGGAATTCAAAAGTAACCGTTCCCGTACTAGATTCTCCATTTGTATTTCCTCGGTCTGTCTCTTCCCCATGGGGAATGTGTTCTCCCTTTCCATTCATACCCACCATTAGATCTTCTAAAGTCGATGACCCGGTGGACAACGGGGATTCAACAACCAATTGTTCCTCACCTCCTTGATTGTTAACACTGAGTTGTTCAGGAAACCCTTCTTTTTCAACGAACTCTTTTTCTGGAACGAATTCTTCCTTAGAACAATCGAGAGAAGGTGACATTCCCTGAACACGTCCTCTTCTTATTAAAATTCCTGCACAATTAGTACCTGGTGGGATATCATATGCATATACCAATCTTCCTGTACTATCTCTTACTCTAGGCATGAATACTTTGCATGTTCCAAGATCACAGGGACTTGCGGCAGGAAATATTCTGAATCAATATGTCGGTGCATCTTACTTGACCCTCCTCTGAAATCACACCAGACTATTTCCAAAAAATTGTCACACACAATCCACTCAAAAGGAAATAAGAAAAGAAACCATAACTGGAACCAAAATAATCAATCAAACTACAATGTCATTGGCGGCTCCCCGGCAATGGCGCCAAAATGACGAGCTCTTTTATTCTTTTTTAATTAAATTGAAATGAAAAGTTGTTCATAAATTCTCAACCCAGGGCCACAAAGGCTTATGAGCTACCAAGCAAAATATATGCCAGACACTGCAACTTGGGAGATCTTAACACAAAGAAGATTAATGAATTACTGAATCAAAATTAGGATGCAACCTTTTGGTGAATGGACTCCTAGGAAATTGCTAACTACAGAAAGGATCTTGCAATCTAATGAAAGCATCTAACTATCACTTCGAGAAATGTTTTGCTATGATATTTTGCTATACTACAGAAAGTAATTACTACCAACAACACTCTGTCAAATTACAGAAAGCAAATTAATTTCCAATTCTAAATTAACAAACTGAGAAATTCCTAATGAAGATAATTCAATGAATCACAACTGTAATGGAGAAATTAAATAACTAATCGAATTCCACAATCTGCCTCTACCCTTACGCACTCACAACATAACTCTAAAATAACCTAATGCATCCATTCACTGCAAAAATAATACTAACTTGGCATTCATCATTCATATGCTCCTTTGTAAATGATAATAAAAATAACTCTGTAATCCAATCGCACCACTCATTAAAGGATTCACACTCAACTATGATCAACACACAAATTCTGAATATCCAATAATTAATTCAATCAATGCTGCATCAACAATTGAATTTATTAACTTAAACACTCACACAGAAAGGGAAGAAATCCTACTTATAAAAGCACCTGTTACAGAAGGGGGCCCTGCCTCCGGCAACAAGGGCTGAATAGCCACTCAATCACACGAAATTGATCAACACATTCGAACCAGATAAACCAGAAATTCTTATAACATAAGTCGGATACAGTGTTCAATAGATCTTATGCAATTTGTGGCTAACCCTCCGAAGAGTCCCCCATGTCTTTTATACATCAATGCTTATGAGAAAATAGGAGAAATCTCATAGTTACAACCGGTTTCCAAAGAAAGCCTATCTTTAGTTCTTCAAAGAGATATTTCAGGGATATACATCGTGGAAAGTGGAGATGATCCCAGGGATATCATAGTGGTCAACTATGAGTCATCATGGACTCAAAATACTGAATTAAGTACAAAACCTCCAATTCCTGGATTGACTGCATCAGCATCTGGACGGTAGATACATAACCAAAACAATGTAATAAATACATCAATCTTGATACTTTAGTGTGGTAGCTCGAGACTGAAATGCCTATCCTCTAGCTCCCATAATCCTTCATTCTGTAACTTGTAGGGAGACTGTTACTGAACCTAAAAAAATCACTTCTTTAGTAGGCAATAATGGCAGCATAACTCTATCCAATCATAAGCAATTGACAAATAACAAAGAGGACAATATCAATCCTTACCAAGGCAAAAATGTGCAAAATGTAAGCAAGAGAGCCAATGATAATACAGGATTGTGTCAAAAGAGTCATAGAACAAGGTAAAATAAGGGAACAAAAAGGGTCATATGCATAACTCATCAAAAGGATTGTTCCAAGAGTTGGGAACTGTAGCTAGGGTTTTCACCCTAGCTTGTGCAAATGAGCACCTACTAAGGAGAAAGGAATCCTTAGTAGCAGTTCAATAAACAGTAAATGAAAGACAATACATTAAAATGGAAATTATTCTAAACATGTGCATAAAACTTAAAAGACAAGAAATAAAAATGGTTTTTTGTATTAAAGATTATACCTCCATTGTGAAGGTTGATGAAGCCTTTGAAATAGTCAAAGAGGGTTGCTCTAAGCTCCAACTTTGCTCCTTTCTCTTTCTCCAAAGAGTTGGAAATGGGCCAAAGGGGCACTCAAGGGTGAAAGTAGCTGAAGGGTGAGCTAGGGTTTCAAGAGTGATTTTGGCAGAGTAAGGGTATATTTGATTGTGGATATGAAATGAGGGGCCTCCATCACCTATTTATAGGTTTTTAGTGGTGGAGTGCTGGCCCATGGTTTTGGGAACCATATGGTTTAGGTCAGCCGTATAGGGTTTTTGCCTCATTTTTCCCTCTTTTTTCTCTTTTTTTTATATTTTTATTCCCTTTTTAGAGGGTTTTTGCTATTTTGGAGGAATTTTGGATTATTTTGGGGGAAAAGGGGTTTTTTTGGCCTTTTGGAGGATTTTTTAATAGTTTTGTGGCCTTTTGGAGGCTTTTTAATGAGATTTTAAGGTTTTGGAGGCAAATATGGTAGGAAATATGGACAAATGAGTCATGTAATGGGGTAGATGAGGTAGTGAGCACTTTTTGGGTGTTAACAGATTGCCCCCTGATGTGTGAGGGCAGGAGCTCATCATATGGCCGATAGACATCATAAGTCTTTTATGGTTTTCCTGGGGTGTGGAGAAGAGAAGGAACGAACTAGAGCCCGGAACAATGGTCCCGAACAAACTGCAAAAACTGAAAGTACATGACCTCAAGAATGAATGAGGAATAATCTGAACATATGGACGAGGCGGGCATGCCCATGCTCATATCAAGATACATAAAAAATAACTGTGAGGCCCGAAAAGGGGGACCTGTAAGATACATAGAGAACCATTGTGTACATCATAAGGGTCCAGAGGGGACACAAATCTGTGACATACTGCTGGGATGACCATGTCTGAGCTGAAGAACTGATACACTGGAAGAACAACAGTGCTACTGAGTGTGGTACCAGAGGAACTGATGAGCGGCTGGATCATAGTGACAAGGAGTCATACCCTCAATGGTACACTGAACTGGAACTGAACTGGGTACTCAAGGAAGCATATAACTGGATGGCTTCCAAATACAATTGCCAACGCAACCTAGACATCCACGGGAACATATAACAGGGTGTTCCAAAATGACTCACTAATGTGCTAGAGTCGGGGGAAATCCAGGGTCTTCGACCAATAACTAAAGGGATATAGACCCTGCGCGATTCTCGACGATGCGATCAAGGTGTTGAAGTCGAACATGGGAGAAACAACCACTTAGAGAGGCAATGATGACTCCTCTCAAAATGGTCCGTAGGCACTCACCACTGATGGTGATGGGTCCAAGGCACAGGGACCTCTGGGTCTATCCTATGCAATAGAGGGGCTGTCGTCAACAGAGGGAGACCTGCAACTAGCAAGGCAATGATGTTTCCTTGATAGGAGCACGAGGTGGAGAACCGAAGTGTGAGAGTATTGATGGTAGGACTGACATACTGTGGGGGATAACTGGGAAAGTAGAGTGGGTGGACTCAAACTTCCTTTGTTTAGAGTATGATGGCGAGGATGATCGGGCAGCGTATGAAGCTGACTGGTGGGAAAGGGATCATAACTGTAATGGATCAAGGATAGTGACTAGGGGGAGTGATACTCAAGCTGGTGTAAAATGGAAGGAGACTGTAGAATACTCTGAACAAAGGCGACCTGATTGGGGGTGCTGCCGAGATGATCGATCATAGTGCCAAGAGGCACGGGGGAACTTCTGCATGGGTTAAGGAACTAGAAGAAGTGCATGTAAACTGGTACTGTCGTGTGGATTTATATGAGCCCAGGACAGTTCATGCTCGTGATTGCTTTCAATTTTAAGGAGTCTGAAAGCGATAAGAAGATTCTGAAATGATGGAATTGTACTGTTGTGTGGATTTGTACGAGGCCAGGACAGTTCATGCTCGTGGTTGCTTTCGATTTTAAAGAGTCTGAAAGCGATAAGAAGACTCCAGGGGGTTTCTTTTTTGTGTGTTAGTCTCCAAGGCCTGAAGAAGCATAAAAGGATGCAATGAAGAACTCTTCTAGCCGGTGTGACTAGAGTATTCCTTTTTCGTAAGTAGTCTACCAGGTCCGGAAAAGAGTTAAACTTATACCAGATAGATGCCCTTTTAGGTACTTTAACAAGCATGAAAGGAAGCAAGATTGCTCGGCGATCTTTTCATTGTTTTAGAAGTTAGAAAAGAGCTTAACAGAAACTCCCTAAGTGCCTTTTTTGTAAAGGACTTGTCCGGCCCAAAAAAGGGATAAAATTATACTGAACAAAAGGAATGGCCAGGCACGGAGGAAGTGCTCAATCAAGTAACATTGATGATGACCAAGAATGAGGGTGGGGGGGAACACTGATGGCCCTCCTTGCGGGATAATGAATGGTGGCAAAATAACGAAATAATTGCGGTATGACAGGAGTGAATGGCTCATGTAAAAATGTGGAACAATCCGATGGCAGCCGATGTGGTGCGGAAACCGAGGCAGCAAGATGTCGGGACACAATGTTGAAACTGTACTAGGTGAGAGCGAGAAATGATCTCAAGCATCATCACGAGCTCGAAAAAATGAATCCGACAATATAAAAGTGTCAAAAAATGGATAACGGCCAATGTGGCATGCAAACCGAGGTGACGAGGGGCGTTTTGAAAAAAAACCTGAAAAATCTGGGGGTGAGAGTGAGAAATGATCTCAAGCATCATCATGGGCTCGGAAAAATGAATCCGATGATATAAAATATATAAAAAATGGAGAGCAGCCGAAGTGGCACGCAAACCGAGGTGACTAGTGATGTCTAAAAAATGCTCAAAAAATGATGTGATAAAAATAAGAGAATAAGTTGACCATCATGACGGTCTCATCGTGCTGATTCCAATGCTGGAAACGGTTGAAAAAATGGACTCCATATGGGGTCAGAACAGCCAAAACAAGAAAAAGTCAACGGACTATAAATAGTGAGTGGGTCCAATATGACAAGTGTCATTTGGACTTGTTGACTTTGACTTGTGATTAGAGTGGACCAGAGCTGAGTTGGCATTTCTGGATGATCCGACCAATCGTTTTCAGATCCGGGAGTTACAGGTATTCCGCCAAACTCATACCTACATTTTCATTGGGTTCGGGGGGGGTAGTGGGTCCCAGGGGATTTTTTGTATGGTCCATGTGGGGTGGACTGTGGGTTTGTAGGATGGAACCACGGTCGGGGACCGTGGGTTCCAGGGTGGATCACGCAGCTGGGGACCGCAAGGTCCGGGCCGGAATACGCGGTCGGGTACCCCACGTTCCGAGGCTGGACACGCGGTTCAAGACCGCGAGTTCGGCCCCTATAGGCATGGTTTTGGACCACGACTATAGCCCTGATAGCCGCGATCAGAAACCGCGGCAAGGGGCCCTAAAGCTACGATTGGGATCGAGCTGTTAGGGTTCCCCGGGGGGGCAGGGTTACTTCGTTGACATGAGTCTGATGAGTTTTCCTTGTGTGATTGACAGGATGCCACTGGTGCTTTGGTGAGAGCGGGAGGTCCCGGATGAGATAGTGGATGTCATCCGGAGGGATCGACATGTGTGGTCGACGTTGGGATTGTGCGGACTGCTGAAGTTCGCACATGTACCTATGATGCGTTCAACACCGCTGCTGCTGAACCAATTAGTGAGCTTTTGGGAGCCGGACATTCAGGCATTCAGGGTGCAAGGGGAGAGGGTGGATCTCACCCTCGCAAATGTATACTTCCTAACAGGGTTTCCATGTCTGGGTAGAGTGGCAGATACGCAGCCATGAGTATCCGCAGATGTGGATATGGACGATATGCTAGAGTGGTACTGTGTTCCAGAGGCTAGGGTGCAGAGGAATGCACTCCGGGTGGTGGACCTGCAGGAGCCATCAGTACAGGCTATTGTTGGGGTCCCAATCACCTAAGAAGGTGTCCGGGGGCCAGATGCAGCTAGTGGAGCGGGTACTAGATGGTGTCTATTATGCGTGGGGCCAGATGTTCCTCACTTGTGTTCAGTGACATCTAACATCGGTGAAGGAATATGGCAAGGGATTCTGTTATGGATCCTTTCTATGTGCCTTCTTCATGGAGCGGGTACTGACACTGCGGCCGCGGGTGTCGGTCAGGGCAGGAGGACTGAGGGAGTCGCGCATGGTGCGGTGGGGAGAGATGATGCACCGCCGGGATGGCGGTGAGGTGGGTAGATACTTCACACAGGAGCTGTACCTATAGTGGTTGCAGATGTCGCTGACACTGGATGACTATTCATATAGAGATATGGACTACATTGGGGATTCAAAGGCACCACGGCCGCCGGGGCAGGCATGGGGACCAGATGGTACGTATTGATTTGCTTGCATGTTATGGATGTCAAGATTTGTGTATGATAGGTTTTTTGATATACCGTTACTGACTGATGTGTGATCTACAGATGTTGGCCCGAGACCACCACCAAGACATGTAGCGCGTAGGGGGCATGTGGCGGGTACCAGCCCTACCAGGCCGAGGGAAGGTGCGTCAACGGGACACTGAATGGACTCTGGAGTCCATACGGATGCTTCTAGATTGGTTGCTAGTGGGAGTGATGGATGACGGGTGGCGAGATGTGGACCCGAAGGTGATTCAGGATTGTCTGAGGGTGCCACGGGAGTTCCGGTCGATCGTGATCCGGGTGGCTATCTTGGCGGATAGGGGTTGGGCACAGGAGCTTGCAGGGGATGAGGAGCTTCCGAAGGAGGAGCGAGGTGAGGACTCGAAGGTAGCTGATGCAAGAAGTGATGCAAGGTATGACTCTCATTAGGGAGTGCAGGGGAATCCCCCCGATTTTGTAGCTACGGCATGTATTCTATGAGGCGTAGGGATGTATAGATATTTTTGTGTATAGCTGAGTACAGGGGTACTCAGGACATGTGTAGCATATGGACATGTATTGTTTGATATATATATGCACATGGATGCACCCTTTTGCTATGATGATTTAGTGTACGCACGTGGATGCGCTTATGGTTGGTTATATGTTTGTACTGCACGTGGATGCAAGTAGTATAGAATGATGGGCACGTGGATGCCCCTGGTGTATTTTATGTGATGCAACCTGATGTATGTAGGATTAGGCACGTGGATGACCCTATATAATAATGTGGTTTTATTTTTATTGCACATGGATGCAAATGTTTATGTGATGATAGGCATGTGGATGCCCCTTGCAATCTTTTTGGGTTTTTATATATTTTTTATGAGATGTTATGCATGATGGAGGTTTTACATGGTGTGATTGATGTGCCAATCTAGGATATTATTAGCCATTTGATATGCGACACTATTTTGAGCTAGTGGGACATGGGTGAATGTTATGGATTCAAATTGTCGGCTGAGTTGTTTTGTGCACAGGAATTTTCTAAAGAGGCAGGGATCACGCACCTAGTAGTGGTTGTTGAGCTGGGAGACAAGTAGCTAGGAGTCAAGGAACACATGAAGGTGACATATGGACATCTGGAGGGCAGCAGTCAGGAGACCGGTCACAGCATCATACTCTACCTGGTTATTGGTAGCAGCACCTATACATATTCCATCAAGGTGAATCAATTCATGTGAAGGGGAATATAAGACCCATGCTGCAGAATCCAGGTTTGGAGACCAGCGGCTTACTCCATCGGTGAAGCCAATGTAATGAGGTGGAAGATGGTCCATCTATGGTCATGCAAAAATGATGAATGTAATATTACGGTAAAAAAGGTGAAAAACAAAAAGAGAGCAAACTGTACAATATAGACCAATGGGGCTGCAGGTTATTTAGGGATAAAAACGTTGAAGGTACAACCCATTACGGGGGTTGCGCAAAGGGTGACCTTCTGAGTCAGTTAAAATGTATGCCCCATTGTCGAGACAGGTCTGCACGATGTAAGGGCCTTGCCACATGGATTCAAACTTTCCTTTACCAATCTTGTCGTGGGCTTGGTCATAGGCGAGGACAAGGTCCCCTTCACGGAAAGTTTGAGGGTGTACATGTTTGTCGTAACCAGATTTGGAGCGGTTCTTGGCGGCTTCAATGGTCTGGAGAGTGGCACGATGGTCTTCATCATCTTGTTCTAGTGATAGCAGACATTGCTCGAGTGGGGAGGTGTCTAGGAGAAGCTCGACGGCGATGTGTAAGGCAGGTATCTGACACTCAATGGGGAGGACAGACTCTACACCATGAACTAAATGAAATGGGGTAAAACCGGTGGCGGTTTTGGTGGATGTACGGTAAGCCCATAAGGCAGGGAACAACATGTGGTGCCAATTGGACTTATGCCAGTCAACAGTGCATTGGAGGATGGTTTTGAGAATTTTGTTAATGGCCTCTACTTGGTCGTTCCCTTGGGGGTAGTAAGCAGTGGAATACTGATGTTCGAACTTTAGTAGGGTGGATAACTCGCGCCAAAGGGAATCTTCGAAGTGTGAACCATGGTCTGAGACCAACTGTTTGGGTACCCCGAATCTAGTGATAACGTGGTTAAAAAAGAAATCGGTAGCGGTGTCAGCTGTACAATTGAAGGTGGGCATGGCTTCCGCCCATTTGGTGAAGTAATCGATGGTGACAATGATGTACTTATGGCCATTGGCAGATGGGGGTTTACATTCCATGAAGTCGATGGCCCACTTACAAAAGGGACCAATGGTGACGACTGGGTGTAACGGAGCGGGTGGTGTCCGGGCCTTGGGGGAAAAAAGTTGGCAATTATGGCAATGTTTGACTGTTGTGATGCAGTCGGTAAAGAGTGAGGGCCAGAAGTATCCGGCGCGGATGACCTTTTGGGCGATGGCCATTCCAGAGAAATGTCCGCCGCAGGAACTGTTATGATAGTCATTGAGGACGTGTTCAGCTTCCTCGTGTGTAAGGCAACAACGGAGAATCATGTAAACCCCTCACTGGTAAAGGACGTTGCCTAAGAGGATATATCGAGAGGCCTGGTGACGGATACAATGGTGTCCATCACGACTGATGTTGGGTCTGAACTTCTGCGTGTGAAGGTATAACAAAATATCACCGTACCATGGGTAATCAGACGAGATGGTGAATAAGTGATTGTCGGGTAACTCATCGGAGATTTGTGGGGATGGCAGAAGGGAAGGGAGATCAGTGATGAGCTGGGAAAGCGTGAGGGCTTTAGTGCTCTTAGGGGTTTTGAAAGTGAGGTCATATTCCTGGAGGATAATTACCCATTTAGCAACGTGACCTTGCAGGAGCCGCCGGTTTAAGAGATAAACCATGGGGTTAGAGTCGGCGACAACTGTGGTATGACTGAGTAAAATGTAGTGTCGCAATTTTTGGACGGAAAAGACCACAGCAAGGGCTAGTCTTTCCTCATATGGGTAACACAGGGGTGGTCCAGACAAGGTCTGGCTCACATAATAAATGACATGCTCTTAGCGAGCGGCGTCTTCTTGAACAAGGACTCTGGATGCGGCATAATCGGAAGCCGAGACATAAAGGATGAAGTCCTGAGAGAAATCCGGAGGGGAGATCAAAGGGGCTTGTGTGAGAGCTTTCTTGAGGGCTTCGAATGCAGCTTTTGCTTGCTCATCCCAAACAAAGAGTATGTGGGTACGAAGTAGGCGTAAGAAACCATGAACGGTAGTGGTGTAATCAGAAATGAAGCGACAAAGGAAATTGGATTGCCCCTGCAGATTTTGGAGCTACCGGAGCGTGCGAGGAGAGGGGAGGTCGAAGATGGCTTGGACTTTCAGGGGATCAACAGCAATTCCTTTCTAGGAAACAATGAAACCCAACAACGGGCCTGCTGGAACGCAAAAGACACACTTGTGTGGGTTCAAGCATATTTTATATTTGCGACAACGCAGAAAAAATTGCCGGAGGTCGTTAAGGTGATCTGATCGTTTTCGAGAACGACCTATAAGGTCGTCAAGATAGACTAGCAGGATATGGACAAAGTCGTGAAAACAATAGGTCATGGCCCGCTGGAAGGTGGCACCAGCATTTTTGAGGCCGAAAGGCATGACACGATAGGAAAAGGTGCCCCATGGGGTAGTAAAGGTAGTCTTGTACTGATCCTCCTTACGGATCTGAATCTGGTTGTATCCGAAAAAACCATCCATGAAAGATAGGACTTCATGCCCCGCACACGCATCAATGAGTTGGTCAATAAATGGCATGGGGAAGTTGTCTTTGGGACAGGCTCAGTTTAAATTGCGGAAGTCAGTGCATACTCTGATGGTGCCTTGTTTTTTGTTAACAGGAATGGGGTTTGAAACCCGGGTGGTATATGCAATAGGATAAATGAATCCTGCTTTGTGAAGTTTCTCAACCTCTTCTTTAACAGCGGGGAGCTTTGAAGGATGAATGGGGCACTGTTTCTAGCGAATGGGGGGTACAACTGGCCATGTGTCAATGTGGTGCTCTATAATAGCGGGGTCGAGACCAGGAATTTCAGTATAGGACTAGGCAAAGACATCACGGAACTCTTGGAAAAGTTTTTTGTACTCTCCAATCTCATACTCACTGCAGGAGGCTCCTAAGGTAATGATTTCAAGAGCACCAGGTGTGTCAGAGATATCTATGTGGATGACGGGTGAGATGTTGGCCATGTTACCTTCCTCAAAGGCCTCAGGAGTGGGAATAGGATCCTTAAACCAGTCAACTTTGGTGGGAAGGAAATCTTTGGACTCGACCACAAATTGGGTAGCTGTGGTAGAGGAGGAGGATTCTGGGAGGAAATAGGAACGATGGTGCATGTCATCCCAGGGATAATCCGAGGCAGTGAAAGCCTCAAGAATCTCCTCATCATTGCGGAAACTTTGAGTTGTCAAATCGGCTAACGGGGGAGTGGTGGTTGAAGAGATCATATAAATGGTGTTAATATCTGTGGAGGAGGTTGATATTGGGGGGTAAATCTCCTCAATTGTGGGGGGTGCCGTCTCAAGGTCCAAATTATTCATCTCGTAGAGAGCTGCTCTGTAATCTGGGAGGTCAGGACAGTGATGTGAGTAATGGCCATAAATATCGCATATTGCACAAGGGTGGTTGGTACGCAATGATTTATCACAAGGCTTAGGGGTTGGATCGAGTTCGACAATAGGGACGTTGGGGTCGTCATCAAACATTTGCATGTGTTCCTGTAATGCAAGTAATTGTGGACATTGATGAGTTGGATGGCCTAACTCATCACACAAGGAGCATTTAGGAGGAGCACGAAACACGGGGGGGGTTACTGCCTTGGGAGGGGGTACAGCAGTGTATGGTTGTGGGCCTCTGCCCCCAGTGGGCTTGATAAGAGGGGGTGGATTCATAGATGCCGAAGGGGTAGTGACACCGGGAGGTGGTTGACTAGTAGTGGCAATGGGTTGCACCGGTTGAAGGACGAAATTTGGTGTCAGCGGGGGAACGGGAGGCGAAATATACCACACGGGTAATCCCAAGGTTAACCCGGGGAGGCTGAGAGTAGCCATAACCGGGGCACTTACTACTCCCGAGGGAGGGAATAGGAAGGGGATTGTGTGGATGGATGTAACACCAATGTGACTCGGTACCAATGGTGGTTTGGGTAACAAGGGCGGTTGATTGTTGGGTGTTTACGTATTGTGGGAAAGGGTACATAAGTCAGATACTTTGGGCACAGGTGACAGGGGAGGAATGCATTTGAATGTGGAGGTCATTGGTGTATCTGAGTAAACTCTGGGTCCCACGAAGGAAACAAATGAGGTAGTTGCACTACCAGGTTGTTCAACCATGGGGAGAACATTCTCAGGTGCAGCGGGGGCATTTGGATCACAATAGGTTAGTTGGTCGACCTTGACCACGCGTCCGTCATGGGGGAACATCATGGTACGAAAAACGAATGAGGCAACCGCTTGCATGGCATACATGTAGCTGCGGCCAAGTAAGAGGTTATAATCAAGTTGGGCATTGATGACCTCTATGTCAATGAGCACAGTTTTACCAGCCAACTGGAGGGGGACATTAGCTAAGAGACCTTGGGGTTGAGCTGAACAGCTGTCGTAGGCTCACAACGCAGTGGTGGACTGTTGGAGAGTAGGGGATCCCAACTTCTGCCAAACGAATGTGGATATAATGCATGTAGAGGCACCTTCATCGATGATGCACCAATGGATGACAAGATTCTAAATGGAAACAGAAACTTGGAATGCTAAAGTGGAAGGCATGCGTGGTTCGGACTGGTCCAAATCGAAGGCCATCAGTTGTGAATCATTTGGGTCAATAGCACCAATGGCGGAGAGCAAAGTCTTGTGCTGTGAAGGACAGTTTTTTAAGACTTCTAACGCAGACATGGTTGCGGGAGATTGGGCTAAGTCATCTACAATGTTGTAATTTGACGCAGCGCGAGCATTGTGGTTATTTTTAATGCGACGAAGTGGGAAGCGAGGTGCTTTGGAGGTGCCATCAAGTGGAGCCAGGGGTATATGTAACGTTTGATCAGTGGGATGAGCGTTAGTGTTTTTGTCGGCAGGAGAGGCTTCATGGGTGGAGCCATATTGATTCTGACGGGTTTGGAGGTTGACATTAGTGGATGACATCATCAATAAGTGGTGGGTACCTGAATCTAACATGGTTTGATCAGGAGCGGCATAAGTGATCTGTTGTCGTGGTGGCACGTTGCCTTGAGGGGGAGCCAACGGCTGAGTGTTCACTACGCCTTGGGTTGGTAAGGGGTTTTGTAGCACCAAAGGTTGATCCTGAGGTGGTGGGGGGTTGGGTGGCGCCTGAGGAGCTGCGTGCCCTTGGCGATGGGCATCATCAGTCTAGAGTTGCTGAGCTCGCTCCAAATGTGGGCAAGCATGTGTGTAGTGGCCATAGACCCCGCAAATAGAACAAGGATGGTTTGTTCATAGATTAGGATTTTTGTCTTGCTTGGGCGGCCGATCAGGGTTTTGGTTGGCAGGTGCTGCATTATTGTTGTTTGGGGGATTGGGAGGTTGACCACCTTGGTCTGGAGGGGGGTTGTTCCCACGATTACGGCCTTTGCCATGGTTTTGTTGGCCCTGTTGGCATTGGTTGTTTTGGTTCTGCTGCGGATTCTGTTGGGCGTATACTTTCCCTTGGGCAGCAGGTGGGTTCTGTGGTTGTGCAGGTGCGGGAGCAGGCTATGGTGGATAATAAGCAGGTGGAGGCTGCGCAGGTGCTGAACCTTGTGGGGGTTGCTGATACGCCTACGGAACTGGTTGTGGGTTTGCCGCAGGGGATACCTGTGGCGGGTAATAAGCATGTTGGGCTTGAGAGGACATAGGAGTTGGTGCAGCCTGTGGGTGGTATTATGGCTGAGGTGAGACCGGGGGGGCGTAAGCGGGGGATGCATGACTAAAGCACTGAGGTGGACAGGAGGGTCCATGGGAATGGTGGTGATGAGCCATAGGAGCATACGAATTGGTTGCTCCGGATTGAGACATAGCCCGCGAAAGGTCGGGGCCATGGCTAGGACGTGCTATGGAAAAGGGTTGGGGATGTGAGGTAACATGGCCAATGATGCCGTTTGTGGCATGGGATGCCCCCAGCGCATCATGTTGGGCGGAATCACCGCAAGGGGCATCAGGTATGATGGTATATAGATAACCCGACTAGGCGTAAATGAGGTCAAATTGCTGGGCTTTGAGGATGGCCTCTTCTTCAGAATGGGGTCGTTCGGATGCCACATCCTTGGCAATGACGGGAAGGAGGGATTTTAGAAACCTATCTAAGAAGATATGGTCATCTAACTTGATTTTGTAGAGGCTGCAGCGTCGGCGCCACTCATGAATGTGGTCAGTGATGTGGGTAGCTGTGTTCTGTCTACAAGACAGTAGGATCTCAACTCCCGCATCATAGCAGACAGGTAACTGAAAGAACTACAGGAAGGTCGAGGCAAGGGAAGTAAAGGTAGCATGGGTCCCATGGGGCTGCTCGATGTACCACTTAGCTGAAGAGCCAATGCGGGTGCGCTGTAACAAACGGAGGTGGACAGAGTTGTCCACTATGGAGTTGGAGGAACACCATAGATGGAAGGACATAATATGGTTCTGGGGGTCCTCACCTGCCTTGCCCTCAAACTTAGGGATGTCGGAGGGGAGCTTGGTGGGCATGTGAGGCTACGCAGGGTCGTGTCTGATGGGATCGTTAGTCAATCTAGCTAGGTCAGGAAGGTTGAGACTAGCCATGAATGGAAAACTAGTAGAAGGGTGTGACATACTAGTGGGTGTGACCATGTTGGGGCCAATGCCCCCAAGTGGAGGGGTTGGGTTCGGGATGTTGCCCCCAAGTGGAGGAACGAAAGTGGTATGGGACGGTCCTGCACCACCAAGGGTAGTGTGAGTCACTAATGGAGTGGCGATAGGTATGCTAGCTACTGGAATGGGTACAGTGATCGGAATGGTAGATGTGGGCCCCATCGAGGGCATACCCAAAGCAGGTGTGGTAGCTGGTGTGGTGGTGGATGCTCCAACAATGGTCCCTACAAAGAAAGGGGTGGAAGTCACGCCAGCCATGGGGCTGGTTGGTGCAGTGTAAATAGGGTTCTCGGACTCTGCCTCAGAATCAGAGGTAAAATAAGGGGCGTCTAGCTCAGGTGACGGAGTTCTATGCCATTGACGAGTGGAGTCAAGTGACAAGGCTCGAGATCTATGATGAGTGTTATCAAGTGATGAAGATATATGTCTATGACGGGTGATGTCAAGTGAACCATGCTGTGGGGGCTCACCCCAGAGGCACCGAGAATGTCTCGGGGACTCAATGGTGACAGATGGTGTCAAATATCTGGGGTTGTGTTGAGTGAAAAATAGCTCAAAAACCTAAATGCAACGGAGTGTGCAGAAGGAGAGCTTAAAAAATATGGCACTCAGGCCAGCAACCAACTCAAAACACTTATTGTAACAGCTGTGCTACAATAAGTGGAGTATCAACAGAAATGGTCAGAATACCAACAAGCAGCAGGCTTCCTAAAAAATAAAAATAGTGGACTCGCTAGACCAAAAGGAGGTAAGGGAGCATTCAAACACCTAGCTAAATAGTATTTTGACTCAACTAGACATATCCTTTGCAAGGTGATGAAATCCAAGTCAGACAATATGGATAGTAGAGCCAAGTGGCTAAAGATACCCCCCTACCGGGAGGGACACCGGGTAGTCAATCCTAGAAGAAAGGCAACTAAGATACCCCATTCATGGCACATCCAAAAAAGGTGAATCTGCCATTTGGTTCTATTTCCACAGTATCCCCATACGGGTGATACCCCGAGAACTACGAAAGGTAGCCTTTGGTTACTGAATGGATTGTGGTATTCCACTCAGGCCTCCGGAACCATTCTGGCGACTTCAACCCTCCTAAGGGAGAGGCCCTCTGATAAACTGGTTCTGACCGTGCCAAAAAATACTAGGGGATTTTGGTTCCCTAATGGACAACAGCTATGTCTCAAGTGTAAGCAACCGAGGGGTGTTATTTGGATGCCTATCGCCCTGATCCTACCTAACTACAAAAATTCTTATGTGTTCCCCAAGTGGGGTTAGAATGTTGGTTGTGTTAAGTAGTATTTTAGGGCTCACTTGAATTAGGTGACAGAGTGTGTGCGTGTGAGATGATGAACCCAAGTAAAAGTGCCACGGGGTGGACAACTTTCTAACCAAAAATAACAATACAGAATTTAAACTTTGAAATGCAAAATTTTCTCTTTTTAATTAAAATGCTGAAATTTTAAAAAATATTTTGTAAATGGAACAGAAATAATAATGCAGAAAAGGATGTAGGGAAGTATGGCTGTAGGTAGGATAGATGGCTATGCAAGTGCAGAAAATAGTGCAGCAAAGTGCTGGGTTCAAAACAGTGAAAAAAGTGCAGAAAACAGACCGCGGGTCTGTGGAAAATCTGGGCGGTCGGACCGCAGGAAATAGCTCAACAGTTGCGGACAGGTTGCGGGATTTTGGCCGAAAGATGCAGTCGGACCGCGGGAAACAGGTCGAAAGCCGCAGGCGGGTTGCAGGAAAATGGCTGAAATCCGTAGGCGGGACACGGGAAAAAGGCCGAAAGATGCAGGCAGGTTGCAGGAAAACGACTGAAAGCCGCAAGCAGGACGTGGGGAAAAGGCCGAAAGACGTAGGCGGGTTGTAGGAAAATGGCTGAAAGCCGCAAGCGGGACGTGGGGAAAAGGCCGAAAGACGCAGGAGGGTTGCAGGAAAATGGCTGAAAGCCGCAAGCGGGACGCGAAAAAAGGGTTAATAGCCGTAGTCGGATCACCCCGAACAAGCTAATAGCTGTAGTCGGATCGCAGGTAATAGACTAAAAACCGCCAGTAGGTCACCGGAAACAGTCTGAGAGCCGCGGTCGGATCGTAGGTAAATATCTGAAAGACGCGGTCGGAACGCAATTGCAGGGGGTAAAAGATGCGGTTTACGGCAGCCAAAAGGGACAGCCGAACAGAAAAATATTGCAGAAAATTAAAAACGTTTAGAACTTTAAAAACTATAACCAAAAATTCAAAGAAACACAAGGGGAGTCGCCAAAATTGTAGCTAGGGTTTTCACCCTAGCTTGTGCAAATGAGCACCTACTAAGGAGAAAGGACTCCTTAGTAGCAGTTCAATAAACAGTAAATGAAAGACAATACATTAAAATGGAAATTATTCTAAACATGTGCATAAAACATAAAAGACAAGAAATAAAAATGGTTTTTCGTATTAAAGATTATACCTCCAATGTGAAGGTTGATGAAGCCTTTGCAATAGTCCAAGAGGGTTGCTCCAAGCTCCAACTTTGCTCCTTTCTCTTTCTCCAAAGGGTTGGAAATGGGCCAAAGGGGCACTCAAGGGTGAAAGTAGCTCAAGGGTGAGCTAGGGTTTCAATAGTGATTTTGGCAGAGTAAGGGTATATTTGATTGTAGATATGAAATGAGGGGCCTCCATCACCTATTTATAGGTTTTTAGTGGTGGAGTGTTGGCCCATGGTTTTGGGAACCGTATGGTTTAGGTCAGCTGTATAGGGTTTTTGCCTCCTTTTTTCCTCTTTTTCCTCTTTTTTTTTATATTTTTATTCCCTTTTTAGAGGGTTTTTGCTATTTTGGAGAAATTTTGGATTATTTTGGGGGAAAAAAATGGTTTTTTTGACCTTTTGGAGGCTTTTTTAATGGTTTTGTGGCCTTTTGGAGGCTTTTTAATGGGATTTTAAGGTTTTGGAGGAAAATATGGTAGGAAATATGGACAAATGAGTCATGTAATGGGGTAGATGAGGTAGTGAACACTTTTTGGGTGTTAACAGGAACTCAGTTGAAGTTTAGCATAGCCTATCATCCTTAGATAGATGGTCAGACTGAGAGAGTGAATTAGATCCTTGAAGATATGTTAAGGATGTATGTGATGGATAAGCCATCTAAGTGGGAAGACTATTTACACTTAGTGGAATTTGCTTACAACAATGGGCATCAAGCATCATTGAGGATGAGTCCTTTTGAAGTGTTGTATGGAAGAGGATGCAGAACTCCAGTAAGATGGGACAGCCTAGTGAACAGGGTAGTGCTTGGACCATAAATGATTGAGGAAATGGAACAGGAAGTTGTTAAGATCAGGAAGAATTTGAAGGCAGCACATGATAGGCAGAAGAGTTATGAAGATTTGAAAAGAATGCATAAGAAATTTTAGATTGGGGATCATGTCTACTTGAGATTGAGACCCAGGAAGAGTTCCATAAAATTGGGAAGTTGTGCCAAGTTGGCACCCAGATATTGTGGTCCATTTGAAGTCCTTGATAGGATAGGTCCAGTTGCATATAGAATTGCATTTCCTGCTAACATGAAATCTCATAATGTGTTCCATGTATCTTTGCTTAAGAAATATGTACATGATCCTAATCATATCATTGATTGGCATGTGATAAAGGTGGAACCAAAGGAAGAGTTCTAGGTGGAGCCTACATGCATCCTCGAAAGGAAGGCTACCTTGCTCTAGAACTGGGCCATAGGGTAGGTAAAGGTTCAATGGAGGCACCTTCGCCCAGAGGAGGTCACATGGGAACTGGAGGATGCCATCAAGGAGGCATTCCCATTTTTGTTCAGTTTTGAGAACACCGAGGACGGTATTATTTTAAGGGAGAAGGAGTTGTAATACCCCACTTTTCCCTTGATGTGTATTTGGCTTTGATGTAAGTACTATGTATGTATAGTGTGTGTATTTTACCTAATGTGGAGCTCAAGGCCAAGGCCCCACTAGTGGATGTTTAAGGTTATTTTCTTAGGCAAGCATTTGGACAGTTGATTATTCATGGGCCGCTAAACTATGAAGAAATGTCAATGATGTCATTATTATTAAATGAATAAAATAACCAAGAAGCTGGCTAAGGAGGTAACGAATGAGAAAGGGCCATGTGTATCCACTAGGGAGAGGTGAGGGGGTTTGGGATTGGTTGCCCATATTGCCACATGTTTGACTGGGAACCCATTTGAAATCCCTGCTGACATTAATGCAACTGCAGTGGGTGGTTGAGAACGTTGATGGCTGAGGCCGCTGGAGTATGAAGCATGCCTTCTATTTCGTATGGTAGGGAATGACTCTGATCGCTTGTACAGGACGACACTTAATCGCCTCGGAGTACTCGCTAAACCTGTTTGACTATCCAGGGGAAGGGTGCATTGGGGGACATTGAGGCATTCATTCATTCCTCAGTCACGCACTCACTCGCCCCTATATGCACTTTCCATACACAATCCATCGGCCCTCGAAGAGAATTCATTCCTGTATTTCCTGTATGCACCAAACCAATCCGAGAAGGGGAAATATGAGGGTAATCATGCTTCATGTGTGGGAGAAAGATCCTGAGAGTTGATAACTGTAACCACCCTGTGTGTAAACCCCAATTATAGGGACATAGTGGTATTGATAGAAGATGTTGCAGAGGGGTATTGGCAGAGCGGCCGTGAGGAAACCCCAAGCCTGGTAACGAATCAGTTGTGGAACTGTGGGAGAGAGTTGGGTTGCTTGATAAACCCAGTGAAGGCTATAGCCTCAATGAACTAGTGACTGGACCTTTCTATGCCCATACTGGAATAGCATTGGAAGGGAAGGATCTTCCTTGTGTTAAATGTGGTAGGTGGTGTGGGTTCCAGGTCGGCTGAGAGTGACTGGACCTTTCTATGCCCATCTTGGAATAACACTAGAAGGGAAGATCGCTTAAGAGACAATGTAACAGTGATTTAGGTCTTCCTTGTGTTGGATGTGGTAGGTATTGTGGGTGCCAGGTCAACTGAGTGCTCAGATTCCTACAGCTCTGTGGTTGAGCTCAATGGCTTAGCAATGCCTTCCTTTTTATCCCTAAATGCTTGATAACCACTGTAGGTTGGCTTAGCATGGGTGGGAACCCTAGAATGCTTGATAAATACAACTACAGACTGGCTTAGCATGAGAATGGAGCCTTGACTGTGAGAGATCCTATTAGCCCTTCGTAGTGGATACACTTCCCAACTCGGGGGTGATCTCTCAGCTGAAATAGTGCTGGCTGTACAAATATCTAAGGTTGGGTGGAACGTTTCTCTCACTTAGCCAGTTGCTTTGGATTTGAAAGATAAGTATTTCTTGTTATGTAAAATGATGTTGTTCATTGTGATGAAATGGTTGCTCATGTGCTTTATGGAATTGTGAATACTTATTAAATGAATTGATTTACATGAAGTCATGTACAGGCCTGAGTAAGAGGCTGAAATCACTGTTGTGTGTATATCTTATATTGTATGAGTTTAATTCCTTGTCATTCTTGCGTATGATAGATGTGATTATTAAACCTATTTAATGCATACTACATGTTGTTAATATTTAATATGCTAAGACAAAAAATAGCAGCATTACATTCCATTTCACAATAATAGCATATGCAGGATCACTGAAGAAACAACAAGCACAGCATAAACACAAGAGACACAGATTTATCCTGGGAAACCCTCATGGGGTAGAAAACCCAGCAAAGCTTCCTCAATATAGATGACTAGCAATATACAAATATGCAAACCAAAGACATGATCTCCTCCTCCACCATAGCAAACCTCTCCTCCACAAGTGCGCTACATTCTAAGTGAGAGAAGTGTGTCAAATGAGGAGCTCACCTCCTCTATTTATACACATCTCCGATTTGTACAATATATTAACTAGGTCGGCCCCAACTTTACCATTGGGTTAAACACCCCACTACAATTGACTGGGCCGACCCCTCTAGGGTGATCTAACAACCCTTTGACCCACATAACACATACAGAGCCAACCCCCACTAGGGAAGTCTAATAACCCAAGTTACCACATTCCGACGGAGGAATAAACATCTCCAGATATACAATAAGATCTCCACGGAGGAATGAAACATCTTTGGAATAATAAAGTACAAATATAATAATCTTTGAAGTTACAATATTTCAACACTCCCCCTTAACGAGAAGGATATTTATAATAGCATCTGCACGAGCAAGGAGTCATCAACATCATACATGATACATCTATAAATCATTGGAAGCTTTCTCAACATCATCAGTAACTCAAGCAGTTACTGGAACATCTTCAATACTGGAACATCAACATCTTCAGTACTGAGTCTTTATCTTCTGCAGCACTCAAACAGCTATATCAACATCAACGTCTAGATCCTCACGATCATCAACATCGTTATCTAGACCATCACGATCAGCAGCAGCATCATCATAAGATCATCAGCATCGTCATCACACGATCATCAACATCGTCATCTAGACCATCACGATCAGCAACATCATCATCACATGATCATCAACATTGTCATCACACAATCATCAGCATCGTCATCACACGATCATCAGCCTCATCATCTAGACCATCACGATCAGCAGCATTTTCATCTAGACGATCATCAGCATTGTCATCACACGATCATCAGCATCGTCATCACACGATCATCAGCGTCATCATATAGACCATCACAATCAGCAGCATCGTCATCTAGATGATCATCAGCATTGTCATCACACGATCATCAACATCGTCATCACACAATCATCAGCGTCATCATCTAGACCATCACGATCAATAGCATCATCATCTAGACCATCACGATCAGCATCATAGTCGTCTAGATCATCACGATCAGTAGCATCGTCATCTAGATCATCAGTAGCATCGTCATCTAGATCATCACGATCAGTAGCATCGTCATCTAGATCATTAGTACAAGTATCCACACCAATACAAGTATACACATCATCAATACAAGTATTCTCATCAATACAAGTATAAACATCATCATTACAAGTATCCTCATCAATACAAGTATACACAATAGCAGCATACCCTGCAACACACATGATCCAATTACGGGATGATCAATCCCTCTCACTTTAGGACATAGGTCCAAGGATGATACAATCCTAATCCGCTTACGGGATGATCAGTCCCTCTCAGTTTAAGACATCTCTCATGTCTATGGATGATGCAATCCAGATCAACTTACAGGATGATCAATCCTTATCACTTTAAGACACCTCACCATGTCTAGGGACGATGCAATCCCGAATCAACTTACAAGATGATTAGTCCTTATCACTTTAAGACACCTCACCATGTCTAGGGACGATGCAATCCCGAATCAACTTACAGGATGATTAGTCCTTATCACTTTAAGACACCTCACCGTGTCTAGGGACGATGCAATCCCAAATCAACTTACAGGATGATTAGTCCTTATCACTTTAAGACACCTCGCCATGTCTAGGGACGATGCAATCCCAATCTACTTACAGGATGATTAATCCTTATCACTTTAGGACACAATTCCAAGGATGATGCAATCCTATCACGTACATTTTGAACCAAACGCTTAGGGACGATGCAGTCCTATCACGTCCACTAGGGACCACTTTCTTAGAGACATATGTCTACGGATCTCTTTTAGGACATGTGTCCATGGATGATACAATCCCCTCGTCCACTAAGGACCACATTCTCGGAGATATCTATCTACGGATCACTTTAGAACTGAAGTCCATGGATGATACAATCCTCTCGTCCACTAGGGACCACATTCTAGGAGACATCTGTCTACGGATCACTTTAAAACTGAAGTCCAGGGATGATACAATCCTCTCGTCCACTAGGGACCACATTCTGGGAGACATCTGTCTACGGATCACTTTAGAACTGAATTCCAGGGATGATACAATCCTCTCATCCACTAGGGACCACATTCTCGGAGACATCTGTCTACGGATCACTTTAGAACTGAAGTCCAGGGATGATACAATCCTCTCGTCCACTAGGGACCGCATTCTTGGATACATCTGTCTACGGATCACTTTAGAACTGAAGTCCAGGGATGATACAATCCTCTCGTCCACTAGGGACCACATTCTCGGAGACATCTGTCTACAGATCACTTTAGAACTGAATTCCAAGGATGATACAATCCTCTCGTCCACTAGGGACCACATTCTCGGAGACATCTGTCTACAGATCACTTTAGAACTGAAGTCCAGGGATGATGCAATCCTCTCGTCCACTAGGGACCACATTCTCAGAGACATCTGTCTACGGATCACTTTAGAACTGAAGTCCAGGGATGATACAATCCTCTCATCCACTAGGGACCACATTCACGGAGACATCTGTCTACGGATCAATTTAGAACATGTGTTCAAGGATGATGCAATCCCCTCGTCAACTTAGACCCTGTCTAAGGACCATCCACCAACCTCTCTGTCGGCATCACCAATATAGGTATCCACATCATCAACCTCACTGTCGATGCAGGCCATCTCATCATAAGTGACCACATCACTCCCCCTCTCGAGGAGGGTCCTACCAAGCTTGTCTCGAAAAATACTCAACCTTTTCTTGAGGTAGAGGTTTGGTTAGTACATCGGCAACTTGTTACAAATTCAAACTTTATAGTTCCTTTCTGCGCCATATCATGGAACACTGGATTCTCTGCCATCTTGATACAACTCTGTTTGTCACATAGGATCACAGTTGGGTCCATCTCTAAGTCAAACAATTATGAAGCCATACTGCTTCACAACTTAGCAGAGCAAGCATCCATATATTCCGCTTGTGCTAAGAGCCACACTAGACTACTTCCTGCTAAACCATGAGATCATGGATGATCCTAGACAATAACATCCTCTCAATGTGCTCTTCCTGTCTAATACACTTTCTGTCCAATCAACATCTGTGTAGCCATCTGAAGTCATTATCTCCAAGATAGCATAGATCAAAGTCTATCGTATCCTTTAGGTGCCTCATCACATGCTTTGCAACTTATCAGGTGAACAATCTAGTTTCCACTAGATACTGACTCAAGGTGTTCACAGCAAAGCTTATATCTGACCTAGTATTTGTTAGATACATCAATGACCCAATAATTTGACTGTACAGAGTTATATCCACTAACTCTGATGAGTCATCCCCTAACAGCTTCAAGTTAGAATCCATGAGAGTGGCCATGGATTCACATTCCAACATATCAATTCTTCTCAATATTTCCATAGCATACTTTCCCAGGATGAGAAGGATTCCTTCTGAACCTTGCCATACTTCCAGACCTAGGAAGTAAGAGATCTTTCATTTTCATTTCTGTAGCCATCTTCTTCTTGCTTTCCAAGATCTGTTTCTTATTCCCTGTCAGAAAGAGATCATTCTCATACAATAATGGTATGATAGGTTCATCATCCATAACCTTAAGGTAAAGGTTAGGATCAGCTTTACTTCTAGTAAAGCCCAAGCTTTGTCAAGAAGCTGTCAATTCTCCCTCTGTGATTGAACATCATTCACACTCTGTATTGAGTGATCTTCTGCATATCTATCTGTGCCATCTCTCGTCAGATGGGTCTACTGATATGAGCTTCAATATCATTCGAACTCTGTGGTGATTTCCTTCTTGTATCCATTTCATATGTGTATAGAAACCATATTCAACTTTGTAGCAAAGGTTGAGACCCACATCACCCATGGTGATCATTAAGCTCATCAATTGACTATCGATCATGGGTACCCATACAGAACCTGATTCGCACTTCTTCTTTAATTACACCATTAAGAGAATGGTCTTATCTAGTCACTTGGAGCAAACATCTCGTCATGATTCTCTTCCTCTCTCTGAGAGAATCTTCTAGCCATGAGCCTTCTATATTTTGATTTGTAAATCTTCTTGTTGAACATCCATCACTTGTTCGGTGTTCATCATTCTTCATGATCTTTCCTACAAATCAAAATTAAGTACATGATTAGTAATACTTCATAATCATGAAATCATGTTGACATGATAACCTATTATGCATACAGATATCATTTACATAGCTATGCAACTAACTTGGCCAATAATTTGGCACAACACTTTTCCATATCCTGTATGCATACAGTGGCTATCTAGATGCCTTCCATCTCTACCAGAACATACTATCGAGAGTGTGCACAGCTCTCAACATGTCAGCAAAGAGGTTTCATTCTAGACAAGCAACAATGGAATGTTTGTCCAACTTACCAATCATATGCATATTAGTAGTATACTGTTCAGTGCTCTATGAATGTTTACACTCAGCATGATATATTCTAGGAATACAAATATGCATACAACCTATTACAAGCAATATCATTTACTATTTCAAATAACAACTCACATACTTATCTTTTATGTTTGTGTGGTTGCCTCCCGCTTGATCTTCTATATGCCTTTTGAACTTCTATTCATTCTGTACCACTATGCATGCTCAAGTGTGCACTAGTGTTATCCTCATGATCTCATACACAAACATACATTCATTAGTATATTATAAATATTATCAAAACATTATAATTCTAAATAATCTTGAATATGTATAGTCATGATCATAGATAATAAACATTAGTATTCAAGATTTCAGGGAAGTCTTCTTTTACTCATGCATATCATCAATCAAGATAAAAGACATAATATGCATAATCCCTTGATTACTTACATTTCTAACTTTATGAATAAGCATAACCAATCATAACAAGTATACTTATATAAGGGGTCCTGACACAAGGTAAGATTCTAACTTGATATATGAAAACATACCTGGATTAGTATACCTGCTTAGTTATGTCTAACATACCTAATTAATATCTTCTTTGTTCTCTTCAATGATTTAGAGATTCTGTGTTAGAACCTGCATATCTCATAGGTTAAGCATAATATAACAAAGTCATACATACCTCGTAAGTAGAACAAAGATTATGGATGAGTCTTTGTCTTCATGTTGTCATGGTCATGGAACTTGATTTGTCTTCCGTGATGTACCTGTATTCTTGTTAGCAGACAACATCAACCTCATACAACACCACAGTGCATTAGTACAATCATATAGCCCTAATCAATGAATGTCTTCTATCATTCACATGCATTCATACTGTTACTAGGGTGATAAGACAATTCTAACATTAAACAAGATTGTACTAATAAATAATATGAATACAAACATATTATGAAATTAATCAAGAATCAGATTTCAAGACATACCTGTACCTCCTTAAGTCATACCTGTCGAGACTTCTTGTAGTCTTCTTATGTAAGGCCTTAGCCTCAACTCCCCATGAAACTTGATCTGGAGCTTGATTGGGGTTTGCTAGAGAAACCCTAAAAATTCAATCTTTGACTTTCACACTTCTGAATGGATGGAAGGATGTGTCTTGTTGAGTTGATCAAACTAGCATACTTCAATTTTGAAATCTCCAAAATTTGACCCCTCAAAATTGCCTTCGAAACTTCTGGATCTTCTGGACATGATCCCGAACTAGGGTTTGATGAATCCCACCCTTCTGCCCAATCAAAAGGTTCGAGCCAAGGCTCTGAACTCTTATTTTTCTAAGGAGCTTCCATTCGTGGTAACAGACTTCAAAAATTCCAACTTTTGGTGAAGCCCTAATTTTCCATCTTTGCGATCAAAATCCCGAACTAGGGTTTGATCAAGCCCGGTCTTCTACCCAACCAAAAAAATCGATCTTGGTCTCTAAATTTCGATTTTCCTGAGTAGCATTCAGTCGTGGACTCCGATTCCAAAAATTCTAATTTTCTCCGAAACCCTAAATTTCGGAAGCCGTGAATGAAGGTGCTCAAAAAATAATTCTGTTTTGACAGAAATATGTACCTGATTGTCTCTGCTGTAACTCCAAACTTTTCGATCCACAGGGTCTGAAAACGTTTTTTGTGGTATCCTGACCTATCATCTTTCCATCCCGATAGGTCTGAACTCAATTGGATTTTCTGAGAGAGAGTTATGCCAAGTGTCACAACATGACCTGTGAGCACTGAAAGGAGATATCAAGCTCGAGTATGTGAGCACTGACGAACAAGTTGCTGATGTATTGACCAAACCTCTATCTCGAGTAAATTTTGAGTACTTCCGAGACAAGCTTGGTGTAGTTCGAAAGGACCCTCACCGAGAGGGGGAGTGACATGGTCGATGATGATATTGGATACTGGTATTGATACCAGTATCGATGATGAGATTTCCTGTATCAACGGTAAGGTTGATGACAAGGCTACATGTATTGATAGTGAGGATACTTGTACCAGTATCGATGATAAGGTCGATGATACAGACGAGGAGGTCGATGGCAGATTCTTGGTGGATGACAGGGATTGCATCGTCCCTGGACTTAGGTCCCTCAATTGATCCGTAGACATCTATCTTCAAGAATTGATGATAGGACTGCATCGTCCCTGAACATTTGGTTCAAAATGTACGTGACTGGACTGCATCGTCCATAGACATGAGACTTGTCTTAAATTGATCAGGATTTATCATCCTGGGAATTTGATCTGGATTGCATCGTCCATAGACATGAGACTTGTCTTAAATTGATTGGGATTGATAATCCTGGTAATTTGGTCTGGACTGCATCATCCATAGACATGAGACTTGTCTTAAATTGATCAGGATTGATCATTCTGGGAATTTGATCTAGACTGCATCGTCCATAGACATGAGACTTGTCTTAAATTGATCAGGATTGATCATCCTAGGAATTTGATCTGGACTGCATCGTCCATAGACATGAGACTTGTCTTAAATTGATCAGGATTGATCATCCTGGGAATTTGATCTGGACTGCATCGTCCTTATACATGAGACTTGTCTTAAAACAAATCATGGACTGCATCGTCCTTAGACATGAGACTTGTCTTAAACAGATCACGGACGGAATCGTCCATAGACATGAGACTTGTCTTAAATTGATCAGAATTGATCATTCTGGAAGTATATCTGGATTTCATCATCCATAGACATGAGACTTGTCTTAAATTGATCAGAATTGATCATCCTAGAAGTAGATCTGGATTTCATCGTCCATAGACATGAAACTTGTCTTAAAAGGAGAGGGATTGATCATCCCAAAATTTGATCATATGTATTCTAGATGATTGAGAAGATTGAGATGATGATGTGATCGAGAAGATCCAGACAATCGAGAAGATCGAGATGATGATGTGATTGAGAAGATCCATATGATCTAGAATATCGAGATGATGATGTGATCAAGAAGATCCAAACGATCGAGAAGATTGAGATGATGATGTGATCAAGAAGATCCAGACGATCGAGAAGATTGAGATGATGATGTGATCGAGAAGATCGAGATGATGATGTGATCGAGAAGATCCAGACGATTGAGAAGATCGAGTTGATGATGTGATAGAGAAGATCTAGATGATCCAGATGATCCAGATGATGATGTTGATCCAGATGATGATATTGATCGAGATGATCGAGATGATCCAAATGATGATGTTGATGTAGCTGTTCAAGTGCTGCAGAAGATAAAGACTCAATACCGACGATGCTGATATTCCAGTATTGATTGTGTTCCAGTAAATGCTTGAGTTACTGATGATGATTGAGGGAAGTTTCCAATGATTTATAGATGTATCATGTATTATGTAGTTGTTGACTCCTTGCTCCTGCAGATGTTTTTATAATATCCTTCTCGTTAAGGGGGAGTGTTGAATATTGTAACTTCTAAAGATATTATATTTGTATTTTATTATTCTGGAGATGTTGCATTCCTCCGATGGGACTTTGTCTTGTATCTAGAGATGTTTATTCCTCCGAGAGAATGTGGTAACTAGGGTTATTAGATCTCCCTTGTGGGGTCGGCCCTAAGTTAGCAGTTTAGGGGTCACTAGACCCTCTTAGGATATTTCGGCCCCACTAGGGTGAAAAGTCAGTTAGAACATGAGTATAAATAGAGGAGGTGTGTTCCTCATTATCTCATTCATTCACTCACTTGTGATTGGCACATAGGAGAGAGAGAGAGAGATCTGCATAAGAGGAGAAGGAGCTCTTTCTTGGGTACTACATCTTGTATTGGTTGATCATCTATATTGAAGAAAGATTTGCTGGGTTTTCTACCCCATGAGGGTTTCCCAGGGTAAATCTTTGTCTATCTTGTGATTGTGTTTCTTTCAGTGATCTTTCTAGTGAATTTATGCTAAACTTAATAGGGCGCCCAGAATGGGTTTCCATTAGCTTCTGTAGAAACATGGGAAACCAAAAATGAAATGATAGATGGGGATTCACCCCTAGGAAGGAAAATTCATTTTCAGAAAACGTTTATGGACATTCCAGGAGCAAAAATGACCTCCATCACACCCCCAAATCGTGGTTCTCCTCTCCCAGTCACTGTACCAACCAAAAACGAATTCCTAGCCATGGAAAATGCAGGAAAATGATGCAAAACGTGAAGGAGGATGCTCCAGCTAGCTCAGACTACGTGAGAGAGCAAAGGCCATGGGTGAAGAATGGATTTGGGCACAATTTCGTGGGTGTTTTCTTGCCCAAGAAGCAAAAATATGATTTCCCAGATTGATGGCTTGCCCATACACGAAATTGGCTTCCATACCTCTCCAATCCCAAGGCATTAACTACCTCAACCAACTCTTGGAAGAATTAAATGATTGGGTGAATAAGTCAAAATGGGTAGTTGATGGTTTATGGGTTCCTTCATTGACATTTGGATCAACACCATTGGCTCAAGGGTTTGAATAATTTCCCTCCCTATTCCTTGTAGAATCATGCTCCCATCTTTTGTTGCATTGGATAGATAGTTGTGAGTATTTCATTAAAATTTATATTTACATGATGTCTTAATTTACATTGTGCCTGTCTAGCACAAGAACCATAGGCATCTATTTTTAATTACCGATACATAAAATGCTAAATCTATGGCGGGGCCTTGGCCTTGAGATCCTCACCATGATTAAATAATGATATGTACATCATTTACAATTTTATTGCAATAGGGTCAAGATGGGGACATGGCAGCAGTATCCACCACCGCAGTAACCGCCGCAGTATGGGCACACCATATCAACAACTGTAGTATGGAAAACCGCAATACCCACCATATGGGCCACCGCTTGGAGGTTTTAGAGGAGGATTCCGCGGAGGTCGAGGTGCTGGCATAGGACAAGGAGTAGTTGTTGGACGAGGATGAGGACATATTGTATGTTACAATTGTGGGCAACAAGGGAGTTATCAGAGGGATTTCCCGATTCCAGCACCACAGTTCACTTATTGTAACACTGTGGACTATGGTGTTGAAGATTGTCCGTAGCTCATTGCAAAATGGAAAACCAAGAACCTGCCCCCACCTCCACAAAATCAGAATCAGAATACGCCACCGACAGTGCAGAAGATACCATCGGAGGTCAGAAGTCACACTGCAACTATTGGAGTAGTGACACAAGGAGGAGCTGTGACAGGAGTTGACAGGTCACAAGCTACCGTCTGACCCATAGCATGAAAGCACGTCACCTTTGATGCGGAAGTCGAAAGGGATGTTTTCTTGAAAGCACAGGAAGCGATGAGACAGAGGAGGCAATTACCTCTTTAAGAAGAAGTTACCTACGATATGCCACCAACATTCGATACGACGAAGTCGCAAAGAAAGGATATTACCTTAAGATCCTTTTTAGAAATTTGTCTAGAGTTGGCAAAGGATCAAGACGCGTTGGAAGAAATATCCAGCTTGTTGCATCGATGGGAGGGTGCACGCTAGGAGCGCACAATCAACCGCATACACAAGAGAAAGACAGGAAGAGAGATGTGAATGTCTACACAAATCGGAGCATTTGATGTCGAATCAATTATCTTGGACCTGGGGTCAGATACATTCTGACCAATCAGACTTGGGAAACAATGGGAAAACCACAGTTGGCCTAGTCACCAGTACAACTGCGATTAGTGAATTAGAGTAAGGTTACTCCAATTGGTCGGCTGTGCCAGCTTCTAGTTGAAATTGAGGGACTGAAGACATACACAAAATTTGATGTAATAGAGATTGTTGACAACACAAGCCCCTATCAAGTGCTGCTAGGGATAGACTGGGTGATGGAGAACCATGCCATCATCAACTTTAAGAAGTGGACTATGTCGTTCGAGAATTGCGAGATAAGGGTCGTCGCACCTCTTGATCCCGCAGAAGGGCAGTGATATGTTGAATCAATAAGAGATGAATTTATGGAGGCATGGGACAATTTATACAACATCTTCGAAGATTACAATAATCCTATTGTAGATGGAGAATTGGGATGGCGCATTGTCAGTTCGGCATCGTCAGATTCAAATGAGGCACTGGAAAATTGGCAGAATCGGCTACATGAAGTATCGTTCAGGAGGTTTGCATGGATCTTACGGCTGCTGCGGTGGGTAGCCACAGAGGAGTGCACACTGCCAACATATGAGGGATTTCCCAATTTGAGCACCTTTCTCACCGAATTTGAGGAAAAAGTAGCGGAACCACAACATCTACTGGCCTTGGACGAAGCCTTGAAAGCTACTCCGGTGCGATGGTGGGTGGCGCACAAGTCTGGTATCACAAACTGGCCACTATGTAGACACCTAATGGAGGTTAGGCTCAAAAACACTACAGGATACGGTGGAAGGAAGTATGATGGAAGAGGAGATCATAAGGAACATGTGAATGTATGTCAAATCCAACGGGGCTTATGGGAGAAACAGGAATGGGTCCATGAATTTGTTCACACACTGGATGAAGTACCACGGATTTGGAACGCCGCAGCAGAACTGCGATGCGGGATGACCTCTTGGGAACAACTAACAGTTGGATTTAGCCAAACGTTTAGTTTCTCCAATGAGAACCCCTTCATCCATAGTGCGTTATAGGCGATCCGTGAGAAGGTGACGCTACAAGCTTTCGACAAGTGGGAAGTCGACTTCATGGAACCGATCAACCCCCTAAGAAAAAGAACATGGTCACGATACATAATCGCAATGACGGATTATTTAACACAGTGGGTGGAACCTGCACCAGTGAAGGATTGCACAGTAGCGACTGGAGCAAGATTTATTTTTGACAACGTGGTCACCAGGTTTGGGTGCCCAAAGATACTGCTGAGTGACCAAGGCACTCACTTTGTGAACAAGACAATCGCAGTAGTGACAGAGGAGTTCCAAATCCAACATAAGAAGAGTACCCCCTATCACCCTCAATCGAATGGGACAGTTGAGGAGTTTAATAAGATATTGGAGCATGCACTCACCAAGGTGTGCAATGCAAAACGAGAGGGTTGGGATTTGAAAATTCTGGCGATACTTTGGGCATATCGCACAACGTGTAAATGACTGAACGTCCAGACCCCGTTCAAGCTTGTTTACGGACAGGAAGTAGTCATTCCAATGGAGTATATTGTGCCCAGCCTGCACATTGCAGTAGCCACAGGAATGAGAGACGATGGCGCACTTGAAGAACGATTGGCACAATTGGTATAGCTAGATGAGAATTGGTTTATCACAGGATTCCATCAAAAGGTAGAGAAGGATCGATAGAAGGCCTGGCATGACCGACACGTCAAACCAAAGAATTTTCAGCAAGGATATATGGTTCTATTATACAACAATAAGTTTTCCAAGTACCCAGGTAAGTTACAGATGCATTGGTTGGGTCCTTACACAATATATTTTGTCACTAATGGAGGTGCAGTACAGTTAAAATTTTAGATGGCATGTTGTTTCCAAATCTTGTAAACGGAAATCGGTTGAAACCCTATCGTCATGGGAAGGCGCATAGCGGTTGAGAAGCGCAGTAAAATTTTTTTTTTTTTTAAATGACACAACAGTAGAAGCATGACAAAGACGGAAACTCATCGACCGTTAGCATGCGGGAGTGGCAGCATGGTACAATTGGATGCTCGTTGATGTTTCGCACGTGGTATCTAGCTCAGCACATCATTACTGCGATTTGGGATCAGATAGCAGACGGTGGATGCTTATGATGACACACTTGCGAACACACCCTGGTAAAAATGTGGAAGAATTAATAATCATACGGCCAAGTCATGAGGGACAAGCATAAATACCAGCGACGAAGAGTAGGGAGATCGAAGGATTATGTGCATTAGGAATGAAATTAAGTAGTTGAGCGAGCAATTCCAAGGAAGCTGTGGAAATGGTCCATTTAATTTCAAGTGGAAGCACCCCAAGTACGCTAAGGGAAAGAATGACGAGTGTGCATGAACAACCAGAGAAGGAAGCGGCGAAGAAAATTGGGAGGAACAGAGATCAGGTCTCACCCGAGATGTCTAAGAGTGTGGTGGTAGTTAGAAGAACCATGCTCCCTGTGACCACCATAACACCAAAGGCAGAGGCCTGTTGGCATCAGCAACAGATGGCCAAATGTGCGAAATAGATGTGCCAGAGCAGTTGGCCTGTTTCACATTTTGGTGACGTAGATGAACTTTTCCCCAGCCCAAAAAAAGCATGAAGCGCACCAGTAGGCACCAAAGGGATAGATGACGAAGGTTTCGAGAGGATGGAGGATGAGTTCGATAAGTACATGACAACGAACCAGAGGCTGGAGGATGAGTTCGAGAAGTACATGACAACGATCGCAAGACTGGAAGATGGGTTCGAGGAAGCACACAGCAACAAACCAGATCAATACCATAGGTGTCCAGCTGAGGTGGATCGAGGGTGAGCCATAAGTTTGTGTTGGGGGGCTGTTGGCATGGGATTAGACCACATAAAGTGCGGAAGCCAACAGTTGCGAAGAAGGAAAATCCACAAAAGAAGGACCATTCACGGAGAACAAGGAGCCAACGAAAGAGAAATATTAGTTAAATTTAGTTAGAATGGGTCACGTGGACCATTTTGTAACCATTTAGTTTCATATAAATAAGAGTATGATTATAAGCCTAAGGGCATCTTGATATAGTTGAATCAGAGAATGACATGTTCTGAACTGTTTTTGTATCCACAATAAGATGTTTTGACTGTTTCTGTGAAGGTTATTACGCAGGTTTGATGAATGCATGAAGATGTTCGATTATGGTTATATCTTTTGTCTCTATTTCTGTTAAATGATGAATGTAAGTGTTTGTGAAATGGTTAAGACCCCATGGTTTAGTAATTGCTATTAATGCGAATGATCATTTTAACTATGTTGATGCGAATGTTGTTTATTTATTGAATATGCAAAAGGAACAAATGAATGGTTAGCATAGTGTGAAGATATAATCTCTAGTTTTAGTATTTGTAAAAGTGTCATTTGGTGCATGTCCTTTCCCCACTGCAGAAACTTGCTTCCTGTAGCCCCCTTGACCATCTCGGGTGAGAATTCACTCGCTCTGGGCTAGTGTTTAAGGGGGTTTGGTTGATGTTTGTTGACAGCAGTCTGAAGTGAACCCCTGTCGACACTCTCTATGTCAACACCTCCAGTAGTATTATACGTTCCATGGTATTAATCCATAGTATTGGCGCATACACTTAATATATAAGTACGTGTTGAGGCCAATGAAGGCATCCAGAAGTTATTGGTATTGAGATTGCTAAAGGAGGTTTCCCCCTCGAAGTGGCCCATGATCAATAAATCTATTATGTGTTATGTTATTTCTGATATATCGTGCATTTTCACTAATTAATTGTTGGAGGTTCCTCACGTTTAGTATCAAAGCACTTTCTTGGGCTCGTTGGGTCGAATTTCTGGTTTTTTTTTTTTTGCGTCTGTATTGTTCCTTTCAATTGTAGGTTCGGATCTGGGAATAATCCCTATCCACTTAACTGTGGGAATTACTTGGGCAGATCCCTAAAACGCATTGTGAGGAGTACCAAAGGAACCCTGAAGTAGCTATCCCATTGAGTGGACCTTCCAGCGAAAAGGGAAATGACCCCTACCTGATGGACTAGTTCTCACCTGTGAGGTAAACCAAGAGCTATCGTTTGTGGCAAAGCGATTATCTATTTTACCTGAGCCGTGGAGTGAGGGGTACTGCCCCAATACGCAAGCTGTTAGACAACATTGGTGGTCGAGTGAATCCGTCGAACCTTTAGGAATCCGCACATACCTGGGGTCCATATCTATTTCCAGCAGATAAATCACAGATTACATATGTCCA
Organism: Larix kaempferi; assembly: GCA_027924585.1. Taxonomy (NCBI): domain Eukaryota; kingdom Viridiplantae; phylum Streptophyta; class Pinopsida; order Pinales; family Pinaceae; genus Larix; species Larix kaempferi. The sequence continues at coordinate 361,175 of BSBM01001510.1, forward strand.
GAACTGTTGCAGATCAATTCCGAGCCGTTGCAAATCCATTTCGAAAAAAAACCTGTTTTTTCGCCATATCTTCTTTGTTTTAACTCCGTTTCTCTTGAAACTTCACTGACACCCCTGCAATCCCATTCTACATATTTCATTCCTGAGGACCCTATCCCAAATTCCACCTCCCGAAGCTAGAAACCCCACATATGTCTATTTTAGCGTTTGCCATAACTTCTTCGATTTTCACCCAAACGCCTTCAAATTTTGCCACAGTGTTCATTTCCTATTTCTGCTTCTTTGTCCCTCTTTGAAAAAATTTATCATTCTTTCAACCCTCTTCTGAAATCCCCATTTTCTACTTCCCTGTCCATTAGAAAGTGTCCAAAACCTAGTCAAACCCCAATTACCCATCATAGTTTTCCCAAATCCAAATTTTCCTTTACTAAAGAAGCTTTTGTTTTTGTTTTTCTACCCATTCACAAAAAAAAAAACTCCTGGTTATGGTTGTCCCCAGCGCAGGAACAAAAATCATGGAGGAAGAACTTGCATCCCTCAAAACCAAACTCCAAGATCTGGATGAAAAATTTCTCAGCCTCCATCCCTAACATGCAACCATGAACAATAAACAACAACCATAATCTTCTGCAGACACTAGGTTCTCTTCTTCTAGGAATTTTCGTGGGTCGAAGCTTGATTTTCCTCGCTTCAATGGTAATGATTCGAATGGATGGATATATCAGGCAGAACAATATTTCAGTCTGTATAATACTTTTGATATCAACATGAAGTTCCACTTGCATCCTTTCATTTGGAACATGAATCCCTTCAATGTTACCGTTGGTACATCAAGGCTCATGAAGATCCAAAATGGACATATTTTTTCCAACTCCTTTTGCAATGATTTGGTCCTAGTTCTTTTGATGACTTCACAGGAGCACTCACTAAACTTCTCCAAACTGGCACTCTGAGAGAGTATCAGACAGAATTTGAGAAACTGGTCAATCACACAGAAGGATTGTCTGATGAATTCTACAGGAGTTGTTTTATCCGTGGTCTCAAGGATGCAATCCGATCAGAGGTTAAAATGTTATGTCCCAACACAATGATGGAAGTCCTAGGGTTAGCTAAGTTGAAGGAGGATAAGATCACATCCCAACAGAGCTCCAAATCCACTTTTGCTCCATTCATAAATATAGTTTCCCAAAAACCTCCCATCACGCCAACTCCTTGACCAACTCCTAGCATTTGTCTGAATTAGAGATGCGGGCACGTAGAGAAAAATGTATTTGTTATAATTGTGATGATAAATTCACTCGGGACCATAGATGTGTTAAGCAAAATCTCTATCTCTTGGATGTGGATTCTTCGCTTGCCTCTGAACTTGGTGAAGAAGCTCCAGATACATTAGATGATCAGGTCGACATTCAGCAACCGCCTGTTGACCCTCTGTCTCAATACGACCACCCAGATAAATCTCTCCATGCTTTAGTCGGAGTCACCACCCCACAAACAATGTGGGTCAAAGGTTACTTAAAGAAGCTCCCTCTTACAATAATCATTGGTTCTGGTAGCAATTATAACTTCATTGACCCTCAAATCGCCAAACAAGATGATTGTTTTGTCCATCCTTGCTCCAACTTTGAAGTCATGATTTCCAATGGGGTCACCTTACCTTGCAAGGGGAAGTGTCGCAATGTGTGTATCTCTATGGGATATTATAACCTGCACTCTAACATGTTTTCCTTGGCCTTAGAAGGATGTGATGTGGTTTTGGGTGCTCATTGGTTACGCACACTTGGCCCCATCTTATGGGATTTTGCTGAACTTTGGATGCAGTTTTCAGTCAATAGGAAAAAACACACATTGACAAGCTTACAACTAGGGTCTCTCCCCATCATTAGTTCACATCGCATGGAAAATATCCTTAAGAATAATTCACATGGTATCATCGATTAGCTCCATTTCATTCAAATGTACCCATCAATGGTCTCCACTACTCCTTTGGATCTATAATTTTTTTTAGATAGATATGCAGGTGTCTTTGCTGAACTAGTGGGATTGCCACCTTCAGGAGCCATTTCTGGTAAGAATTTAGTCACCTCTACATATGAGAAGGAAATGATGGCTATTTTGCATGCAGTATAGAAGTGGTGACCATACCTATTAGGAAATTATTTCTGCATCAAGACTGATCACCAGAGTCTGAAATATTTCTTGGAACAATGGGTCTCCTCCCCATCCCAACAAAAATGGGTTAGCAAACTCATGGGTTATGACTATGAGATCACTTACAAGAAGGGTAAGGACAATCTAGTGGCGGATGCTCTTTATCACACATTTGATAACCAAGTTTCTCTTTCATCCATTTCTATGCATGTTCCAAACTGGTTGTAATCTATTCAACAGGGCTATGTCAATGACTCCTCATTATCTCAAATCATCCAACGGTTGGCCAACAACCCTTATGTTGTACCGTGTTACTCTTGGGATGGTACTTCCCTAAGATATAAGAGTCATCCGGTGCTTCCCCAGAGCACAGATCTTCAACAGGATGTCTTATATGAACTCCATGCTTCTCCATCGATAGGGCACTCTAGGTTCCTCAAAACATATGAGCGGGCACAACGTAACTTCTTTTGGCAGGGAATGAAAAGGAAAATTCAATAGATGGCGGTTGAATGTGATACTTGACAGCTCAACAAGGGTGAAATGACACTCCTTGTGGGATTGCTCGAACCCTTTCCCATCCCTACACGGATTTGGACAGATATTTCTATGGATTTCATTGAAGGGCTCCCTAAATCTAGAAGGAAGATAATGATTTTGGTTGTGGTTGATCACCTCTCCAAATATAGTCAATTTAGTGCTCTCACCCATCCTTATACAGCCTCCTCAGTCACACAAATTTTACTGGACCAGATCTTTCGTCTTCATGAAATCCCTTCTTCCATTGTCTCAGATCGCGATGCAAATTTCACTATCATTTTTGGACAAAACTATTTCACCACACTAGCACCAAACTGAAGATGAGTTCAGGGTCTCACCCACAAATAGATGGTCAGACTGAAATTACCAATAAATGTTTGGAAACGTGTCTTCGTTGCTTCACCTCCAAAAAACAACCTCATTGGGAGAAGTGGCTCCCTCTCGCTGAATGGTGGTACAATACTGCATCTAAAATGACTCCATATGAAGCATTATATGGTCAGGCACCACCAGTTCTTCTTCCATACACCCTCAGTAGTTCACCAATTCAGGCGGTTGACACGGTTCTTCGAAACCGCGAACAGATTCTTCGCATTTTGCAGGACAATCTTCACTTGGCAAGAATTCGAATGAAACAATATGCCGATCAACATCATTCTGAGCGCACTTTTCAAGCAGGTGATATGGTTTATATTCGTCTACATCCTTCCAAGCAATCCTCCTTGAAACTCAAAGGGCGTCATAAGCTTGCTCCAAAGTTCTATGGGACCTATAAGTTTCTTCACAATATTGGGTCCATTGCTTATAAATTGGAATTTCATCCTTCTTCCCGCATTCATCCAGTATTTCATGTCTCTTGTCTAACAAAAGTTCTTGGCACCAACATCTGAGGACAAACTATTTTACCAGAACCAGATAATGAAGAATCCATCCTTTTGGAGCTGGAGGCCATCCTCATTAGGCGTACTCATCAGCTTCCCTCTCGATCTATCACACATGTATTCATTCAGTGGCACGGAATGCAACCAGAGGATGCTACATGGGATCCACTTCTTCATATTCATCATCAATTTCCACATCTAAAGCTTTGACAACAAAGCTTTTTCTAAGGGGGAGGGGATGTTAGGAACCCGTGCCAACCCTTCTCTTTACCTTGTTGGTATATTTCTGGTGGATGCATATGCTTTGTAAGTCGTCCCGTAGTAATTCATCCCATATTATTATATTTTCCATGGTATTGATCCATAGTTTGTATTAGCCCATAGTATTATATATTCCATGGTATTGATCCATAGTATTGGACGCATATGCTTTGTAAGTCGTCTCGTAGTATTATATGTTCCATGGTATTGATCCATAGTATTGGCGCATAGACTTAGTATATAAGTACGTGTTGAGGCCAATGAAGGCATACATAAGTTATTGGTATTGAGCTTTCTCAAAGGAAGTTGCCCCCTCGAAGTGGCCTGCAATCAATAAATCTATTATGTGTTCTGTTATTTCTGATATATCATGCATTTTCACTAATTAATTGTTGTAGTTTCCTCACAATTTGCAAGTTGTTCACATCATGTGGCGTGTTTATTTGGTTACATGGAAATGAATTAATTTATGTGTGCTATCGTTATCAATTAAGATGATGCCTTTGTGATTTTTAGTGTGGCCAACAAATCAATGCATGCAAGGAGATATATAATTCCACCTTTTGTTGATCAAGTAGGAAAATGTCTTCCACAAATAGATGAGGGGCCTCCGAGGGAATATCTAAGCATCTTGATTAGAAATTTCCTTAAAAATGGCTATAAATATTTTTTGTTTCTTACATTTATACCCATTGGAATATTTTTCATCATAATTGTAGCAAAAAACTTTAAGTTGGCATTCCACAATTTCAGCTCTGGTTAACTTTTGTATCTTGAGAGGTGGATAGGATTGTGAGGGATTAGTGGGAGGTTAATAATGAGGCCTTTTTTATTTGAGAATTCATCACCTTTTTGGATTCCTAATCTCTTGGAGTGGCTTCTAACCAAGTAGAAGGATGATCCATTTAGACCTGTGCATGTATCTCTTCTTTCAAACCATTGTTAAACATTCCTTGAAAAAAATATCAGACATTCCCTCAATGTGGGTAATCAACTATTAAAAAATGGATATGAAATATTCGACTACACCATATTGCTTGAGCTTAGTTAGTCATCCCAAATAAAAGTATATGTTTTAAAAATTTCATAGAAGTCTAAGAAAAATCGTGTCCAAGCAATATAACCCTTATGATATTTATTTTCCTATTACCACCATTACCAATGTTTAGGATCCAATTATAAGACACCCACTCAAAATCTCATCAAATCATCTATGCTGCCATGTAGAGAGAAGTAAAGTTCCATATGAGTGACCCATCTCGTTGGGTCGGGACCATCAATTGTTTTGAGATCAACTTTAGGAAGTATGTGACACATGTGGGATACCTAATCATGGAAAATTGGAGTGGATTGAGGCCCATTAGTATATGATGATTCAGCCCCATCATTGTGGGGATGTTTATCCTACTCTTCATAACCCAAATATTGTGAAGTGAGGAATGTCATGAGCCTGTACATCTATTTGGAAAGTGACTCTAGGTTGGCTAGTTTGGAATGGAAGTCATCAAAATTTTATTGAGCATAGGAGTAGTTGCAGTTTATCTTGTATTACAACTCATCATATTTATTTTTTAGGTGGGAGACATTATTGGTGAGATCTACTCCTCGAGTGATAACCATAGATATGTGGTACCACAAAAAGGATTACTAGATATGGTTACCAATGCAATCAACTTGGCTGCAGGATTCTACTAAGATATGTCTCAAATAAGGGTGTCAACAAAACTAGAGATGCGGGTCCATAGAAATGGTTATTATGGAGTGGTACCAATGCGATCATCTCGTGAAAGGATTCTATTCAGATAGGTCTCAAATAAGTTTGTGGGTAGGACATAGACTTGTTTTTTATGCGACTCTGAGAAGAGTTGTACTCCCATTCAAACATTACTACATTGGTAGAATTCTCAAATTCTTAATACTACAATTTCTAAGGGAATTTCATGGAGTATCAATATAGGACGATGCTTCTAGGGCCTTGAGAACCATGGGAGTGCCTCGTATTATATCTCTATGATACATTTGTAGGGTCAAATAGTAGTACTCATCCCAATCTCTCAAGGCACCAACTAAGGAGGCTCGATCATATCCTTAGTCATACTACCCAACTACCCAAGTAATAGAGAGAAATATTCCCAAGTGTTGTGCTTAGTACACTATAGCATAAATATGATAAATCATATTATCTAAAGATGGTTTAAGGTATCTTAGGTTAATTCTGATATACCCGAGGGTACATGGAAGTGAAACTATATATACAAGTGTTTTCTAATGCGGTCTTAGTCAAAGGGGTACCAATGGGGGTTACAAGGGTGTCCAACAAAGTAAAACCTCTTGTATTACCTATGTGTATTATTCCCCTATGGTATATTTACCCATGGAAAAGCATATTACTATTTCATTTTTAGACGCCAAATACATCTCTAGACTATAATTTTTTTCTCTAAAATCGTGGCTCAAGAAAGCACTATAAGTTGAAATATATAGTACCTTATTAGTAGAATAGGAAATTCAAAGCGTAATTAGGAGAATATAACAAGATTTAGAATGAAAATTACATATTGAGCACAACAATAAACAATTATAGAAGAACCAATTAACATAAATAGAAATACATTTATTAATTGAAGCAATGTTCACTTGCCTCTTCAAGGGGGAAACCTCCAAATAAGCAGAGCTCCAATTATAATATGCTTCATAAGACATATCATTGCATTGATTCTACTTCTTTATATAGTTTCTATCAAACCTCCTAGGAATATTCTAGTGGTTGGAACCTTCTAGTAGGCCTTGTTACAATAATTTCTATCCAACCTCCTAGGAGCTTTTTAGTGAAGGAACTTTGTAGTAGGTGAAACCTTCTAGTAATCCTTCTTGCATTTATTACTTTCACACTATTTTTACTTCATAACAACCATGTGTCCCTTCACACTATAAATTGTGTCCTCTAACCTCATCATCAACTTCATATCCTCGGGTGTTACTTCCATAACCAATATTCTTATTTTTTCGAGTGTTTTTCATTTGCATTGAATTAGTAAACCATTTGGTGTTTTCTAAATATTCATTTTGAATCAAAGGTATGCTATTAAATAAGGTCTAATGAGTTGTTAACAATGAATAAATGTAATGGACCTCATTATTGAAGGTCCACTAAGTAGTTAACATTTAGTTATGGTAAGGGTTTGCTAGGTATCTATAAATAAAATTGAAACCCTCCTTATGTGATAATATATGATAATGTTGTTGTATTGGAGCATAGCTCATTGAGAGCTATCCCCTCGAAGAGGCAAGTGAATAGGAGTTTATCCTTCCATAAAATTATTATTGTATGGTGTTTATACCCTATCTCAAGGATTTTGATATTGAATAAAATATTGAGCATTTCTAATATATTTTTTGATATTCAATGTTAAAGGCTAAGGACCATAAGAAGTGGTAACTAAGCTCTTTATTGGGAAAAAGGGATGAATTTTCTTTTCTTTTGGTATATTTTAAAGAGGAAAAATAGGGATGACACTAAAATCCATTTCTAAAGTTTTCAATGCAAAATATGAAGAAACAAATTACAAATATGAATTCCTCTCAAAGGACTATGTGATTAAAAAAAAAAAATTGCTTAAATTGGAATCTGAGAAGTGAAGGTATCATTGATTTGAACTTAATATTTTAAGTTTTTTTTTACAACTATGACTTTATTTTAGATATTAGAGAGAATATTACTTTTGACAAGTTGCCCAAATTGAAAGCAAACCAAATCCATGTGAAAAATCACTTTAACAACTTCAAATCTAAATATTACATGAAATACATATGAGTTGTGTTGAGGAATTTATGGACATTATAAATCGCCACCTCAAAACACTAAGCACGAAAAGGAGATCCATTAAGTGTGTAAGATTCTTTGAACTCTAATTTAAGACCAATATCTCATACTTAAAATATATTATTGCAATTTACATGCATATATTAGCCCACGTCATTAAGACATATCCATGGTTATATGCAAATTATGTTGAAGAAGCCCCCCCTATAATTTTTATTGAATTTTATATGGAATATGAAGAACATATCAAATAATGGTTAATTGTGTTAGGAGATGAATCTGATATCTAACTATTCAATATTATTTATGTAGAGCTCTTGACTAGGCCCATGGGTTACTCATATGCACGGGGGTTGCTAGGACCCCCTCCATGGGTGTAGTGATAGGCCCCTTCTCTCATCGGGTTCAGGGACAAATATCCCAAAGAAAAACTCTCTAGGACCTTCTAGTGTATTTTGGTTCCTTCTGGAACCCTCATATGTATTGTATAAAAGGGGAGTGATGCCCCAACATTGTGACACAATAGAGATAGAAGAAAGCATTGTAATTTTTTTGCAGAGTAATAATAAAAGATTGAAGCTTCCATTGCATTGTGGTTTTACCTATGTATAGCAGGGTTTCCACGTAATTCCCATGTTCTATTCTTATTTTTGTTTGCTTCTTTTTTTGTATATTTTACTAGCATTTGGTATCAAATCCTGAAAAAATTGTAGGCATAGGATATTTTGTGAGTGGGAATTGCAACAATGACAACATGTTTAACCAAGTTTGATATTGAGAAGTTTGATGGAAAGAATTTCTCCTTTTGGAAGATGAAGGTGGAAGATTTGTTGGTTCAGAATGACCAAGCCCTAGCCTTGAAAGGGGTTGTGATCTGAATTTATGTGGGAACGAAACAAAAGATAGCATATACAGAATCATATACAGAGATATATTGCAAATAACACAGTGATACAGTAAACACATATTCTATTAAATAGCGGAAACAGAACAGACTGTAAAATACAATAGCTAGAATGGTGGTAGCTATCTTTGAGAAGAGATGTGGCCGCTATGCTCATTCGTGCCAAGATGAATACAAAGAGAGGCCGAAAGGGCCTATTTATCATAAGCATGAGGGAAAGAATCTCAAACATCCAAAAACCTAACCCTAGAAGATGAACCGTCATAAAGTTTGCGGCCCCAAGGTGGTTAGTTGAACAGTTAACTTCCCGGGGTCATAACTTTTGCATATGATCTCCGTTTGGGGCGCTCGGTAGCCCATTGGAAAGGTCTATCCGAGATTTACAACTTTCAACTGGGCCCAAATGTATGCCATTGGAAACCATTTGGCCCCCCAAATTACCAAAAAATGTCGTTTAGGGCCTCAAAACGGCTCCAGAAGTTCAGGACCCGAAAAACTGCTAAAAATAGTAATTTACCAAAATTGCCAAAAGACTGTTTTGAGCCAGTTGGAAGAGGTGGGATGCCACCGATATCCACCTGGATCAGGTTGTGAAAAAAACAAGTGGCATGATAGATGAGGACTAGATAAAGTTGAACAGAAAGGTGGTTTCTACAATTCACCCTTGCCCAACATACTTTGTCATGTTCAATATTACTGAAGAAAATACCATGGAATCCCTTTGGGAGAAACTTGGGAAGTTGTATGAGACTAAATTGGAAACAAATAATGTGTTCCTACAAAAAAAAATTTCATTTGAGGACGAAGGAGGGTTCAACTGTGGCAGATCATCTAAACAAGTTTAATACCCTAATAAGTAAACTACTCTTGGTTGGTGTAAAGGAGGAGGAGGAGGATAGAATGGTCAGTTTACTTTGTTCCCTCCTATATATTTGGGATTATATGGTGATGACCATCACCAACTCATCATTGAGAAAACTGAAATTTGATGACGTGGTACCTTCTTTATTAGTAGAAGAGTTGAGGTGAAAATCATGTTTGGATCCCTCTACCAGTCAATCAACAAGATAGATCACAATCTATATCGAAGTTTGGAGGACAGAATAAAAATAGGTGTTAGAATTGTGGGAAACCAGAGCAGTCAAGGAAGGAATATTGGTATTTGAAGAAGGAAAAGAAGGATAAAAAGACATATCCGCCATCAGTTGAACCTGGTACAATAGATTTAGAAGAGATGACAACATGTGATGCCTTTTGTCTCAATAACAAAAGATCTCTATTATATGCTTGGGTTTTGGACTCAGATGCATCTCTATTATTCTCATTTGCATATTTTTGGCTATGATGCATTTTGCCATGTAAGAAAATAGGTCCAAGCTTAACCCAAAGTCAAGGAAATTTGTTTTTATCGATTATGATAATCCAATAAAGGGGTATATATTGAGGGATCCTACTGACCACAACGTAATTGTTAGTTGAGATGTTATTTTTAATGAAAATTCCATGCAAAGGAAGGAGGTACAACATACACCTGAGATTGTACCAGTTGAAGTAGAAATGAATGAATATGAAAATGAAGCTTATGATCAACATTAAGAACATCAAGATCAACAACCACAACTTGGAATATCCACATATCTCAAGAGATGTCTAGAACTATGGGTTGGGTTATCCCTAAGGGTGTAATAGAGAACTATGGGCCCATTAAAGTAAGTGGTCAATTAATGTAATGTGTACTAGGTCCATTAAAGAAGACCCACTAGGTAGTTAACATTTAGTTAGGGTTAAGGTTTTCTAGGTAGCTATAAGTAAGAATGAATTCCTCCTTATGTGATCATGTATGGGAAGATTATTGTTTTGGAGCTTTCTAAAGTTTCATTATTGAAGAAACATGTGAACAAGAGTTGATCCTTCCATAAAATGATCAATTTATGATGTTACCCTACCTTAAGGGCTTTGATACTGAATATTAAGATTTCTTGATATATATTTTTGCGTTTCAATCTTAAAAGGTTATGGATCATGAAAATTACAAAATCTATAAAAAAATAATAAACATTATGTTCCTCTAAAATGGAATGACAATTACAAAATCTATAAAAGAATAATAAACATTATGTTACTCTAAAATGGAATGACAACACCATTAACTCATTCGTGAAGTAATGCTTATTAAAACATTTGTAATCTACTTTCCCTAAGAATTATTTAAAAGATCTAAACAAACAATTTCAAAGTAGAGTTTCCCATTTGATTTCTCCATGATAATTTTGCTGTGTTATGAATATTGTTTACTTGTCTTAATTTTTAATATGTAATGAGTCATGACTATCAACATCAATGGCATTAGACACATGCACAAATGTATCTAGACTCAAGTTAAATCATTACAAATAACATAAATATTAAAATATACATTGAACTTTATTTTATTATTATTAAAATATACATTGAACTTTATTTTATTATTATTATTTTTAATTAATTTAAATAATAATATGATTATTATAGCCCCAAGAGTTAGTTCAATCGGTAGTTAGGCCTCCCAGCAAGTGAGGTCGCGGGATCCATTCTCCTCGACATTCTTGGGGTTAGGTACGCAAAATGTGTCGAGGGTGTGAAGGCCCCTTCAGGTGGGCCCGCCAGCTATTATTCCGTGGACGTAGCGATGCCGGCCGGTGGGACCGATACATAAACCACATTGAAAAAAAAATAATAATAATAATATGATTATTACAGCAACTAAGTCACGTTAATGACCCACCTAGTTTTTTTAGCACACATTAGGTAATCCCGTACTTTCCTCGTATCCCTTAGCCTTTAGGGTTTTTTCCTTCAATAATTTGAGTGATCACACATGCCAAAATATACGGCACATTTCCCATTAAAAAGTTTTATTATTGTGGTGGGGAAGACCATTAATAATTATTCCCACTTGGTGCATTTGTTCCCCGTCGGAGGGTCAAAGATTCGTTGTTGAATAGAAGTAACAACAACTACATTAACATCACCACTTTTGCCGGGCCCGACATGTGACTATGTTGTGAGAGGAGTGCTCATGATACGAGGACGCAATGCTGAAATACCTTAAGTATGAGTACAAGAAATGAGAAAATTATCTCCGAGGGAAGGAGATATATATTCACATTCACCAATTGGTTAGTTGTTTAAGGTAGGAGAAATGGAGAATGAGTAAGAAATATATATATATATATATCATGTAGATTCTCATTTGAAGGTGTAGGAGCAACTTGAGAAGAGCTGAGAGAAGTAAGGATTTCACCATGATAAGTATATGACTAACCACAAATTCTATGTTGGAGATAGAGTTTAGCTTTCAACGAAGAGTGGTTGTAGGGAGCAACTAAGGAGTTGAAACCATTGAGATATGGACCATTTGAAATCACTGTGACAATGTATTTAAGTTGATCTTAACTCTATACATGGGATGCATTCTATGGTCCATGTGGAGAAAGTGCATTTGTATGAATTGTTCATGTTAAATGGGGAAGAAGAAGAGAAGGACTACTTTTAGTTGACGATTTCACACTAAATGTACTAGAAAAATTGGAGGAGGATATAATGTTGTAGAAGAAAGTTCAAACCACTCATAACTTGGTCAACCAAAGCTATGGGAAATTGCACTAAAAGCACAATTACCAAGGAAAACAAAGTGGTATGAAAGTAACAAAACTCCTAAAGTGTTTCTTCATTACCTTCCAATAGGTTTTGGGGACCAAAAGCCTTCCATTGAGAAGGTGTGATCCAAATGGACCAATGAAAACGCAAAAACATCATTGCAAGGTAAATGCTCTAATGCTCAAATAGTAGATCAATGTTTTGAGAAGAAATAAGATGGTTGTGCTCATTGTTGAGAGAGTAAGCTTGCATGGAAACAAGGGGTTTTAGAAACAAGTTTGAAAGTACATTATAACGTTTCTCGTGTGGAGGAACCCATGGTGATCCCAAACCAAACACATAGAGACACATGCCAAACTAGCAAAGTTTAGTTGAAGAAGAAACGTTGAAATTCAACATTGGACACATGAATGGGTGTGTGAGTCATTATGTGGAGGAGTTGAAAACTATATCCAATCTCACCATTAAATCACTTCATAATTTATGGTGTATGCACATCATCAACATAGTCAAGGTTCTTAAACATTGAGTTGTCCCATTTGTCCAATCTAACTTAGATCAAAGGCTCGTGTTAATATGAAGGTATTCAACAAGTTGTTTCATGCAACAACGTTGAAATACCCTACATATGATCAAGAACTATATGCCCTCAGATAAGTATAAGAAACGACTAAATGGAAACAATACTTGTCAAGGAAGGAAACATTGACTCATACAACACCAACCAATGTGGTTGCTTAAGGGTATGAGAACTATAATAAGCAATAAATGCATGTAATATAGCAAATTAATTCATAGACAAGATTGTAAAATTTGTTTTGAAGGTGTAGGAGCAATTCAAGACGAGTCAAGATAATCAATAACTCCACCATGACCAACATAGGAGTGACCAAAAATTCTGTGTTGGAGATCAAGTCTAGTTCTTAGTATGGAGTGATTGTTGGGGAAAACCAAGAAGCTGATGTTGTTGAGATATGGAAAATTTGAAATCATTGTGTAGGTAAGTGATAACACATTCATGTTGAGCTTAACTCCATACTAGAGACATATTTATGGTCAATGTGGAGAACCTACACTTGTACAAATCATCCTTATTAGATGGACAAGAACCAAAAAAGGACTACTTTCAGTTGAAAATTTTGTTAATTTTTTAGCATGAATTCAACATACTCTACGATCTTTGCTGAGAGAATAACATGTACCGCATATCAAGTATAACAATGCATACCAATCACACCAAGCAATCACATGAGACAATAGACACACAGAGTTTCACTAGGGAAAACCAGAAAGGTGAAAAACCCCACAACTTCCTCAAAGATTGAAAGAGAAATGATACAACCCAAGTAGAAGAGATAGTCTTCTACTAGCAGCTACTCCTCCTCCTCAACTAGTGCGCCACTTTCCGAGTGATGTAGAAGTGAATCATGAGATGATCAAATAGAGATCTCCCGCTCTCGATTTTAACTTGTCCTGACTTGCCTAATACACTAGCAAGGCCGACTTCTCTAGAAGAGTCTAATAACCCATGGTTACATTAATTCGGGTCGACCCCTCACTATGTGGTCTAATAACCCATCACAGCAAGTTACGACACGTGCGACACTTTTCAATACAAATGACGACACTTCCGTATAGAGGAATAATACCATCTCTATAGGAGTACAATATACACAGATGAAATACATTCCGAAGTTACATATACATCAAGACTCCCTCTTAACTAGGAAGGTATTTCTCGACACAGATCTGCTAGCACAAGTCTTCTTCTTTGGATCATCATCACTAGATCATCATCATCGAATCATTGGCATCGTCACTGCTACTACTATCTCAATCAATCTCCGATCTACTCGTCATAGGAAGTTCTACAGAGCCAGTCCTTTTTCATACTGGATGTAGGCCCACCACCTGTAGGTCTTCATCATCACTGGCCATACTGTGGAATCCTCAGGACTTATTACGTGTGTCACAAAATCTGGCAAGAGCATCCCAGGATGTTACTAGCACATAGCTCTACCTATCGGATCTCCCAGGGACATATTACATGTGACCCCACCACAAAACCTTGCAAGAGCATCCCAGGATGTTACGAGCACACAGCTCGACCTGTCGGACCTCCCAAGGACATATTACATGTGGTCACACCAAAAAAACTTGCAAGAGCATCCCAGGATGTTACGAGCACACAGATCTACCTGTCGGACCTCCTAAGGACACATTACATGTGGTCATGGCAAAACCTTACAAGAGCATCCCAAGCTGTTACAAGCACACAACTCTACCTGTCGGACCTCCCAAGGACACATTACATGCCATAGGACAAAACCTCGAAAGAGCATCCCAGGCTGTTACGAGCACACAGCTCTACCTGTCGGACCTCCCAGGGCGCTATTATATGTCCTCCCAGAGCAATGCCTTGAAAGAGAATCCCAGGTTGTTACGAGCACACAGCTCTACCTATCGGATCTCCTAGGTCTACTTATATGCTCATCTGCACGACCTGTCCACGGCCACAGAGTATCGTCCCTATACTCACCATACATCATCCTAATGTACATCAACACATGATCATCCTGATCATCATCATAGCATCATCCTGATGCATATCATCTGGAGCAACATCCTGAAGCTCGTCATCCATGATCATCCCAATCATACTATGCATCCACCTGATGCATACCAAGTATCTGCTTGATACATATCATCATACATGATCTACCTGATCATACAATGTATCCACCTGGTACATACACAAATAAATGATCCACCTGATCATAACAAGCATCCAACATGATGCATATACATATACATGATCCAACTAATCATAACAAGCATCCAACATGATGCATATACATATACATGATCCAACTGATCATAACAAGCATCCAACATGATGCATATACAGAGCAGTAAATGGAGCATCGTCCTGATGCTCATCATCCAGCACTTACATCCACAGCCATGTGAAGGATCCTCCTCTCACCATGCTTGGAATGGCTCCAGCAAATGTGCCCATCACTTCTTCCTCGAAGTGTCATTAATCCAAAGAACACCAAGCCTCTCTTTGAAGTACTCGAACTTCACTCTGACTAGTGGTTTCGTCAACACATCTACAACTTGCTCATCCCTCGCAACATATAGGAGCTTCACTGCTCCTCTCTGCACCATATCCATGATATAGTGATATTTGATCTCAATGTGCTTCGACCTATCGTGGAACACCGGGTTCTCAGACAGTTTCACACAACTCTGGTTGTCACAAAAGATACCAATAGTCTCCAATGGAAGATCAAATAACTCAGACAGTAGCTTCTTGAGCCATACTCCCTCACAATTGGTTGAACAAGCTGCAACATACCCTGCCTCGGTTGTACTCAGTGCTACGCAGGATTGCTTTTTGCTAAACCAAGAGATCACACCTGATCCCATACTGAAGCAGCACCCAGATGTGCTCTTCCTATCTACAACACTGCCTGCCCAGTCCAAATCAACATAACCCTACAGGTTAAACTTTTGATTCACATCATACTTGAGCCCATAATCAATTGTACCATTCAGGTACCTCAGAATATGCTTTACAGCAACCAGGTGAACACCTCTGGGATCCGTCAGGAATTGGCTCAATGTGTTCACCGCAAAGCAAATATCTGGTCTAGTGTTCGTCAGGTAAATCAAGGACCCAATCATCTGACGATACATAGTGACATCAACCGGCTCAGATGAAGCATCACACATAAGCTTCAGGTTCGATGCCATAGGTGTGGCCATGGCCTTGCAGTCCATCATCCTGAACCTCTTCAGGATCTCTACTGCATACTTCCCTTGTCCAAGGAAGATCCCATCTGCACTCTGCCACACCTCCATGCCTAGAAAATAGTGCATCATCCCCAAGTCCTTCATCTCGAACTCGATAGCAAGCTTCCTCTTGGTATCAGCAATCAAACTATCTTCTCCTATAACAAACAGGTCATCCACATACAAAAGTAGTATCACTGGATTGCCTTCCTCAACCTTGTAGTAAAGGTTGGAATTTGTTTTACTCTTGGTAAAGCCCAAACTAGAAAGAAAGTTGTCCATCCTACCATACCAAGTCCTAGGAGCTTTCTTCAACCGACATATGTATGACTCCCTGTCATGTGTCTCAAAACCAAGTGGCTGCTCCACATACACTTCCTCCTTGACTACACCATTCAAGAAAGTTGTCTTGACATCCATCTAGTGTATCTTCCATTTCATCACTGCATCCAGAGCAAGTACTGATCTGATGGAAGTGTACCTGGCTACAGGAGAAAAAGTTTCTTCATAGTCTATCCCCTCTTTCTGGGAGAAGCCACGAGCTACAAATCTCGCTTTGTATTTCTCTATACTATCATCTGCAGCATGCTTGATCTTGTAGATCCACTTGGAAGTCACAACTGACTTCCCTTCAGGTCTTGGGACTACATCCCAAACATCATTCTTCATGATCGACTGATATTCCTTGACCATGGCATCCTTCCATTCTTTCTTTTCTGCTGCTTCTTCGTAACTGGAAGGTTCTTTGTTCATAATGTCACAGAGTAGGGCAACATAACTGGTGTGAGATCTAGTTCTCTTTCTTGCTCTGTGTTCTTCTTCTGGAATGCCATACCTTTCTGCATCTTGAATGAGCTCTCTAGCCCATGCAGGTTTCCTCTTGTGAGAGTCCTTCTCGCAAGGTGGATCTACAGGTTCTTGTGGATCTTCAATTTCACGATCTGTTTCTGGAATTGCTTTAGTCATGGTGGTATCTTGAAATCTGGTTTCCTTTGGTTCTTCATGATCTTCAACATGTGCCTTCCTTGATTTGATGAAAGCTGAGTTTTCATAAAATGTTACATCCATGTTGACATCAATCTTCTTGAACCCTGAAAAGTATATTCTGTAAGCCTTCGAGCTTTCATTGTACCCCACAAAGATACCCTTCTTTCCTGAAGGATCTAGCTTTGTCCTCTTTTCCTTTGGAACATGTCTATATACTAGACAACCAAATATTCTGAGATGGCTAACTTCAGGTTTCTTACCAAAGAATACCTCTTCTGGTGTCTTGTTGTCCAATATTTTGTGAGGTGTTCTGTTCTGCACATATACAGTTGTCCTAGCTGCTTCTGCCCATAGATGCATAGGCAAATCCTGGTCATGCAGCATTTCCCGTGCTGCTTCCATGATTGTTCTTTTTTTCCTTTCTGCTACTACATTCTGTTGTGGATTGTAGGGAGCAGTCAACTCCCTCTTAATCCCTGAATCACTGCATAGCTTCTTGAAATCTCCTGAAGTGAATTCTCGGCCATTGTCGGATCTGAAGGTCTTGATCTTCTTATCAGTTTGATTTTCCATCAAGGTTTTGAATTCCTTGAACTTATCAAACACTTCATCTTTGTTTTTCAAGAAATAAACCCAAGTCTTGTTGGCACCCCAACAATTTCCCATGATTTTTTCCAAAATCAAAGGGCCCCCATTAGAATTTTGTAAATACTTAGTATTTGGTTTTCTTCTATTTCTGCTTGCTTGATTTGGTAGATAATTTCATGGCTTCCTTTTCATTGATCTTTCACCATTTGCGTTGCCTTTTCACTGACTTGGTTTTTCATAAGATGATTTGGTGATCATTTGCTTTCCCAGATTTTGGCTTTAAGTTCTTCATAATTGATGCTTTTGCTTGCCTCTTATATGATGATGGTTTCACAATTTCATGATTATTATACTCAAGCCATCATTTGTATTATTGGAGTGATTGTTTGTCTCAATTTGAAGGAATTCAATTTCTTACAATGGACTTGTCATATTTGACCTTCACTTTATTTAAATACATACTTTTGGTGGATCAATATAAATTGAATAAACAATAATTTTTGAATATCTATCACATATATTTTTTTGGAAAGAATGTTTGCAGAACCTTTCTCATTCCTCTATATTTATGAAAAGTTCCTTTTATATCATGAATTTTATTAAATATTTCTCCTAATAATTTTGCAGCATTATAAAGGAGAATGTTATGAAACCTTTAATTAAACTTTTGATGATGGATGGAATTAATAATTTATTTTCAAAAAAAAGAAAGAGGTTTCTCATCCCAAGTTTAAAAGTATCCACCTAAATTTACTAAAGTGATTAATGCATTCAAATACAATTGAAAGGTATTTTGACTGGTGATGAGTTCCACGTGTCTAAGAGCATTCCTTATCCTTTGATATGTAAGTCTTCAAATCTCCATTGTCATAATTTGTAAAAGTATATTTAAAATATTTTTGTTTACTTTTCACTTTTACAAAATAAAATAGGAAAAAGTTTGCATGAAAGGGAAATTAGGTAACAACACACTAATTCGTTGTTATGGAGATCATGTGATAATAAGATTAATCATTTAAATGCCACGAATATTTATAAGGTTTTTAAACTTTGACTTAATATTATATACCCATTTGCATGTGCGTTGGTATTCACATTCTAATTTTATTATTATCCAAAGGTTTCTTTATAATCTCCGGAATGTTATGATTAAAGTGAAGTTTTAATTAAAAGAAAAAGTGTTATTACTGATCACTGAATGAAATTCATGTTACGTAGGTGATGAAAGAGTTAAAAAAGAAGATCATTTTTAGCTTTCACGTGGAATCCAATAGCAATCCATGCCGGGGATATACACATGAATGAGAGCATGTAATTTCATTGCTAACTGTTATCTATCCATGCCCGAAATTGCATGAGTTCAAACCAAGTTTACGAGGCATATCCAGGACCCAACTGTCATACAAATAAAAGCTCCACAAAGCTGTCAGTCAAATATTTGAAATTATTGTGATTCCACCGAAATAGAGATTGTTGCCACGCTCTTCAATCTGGTTAAAAGAATTAATGGCATCATTTACAACCAGATTCATTTTGCTATAACGACCCATATGCGAAGGAACTTCACATTATGGCGTCCATAGTTCAGATAACACGCACTGAAGAAAGGATCACTTAAAAAATGCACAGAAGCTGCCAAACGGATTGCGACCGTAACCAAACCACGACTTTCTCTAACGGATCGCCAGGTATGTCATTTTTGTTGAAACAGAAAGACAGCGACTCATCAACCAGAATGGAGAGCTTTGGGTTAATAAAGTATGATAAATCTTCCGGTAAGGATCCAACTCGAATGTATTCAAGGCGACAAGATTGTTGGACCTTCTTACCGAAGATAGTAATAATCGCATCCATCCAACAGAAGGATAAGAAGCGAGAGATTCTATTAGCCAGCTCATTTAAAAGAGAGCCTAACTCGCAACAGATTATTCATCTTTACTATGGAGAGTTCATCGTGATGACCACGTTGCTCAAAGATGTTTCTAGGCTCTACGAGGTTGTAGCCGCACGAGAAGCAGGTATCGATCCTGGAAATCACATCTATCGCCTAATCGCTCAGCCTGAGATACGTCTTGCACCAGAATACAGGTTTTAAGGAACGATAACTCGCATTCAATGATCTTTCATAGAAGTTACCATGCAGTAATGAAAATCTACTGCGAGTTCATCAGATTGAGGGAAGTCTCTAATTTAACACTTTTATTTTTTATTTCTCTGTGATGATTTAGCTGGAGGTTAATTTCTTTTGTTTTTATGGCAGAGATCAACCAGCAACTTTATTCACTGGATAAAAAATCGTTACTGCACAATCAACATATGAATTGACCGGCTCTGCGGATTTGATACCAATAAATTAATTGGTCACAGCTTTGTTATTTACATTATCGTCAGTTTGATCAAAAGATTTCTACAAAGGGGAAGATTTTATCATTTTACCACATATTTCTTTTATCGTTTTCCCTCTCTGTTTAATTTTAAGAGTTGGTTAGTTATCCTATAATTGTAATTGTCTTATTTAACTCATGTTATCACGCAGGTTTTTGGATAAGAAGATTAAACCATCGATCAAATTGCTCATTTATCATTAAGAGCCCGGGAAGTTTTCATGAGATTGATTCTCGGCAAATATGCGACCAGATTGCACGAATATCTGACATCTCGAAGATAGAACGAATCGGTTAAGCCAACTGAAGGAAGATTTGATTTCCTATATAAGGAGTTGGGATTCGACTGCCCAAGGGGGGAGGTCTCAGCAGAATGGAGGAAACCGTGTTTTCTTTCATTTCGTTTTCTATTTTGTAGAATTTTCATTTGCAGAAGGAATATGAGACACCACCGTGGCAGAAGGAAATGAGACACCACCGTGGGGAGGCTGTGTGAAGGTTGAAGGGAACTTTTTTCCCAGAAGTTTTATTATTTTCTCCCTCGTTCGAATTCTGGATAATAGAGGAAGATGATATCAGAACAGTATGTAATAATGTTATTTTCTGCTTAAATTTGAGTTTTTTTGAACTATTTCTGAAGAGTCTCAGAAAGCTGAGACTCTGATCAAGTTTCTGTTACATATATTATTCATGATGTATGTTAAGTCATCATATAATGAATTCAGATTAACATGTTTATTTTGGAATCTGAGTGATTTACCTCAAAGTTGGAGTGATAGACTGTTCTAGTTATTTCTGGTTTTATCTAAATCGATATTCTATTACTGCTGGTTTGTATGCATACTGTGTCTTGTATACGAATTGAGTAATAGTTATCTGTTTTCATGTTTCCAAAATTACATGGTAGATTGATATCATTGTTTTTTTGTCTGAATTTATAAATTATAATCATTCTGCTCTGGATCTTTATTTCATGCAGAGAGATAACAGTTCATTTTAATGTTGGGGACTTTTCTACCTTATTAAAGTGTTAACTATCTTCTTGTTTCAAACTTGAAATCATAATAATTCTCATGCTCCTGGCCGTGATAGAAAATAGTTATTAGATTATCATAGAGCAGAAATTAGGAGCTGCTATTATTTTATTCTGCATTTAGTTTAAAAAACAGTCTTTAGGATTAGTTAGGCATTAATCCAAAACTCTTTGATTTGTTAGCAGGTTAGTTAGGTAAATTTCACATTCACACACCTTAGAGAGACTCTTCATTTTGAAGAGCACATCATACAGGCAGTAGGGCCTCGATCCTGTGAAAGACAACTACTTTAAACACATACAAGACTGCATTAAGTCGAGTGTGCGGGCTGTCTTTCCGTAAATTGACCTAGGACAGTTTTCCCGGCCAATAAGTCTTCCTAGAGAAATCATCAATGAAAGAGACATAGTATACATACCCACTCAGAGAACTGGATGACATCGGACCTCATACATCGGAGTGGATAATTTCCAAGATTCCTTTTGCTTTGCTTTCACTGCTTGGAAATGCCTTTTTAATGTTCTTTCCTTTTGCACATTGTTTGCAAACACCTTCATGCTTTAACTTGATTTCAGGAAGACCTTCTACATCTTTACTTGCAATTGGTAGTGCTCTATAGTGCACATGTGCAAGCCTTCTATGCCAAAGTTCACTTGGCTCCATGGATTCATGTACCATGGCATATTCAGGTTGTCCCTTCAATTTGTACAATCCTCCCTTTTACTCTCCAATCATTACTGCATCATCTATAGATTTACCCTTTGGCCACATTAGGACTTGGCCATCTACAAATGCAACTCTCATGCCTTTTGCATCCAATGCAGATATGGAGAGTAGGTTCTTCTTGAACCCAGACCTACAAATAACACATCTTTCATCTTCAAGGATTTTCCAGAGTCTAGGTTGTAGGAGGCTTCACCACTTCCTTTGATAGGATATTGAAAATCATCCCCAAGTTTCACCTTATGGGGTGATTCATGTTCAGATAGATTTATAAAAGATTCTTTAAACCCAGTCATGTGTTTGAAAACCCCACTATCAATGAGCCAATCATTACATCCATGAGAGACAATACCTATGAGGGCGGATATTAGAACATATTCATCTTCACTTGATGAATCATCACTTTATGCCCTAACCTTCTTCTTTGGAGGTTCATCATCCTCAGCAGCATGAGCATGGTACCTTCTTTTGCTGCCCTTCTTCTTCTTGTTGAAGTTGTTGTTGTCCTTTTTGTTCTTGGGACAATTTACAGCAATATGTCCTTTCTCATTACAGGTAAAACATATTCTCATTTCTCTATTGTGATGGTGGTGTGAAGATTTATTGAAGTGAGATGGCTCTCTCTTGGGCTTCCCTTTCTTGGTGTGTGTTGTGAGAGCTTGATCTTCATTCCTCATCTTTTCTTCTCGGGCCACAAGCCTTGCTTCTTCTTGAGAGAATTCCTCCCATAGTCTACTAAAGAAGATTAGTTTCTTTCTTGCACAGATTCCTTAGATAAAGGAATCCCATGACCTAGGTAGGCCATTCAATGTGATCATAACAACTTCACCATTATCCACTACCTCATCCACAGCTTCAAGTTGTTCCTTAATCTAAGAGACCTTAGAGAAATAAGATTGAATGGTCTCTCCATTCTGAAGCTTTACCCCTTTCAATTGGTTTCGTAGAGTCATCTTCCGATTTATGTTCTTCCCTTCAAATAGCTTGGTCAGGGAATTAAGCATCTCCTTGGGTGTCTTTAGAGATGACACATGTGGTATGAGATGGTCTTTGATAGAATCAGAAATGATCCTCTTTTCCTTGACCAAGTTCTTCTTATGTAAGGCCTTAGCCTCTTCTCCCTCTGGGACAAGGAGCTCTTCACTTATGTAAGTGTCCAATTCATTTTCTTCCAAGATTAAGCCAATCCTATACTTCCATGCTCGGAAGTTATCAACCCCTTCAAGCTTATCCTCAAGCTTGGTGTGGTGAGACATTTTAATGAGAAACTCAAATGGAAATAAAAGATTTAGGTCTTACCACTTGATTTGCAGAAATTTGGATCTCGTGTTGGATTAGGGTTTGTCAGAGAAACCCTAAAAATTCAAAATGTGAATTTCAACTTTCTGAAAGGACAAAAAGATGCACCTTGATGAGATGATCAGCCTAGTGTATTCATAATTTGAAATCTGCAAAGTTTCACCCTTCAGAAATGCCTTTCAATCTCCCAGATTCACTAGGGAGGACCCTGAATTAGGGTTTGAGTTTCACGGAGCTTCACCCAACCAAAATATATGATCCAAAGCTCTAAACATCGATTTTTCCAAGGCGCTTCCAGCTATGTCTTTAGATTTCAGAAATTCCTATTTTTGTGGAAACCCTAATTTTTAGGGCCAAAAAGAAAAGTGCTCAGAATTGAATTCTGATTGGATAGAAAGATTCTCCTTCATGAGTAGAGTCAATCTACCTTGCTTCCTTTCCAAAATATATGGCGAGAAACCCAATAAACAAGAAACCCTAGTTTCTGCCACTACACAATGTCTTCTTCTCAGGTTAGCTCTGATACCATGTTAATTTTTTAGCATTAATTCAACATACTCTAGGATCTTTACTGAGAGAATAACATGTACATCATATCAAGTATAACAATGCATATTAATCACACTAAGCAATCACATGAGACAATAAACACACAAAGTTTCACTGGGGAAAACCATAAAGGTGAAAAACCCCACAACTTCCTCAGAGATAGAAAGAGCAATGATACAACCCAAGTACAAGAGATAGTTTTCTACTAGCAGCTACTCCTCCTCAATTAGTGCGCCACTTTCCAAGTGATGTAGAAGTGAATAATGAGATGATCAAATAGAGATCTCCCGCTCTCTATTTATACTTGTCCTGACTTGCCTAATACACTAGCAGGGCCAACTTCTCTAGAAGAGTCTAATAACCCATGGTTACATTAATCCAGGTCGACCCCTCACTAGGTGGTCTAATAACCCATCACAACAAGTTACAACACTTGCGACACTTGTCAATACAAATGACGACACTTCCGTATAGAGGAATAATACCATCTCTATAGGAGTACAATATACATAGATGAAATACATTCCGAAGTTACATATACATCAACAAATTTCATACTAAATACACTTGAAAAATTGGAGAATATAATATTGTAGAAAAAGTTTTGAAACACTCCTGAAAGTTAGTATGAACTACAAGAAATTGTAATAAAAGCACAAATACCAAAAAAGACACAATAGTATGAGTAACAAACTTTCTAAAATGTTGACTCATCTCCTTCCAAAAAAGTTGGGGAGCAAAAGCCTTCCATTTAGGATATGTGATTTGAAAGGACGAATTAAAAGAATGGCATTGTAAGGTGAAAGTTCCAATACTCTAATAATAATGATAATATTGTTTATTATAATAAGTTATCTTTTTTAGAATTCTAAATTTGATGGAAAAACCTTAAATTATTATTATTATTATTTAAATGAATAGTTTTAGTTACATGACCTTGAAAGTCAGATGCGAAATATTAATATGACCTATCTAGTCAATGGCTAAGTGTAGCAGAGCATCGCTTATACTTTTTGGCCTAATGCACATATTAAATTTTATGTTTTTATTATTCTTTTCCAAGGTATGGATATACTAATCAATGGTTAGTTAACCTTTTTTTACTTGTAATATTTGCAATTTTTTCCACAAAACTTTTTCTAAAGTTTTCCAAAGTTTTTAAATTTTATTATTATTAAATTTAATATTTTTGAAAATTAAAATAATTTCAACAATTTTTAAATTTTATTTTTTTTATTGTCCAAGTACATTTTGGATGGAACATAAATTCCTCAATAAGTATTTTCAATTAACAAAATTAAAAAAAAATAAAAATAATTTATAAAACAAAAAATTCTGGAAGTTACACTTGTTCTCTATTGTACCAATATAGTACACCATGACAACCAATTTAGGATAAGGTTGTTCAACAACTGTGTATAGTTAGCAAGAGCTTCAAATCCTCTACTGAGTTTTTGGAATTTTTAGATTTGCTCAATCCTTTCTAAAAATGTTAAGACTCCAAATATCACAACCATATAAAATAATAGTAGTGACAAAGTCGAGAAGAAAGATTATAGCTCCAAACATCACAACCACAACCATATAAGATAGGTGTGACAGAGTCTCCAAGCTAACCCTTGCCACATTTGGTAAATGGAATCAACTTTGTCTATGTCTTTCCCACCTGCAAGTTCTGCAACGGTAGGACTTGTTCCAGATTACCTGTGTATGAACCACATATTCCATCCATCCTTTCTTCTAGTGTGAAATTCACATGTTCCATCCATCCTTTCTTTAGTGTAGCAGTCAATCAAATAACTGTGTTTTCATTTTCGTTGCCGCCCAAATCGTGGGGTATCTTCTCCAATTCCATTAAATGGGACCAGCTTACTCGGAAGGGTTAACTTTGCTTCGAGAGGCTCTGGAATTCTTCCATCCAGTGGCTACAAACATGTGAGTAGAGTAGACTACTTATGGAACTCATGTTTAAGCGCCTCCAAGCACTGTCTTATACTTTTAATAAATATTAATATTGGTATGCAGGTTGGTAGAACTCCTTTCGATAGGCGGATCGAATATTTTGAAGCTCTTTTTCCCATAACACTGAAAGCTACGATTACGTCTCCAACTAATTTCTCCGCGACTCCAAAGTTTCTCAGCTCTATAGCGTCGACGAATATCAACAGTTGCTCCTTAGCCTAGCAGGTTTGCAGATCAGTTAAAGTAGACTCCTCAAAATTAATTTATGGAATATATGGCCGTGAGATTTCAAGATTTCATTGCAAAATGTCAAATATTAACATTCGATGTTATTAACTTGAAATGCAAATCATCGTAGATTTATGGGTTAGCTGAGTGTCTTAGATTTCCTGCTATCGCAGCATAAATCATCCTTATCTTTGGGTGCAGAAATTATAAGAGATGGCAGCGAGAAATTTTTTAATATCGAATCTAGGATTCTTAGGCTGCACGCCTTTGATGATTAGTTTAGAAATTCTTGATAATGGAGGCTGCTTCAGTTAAGCTAATGGTCAAGACTCAAAACTAATTGCAGAATCAGGTTTTTGATGCACGATTCGTTCTGAGCGACAACTACGCCATCCTTACAGAAGTAATCGACACTCCAGCTGCATATGGTAAGTCTACTTTAAATTCTTATCCACTGTGTATAATTTTTTAATTAGATATCGTTAACAAGACCATATGTATGAGAGTTTTGTGAAAGTGAATATCGGATTCTAATATGCGAATGGGAGCTGACAGCGGAGTTTCCTTGCGGGCCCCATTTCAGGATTGTGTTTCCACCATGCAGACTATGTCTTCTGGGACGCTTTCGATCCAACAGATGCCCTTATTTCTATTATGGCCACCACTCAATACGCAGGATCTTCTTAATTCGTAAGGCCTGTCAATCTCAAGCAGTTAATGAATTTATCTTGAGCTGCAGAAGATCGAAATTATCTGTTTCTGTGTAATTTCAATTCCAGTCACCTTTGTAGAGCTGAGCATGTATGGACACTTTTGAGTCTATGTAATTATACAACATTAAAAAATGTGAATATATGTGTATCAGTGCTTCTTTGAACGTAATCAGTGGATATGTTTTAGATATTTTCTTCCCTTCTCACTGTAATCACAAAAGTAGCTCCTTGCAATAACAAAAGGTTCTCGGATTATGAATGGATGTACATGTCTTGGAGCCCGTATTGAATATGTAAGGGAATCCCCACAGAGAATATAAATTTGAGATGTTGTATGTTACAAGAAGCACATACAACAATGTACTCTGTAATAATAGCAGGCCAGTTAGTGTTCACCCGTTGGCATTTCCATTAAACGAAATGCGATGGTCTCTAATGTCCCCATTCAAATAATTGCATACCACGACAATCCCATCAATTCTACCAGTTCCTTAGGTTGAATGGGTATATTTGGAATTGTAATAAGTGAGCACATGAATAATGTTTATACATTATAATAGTCAAATATTTAATAAAGAGATTGAATAAATAAATTTAAGAGAAATTCTAGGTGGCAAATGGTTTTGAAGACATATGGAGAATGTGGGACCCACTGTGGCTTAATTTCTCACTATCACATGGCATATCTCTCTTGCCATTTCTAATCCATGAGAATGCTAGCATTATTGGGTGAGTTGTTTAGTTCATACACATGGCATTGAGCATCTTAGGTCGAATTGGGATGGAATGGTAACCCCTATGGAAGAGGAAGGGTCAAATTGGAAGCTTGTGGACACTTGGGCTAAATTCCCTAGTCCCTATGACAACAATGATGGAGCACCAATGACATCTATGACAAATTTCAGATCCGACCTCTGACATCTTACCATTATAACATGTCAGCCACAAAATAGGCTCCAAGAGGGCACTCATGGGAGTTGGAGAAGTCAAAGAGACACCCACTCGAATTGGTGGAAGGTGGAAGGCTAGGAAAGGTAAGACACATGGAAAATCTTGGGCCTTTACCCTAATTCGAATTGGATTGATTCTATGGATGGATTGGGAACCTTAGAAGACTACGGATGTTTATAAAATACAGGAATAAACCAAGAAAACAACTTTTGATCATTTGAGAAAAATTGCATTTGTGAAGAGAGCGCTAGTGGATGACTAATTTCTTGCCTTAGCCAATTTCGAAGGTGAAAGATTCCCATCCATGTTAGTGTTTGGAGAGGCCATTCAGGTCTTTCATGGAGCTTTAATGGAGTTTGTATTTGCAAGTATCAGCTACAAGGCAGCTTGTGGTTTCATCTAATGCATCATATCCCCTCAACTATTTCTACTTTTAAAGGCATATTCATGCTCCTTGAGGGATTGCGCTTTGGGTGAGATCTTGTACTCCTTGGGAGAGATTCTCATGATGTATTTATGATTGTAATAAGCTTAATATACTCTGTTCTTCATCTTCAGAAAGTCTCAAGTCTAAATACCAAGTGGTTGTATGTAAAAATGATTATTAATGAGCAAACAATGACCATTTCCCCACTCTATTGATGTATGCCATTGTAATGCTGGAGATTTCGAATAAAATAATGTTTCTCTGATACATTTATGATGAATGGAATACCATTAATGACTGTTACAAGTTTCATGTTCAGCACTTAAGCATTTGAAGTCAATTTACTCAGTTTATTTAGATTTGGAGAAGATTTGGTGTCATTTCCCCTAGGGTCGAATTAGTGATTTTTGCAGTTGTTTGTGGGAACGTTAGAACAAACTTAATAACTTATTAATGATGCATATGAGACCTTAATAACATCCCTGAGACATACCCTGCCTCTGTTCAGAAATTTGAGTGGGTTTAGAGGCATTTGGAAAGCCAATTTCAATCGTTACCCTAGGGGGATTTGAACCTCCAATTGCTAGTAAAATTACATACTTTGTCAAAAATATTAAGGGAGTTTGGAGAGGTATTTTGGTGTCCATATATCATCCCTGAACATCATAATCAATTCCTATTATCAGTCCTATAACTTCTCAGAAGATTTGGGAGCATTTGGGGAAAATTGGAGACCCAGGCATCAAAACTAGTCAAAGGTCGAAATTGGAGAAAAAGTGAAAAATTGGGCATTTTAATAAAATTTTAAAAAGGGGACATTACAAGTGGTATCAGAGCATGTTCTTGGCACCTGATGGTCTTAACAAGAAGTCAAAGCAATAGACCACCTGTTGGCTTGGTTTTGCAACCAAGCTTAGTGCTATGGGCACCTGCTAACTAGTAGCAGCAATTTCAAATATTAAAGCTAAAACAATTGTAAATCTAAAACTAAAACTAAACTAGCATGTGCATATCATAATAAACTTGGAAAGAATTTTGAAAACAAGAACAAGAAATATGGAAAATAACTTTGTATTAAGAATGGGGGCAAGCAAGTGCTTGCAATAGTGATACCTTCAAATGGGGAAGATTGTTGAGTAGCTCCAAGGGTGAGCAGCTCCAAGCTCCAATGGTCTCTTCTCCAAGATTGCTATAATGGCCAAAAGCTCAAGGGAGATTTTGACAGCATGAGGATACGAAGATGGATGGATGGAAAGTGAGGAGCCCCTACCACCTTTTTATAGTTTTTGTTGGTGGGGAATACCATTATGGTTTTGAGGAAACCAATGGTATTGACCAACATGGTTTAGGTACTTTTTTCCTCCTTTTTTCTTTTTTGAATATTTTTAATATTTTTATTCACTTTTTAATATTTTTGGGAATTTTGGACCCTTTTTGAGGGTTTTTTATGCTTTTTTAGGAAAAATATTCATTTTGAGTGGGAAAAGGGGTGTATTAAGGTCTTTTGGAGACCTTTTGGTGGCTTTAGAGGCTCAAATGGTGAAAAAGTGGACAAATGGGTCATGTGAATAGGGAAATGAGCTAATGAGCACTTTTTGGGTGTTAACAGATTGCCCCCTGATGTGTGAGGGCAGGAGCTCATCGTATGGCCGATAGACATCATAGTTCTTTTGTCTTTTTTCTGGGGTTTGGGGAAGAGAAGAGACCGTTTGGAGACTGGATCCACGGCCCTTGGGAGCTGCAAAAAACAAAAAATATTACATGGCCTCAATATGAATGAGGAATAATCTCTGATAATGGACGAGGCGGGCATACCCATGCTCGTATCAAGACATATACATAACAATTAGTCCCAAGAAGGGGGAGCTAATACATAAAAAATCTACTGGTACATCATAATGGTCCAGAGGGGACATTGTTTTGGGATGTACTCATGATCATAACATGACTGATCTCAATAACTGATACACTGGAATAACTGATGAAGTGCTGAAACTGAAGGTGTCCAACATCTGTAGGGACTGAATGACTATGAGTCATCTCTGAGAAGTATATGTAACTGTATACTCGAGGGAGTATAAAACTGGGGTACATCTGAATACTATCGCCATGCGCAACCCGGATATCTGTAGGAAAAATGTAACTGGTTGTTTCCATAGGTAGACTCTCAAATGTGGAAGAGTCAGGTGGTATCCGGGGTCTTCGACTAAAAACTGAAAGGGTCAATACCCTGTGCGAGTCTCAACGATGCGATCAAGGTGTTGAAGTCGAACATGTGAGAAACAACCATTTGGAGAGGCACTGAGGACTCTTCTCGAAATGATTCGTAGGCACTCATCATAAATGGTGATGAGTCCAAGACACAGGGACCTCTAGGTCTATCCCCTGGAATAAATTTGGTTGTCGTCGACAGAGGGAGACCAGCAACTAACAAGGCAATGATGTTTCCTTGATAGGAGCGTGAGGTGTAGAACTGAAGTGTGGTAGTATTGATGGTAGGACTGACATACTTGTGGGGATGGGAAGTAACTGGGGTCATATAGTGGGTAGACTCCAACTTCCTTTGTTCAGAGCATGATGACATGGTTGACCTAGCAGCGTAGGGAACTGACTTGTAGGTGTGGGGATCATAGCTTTTAAGGACTGGTATTGACTCTGGGGGGTCAAGCTAATGGGTGCTGTCGAGGGATTCTCAGGGTGACATAATGCAGCATACTCTGAACAAAGGCGACCAACATGGGGAAGCTGCCATATGAGTAGAGGTGATCTGTTGTGGCGCCAAGAAGCACCATTGGGTCCTTCTTCGTAGTTTTAATAAGCTCCAAGAAGGGATAAAAGTGTGCTCTGAAATGATACTGTCCTGTGGATTTTGTGAGCCCAGGACTGTTCTTGCTCATTGGTGCTTTCATTTTTAAGGAGTCTGAAAATGATAAGAAGACTCTGCAGTGGTTGTGAGTACTGTCCTGTTGGTTTTACGATCCCAGGATGGTGATTGCTCGTGGTCGCTTTCATGTTTAGAGAGTCTGAAAGCGGTAAGTGGACTCCATTGGTGTTCTTTTTCATAAGTTAGTCTTCAAGGCCCGAAAAAGCATAAAATGATGCAAATGGAGAACTCTTCTAGCCGATGTGACTAGAGTATTCCTTTTTCGTAGTTAGTCTACAAGGTCCGGAAAAGGGGTAAACTTATACCAGGTAGACGCCCTTTCAAATACGTTTAACGAGCATGAAAGGAAGCAAGGTTGCTCGGCGATCTTTTCATTGTTTTAGGAGTCAGAAAAGAGCTTAACAGAAACTCCCT
Source organism: Larix kaempferi (assembly GCA_027924585.1). NCBI lineage: Eukaryota > Viridiplantae > Streptophyta > Pinopsida > Pinales > Pinaceae > Larix > Larix kaempferi. The sequence goes on from BSBM01001510.1 coordinate 392,315, forward strand.
AAGTGCCTTTTTCGTAAAAGGGATTGCTCGGCCCGAAAAAGGGATAAAATTATATCGAACAAAAAAGGGCTGATGAGAGCGAGTAAAGGTCTCAAGCGCCATCATGAGTGTGGAATACTGGATCCGATGACATAAAGATTGTCAAAAAGGGGCAACGGCCAATGTGGCACGCAACCCGAGGCGACGAGGGGTCATGAAAAAAATGCCCAAAAAATCTGGAGGTGAGAGCGAGAAATGATCTCTAACATCATCACGAGCATGGAAAACTGAATCCGACGATACAAGACTCGTTGAAAACGGAGAACGACCGATGTGGCACACAAACCGAGGCGACGAGCGGGCATGGAAAAAATGCCCAAAAAATCTGGGCGTGAGAACGAGAAATGATCTCAAGCGTCATCGCGAGCGCGGAAAACTGAATCCGACGATATAAGGCATGTCAAAAAATGGAGGACAACCGATGTGGCACGCAAACCGAAGCAACGAGGGTGTGTAAAAAATGGTAAAAAAATGGACCTGTTGAAAACAGGAAAAGGAAAGAACTGTCATGAAGTTCAATAATGGACGGTGGTATCCATCCGATTTACTATGGGTAAAATCGCTTGAGGTACAACCCGTTGCGTGGGTTGCGTAGGGTGTTTCCTTCTGAATCGGTCAGAATGTATTACCCCTGTCCGAGGCAAGTGTGTACAATATATGGGCCTTGCCACATGGACACGAACTTTCCTTTCCCGGTTTTGTCATGAGCCTGATCGTAGGCGAGGACAAGGTCCCCTTCAGAGAAAGTTCTTGGGTGGACATGTTTATCATAATTTAATTTGGACCAGTTCTTGGCTGCTTCCATGGTTTGGAGGGCTGTGCGCCGATCTTCATCGGCCTGCTCTAGGAGTAGTAAGCATTGCTCAATTGGGGCAGTGTCTGGTAGGAGTTCAACGACCATATGTAGGGTTGGAATCTGGCACTCAATGGGGAGGACGGATTCGACACCGTGAACTAAGTGGAAAGGGGTAAAATCGATGGCGGTTTTAGTTGATGTGAGGTATGCCCATAGTGCCGGGAAGAGCATGTGGTGCCAATTGGATTTGTGTTTGTCTACAGTGCACTGGAGGATGGTTTTCAAGATTTTGTTGATTGCTTCGACTTGGCCGTTTCCTTGGGGATAGTAAGCAGAGGAGAAATGGTGTTCAAATTTCAGTAAGGTTGATAGTTCTCTCCAGACGGCATCTTCGAAGTGAGAGCCGTGGTCTGAGACGAGTTGCTTTGGCACCCCAAAACGAGCGATAACATGGTTGAGAAAAAACCGTGCTGCGGTGTCGGCCTTGCAATTGTAAGTTGGCATGGCCTCTGCCCACTTGGTGAAATAATCTATGGCCACAATAATATGTTTGTGACCGCCGACTGACGTGGGATTGCAATCGAGGAAGTCGATGGCCCATTTGCAAAATGGTCCGACAGTAACGACTGGATGAAGGGGGGCGGGTGGGGTTCTTGCTTTGGGGGCAAAAAGTTGACAGTTTTGGCAATGTTTGACTGTAGTGATGCAATCAGTAAATAATAACGGCCAAAAGTAACCTGCGCGAATGATCTTTTGGGCGGTGGCCATGCCGGAGAAATGGCCTCCGCAGGCACCACTATGACAATCATTGAGGACTTGTTTTTCCTCACTATGGGATAGGCAACGTCATAGGATGGTATCAATGCCGCGTCGATAAAGTACATCTCCTAACAAGAGGTATCGGGGGGCGTGGTGTCGTATACGACGGGGTCCGTCACAATCGACGTGGGGTCAAAATTTTTGCATGCAGAGGTAAATTAAGATGTCACCGTACCATGGGTCGTCAGACGAAATGATGAAGATGTTATCGTCAATCAGGTCCGTTTGGATAGCGAGTGATGACAAAGAGGATGGGAGGTCTGTGATGAGGTGGGAAAGCGCGAGGGCTTTGGTGCTCTTAGGAGTTCGGAAAGTGAGGTCATATTCCTGGAGGATAATGACCCATTTAGCGACACGACCTTGTAGGAGCCGCCGGTTTAGGAGATAGACCATAGGGTTGGAGTCAGCAACAACTGTGGTATGACTGGGCAGAATGTAGTGTCGCAATTTTTGGACGGAAAAGACTACAGCTAGGGCTAATCTTTCCTCGTATGGGTAACATAGGGGTGGGCCAGACAAGGTCTGGCTGATGTAATAAATGACATGCTCTTGGTGAGAGGCATCTTCTTGGACCAAGACTCCAGACACGGCATGTTCGGATGCCGAGATGTAAAGGATGAAGTCCTGGGAGAAATCCGGAGGGGATATCAAGGGGGCTTGTGTGAGAGCTTTCTTAAGGGCGTCGAATGCCGTGTCTGCTTGCTTATCCCAAACAAAGGGTATGTGGGTACGGAGTAGGCGTAAGAATCCATGAACTTTTGTGGCGTAATCAGGAATGAAGCGACGAAGGAAATTCGGCCGCCCCTGCAGACTCTGGAGTTCCCAAAGCATGCGCGGAGAGGGAAGGTCTAAGATGGATTTGACTTTCAGGGGATCAATAGTAATTCCATTCTGGGAAACAATGAAACCCAACAACCGGCCTGCCGGAATGCAAAAGACACACTTGTGTGGGTTCAAGCGGATTTTATATTTGCGACAACGTAGCAAAACTTGGCGGAGGTCGTTAAGGTGGTCTGATCGTTTGCGGGAACGAGCTATAAGGTCATCAAGATAGACTAGCAGGATATGGACCAAGTCATGAAAACAATAGGTCATGGCCCGCTGGAAGGTAGCACCAGCATTTTTTAGGCCGAAAGGCATGACACGATAGGAAAAGGTGCCCCATGGGGTGGTAAAGGCAGTCTTGTACTAGTCCTCCTTGCGGATCTGAATCTGGTTGTATCCGAAAAAACCGTCCATGAAAGATAGGACTTCATGTCCCGCACACGCATCAATGAGTCGGTCAATGAATGGTGTGGGGAAATTGTCTTTGGGACAAGCACGGTTTAAATCACGGAAGTCAGTGCATACTCTAAGGGTGCCTTGCTTTTTGTTGATGGGAACGGGGTTTGAAACCCAGGTGGTATAAGCAATAGGATAAATGAATCCTGCTTTGCGAAGTTTCTCAACCTCGGCTTTAACAGCGGGGAGCTTGGAAGGATGAATGGGTCGCTGTTTCTGTTGAACGGGGGGGACATCTGGCCATGTGTCAATGTGGTGCTCTGTAATGGCGGGGTCAAGACCAGGCATTTCGGTATAGGACCAGGCAAAGACATCACGAAATTCTTGGAAAAGTTTTTTATATGCCTGAGTTTCCGCTTGAGTGCAAGATGCGCCCAGCGAGATGAGCTCAAGTATTCCAGGAGTGGTGGAAATGTTGATTTGTATAATGGGGGAAATGTTGGACATATTTTCGTCTTCGAAGGCATCCGGTGCTGGGATGGGGTCCTTGAACCAATCGACCTTAGTGGGTATGAAATCTTTCGATTCGACCGATAGCTGGTTAGATGCGGTGGATGTAGACGCCTCAGGGAGGAAGTATGAACGATGATGCATATCGTCCCAAGGGTAGTCGGGTGCAGTGAGTGTTTCCAATATTTGCTCATCGGTATGGAAGTAGTCAGACCATAAATCAAGGGGTTCTGGTTTGAAAGTGGTTGAAATCATGTAGATGGTATTGATTTCTTCCGAAGCGGATGATTTCGGAGGGTAGATCTCCTCAATTGTAGGGGGCTCTATCTCAAGGTCCAAATTATTCATCTCGTAGAGAGCTGCTCTGTAATCTGGGATATCAGGACAGTGATGTGAGTAGTGGCCGTAAATACCGCATATTGCACAAGGGTGGTTGGTACGCAGTGATTTATCACGAGGCTTGGGGTTTGAGTTGATTTTGACAACCGGGATGTTGGGGTCGTCGTCAAGCATTTGCATGTGTTCCTGTAATGCAGGTAATTGTGGAAATTGATGAGTTGGGTGGCCTAACTCATCACACAACGAGCATTTAGGAGGAGCACGGAACAAGGGGGGAGTTTTAACTGCTTTGGGAGGAGGTACAGCAGTGTATGGTTGTGGGCCTCTGCCCCCAGTGGGCCTGATAAGAGGAGTGGAATTCGTAGATGACGAAGGGGTAGTGATACCGGGAGGTGGTTGAGTAGAAGTGAAAATGGGTTGCACCGGTTGGAGGATGACATTTGGTGTCGGTGGGGCAACGGGAGGCGAAATATACCACACGGGTAATCCCAATGTTAACCCAGGGAGACTAAGGGTAGCCATAACCGGAGCGCTTACTACGCCTGAGGGAGGAAATAGAAAGGGGATTGTGTGGATGGGTGTAACACCAATGTGACTAGGGACCAATGGTGGTTTAGCTAACAAGGATGGTTGATTGTTGGGTGTTTGTGTATTGTGTGAAAGAGTACAGAAGTCAGCGACGTGGGTCTCCGATGACGGTGGTGGAATGGATTGGAATGTAGAATTCATCGGCGCGTCGGAGTAAAGTCTGGGTCCCACTGAGGAAACAAACGAGGTAGTTGCACTGCAAACAAGTTGTTCAACCATAGGGAGAACATTTTCAGGTGCAGCGGGGGCCTTGGGATCGTAATAGGTGAGTTGGTCGACTTTGACCACGCGTCCGTCATGAGGGAACATCATGGTACGAAAAATGAATGAGGCAACAGCCCGCATGGCATACATGTAGTTACGTCCAAGTAAGAGGTTATAGTCAAGTTGGGCATTGATGACCTCTATGTCAATGAGCATAGTTTTACCAGCCAGCTGGACGGGGACATTAGCGAGGAGACCTTGGGGTTGAGCCGAACGGCCGTCATAGGCTTGTAATGCAGTGGTGGACTGCTGGAGAGTAGGAGATCCCAACTTCTGCCAAACGAATGTGGACATAACGCATGTAGAGGCACCTTCATCGATAATGCACCGATGGATGACAAGATTCCGGATGGAAACGGAAACTTGGAATGCTAAAGTGGAAGGTAAGCGTGGTTCGGACTGGTCTGAATCGAATGCCATCAGTTGTGAATCATTGGGGTCAATAGCGCCAATGGCAGAGAGCAAAGTCTTGCACTGTGAAGGACAGTTTTTTAAGACTTCCAAAGCAGACATGGCTGCAGGAGACTGGGCTAAGTCATCTACAATGTTGTAATTCGACGCAGCGAGAGCATTGGGATTATTGTTGATACGACGAAGTGGGAAGCGAGGTGCTTTAGAAGCGCCATCAAGTGGAGCCGGAGGTATACGTAACGTCTGATCCGTGGTATGAACGTTAGTGTTCTTGTCGGTGGGAGAGGCTTCAGGGGTGGAGCCATATTGGTTTCGACGGGTTTGGAGGTTGGCATTTGCGGATGACATCTGCGGATGACATCATTAGCAAGTGGTGGGTATCTGAATCGAACATGGGTTGATCAAGAGCGGCATAAGTGATTTGTTGTGGTGGCGCGTTGCCCTGAGGGGGAGTTAACGGCTGAGTGTTCACTATGCCTTGGTTTGGAAAGGGGTTTTGCAGCACCAAAGGTTGATGTTGAGGTGGTGGAGGGTTGGGTGGCGCCTGAGGAGGCGCTTTCCCTTGACGATGGGCATTGTCAGTCCAGAGTTGTCGAGCTCGCTCCAAATGTGGGCAAGCGTGTGTGTAATGGCCATAGACCCCGCAAATAGAACAAGGATGGTTTGTTCTGAGGTTGTTGTTTTTGGGCTGCCTGGGATGACGATCCGGATTCTGGTTGGGAGGGGCAGCATTGTTGTTATTTGGTGGATTTGGAGGTGGTGGACCTTGGTTATGCTGTTGATTGTTGACGCGGTTACGTCCTCTTCCACGGTTTTGTTGTCCACCCTGGTTGCGTTGGTTGTTTTGATGTTGGGGCTGATTGTGTTGTGTGTACACTTTCCCTTGAGCAGTGGGAGGATTTTGGTTCACCGCAGGTGCGGGAGCAGGTTGCGGTGGATAATAAGCTGGTGGGGCTGGAGGTGGTCCAGTTACCTGCTGGGGTTGTTGGTAACCCTGAGCTATTGGAGGTGTTGGGTTAGCTGTTGCAGCTTGCTGTGGGTAATACATTGGTTGAGGTGCGGCTGGGGGGGCGTATGCGGGTGGTGCATGACCAAAGCACTGAGGTGGACATGAGGGTTCGTGGGTATGGTGGTGATGTGCCATGGGAGCATATGAATTGGTTGCTCCAGATTGAGATGTAGCCCGCGAAAGGTCGGGGTCATGGCTAGGATGTGCAATGGAAAAAGGTTGGAGATGCGAGGCAATACAACCAATGATGCCATCTGCGGCATGGGATGCCCCCGGTGCATCGTGTTGGGATGAATCGCCCCTAGGGGCGTCCAGTATAATGGTATACAGATAACCAGACTGGGCGTAAATGAGGTCAAATTGTTGGGGTTTGAGGATGGCCTCTTCTTCAGACTGGGGTCGTTCGGATGCCACATCCTTGGAAATGAGAGGGAGGAGGGATTTTAGAAACCAATCTAAGAAGATACGGTCGTCTAATTTGATTTTGCAGAGGCTTCGGCGTCGACACCACTCATGAATGTGGTCAGTGATGTGGGTGGCCGTGTTCTATCTGCAAGACAGTAGGATCTCGACTCCCGCATCATAGCGGACAGGTAACTGAAAGAACTGCAGGAAGGTCGAGGCAAGGGAGGTAAAGGTGGCATGGGTCCCATGGGGCTGCTCGATATACCACTTAGCCGTAGAGCCAGTGAAGGTGCGCTGTAACAGACGGAGGCAGACAGAGTCGTCCACTATAGAGTTGGAGGAACACCATAGATGGAAGGACATAATATGGTTCTGGGGGTCCTCACCTGCCTTGCCCTCAAACTTAGGGATGTTGGAGGGGAGTTTGGTGGGCATGTGAGGCCACGCAGGGTCATGCCTGATAGGATCATTGGTTAGCCTAGCTAAGTCTGGTAAGTTCATACTAGCCATGTAAGGTAAACTAGAAGATGGGTGTGGCGTAGTGACTGGGACATGACTATTCATGGTGGCATGATGTAGTGGTCCAGTAGCGCCTAAGGGTATGCTAGGTATTGAAGGTATGTGTCCTCCAATAGTTGTGGTTTGGTATGGGTCAGCATTTCCAAGTGCAACATGGGTTACACCGAGGTTAGGAATAGTAGTGGGAATTCCTGGGATTTGGGTTGTGGTAATGAGAGGGGGTGTGACCCCTATGTTTGGCATACCAGTAATAGGAGGTAGTCCTGTGTTGGGCATTCCTAAAGGTGGAGTGTCCCCCGTATTAGGCATACCTAGGGGGGTGGTTGTTGCCATGGATGGCACTGCAGTAGAAGGGTTTGTGGATGTATCTCCTATGGTACTAGTAAAAAGTGGGTCAAATTGTGTTCCAGCCATAAGGTTGGTTGGGAATAACGCAGTAGGGTTTTCGGATTCTGCCTCACAATCAGATGTGAAGTGAGGCGTGTCAGAATCGGATGACAGTATGTTTAGCCGATGACGTTTCGATTCAAGGGATAAGGCTCGACGTCGGTGACGTGGAGAGCCAAGTAGACTGAACTCTAGGGGTTCACCCTGAAGACGACAAGATCGTCTAAAATTCTCAATGGTGAGAAATATGTTTTTTGTGTAAAAATTATCAGTGTAAGATGGTGATGTATAAAAAACTCAAAACCCTAATGCAACAAAGGGTGCAAAAAGGGGAGTGAAAAGAAAGGCTCTCAGGGCAAAAAATCAACCTCAAAAAGCACTTATTATAGCAGCTGTGCTATAATAAGTGGAAGGATGCAACAAAATGGTCAGAATACCAACAGTCAAACAGCTTCTAGAAAAAAGAGGTGCTACTAGACCAAAGGTGGATTGTATCATGCAAACACCTAACTAAAAGTATTGTGAGTCAACAAACGATATTCTCTGCAAGGTGATGAAATCCAAGTCAGACAATATTGAGTGTTGAATCAACGCCTAGATATCCCCCTACCGGGAGGGACACCGAGTAATCAATCCTAAAGAATGGCAACTAGGATACTCCGTTCATGACACGTCCAGAAAAGGTAAATCTGTCGTTTGGTCCTTTTACCGCAATACCCCCATACAGGGATATCCCGAGAACTGCGAATGGTAGCCTTTGGTTACTGAATGGATTTTGGCATTCCACTCAGGCTTCCGGAACCATCCTCGTGACTTCAACCCTCCTAGGGGAGAGGACTTCCGATAAACTGGTTGTGACCGTGCCAAAAAATACTAGGAGAGTTTGGTTCCCTAATGGACAACAGCTATGTCTCAAATGTAATAACTGAGGGGTGTTATTGGAACACCTATCCCCTCAATTCTACCTAGCTACAAAGTTCTTTTAAGTGCTCCCCAAGTGGGGTTAAAAGTTGATTGAAGTTAGGGTAAATTTTAAGGCTCAGTTTAAATTATGTGTTTGAGTGGGTGCACGTGTGGTATTTTAAACTGAAATTGAAAATGTAAATGCTTTGCAAAACTATTCAAAAACAAAGGATCTTTGAAATAGGAAAGCAAATAATATGAATACTTCAAGAAATAAATGGATTTCTTCTAGAAATTGCTATGGGCAAAATATCAAGGAAGCAAATAGTAAAATTTTTATCCAGATAAATTGCAAATAAATCCTTCTTTCAATTTCTGAAAATTTTTAAAAAGACTTTTTAAAGGAGCATTCGAAATAGTAAAAGATTTCTATGGCTGTAAAAAATGCAGGAATTGTAATGCTGTAAAATAGCTAAGTGGGCAGAAAATACAGCAAAAAATTAATTTTTTAACAGATCGGCCGAATGGAAAAACTTGCATCGCGGGTTTAAGCAGAACAGCCACGATGAACCGCGCGGGTTTCTGTCTCATAGTCGCGATGCGCAGCGCGGGTTTCAGCCGCAATGTGCAGTGCGGGATTTCGGCACACAGTCGCGATGTGCAGCGCGGCAAATGGCCGCGAAGCCGCGATGTGCAGCGCGCAAATTGGCCGCGAAGCCGCGGTGAGCCGCGCAGTCGCGATGTGCCGCGCAACTGTTGGGCAAAAAGCCGCGAGGCGAAAGCCGTACACCGACGCCGAAAAACGAACCCGAAAATTGAAAATTTCGGGCTGTTAATGGTAATAAAATGGGCCAAGATCTAGAACAGCAATGGATCTGCTGTCTAAGGTGGCAGATCTATGAATTAAACTGACTAATACTAACAACAACTAAGATTTAAAGCAGAATTTGAGATCTAAGAGTTCTAAGCCAGCGGAGTCGCCAAAAACTGTTGGCTTGGTTTTGCAACCAAGCTTAGTGCTATGGGCACCTGCTAACTAGTAGCAGCAGTTTCAAATATTAAAGCAAAAACAATTGTAAATCTAAAACTAAAACTAAACTAGCATGTGCATATCATAATAAACTTGGAAAGAATTTTGAAAACAAGAACAAGAAATATGGAAAATAACTTTGTATTAAGAATGGGGGCAAGCAAGTGCTTGCAATAGTGATACCTTCAAATGGGGAAGATTGTTGAGTAGCTCCAAGGGTGAGCAGCTCCAAGCTCCAATGGTCTCTTCTCCAAGATTGCTATAATGGCCAAAAGCTCAAGGGAGATTTTGACAGCATGAGGATAGGAAGATGGATGGATGGAAAGTGAGGAGCCCCTACCACCTTTTTATAGTTTTTGGTGGTGGGGAATACCATTATGGTTTTGAGGAAACCAATGGTATTGACCAACATGGTTTAGGTACTTTTTCCCTCCTTTTTCCTTTTTTGAATATTTTTAATATTTTTATTCCCTTTTTAATATTTTTGGGAATTTTGGACCCTTTTTGAGGGTTTTTTATGCTTTTTTAGGAAAAATATTCATTTTGAGTGGAAAAAGGGGTGTATTAAGGTCTTTTGGAGACCTTTTGGTGGCTTTAGAGGCTCAAATGGTGAAAAAGTGGACAAATGGGTCATGTGAATAGGGAAATGAACTAGTGAGCACTTTTTGGGTGTTAACACCACCACCCTTAGAACCATAAGTTGAAGGTGTTGTTGTTGAGGAAGAAACAGTAGGAGAATAAGAGTCTTTTGTTAAAACCATGGGTAGAGAGGAGGATGAAAACTTAAGACATGAGGAATTTTGTGCATCCTTAAAACCATCTTTTGATGAACTTTCCATGGGTATGAAAGACATGAGTAAACAGATGATGAAAGGATTCGAATTGATGGTTAGCCAACTTGGAAGCAAAGGGATAATAGGAGAAAACAGTAGTTCACACTTAGAAGAAAAGAAGAAAATGGGTGACCAAATTTTCTCAAGCACAAGACCTCATAATAGACCTGATGAATTTCAAAGCATACCAAGGCCTACTGCACCTAAATTTCTTACACCCAAAGAAGAGCTTGACATTCAAGTGGATCTTAGCACAATAGCAAACGAATGGAATGATTTGAGTGAAGATTGTAAGAGAAGTCTACCATTTGGTACATACCTTGATGCTGCACAGAAACTAAAAAAGGAGGAGGAAAATAGGGCTCTATTCCAAAACAAAGAATTAAATTGTGCTATTGGTAAAATTTCACTTCCTACTTTTGATGGTTCCTCTCAAAATTTTGCTAACACTTGGGTGCAAAAATTAGATGTGTATTTTCAGTTGAATCCTATGGTGGAAGTGGATGCACTAAAAATGGCCATTTTGCACTTGGAAGGAGATGCCAATGAATGGTGGTTTCATGACCGGAAAACTTTGGGTCATGATCAGGTTAAAACATATGGATAATTTGTTGACAGGGTACTAGAGAGATTTGAACAAAAAGATCCAGAATTGTATTTCAAGGAACTTGCTCAATTGAAGCAAATTGGGACCCCTATTGAGTATATGTTGGACTTTCAAAAATTATCATTCAAGGTGGCTGATGTATCTATGTGAAGGTTGGTATTGTTGTTCACTGAAGGTTTGGCTAAACCCTTAAAAGGTTTGGTCAAAGCCCACAATCCAACTACATTAAAAGATGCAATGAGCTTGACTAGGGATCTCCAAAATGTGCTTCCTAGAACAAGATTTCCTCCCAAACCTAACTTCAAATTTGAATAGAAACCTTGGAAAAGAGATTCATTTGAAAATAATAAAAAAGAAGGACTAAACAGGAATGAACTTCGAAAGAAGAAATTGTGCTTCACATGCTTTCAACCATGGACATCGAGACACAAATGTGCTAAAGGAAAGGCTTAATACATAGAAGTATTTTCTGATAATGATGGATATGATGGGGGCATGTATGAAGATAGACATATTTCAGATCAAGAGAAGGCATATGAGACAATAGTAGAAGAGGAAAGACAAGAAGAAAATCAGCCTTCACCGGACAAAGCAAGAATAGAATTACTTTCAGCAGTACCTTACTATCATACTATCCGATGCAAGGGTGTGGAACTAGGACAAAGAGATTTAGTTTTGGTAGATGGAGGAGCCACCAATAACTTCATTGCTGTAGATATGGTGGAGAAAAGAAAGATACCTATTGAACCATTTGATGGCTTCATAGTTGTCATTTCCAGTCACAACATAATGCAGTGCAAAACATGGGTTCCAAAGCTGCAAGTCACCGTAGGTAACTATACTTTTGTTGATATTTTTTATGTGGTTGATGTTGCTAATACTAATGTGGTTTTGGGAGTGCAATGGCTATATTCAATAGAAGAACATATAGTAAATTATCGAATTCCTGAAATGAAATTCCAAGATTCAAAAGGAGTACTGAGGGTTGTGAGAGGGAAGCACACTTATCCAAATCAAGTAGTGACCTGCAATAGTCTGAGATATATATTGAGGCATGGGGACATAGAATGGGTTGATGAATGTAATATTACATCTCCCAAGCCAAATATAAAGGTTGTTGAACACCCAAAGGAGATAGAGAGACTCTTGCAAAAATATGAAAAAGTTTTTAAAGATCTTCCACATGGTAAACCACCAGATAGGGGGGTTGAGCACAACATTGTTTTGGAGGAGGGTACATCACCCATTCATATACTACCTTATAGACACCCTAAAAATTTCATAGATGAGATTGAAAAATCCATCCAAGAACTCCTAGAGTTGGTACTCATTGAACCAAGCTCTAGCCCTTATGCTTTTTCATTAGTGCTAGTGAAGAAAAAAGATGGAACATTGAGAATGTGCATAGACTTTAGAGCCTTGAACAAAAAGTCTATCAAGAATAGGTATCCTATTCCTAGGATTGATGAGCTCATGGATGAGCTACATGGGGCCAAATACTTCTTCAAAATTGACCTTAGATCGGGATATCATCAAATTCAAATGAAAGATGAAGATGTGCAAAAAACCGATTTTCGATGTCATTATGGCCACTTTGAATTTCTTGTCATGCCTTTTGGGTTAACTAATGCTCTAGCCACATTTCAAGCATGCATGAATATGATCTTTTGCAAGCAACTAAGAAGGTTTGTTATGGTTTTCTTTGATGACATTCGCATTTACAGTAAAACATGGGAAGAGCATTTGCAACAATTAAAGATTGTGTTAAAAAATTTGCAAGAAGAGTCCTTATTTTTTAAGTGATCAAAATGTGAATTTGGGATGAAAGAATCACTGTATCTTGGGCACATTATTGGGCAAGAAGGAGTGAAGGTACACATAGAAAAAATCAGGGCTATCTTAGAATTTCCATCACCAAAAAATATTACAAAACTAAGAGGGTTCATTGGGATATGCACCTATTACAAAAAATTTGTGAAAGGGTTCTCCAAGTTGACTTCTCCACTCACTGATTTGACTAAAAAAGTGTTAGGAACCCATGTCAACCCTTCTATTTACTTTGTTAGTATATTGTTGTTGGACGCATATGCTTTGTAAGTCGTCCCGTAGTATTTGTTGATCCATAGTTTGTATTATTGTTGTTGGACGCATATGCTTTGTAAGTCGTCCCGTAGTAATTGTTGATCCATATTTTGTATTGGCCCATGGTTTGTATTGACACATGGTATTGGCGCCTAGACTTAGTATATAAGTTTGTGTTGAGACCAATGAAGGTACCATGGAGTTATTTTGTATTGAGCTTGCTCAAAGGAGGTTGCCCCCTCGAAGTGGCCTATGATCAATAAAAATATTCTGTGATCTCAAATATTGTGCATTTTATCAATTAACTGTTGCAGGTTCTTCACATCTGGTATCAGAGCACTTTCTTGGGATCGTTGGGTGAAATTTTTGCCAAAGTTTTTTTTTCGCATCTGTTGCAACTTCGGATCTGGGAATAATCCCTATCCGCTTAACTGTGGGAAGTACTTGGGCATAAGCCCTAAAACTCATTTTAAGGAGTACCACAGAAACCTTGAAGTAGCTGGCCCATTGAGAGGACCTGCCAGCGAAAAGGGAAACGACCCCTACCTAATTGACTAGTTCCCACCTGTCAGGTAAGCCGAGAGCTGTCGTTTGTGGCAAAGCAGTTATCAGTTTTACCTAAGCCGTGTAGTGAGGGGTACTTCCCCAATACACAAGCCGTCAGACAACATTGGTGGCCGATTGAATCCCCTGAACCGATACGAAGCCGCACATACCTTGGGTCCATATCTATTTTCAACTGAACTGTTGCCGATCACTTTCACGTCGTTTCAAATCCATTCTGAGAAGTTGGAGATCCAGCCGTTTCAGATCCATTTTGAGTCATTTTAGATCCAACCATCATTCCAGATCCAGCCGTTTCAGATCTATTCTGAAAGCTGTTTCAGATCCAACCATTTTTTATCCATTCGACGTCGTTTCATATCTATCTGTTTCCGATCCCTTCCATGTCATTGTAGATCCATTCCTGAAAATATATATATATATATATATATATATATATATATATATATATATATATATAATTCTGTTTTTTCGCCATATCTCCCTTGTTTTAACTCCGTTTCCCTTGAAACTTCCTGGACACCCTTACAATCTCATTCTACATATTTCATTCCTGAAGACCTTATCCAAAATTCTACTTCCCAAAGCTAGAAATCTCACATTCGTCTATTTTTAGGGTTTGCCATAACTTCTTCAATTTTCATCCACTCACCTCCAAATTTTGCCACCATGTTCATTCCCTATTTCTGCTTCTTTGTCCATCTTTGAAAAATTTTCTCATTATTTCACCCTGCTTCTGAAATCTCCATTTTTTGCTTCCCTATCCATCAGAAAGTGTCCAAAACCTAGTCAAACCCCAATTACCCATCGAAATTTTTCCCAAATCCAAATTTCCCTTTACTAAATAAGCTTTTGTTTGTGTTTTTCTATCCATTCCCCCCCCCATAAAAAAAAAAATCTTGGTTATGGTTGTCACCCACACAAGAGCAAAAACCATGGAGAAAGAACTTACAACCATCTAGCCAAACTCCAGGATCTGGATGAAAAATTTCTCGGCCTCCATCTTGAGCATTCAGCCATGAACAACAAACGACAGTATGAGTCTTCATCATATAATGGGTTCTCTTCTTCCAGCAATTTCCATGGTCCAAAGCTTGATTTTCCTCTCTTCAATGGTATTGATCCGACTGGATGGATCTATCGTGCAGAACAGTATTTCAGTTTGCATAATACTTTTGATGTCCAAAAATTTCCACTTGCATCCTTTCATTTGGAACAGAAATCCCTTCAACGGTACCGTTGGTACATCAAGGCTCATGATGAGCCAAATTGAACAGATTTTTTCCAACTCCTTTTGCAACAATTTGGTCCTAGTGCTTTTGATGACTTCACTGGAGCACTCACTAAACTTCGTCAAATTGGCACTATGAGAGAGTATCAGACATAATTTGAGAAACTCGCCAACCACATAGAAGGATTGTCTGATGACTTCTACATGAGTTGTTTTATTAGTGGTCTTAAGGATGAAATCCGCCCAGAGGTCAAAATGTTCTATTCCAACACAATGATGGAAGCCCCGGGGTTGGCTAAGTTGGCAAAAGAAAAGATCGCCACCCAACAACGCTCCAAACCCACTTTTGTTCCCTTCCTAAATATGGGTTCTCAACGACCTCCCACCCCGCCAGCTCCTCGACCAACTCCTATCAAGCATTTGTCCAAAACAGAGATGCAGGCACGCAGAGAAAAAGGGCTTTGTTATAATTGTGATGAAAAATTCACTAGGGGACATAGATGTGTTCAACAAAAGCTCTATCTCTTGGATGTGGATTCTCTGCCCGCCTCTAAAGTTGGTGAAGAAGCTCTAGATACACCGGATGATCAAGTCAACATTCAGGAGCAGCCTATTGACTTCCCATCTCAGGAATACCACCCAGAGATATCTCTCCATGCTTTATCCGACGTGGAGAGATATTTTTGGGTGGTCTCTTCTATGTGGTCTCTATTCAACAGGGCTATCTCTTCTATGAACTCCATGCTTCTTCATTGGCAAGGCACTTTGGGTTCCTCAAAAACTATGAGCGGGAACAATATAACTTCTTTTGGCAGGGACTAAAAATGAAAATTCACCAGATGGTGGTTGAGTGTGATACTTGCCAGGTGAACAAGGGTGAAACGACACTCCTTTCGGGACTGCTCGAACCCTTTCCCATCCCTACACAAATGTGGACAGCTATTTCTATGGATTTCCTATAAGTGCTCTAGTGGTACAATACCACACCTAAAAGGACACCATATGAAGCAGTTTATGGACCGGCACCGCCAGTTCTTCTTCCATACACACTCAACAACTCCCTAGTTTAGGAAATTGAATCGGTTCTTCGAAACCGGGATCAGATTCTTCTAATTCTGTAGGACAATCTTCACATGGCATGAATTTGACTGAAACAACAAGCCGATCAACACCGTTCTGAGCGCACTTTTCATACAGCTAATATGGTCCTTCTTCGTCTACATCCTTCCAAGCAATCCTCCCTTAAAATCAAAAGGAATCAGTGGGCCGGAATGCAACCCGAGAATGCTACAGGGGAACCACTCCTTCAGATTCTGCATCAATTTCCACATCTAAAGCTTTGAGGACAAAGATTTTTCTAAGGGAGAGGGGATGTTAGGAACCCATGTCAACCCTTCTATTTACTTTGTTAGTATATTTTTGTTGGACGCATATGCTTTGTAAGACGTCCCATAGTATTTGTTGATCCATAGTTTGTATTATTGTTGTTGGACGCATATGCTTTGTAAGTCGTCTCGTAGTAATTGTTGATCCATATTTTGTTGGCCCATGGTTTTTATTGACACATGGTATTGATGCCTAGACTTAGTATATAAGTTTGTGTTGAGACCAATGAAGGTACCGTGAAGTTATTTTGTATTGAGCTTTCTCAAAGGAGGTTGCCCCCTCGAAGTGGCCTGTGATCAATAAAAATATTCTGTGATCTCAAATATTGTGCATTTCATCAATTAACTGTTGCGGGTTGTTCACAGAAGGATGCTTCCAAGTGGGATGAAGTAGCTAAAAAGGCCTTCCAAAAGATGAAAGAGGTAATGGGTAGTTGTCCCATATTTGCACTTCATGATTTTACTAAACCTTTTGTTGTGGAATGTGATGCTTCAGGTGGAGGAATAGGGGCTGTCCTAAGGCAAGGCCAACACCCCATAGCCTTTGAGAGCAGAAAGTTGCAGCCTCATGAAAAAATTTACTCCATCTATGACAAAGAAATGCTGGCCATTATGGATGCATTGGCCAAATTTAGAAAATACTTGGTGGGCAGCAAGTTTGTGGTGAAAACTGACCACAATAGTCTAAGACACTTTCTCACCCAAAAAGATCTAAATGAAAAGCAAGAAAAGTGGGTAATAAAGATTCAAGATTATGATTTTGATATTGAATATGTCAAAGGAAAGAATAATATAGTAGCAGATGCTTTATCTAGAAGACCTTCTTTTTCTCTCATGGACATTGCCAAGGATTGGAAAAACATGCTACTAGTTGAATATGCCAAAGACAAATTTGCTTGTGATGTGTTGGATGGAATTAGAAGAGATGATAACTATAGGATTTTGAATGGGATGATATATTATAAGGGCAAAATTTATTTGGTTCAAGATTCAAAACTCAAGTACAAAATTTTGCAAGAAGCACATGATTCTCCACTAGCTGGCCATCCGGGGATCTTCAAAACTTATAGGCAATTGAGGCAAAGATTTTTTTGGAAGGGAATGAAGGAAGATGTTCAGAAATATGTGAATGAATGTAAATTATGTCAGCAAAACAAATCAGAACTTACATGCTCGGCTGGCCTATTGCAACCATTTCCTATTCCGGAGCAAAAATGGGATAGTATCTTAATGGACTTCATCACCGGTTTGCCCAAATATTTGGGTAAGGATTACATATATGTGGTAGTGTATAGATTGAAAAAATTTGCTCATTTATTTGTTGTTACATCATATTTTATTGCTGCACAAGTGGATGATATTTTTTTCAAAGAAATCTTTAGCTTGCATGGCCTCCCCAAGAGCATTGTTAGTGATAGAGATAGTAGATTCATGGGTTCTTTTTGGTAAGAAATTTTTAGATTGGTGGGCACTCAATTGACCCCAAGTACTAGATATCATCCACAAATTGATGGACAAAGAGAGAGGGTGAATCAATGGTTGGAAGGGTACCTAAGAAACTATGTAGGAGAGCAGCAAAAAGCATGGGAAAAATGGCTACATTTGGGTGAGTTTTGCTACAACACCATTTATCATATGTCAATAGGGATGTCTTCTTTCAAAGCATTATATGGTTATGATGCACTTACATTTGTTGAAATTATCTTTGGTGATAGTAGATCCCCAAAGGCTAAAGATTGGGTGGAAGAGAGCCAAGAAATTTTAAAGCTTTTGAAAGACAATATGTAGGTTGCTTAAAATCAGCAAAAACAATATGCTGATAGACATAGAGAAGAAAGGACGGCTTTCAGGTTAATGATTTAGTATATTTGAGGTTGCAACCATATAAACAAACATCTCTAAAAAAGAATGGAGCAGAAAAGCTAAAACCAAGGTACTAAGGGCCATACAAGGTAGTGCAGAAGGTTGGAGAAGTAACGGATGAATTAGAACTTCTGGAAGGGCGTAAAATCCTCAATGTATTTCATGTTTCTTGTCTCAAGAAGGATCTTGGTCAGCAAAATTATCACTTCAGAAATAATTCCTCCTTTGGATGATGAAGGTCAGCTCACACTTGTTCCGGAAAAGATTTTGAAGACACGGGAAAGGAGGTTGAGGACTAGAATTATCAAAGAATATTTAGTACAATGGAAGGACTTACCAAATGAAGATGCCACATGGGAAGATGAGAATGTTTTGCAGCATCCAAATCTGAAATTGCTGGAGGAAAAGCAATCTTGGGTGGGGAGGACTGTAATGTCCCCATTCAAATAATTGCATAGCAGGACAATCCCATCAATTCTACCAATTCCGTAGGTTGAATGGGTACAATTGGAATTGTAATAAGGGATCACATGAATAATTTTTATACATTATAATATTAAAATATTTAATAAAGAGATTGACAAATGGTTTTGAAAACATATGGAGGATGTGGAACCCACTCTAGCTTAATTTCTCACTGCCACATGGCATATCTCTATTGCCATTTCGAATCCATGAGAAGGCCAACATTATTGGGTGAGTTGGTAAGTTCATACACATGGCATTGAGAATTTTAGGTCGAATTGGTATGGAATGGTAACCTCCATGGAAGAGGAAGGGTCAAATTGGAAGCTTGTGGACACTTGGGCTAGATTCCCTAGCCCCTATGACAACAATGATGGAGAATCTATGACATCTATGACAAATTTTAGATCTGACCTATGACATCTGACCATTATGACATGTCAGCCCCAAAAATAGGCTCCAAGAGGGCGCTCATGGGAGTTGGAGAAGCCAAAGAGACTCCCACTCAAATTGGTGGAAGGTGGAAGGCTAGGAAAAGTAGGACACATGGAAAATATTAAGCCCTTACCCTAATTAGAATTGGATTGAGTCTATGGATGGATTGAGAACCTTAGAAGGATAAGGATGTTTATAAAATACAGGGATAAACCAAGAGAACAACTTTTGATCATTTGAGAAAAAATGCATTTGTGAAGAGAGAGCTAGTGGATGACTGGTTTCTTGCCTTAGCCAATTTCGAGGGTGAAAGATTCCCATCCAAGTTGGTTTTTGGAGAGGCCATTCAGGTATTTCATGGATCTTTAATGGATTTTGTATTTGCAGGTATCATCTTCAGGGCATCTCATGGTTTCATATAATGCATCACATCCCCTCAACCATTTCTAGTTTTGAAGGCATATTCATGCTCCTTGAGGGATTGCGCTTTGGGTGAGATCTTGTACTCCTTGGGAGAGTTTATCATGATGTATTTATGATTTTAATAATATTAATATACTCTGTTCTTCATCTTCAGAAAGTATCATGTCGAAATACCAAGTGGTTGTATGTAAAAATGATTATCAATGAGCAAACAATGACCATTTCCCCACTCTATTGATGTATG
Source organism: Larix kaempferi (assembly GCA_027924585.1). Lineage (NCBI taxonomy): Eukaryota > Viridiplantae > Streptophyta > Pinopsida > Pinales > Pinaceae > Larix > Larix kaempferi. Next base: position 411,687 of record BSBM01001510.1, read on the forward strand.
CCATTGTAATGCTGAAGATTTCGAATAAAAGAATGTTTCTATGATACATTTATGATGAGTGGAATTCCATTGATGAGTTTTCCAATTTTCATGTTAAGAACTTAAGCATGTGAAGTCATTTTACTCAGTTTATTTACATTTGGAGAAGATTTGGTGACATTTTCCCAAGGGTCGAATTAGTGATTTTTGCAGCTGCTTGTGGGAAGGTTTAAATAGACTTAATAACTGATTAATGGTGCATATGAGACCTTAATAACATACCTGATACATCCCATACCTCTTTTCAAAAATTCGAGTGGGTTTGGAGGCATTTGGAAAACCAATTTCAGTCATTTACCTGGGGGGATTTGAACCTCCAATTGCTAGTAAAATTACATACTTTGTCCAGAATCTTAAGGGACTTTGCAGAGGTCTTTTGGTGGCCATATATCATCCTTGGACATCATAATCAAGTCCTATTATCATTCATATACCTTCTCATAATATTTGGGATCATTTGAGGCAAATTGGAGACCTATGTATCAAAATTAGTCAAAGGTCGAAATTGGGAAAAAAGTGAAAAATTGTACATTTTAATAAAAAAATTCAAAAGGGACATTACATGGTCCTCGAAATTTGCAATACAACTGGTTCAGGTCACCTTGCCAACCCAAACAAATAGATAAGTATCACGGATTAAGAACTATTACCGACCAGGAAAATGCATCACATGCCTCTAGTTTTCTTCAACGTTACCGTAAAGGATTAGTCTAAAACCACAATGTTTTGTACTTTTTATGATCGCTTTTTCGGAAGAGGAAAAAATTACAGGTGGTTGCAGAGTTCCAAGGGTGTAGTGGCAAATTTTTTTCCCATTTTAAATCGACCCAGAAGCTAGAAAAATCTATCAAAGTTCCAGATCAATCAGAACTCTGCCTTCTTCGAGTTGTCGGATTCCGGCCACCAAGATACAAAAACTGGAATGTCTTGTCAATCTTATAAAAAATGTTCCAACATTCTAACTATAATGTTCGTGTCAAGCTGTTCAACCTCACAATAAATATTCCGAGATTCAAATTATATATATATGTGTGTGTGTGTGTGTGTGTGTGTGTAGTTTCTGAGAATCTAACTGTAGTTCTTTTTGTTAATCATTTGAAACTTAGCCTAGGTTTGAACTGTTGAACTAAACATCATTCATAAACCCTGTGAGCTAGCGTCCCATTTCAACCAAAATCTCATGTCATTGTCATTTTTTCTCATATCTGCGTAATTCTCCAGTACAAACAATAAATTCTATGACATCAATGAAATCTTTTCGTTTTATAACTTGTCAGATTATATAACTAGCTGCTTGAAGAAAAGTGAATATGAGTCATCGTAGCATGATTCTTAGAACGGTCTCATTTGGGATTTTTTTATAGGAAATATTTTCTTTTGTTTGTAAGAAATGCCCGTTACTCTGGGGCAGTGCATTTCCACCATTGGATGAGAAACCACAAGCCAGGGGCATCTAAGCTGTCAAAATCACCTGGGGATCACACCCAACCTGGGCCGCACCAACCCTTAAATGTGTTAGATTTTTGGGTGTCGCCTCCCAACTAACTCACCCAAAGGGGAGTTGAACCTGGATCACCCTTGGAAAATACACGTCCCTTGACTAAGCGAGCTAGCGATAATTGAGTTTAAATGTTGGTTGATTATAGCAGAGTTGGGACAATATCGTGCTCGCATGACACGGGGTTGAATCTTGTCCATTACCACTATAACCTTCCGATGAACCGACAAAGCCCCCAACCATGGGGCACGGGTAAGTCAAGGCTTGAACCTATGACCTTCGTAGTCTTTACAACTTGCTATTTCCAATTGGTCTCTACCCCAAGGGGCTTTTAATAAAAAATATTATTACAGAACGGTCTCTTGCATATCTTTGTGGAAAAATTTCTTGTTCTTTATTTTTTAAGTTCCTTTTCCATCTAAATCCCCTTTCGTCGTAATTTCTGATTTAGAAGTCATTGGGATATGTAACCATATCATATGAATTCCATAAACTTGTTTTTTGAAATTTTCCACCAAAGAGAGTCTTTTTCAAATCAAGAACAATTAAAACGGAAAACTTGGTCTTGAAGATATTCTATCTTTATTTTTCTTCAATTTGTGCCATCAAATCTTCCAATGCGACCTTCTTTTTAACAAACTTGCTTGATTTTCAAATGACGGGCCTGCTTTATTCTCCCTCTTCCATTCTTATGTTTCTCAATTCCTATATTTGAGGTGTATCAACTAATAGTTTTTTGTTTTTTCTTGATATGATTTTGATTGTGCATCAAAAACCATGGAGCTATTTGATATTGTAACCACTTCTCCTTAGTTTTAAGATTGCTCACAATAAAGCATCACCATTTGAGGGACCTCATCTTCTTGAAATTTGTATTGATTATTTTTTCACCTTTGGTGTTTCCTTTAACTACATTTGATTATCTTGCAAAACATCTTGAACTTTGCTCCAAATTTCTTTATTAGATAACATTTCCATTTATATATTTGTATAATGGATGTCATGAGTACATTGTTTTTCAATAAAATAATAACTCAAAGAAAATATAATGGTATATAAAGTAGTAAAAAATGGCCATTGATTGTAGCAGAAACGTTATAAACATGGACATATTATGCAATAGATCGAATATATATAAGTATAATTGAACATGAATGAATGAATTACAACATTCCTTGTGATGATGTACTTATATGCACTTGGATGGTCACTGTTAGGATATTTAGACACTTAGGAGTTAGTTAAGATCAACTTGTGTAATATATCCGTTAGGGATAGTGTGTTTCTTTAGTATGCATTTGTAAATACTTAATCCGACGGTCACGATATGTTTCCGACATAGAGTGATCCGACGGCTCAACTTCTCTTAGATCAAACCTAACCTTGATCCGTGGCTTAACACCCGATTGGTCCATGATCTCTATTTAAAGAGCATGGAGAGTCATTGTTTAGTTGATCGATTATGAGAAGCTCATTTGTAACTTTCTTTCTTTGCATAATAAATTGTCCCGTAGAAGCTATTTGGCCGGGGCCGTGGAGTGTTTCCCTCAAGGGGGTTTAAACCACGTCAAAACATCGGTGTGTTGATCTGTGATCTATTTGTGTGAAGTGGTTGCTCTTGGTGTTCGGTCCTTTGGTAGTACCCTGTGTACCCGAACTTGGTATCAGAGCTTTTATGAAGTGCCGCTTCCGGTTATGATCTAGATCTTGAACTGTTGTTGCCGAAACTCGAAAGGGTTTCTAGTTCTGGTATTTTTGTGCATTTTTGGGCTATGGGAGGTGTTCCATTGCGTCCGGAGCGTCGTTTCCATTGGGAAATAGTTTTCGTTTGATCGAAAACGGTTCCCGGTTGCTCCAGAAACGCGTATTTCATCAGATCTGAAGGTATAATGTTACAGTGATGCATTTTTTTATTTCGTTTTTTGAAAAGAAAAAAATCTCATATTTCATCTTTTTTTTACTGTTAGATTTTTTTTGGTTCGGATTGTTGCTTTCCCGTCTGCGTATGCTCTTTGCCGTGCACCTTGAGCGATCTCGGCAAATCAGAAACAGAAAGGGAAAGGGTTTTTCTCGGCTGCGTATGCTCTTTGCCGTGCACCTTGCGCGATCTCGACAAATCAGAAACAGAGAGAAAACGTATACTTTCCGGGCAAGCTAACAAGATCTAACTCCACAAGTGTGGTTTGTTTTGCAGGAAAAAGGGAAAGCATGCAAACCGAGCAAAAAGAGTTAAAAAAAAAAAAAAAAAAACCCCTTCCTCATTCCCATATTTTACATACCTTTTAATCTAGCTCACTTGGTTCAAAGTTGTTTTATTCCTTAATAGGTCTTGAGTTCAAGTCTTAGGAAGTTACTTTTAAAAGAAAAAGTACATGCAATTTCTATTTTCAAGTTACTTTATTGTAAAAGTGCATCTCACTTAAATAATAATAAAAAAATAAAAATATAAGTGAGTCACTTAAGTTTTTTTTATTGTTGCACTATTTAAAAGTAATATCATTGTAAAAGTGAAATCACTTATTTTACAAAAGTGGTTCACTTAAAGCAACTTTTTTGTAAAAGTGATTGTCAAAAGGTTCATTTTGGGAAGAGGGGGGTTCTTTTTTTTGCTAGACATTCTCTAGCTGCCACGTCACTATTGGGGACATCTTCAACAGTTTCTTTGTTCAAGCATAACTTCATCATACAGAGTCAGTTTTCAGTGCCGTTTTTTTTGAAACTGCCTATTTTTTCGATATCTTCACATCCAGACTATTGGTTTCTACTTTTACAGCCATTAATTTACAAGTATGGCCGCCCCTTGTGATATTCTACTTAACAGTTCCAACTATTTCTCATGGAAATCTCGTATGGAGGATGTTCTACGAAGTAAGGGACTTTTCAGAATTACAACAGGGAAAGAAAAAGAACCCATTGATGATGATAAGAAAATAAAATGGGCAAATAGATGTGATAAAGCTCGTGGATTGATTGGGATGTCAATCTCTACTGATTTGCGATTTCACATATCTGGAATTGATGAACCTAATGCTGCTTGGGACAAGTTGGAATCTGTGTTTGGTAAACACAATGAAATTTGAGGTCACCAACTCGAAAATGAGTTGATTTCTTTAAATCCAAGTGACTTTTCATGCATTCAAGATTATTTATCTAAGTACAAAACTCTTAAACTCTTATGTGCAAAATGTAAGATTGAGAGGGAAGACAAACAATGCATTTATCATATTCTTTCCAAACTTGGACCTGCATATTCTGTTTTTGTATCTACATTTTACTCCATGAAAGCATCCTTGAATGCAGCTAGCTATCAAGAGCCTAGTCTTGAATCCTTTTGTGATTCCTTGATTAGAGAACAAGATAAACTCATTCACCTTGGAATAATCAACAATGCAGATACATCTGGGAAAGCCTTATTGTCCCAACAGAAAGAAAAGTCCAAGCCTCCCAAGAAACAAAACTTTCGCAATAATAAGTCAAACAAGGGTCCCAAACCCTCTCAGTCAGCTCCTTCTTTAAAAAATGACAAAGGATCCAAGCCAAAAGGCAAGAAGGCTGAGCGTCATTGCAACTATTGCGGGAAAGATAATCATGATGAATCTAAGTGTTTCAAGAAGATGGCAGCCTTGGAAGCAGCAATGAAGAAGCACCACATCAGCCTAGATTCGCCTTCAGAATCTGCCTCTCATGGACATGCACTTTGTGCTTCTAGTTATTCTTATAATGCATCTTCTTCTTCTACTTCAAATGAATGGCTCATTGATTCTGGAGCATCTTATCATATGGCTAAGGATCAAGCCATCTTTTCTACTATACATGAATGTAACACCAAACAAATATTTGTTGGTGATGATAGATCTCTAAGTGTTGTAGGAGCTGGAACAGTTCCAGTAGATAATGGTCATTTTAGTGATGTACTATGTGTTCCAAGAATTTCCTGCAATTTGTTATCAGTCTATCAAATCACTCATTCTGGTGAAGGTAAAACTGTGACCTTTACACCTCACCAAGTTGTAATCAAGGATTTTAAAGATCCTCAACAGGTCCTAGCTACCGGAATTGTTGATGATATTACCAGGTTGTATAAGTTTAACAACTTTGGGTCATCACCTTTCCCTTCAGTTTTTGTTGCTCATAGTGATAACTTGAGCAAACTTTGGCATGAGCGATTTGGTCACCTAAATTATTGCTCATTGCAACAACTATGTAAAGAAAATATGGTGATAGGTCTTCCGATGGTATCTTGCAAGGATGGTGTTTGCTCCGGTTGTGTACTCGGAAAACATCATCGGGACAGTTTTGACAAACGTGCCTCTTGGCACGCCTCGGTTCCCTTGGAGCTTGTGCATAGTGACTTGTGTGGTCCTCTTCCATCTGCTTCCTTTTCTGGTTTCAAATATTTCTTAACTTTCATTGATGATTACACCAGACGCACTTGGGTTTATTTCCTAAAACTTAAGAGCGAAGTATTTAACATGTTCTTGGCCTACAAGGCCCTTGTTGAAAAACAATCTGGTCATCAAATTATTAAGTTAAGATCTGACAATGGAGGAGAATATGTTAACAAACAGTTCACTACTTTCTGCATTGAACAAGGCATCCAACAACAGCACACTGTTCCATATACACCACAACAAAATGGTGTAGCTGAGCGGAAGAACCGCACTTTAAAAGAAATGGCTAATTGTATGATCCAATCTAAGGGACTAAGTCTTCAATTTTGGGCTGAAGCCATTAATTGTGCAAATTACATAGTTAATCGCACCCCCACAAAAGCATTACAAGGTATAACACTGGAAGAAGCATGGAGTAAAATTAAACCTGATGTAAGTCACTTTCGTGTGTTTGGTAGTGAAGCATGGGCTCACATTCCGGATGAAAAACGGAAAGCATTGCATCCTAAAAGTGAAAAGTGCATATTTGTTGAATATTCTGAAGATGTAAAAGGTTATAGACTTCTTCAACCACATTCTCATGCTATAATCATTAGAAGAGATGTTAAATTTGATGAAAATATCTTGGCCTGCGAGCCTAACTCGGCGAGTGTGCCATCTTTGGCCTGCGAGCCTGATTCGGCGTTTGTGCCTTCTTCTTCTTCTTCCAACTTCCTTGACAGGTTTCCAACTCCAGTTTCTGATGATGACAGTGAGGATGAAAATCCACCTCCGCTTGCTCATGTTCCTCCAGTTGCACCAGCACAAGTGCTTCCTCGATGGGTCCGTTTAACATGTGAAGCAGCTGGTGATCTTGTCGGTGATCCTAGAGATCAACGTCGAACACGTTCTCAGTTTCAGCGAGCCTCTTCTCTTTTGGCTCAAGTTTCCGAGAATCATGATCCATAAACTTTTGCAGAAGCTTCAAGGAATCCAGATTGGGATGCAGCCATGGATGAAGAATATCGTTCCTTAATGACGAACGATACTTGGGATCTTGTACCTCTTCCAAAAGGAAGAAAACTTGTCATATGTAAATGGGTCTACAGAACTAAGTATGCATTAGATGGAAGTGTTGAAAGACTTAAGGCAAGGTTAGTTGCCAAAGGTTTTTCCCAAGTTGAAGGGATTGACTACAATTAAACCTTTGCTCCTGTCACAAAAATGAACTCCATCCGCCTTGTTCTTTCCCTTGCAGCCTTACACAACTGGGAAGTCCATCAAATGGATGTCAAGTCTGCCTTCTTACATGGTGATTTACAGGAGGAAATTTACATGGAACAAACTCCTGGCTATGTTCAGAATAACTCTATCCTTGTCTGCCGCCTTAAGAAATCCTTATATGGCCTTAAGCAAGCTTCTAGAGCTTGGTATGCCAAAATGGATAACTTTCTCCTTGACACTGGTTTTTCTAGATGCCATTCTGACCCCAATGTCTATACCAAGAAAGTAGGAAACCATCTCATCATACTTGTTCTATATGTTGATGACCTTATTCTTACTGGTAGTGACCCTAAGCTTATAACCCATGTGAAATCCAGTCTTAAACAAACTTTTGAAATGTCAGATTTAGGACATTTGCATTATTTTCTTGGTCTCCAAGTTCTGCAAACCAAAGAAGGAATCTTTCTTTCTCAGTCTAAGTATGCTTGTGACCTTCTTCGTCGCTTTCACATGGAAGATTGTACACCAGCCCCTTCTCCCTTCCAGTCTGGAGTCAAACTTTCTACCACTTGTAGTTCACCTGAAGTCGATCCCACCTTGTATCGTCAGCTTGTTGGTAGTCTCTTATACTTGACTCATTCCCGTCCTGACCTTTCCTTTGCCGTTGGTCGAGTTGCCCGTTATATGCAGACACCTCATGAAAGTCACTGGAAAGCAGCTAAAAGAATACTTCGATATATTCGAGGTACAGTTCAGTTTGAGATTCATTACAGTACAGGGGGGAAACCTTTGTTGGTTGGTTTCACTGATTCAGATTGGGCCGGCGATCCTGATGATCGAAAGTCTACTGCAGGTTATGTTTTCAGTTTGGGATCTGGACCTATTACTTGGGCTTGTAAGAAACAACAAGCTCTTGCTCTTTCTTTAGCAGAGGCAGAATATCGAGCAGCAGTTAATGCCAGTCAGGAAGCTTTATGGCTTCGACAGATCCTTTCAGAGTTTGGATTCGAGTAGCAGCAGCCTACTCCACTTTGGTGTGACAATCAAAGTGCCATCAAGCTTGCCAAAGATCTAGTTCTACATCAACGCAGCAAACACATTGAGCTATATATGCACTTCATCAGAAATCTTGTTCATGATCGTGTTCTTGAAGTGCTCTTTTGCCCTACAGATGATCAAGTTGCAGACATCTTCACCAAGTCTCTTACAGAAGCGAAGTTTTCTAAACTTCGATCTATGTTAGGAGTTCAGGAGCTTGTCATTAAGGGGGGATAGGCTCTAATGCCTCCTTCCTTCTCCTAATAGTGTCACTTTTGTAAATCCTTCAATCCTATCCCAATTTGTTCTTAAGGGGGGATGTTAGGATATTTAGACACTTAGGATTTAGTTAAGATCTACTTGTGTAATATATCTGTTAGGGATAGTGTGTTTCTTTAGTATGCATTAGTATGCATTTGTAAATACTTAATCCGACGGTCACGATATGTTTCCGACATAGAGTGATCTGACGGCTCAACTTCTCTTAGATCAAACCTAACCTTGATCCGTGGCTTAACACCCGATTGGTCCATGATCTCTATTTAAAGAGCATGGAGGGTCATTGTTTAGTTGATCGATTATGGGAAGCTCATTTGTAACTTTCTTTCTTTGCATAATAAATTGTCCCGTAGAAGCTATTTGGCCGGGGCCGTGGAGTGTTTCCCTCAAGGGGGTTTAAACCACGTCAAAACATCGGTGTGTTGATCTGTGATCTGTTTGTGTGAAGTGGTTGCTCTTGGTGTTCGATCCTTTGGTAGTACCCTGTGTACCCGAATAGTCACAAGGAAAAGGGGTGTGCATCCTTTGAATTTTCATTAACCTAACTGTGTTTTCTTTTTTTTGTAAGTCTAGGGCAGAAAATTATATTATAAGTACAAAAAATATTACATGGCAAAGTGCTATCCTTAGCGGTCTAGGTTGGAGGAACCACCAACCCAGATGCACAAAATTACTAGGCTGAGATGTAGCATGATAAAACAGGCTTGTCCCAAGAGGATGGATGCCATAGAAGTTCTTACATTTCTTAACATAAACCATAACCGAGAAAAAAAACAGACTGTATAACAAAACAAGATGGAACCTTTGAAGATAAAAGAGAGGGCTAAGGACGAGCATCAGAGGCAGTAGTTTCATCCTTCTGGGGGATGGATTTGTCTTCGACAATGGGGCAGCTACCGAAGAAGTCGTCGTCCCACCCCTGTGGGGGGATTTTTGGCATCAACGACTCAGTTTTGCGGCAGGGTGAAGCACCCCCTTCAGAAGTTTGGACCCGCTTGAAGTGCAGCAAATCGATGGTGGTGGGAATAGGAAAGGTGGTGTGCAGAGGAGCCAAGCTGGAGGAGACTCCAGAGATAGGCATAAATGGTCAATAGGGGGTAACCATCGTGGCCTCAGAGCTTCTGGATACCACGTCCATCATTTCCCCCGGAATTGATGGAGCCTTAGGAGCAGAAGAAGACCCTCTAGTTAGAGAAGCTTCCAGGCTATCTAAACCATCCTGAGAGATTATGGGCTCTATTGAAGTAGAGCCCCTTTGCACATTAGAGCACCGTTCTAGAGAGTGCTTTCTGCTGGCAAGGCTGGCATCTAGGATTACCAATTTTGAATCCAAGTGCACCAGAAGAGCCCTGATATCCATGATGGAGGTCATGGCAAAGTCCCAATTGGACAACATTTCTTCAACCAGATTGTCGAGCATATTTTTAATCAACCAGTAGTAATTGATTTGGTTTTCATGGTTACATGTAGCGAGGATGTCCGCCACCTGATCAGATTCTCAGACGTCAATGAGCATGCGAACCGAGGTCGAGACACTGTTGTTATAGCCACTAATGGCCGCCTTGATTTTTCCTGGAGACACAGCTTCTCTGCCATGCCCAACTCCACGACGAGAGGAACCTCTCAGACGGGTCATGGTGGGGAAAAGAAGCTCTCAGGCATTAACAAAATGTGCAGAGCCGAACGAAACAGAGCGGTGTCAAACAGAGTGCAACTAGAGGAAGCAAATGAGGAAGGAACAGGGATGGATCGTCATTTCATGCACCGAGGGGGAGGGATATAGGTAATCCACATGCGGGAGATGCAACATACAAATGCCTACTTTAATTCCAAGGGATGGCCTCTGTCGCATCGAGCCTCGGCTCATTAACCTCAGGATGAAGTGCATTAAACCATTCAAAATCCTGATGATCACCATTAATAGGTAGGCTATCTTCCAGTTGGCCAAATAGAGCCACTAAGTGGATTATGCTAGGGGAAAGCGCCCTCATTTAGGGTAGGGTGGTATCGTAAGGATAGAATGTTTCATTGGTGGATCAGACGGTCTGGGAAGGGCAGACCGAGTTCTCCAGCGCGAAGAGGATGATCACACGAAACCCCTTCATTAGCCAAGCTATCAGCCAGTGCATTTTCCCTTCTCCTAACATGGTGGAAGGTGATGGAACAGAGAGCTTCAAGGCCTTTGCTAAGTCTGATGATGTTGTGCTCCATTCTCCAGCTAGTAGATAGTTTGGATATCTGGGAACCATTTTAAATTTTGGCAACAAGAGCCAGGATCACCTAGGAGTCACCCTTAGCAATGAGAAGAAGAAAATTGTGATTTTTTTCTAGGGAGATTCCTTCTATGATGCCTTCGAGCTCGGCAACATTATTGGTGTCATGCCCAATGCTTCCGAAGAAGATTCTCAAAATATTCCCATCATGGTTACGAAAGGCTCCCTTGAAGCCCACCTGGCTTGGATTGCCTTTCGAGGCACCGTCGAAGTTGAGCTTGAAGATGCCAACAGGGGGAGGGGACCAAAACTCCGGGATGGAAGTCCTCATAGTAGGGATTTTCCCTAGAGTGGATGGAGGACAGTGTGTAAAATTGCAATTATCCAGGATGTCTTTTTTTGCTGCTAAAGAGGGGAGGTCAGAAGAGTGAAAATCCTTCAGAAAAATAGTCTCCTGAATATTTATTTTGAGAGCTGTCCAGATGTCGTCTAGAGAATTGCGACCATCGTTAAAGATTCTAGAGTTCCTTTCTTTCCAGATGCTCCAAACCAGAAATCCAGGGGTGAGTTCCCGTAGTCTGTTGAGAAACGAACTTTGGAATGGATTATCTTCCCATCTCAGCAAAGAATTGAGGACATCGCCCCTTGCTCTGTTGGTTCTTCTGAATGTTCCTTCTATTCGATCCCAAAGAGTAGAGTCTAGCTCGCATGAGTCCAACAGATGGTCTATATTTTCGGTGTCGTTGTTGCACATAATAGAGAACGCGGGCCCCTGGAATCCCTTCTTTTGAAGATTGTACCAAGTGAGAATGCACTTGTGAGAGAGCATTCAAAGAAAGGTGGAGACTTTGGGACAGGAATGAGGATTCCAAATTTTTTTCTAGAGGGGAAATGGGTGATCTTCTTGTTTGTTGGCGAGGATAGAGTAGGCTTCCTTGACAGTGAACGAGCCCTTAGGGAGATGCCCCCATCATATTATATCTGGACCATGTTTTATTTTGATTTTCCTTGACCTGAGGTCTTTCCATATTGGTTCCATAATTTCAGGTTCAAGATGAATGGGCCATTCACTTGGCTACTTCCATAGCCGAAAAGGTGAAGAGCCTTCCGGTACCCAAAAGTCCCATACAACAGAGCGGTTAGCAGCAAGCATGGTGTTGTGATTGTATCCCATATTGTGTTGGATAATCTAGCTGGGCATTTGTTTCCAAGATTTCTTCCAGAAATATGCGTGAGATCCCTCATGGATCTCCCAGAAGCTGTGCTGCTGGATAAGGGCCTTTTGAGAATTGATTACTTTCCAGATAAGGAATCCCAGGGGATCTCTATCAAAGCGAACCAGTTGTGAAGGGTCCCATTCCGCGGCATATTTTGTATTCCATAATTTCCCCCAAGGCGTGTCATTATAAGAGATCCATTTCCACCAGATTTTGGCTGAGAGTGAAGCGTTGTTTATTTCAGGATCTCTCAAACCCAGGCCTCCCTTACTTCAAGGAAGATAGACAGTGTTCCAATTTACTAAGGCCCACATGTTATTCCTGGATCCCTTTCCCTAGAGGAAGGAACATTGGATATTTCTGAGGGATTTCAGAACCCATTTAGGAGCGGCAAGAACCGAGAATAGGTACAGTGGCATGGATTGAAGGACAACTTTAAGGAGGGTTAAGCGACAGGGTAGATTGAGGGAGCGAAAATCCCAAGAGGATATGCATGTCTTGAGATTGTTTAGGAGTTCCTTCCAAGAGGAGTGCTTGATAGCAGAGTCGAAAAGAGGCGCACCCAAGTATTTTATGGGAAAGGTGGAGACGGTGAACCTTAGAATGTGAGGAACATTATGTTTGGTGATGGAGTCGGTGTTAAGAAAGAAGATTTGAGACTTTTCCAGGTTGATGGTGGCTCCTAAGGCTTCAGATAAAGTGTGGAGGATTTCCCGAAGGGAGCGAGATTCCTGGACAAAGGGGTGACCAAAGATGAGGTTGTCATCTACGAACTATTGATAGGAAATGGGGTTTCCTCCATGAAGGGAGAGGCCACGCAGGGAACCCGAGGCAATAATGTCTTGGATAAGTCTTCACAAACCTTCAGCCATGAGGATGAAGAGAAACGAAGAGAGGGGTTTTCCCTGATGAATGCCCCGAGAGGGGGAGAAAGTAGGAGAGGGGGTCCCATTGAAAAGGATATAAAAAAATATGAGTTGATAAGGGAGGAGATCCAACAGGTCCACTCTTGTTTAAAGCCAAAGGCTAGGAGCATCTTTTTTATAAAATCCCAACTGAGCTTGTCAAAGGCTTTATAAAGATCCAGTTTGAGGAGCATCCCTAGAATTTGATTGACCTTGAGAGAATGGGTGACTTCATGTGCTAGTATAATTCCGTCCAGAATTTGTCTCCCTTCAACATAGCCCGTTTGTTCAAGGGAGATGAGTAATGGTAGGAGCGGATTGAGGTGGTTAGCTACCACTTTAGAGATGATTTTATAAATAACATTATAGAGGGAGATGGGTCTGAACTTACTGGGATGAGAGGATCCTGTTTCTTTAGGCACCAGGGTGAGGTGGGTGGCGTTGAGAGCAGGTAGGACCCATTTCTTTTGACGTGATTCCTCCACCACCTCGAGGACTTCGTGCTTAAGCAGGTTCCAGCAGTGGTGGAATAAATTGATGGTGAATCCATCCGAACTAGGCACCTTTCCTTTGGCCATTTGATTAACCGCAAGTTCGACTTCCTCAAGAGAGATGGGTTGCATGAGAGAGGCATTGTGCTCAACGGTGATGATGGAGGGGATATGCTGGGTGACTTTCTCGATTGCATCTGCTCTGGAGATAGAAAGTTCTGAAAGAAGGTCCTGAAAATACCCAGTCAGCTCCTACTCAATATCAGACCATTCTTCCAGGACTTCCCCTGCTTCTGTTTTGATTTTAGTGATGCGATTATGCATCCTATGTTGGATCATGGATCGGTGGAAGAAATTTGTGTTCCGATCACCCTCATTTAACCACGTAACTCGAGATTTTTGCTTCTAGAGAATTTCTTCTTGCTGACAGTGATTTTTTAGTTGGGTCATGAGATCCTTTTCTTTGAGCTTGCTCCCCTTCGATACCCCATCGGTCATAATGGAATGCTACAGTGCTTCAAGGTTTTCCTCAATTCTTTTTTTGTCTTTGAAGATGTCTCCGAAAGTGGTGTGATTCTAGTGCCTTAGATTTACCCTGAGCAATTTGATTTTTTGCTCCACAGTAGCCATTTTAGTTTTTCCTTTGAGCTATGTTTTGGTCCACCAGAGGCTGACAGAATCCATGAAGGAAGGGTGGGAGAGCCAAAATTTCTCGAAACAAAAGGGGCAGTGGAGATGTTCACCAATGCTCTACCAGTTTAGGTCAATGGGCCAATGATCTGAGCCTGTTGCAGGGAGAACTAAGGAGGTGATAAGCCCACTAGAATGAAGAATTTCCTCTGAGACCAGAAAATGATCCAATTGATTGGCTATTTGATGTGCCCCTCCTCTACGATTGTTCCAGGTGAAGAATTCATAGGAATGCTGGAGATCTACTAGTCTACAGTCGTCGATGGTAGCCTTCAAGAGGTGGTCCTCGACTGAAAGAACTTTCAGCCCTCCTTTTTTTTCTCCAAGGGTGTTGATCATGTTCAAATCCCCTCCTATGATTATAGGGGATTCCTAATGCAGCAAGGAGAACCAGTTCATGAAGTGTAGGAGCCGGAGCTTGAGATTTGGAGGTTGAGGACTATAGACGTTAAGGAGGTGGCCATGGATATTGGATCCAAGAATGTGGAAGGAAGTTGAGATAGCGTGGGCACAAGCTGATGAATCACTGAGAACAATGTCAGATTGGTTCCAGGAAATGGAAATTCCCCCTGCTTCCCCAGTTGGATCAATTGCTATAGTTTGGCATCCTTTCCAAAATTTTGCCATAATATGGTGGAGGGTTTCAGACGAGCATTTTGTTTCCTGAATAAAGAGAACAACCATCTTTTCTTGCTAGATTTTTCTTTTCAGCATTCTTTTTTTGGTAACACCGTTCAGTCCTCTAATGTTCCAAAAGATAATCTTCATTAAGAACCGGGGGGATAGGGAGGGGAAAAATTATGTTAACTGGGCATATTTCCCTGATTCAACCAGCCGAGTGCCTAGCACATTTATCCTTTCCAGATCGGATTTCTGCCCTCTTTTTTTGCTTTCTCATATGAGTTTTTGCTTGTCTTTTTGCCACAGATTAAGGACTCCAATTTTGTTCTGCACTTTAGCTTTTGCTAAAGCCTCTTTGAGGAGTTGGATTTGGTGGGTTGGAATGGAGCTAAAACCTTTTTTGGTGTAGGCATATTCTAACCCAAGGAGGTCGAGTTCCCCTAGTTCTATCTCAAACATTTATTCATCCATTAATATTTTGGGGCCAAAGTATTTGGGAAGGGAATGGGGGTTTTCTTCGGGATGGGAGAGAATACCTTGCGGTTCCACTGAACACACTGCGTGAGACTGAGTAGGGGGAGATTTGATACCTGGATCCGCTTGCTGAGCCTGGGGTTGAAATCTAGGTTGCAGCTCTTGTGTCATTTTCTGCAAACTGGGATCCTCTGCCAGGTCTTCCTGTCGATGATCCAGGATCTTGAAGCTGTTGCTGGTGGTGGGGATGTCCGCTTTGGGTTTGTCCCTGGCCAAATTTTGGCCTTATCACCATTTTTTTCCTGGTCTTTGGAATTCCTCTGCATCTCTTTCTTCATCTTCCAAGGCCTGACTAGGTTTTTTCTTGGGACAATCGCGATACAGGTGGTTGTGCTCATGGCATTTGCGGCATCTAAAGGGAACATGTTCATAGTCCAGTGGCTCAACCCAGTCAGAGTCCTCTTGGGTGAGATTGATGGCATATGGAAGGGATTTCGCGATATGCATGTAAACACAAATCTGCACTTAGGAGGTGTACTTATTGAGCTTTGTTTGGTCCACTGAGTGCACATAGCTTCCCAAGGTGTTTCCGATGTCCTTCAACGTTTCTTCATCCCAATAATCCTGAGGGAGGGAGTACATTCTTATCCAAACGAGAGCCCAGGTGAAGTCTTCTTTTTCTGGGCAGAATCATTCAGTCCAGTTCTTTAGATACAAACCCGTAGAGTTAAAGAAATAGGGTCCCCCATCTTCAACTTTGGACTTGTCTTCTAGGTGATGGAAAATTATGATAAAGAATCCCTTAGAGCCAAGCTATAGGTCGAAACATGCTTTTGGTTTCCATTTTGTTGCAATCCATCCTCTTAGAGCTTGCTCAGGGGGACAAATGTCGATGAACTTACCAATTAGGGCATGATCTCTCAGAAACTGTGAGTGTGCATTTATTCGCTTTACAGGGAGGGACAGGCTGGGTATGGCGGCGGTTCAGGTGATGTAGGTGTGGGTTTCAAGAGTGTTGGTGGCAAGGAGGACTTCTGAGGCGAGTCTGAGGTTGCAGGGGCTATTTCGGGCGTTTCACTATGGGGGATGGGAATATCCTCGGAGACTATTTTTAGAGTAGCTGCAGACAGATGTTTCAGGGCAGAGCTTGACGTTTCAGGTATATGAGGATGGTCGCTATGAGAGGGGATGTCAAACCCTCCCTAGTCAGAACCCATGAGGGTGGATCAGATCCAGGGGACCTGACGGGACATGGGAGGTACAGGAGGAGAAACAGGGAATTGGTCAGGAGGAGCCAGAAAACCCTAGCCAGAATCAAATAGCGGCTTCAACAGTCGCGGCCATCATGAGCTTTCTCATCAATAATTCCAGAGGAACTCTTGATCTTTGTCTGTGTATTATTATTATTACATTTTTATATATATTTGTTGCATTTCCACCCAAGGAATGATTTTTCCTCAAAGCATAATAAATTGGGTTCTCTCTTGATGATCATGCTATTTTGGCAACGTCATTTTTGTGTTTATCTAGTTTTATGGGTTTGACATGGTTCTCACTCTAAGCATTGGCAAGGTTTTTTTGTAGGATGTGCATCCTATCTTGAAGTATTTGGATTTGTTTCTTGAAAGTGAACATTTGATGCTAGCGATATTTTTTTGTAGTGTTCCATCATTGTCTGAATCTGAGTTATATGATATAGTGATTAATTTTATGGGGTCAAGAAGTTCAAACTTATTGGTGAATCTTTGTAGGTAACTAGTTTGATCATTGACTTATCTTATCTTTCAATGGTTTTCCCAATCCTTTCTTTATGCTCATTAATTATCTTTGTTGTTTCATCCTTGTCATCATTTATTAATCTTAATAGGGTTTTCTATTGAGACTCATACTCTTCCATTATCTTGTTGACACGCTCTCTAAAAATTTTCATTATCTTGTTAAGATTGTCTCTAAATGTTGTAGATGCCTCTTATGTTATTATATTGATTTTTTCTACTAATTCGTCATAATGATAAACATGTGCTTTCAGTTCACCATCTCTCTTACCCATGTTGGTGATGGGTTCTTGTGGAGCCCACTTTAAATTGACTTCATATATAATCTATATATAAAGATACTAAGGAAAAAGATACAAAGACATGGAAAAGGGTTATATATATATATATATATATAAATTGTCAAACTTTAAACCAAAAAATTAGTCATGCAAACCTTCAAGAGACACCTTTAAAGAAATATTTTAATTTATATGGTGTACGGAACCTATAGTCACTAAAAAAATTGAACCCAAAATCCGACGAGAAAATCCGAAGACATCCGACGAAAAGGACTGTGTCGTCGGATTTCAACTTCAAACTTACGAATTTTGATTAAATTTTTTTTAATTGATAGAAGGATCTGTCGGATATCCGACGGTAATCGAATATCTGACAATTGTCATCAGATATTCGACAACTATCGTCGGATATATGACAGCTCCGACGATGCTCAAGTTGTTGGATATCCGACATGTATTTTATAACGGTAACTATGCTCAAGTTGTCGGATATCTGATATGTATTTCATAACGGTAACTATGCTCAAGTCGTCGGATATACGACGAACATTTATATTTTAAAATCTATAAATTTTGAAACATTCCAACATCTTTTCTATACAAGTGACGGTTTGCGAAAATTATTTTATTCTTCAAAGGATTTTTTTCCGTAAAAGAATAAATAATTGTTTCTATTGTTTTTTTTGACTAAAAGTAGTGAAGTGTGGAGTTTGATTTTCTAAGATCGATAATCTTCATTCAAGCTCTTTATGAGAAAATGTCAAATAGCAATATTCTTGATCCAGACAAATAAAATCAACAATTGATTGTTAGATTGTGGGATGGATTGAAAAGAAAGGGTGATGGGAAATTTTATTGTCCATGTAGTCAATGCACGGGATTTAAGAGGAGAAGAATAAAGATCACAACAGCCAGAAAACATTGTAGGGAACATGGACACGCTGAGGGGGGACATGAATATCGTCCATTTGTAAGTTTTACATTATATATGTTTTTATATTGATTGCTTTTGTAAATGTATGTATTATTTTAATATTTCTTATATTAACTTTTATCTATTGATGGTTTCATGTAATTATAAAGGAAATACATCCTACGGCATATCGTCCGGAGGAAGTGCTTTCAGAACAAGTACCGGAGGAATATGGAGCTATGAATAATGGAGAAAAAGTTAATGATCATATTGATAACATAGTTGAAGATGATGGTACAAATACATTGACTCATGATTCATTTAATGTTAGAATGGATGATGTTGATGATGATCATTTTGATGATATTCATGATTTACCTCTTCTTGAGAAGGCATACGGACCCCTTTATGAGGGCTCCAACACAAATCTTCTCTATGCTATATTGTTGATAATGAACTTGAAGGTTATGAATGGTCTTTCAAACATATCAGTCACACGGATGTTCAATTTATCCCTATTAAAAACTAAATGATATTTAATAAATTAATTAATTTATCAAACTATTTATTAAAAATTGATTTTCTAGACTTGAAAAACATTAAAAAACAATTAATTATTCCTATAAACTAACAAAACCCTAAAATATTTTGGTTAGTTAAATTAAAATCAAAATAATTACTTAAACTAATTATTATTAATAATTTTCTAAAACTCTAAACATTCATCCCTGTAAACCCTAGGTTCTAGAATTAAAATTAGATTTCAAATAAAATTAAATTAATTAAACTAATTATTAACAAATGTTCAATTTATGACTAAATGATACTTAATAAAATAATTAATTTAATTAAACCATTTATTAAAAATAATTTTCTAAACTTGGAAAACATTAAAAAACATTTATCTATTCCTACAAACTATCAAAAACCCCAAAATACTTTGGTTAGTTAAATAAAAATCAAATTAATTATCTAAAATAATTATTATTAATAATTTTCTAAAAACTCTAAATATTTTTTCATCCCTATAAACCAACAAACCCTAAATATAACTTGAGCCGACACCTAACCTACCTCCATCTACCAAACCTCCACCGTCACTACATATACAATGGTCATTGGGCAATCACAATCTCCTCCTCAGACTTCGCTGTCTCCTGATGATGATCCTACAGTAAGGATTGAAACGTCGAGAACTTTCATTTCACTAACGCAGATCCTCTTCTTCTTTTTTTTCAAATCATTTTCAGTGTTTGACTCTTTAAATGCGGTGTACGATATATGGATTATTGTATGGAGTGTATGACAAAGATGAAATCATACAATGACGGTGCAATTGAAATTTGGTGGATGGTATGGTAGCGTACTATTTTTTCAAGTCAGTGGTTGTACAAACAAAAGCAAATTAGCGGCTGTACCAATGGGATATATTGTATTGGATGTGTACATAAATTTAATGGATAGTTTTAATCGATGCCTTCATATTGGATAAGTTGTATGATGACTTCACTAAGGACAAAGATGTGGTATGGATATATTGCCAATTAATAGCTATACAAAGTTTTTCGTTGTATGGATCCATTTGCAATGTGTATAGACAGTAGGTACAACAATTCATGTCAATGCGACAGTATGTTTAATTGGAGGATTTAACCTAGAATTGGCCAAGAATTTGGCTTTGATACCAATGTAGTGGAAGCGCTATAAACATAGAATAATTATGCAATAGATTAAATATATAAAAGTATAATTGATAATGAATGAATGAATTATAAAAATCCTCGTGACGGTGTACTTATATGCATTGTCTAGTCACAAGGAAAATGGGTATGTAACCTTTGACTTTTCATTAGCAACTATATTGTCGTTGTTGTTGTTACATTTGTACTTATATTTGTTACAATGATGATCTTTTAAAAATAACATTCGGTATAAATATATTCCCAAGAAGCTCATGCCTCTTAATCAAAGGATTGTGTCATTATATATACCATTTTATTTATGTTAATATATATTTAATGTTTATTTACTAATTCTTCTTATTTATTATTTCTATTTATGGTTTATTATTATTATTTATCTTTTACTTTTATTATTATATTATAGTTTATTATTTATTCCTTTTTTTGTGTCTATAACATTTCCCTTCCCTTTGATATGCTTTTTCCTCAAAGAAAAAGGGTAATGAGGGATATTATTGATGAAACTTCTATGTCTCCCATGATGCATCTTCTTCTATAAGGTTTTTTCACTTAATGAGGTATTTCTTGATATTTGTAGAATGTAGCCTCTTTTCGTTGATATCAATGATAACTTATGGTTCTACGACAACCTTTTCGTCATCATCCAATATAGGAAGTTCTATTTGTGTCGATTGTTGTTGTCCCAATATTTTCTTGAGACCCAACTCATGGAAAACATTATGGATATTAATTTTGTTATGGATATTAATTTTGTCTAGTAAGGCCAATCAATATATGTTACTTGACTAATATTCCTGTTAATTTGGTATTCCCATAAAACTCTAGAGCTAACTTTCTTTTTCCTTGTTGCTTTAGAGATAAATGTTTGCATGGTTGTAATATCATGAACACCCAATCACCAACTTCAAACTCTCTCTATGTTCTATGATGGTTTGCTTGTTGCTTCATACAATTTTGTGCAACTATTAAGTTCCCTTTAATTATTCTTTCAATGGAGGTGAATATTTGTTTGCTATTGTATTGACTCTTTCATGATGTTTAAAATATTTAATCTCACAATGCATAACACCCTTCTCATGGTAACAGTGAATGCTATGTACAACTTGTATAAATATATTCACGGGTTGGTATTCAGTGAAGGTGTGCCTATTATTTACAAGGGCATTATAGAAATATATACCTAAAGATAAATCCATATCTAGATGAACAAAATCATTCCTAGGATTTTCATAGACATCCTGTAGTTTTTCAATGCCATGGTAGTCTAATAACTTATGCATTATTTCTACTTCAGTGCAGAAGTTACAACATTGTTTCTCTTTATTTTTTTCGATGGTTTTGGAGAAGAAGGCAGTTTTTTTTTTATTGTAACATATCCTCGCCTTCTTCTCATGTTCGTCACTCAATTGTTGCCGAAAAACATGTTTGTCCTTGATGGATCCTGTTGGACATTTGGTTGTCAATGATGTCAACCTTAGTAAAAAGGCATGAAGTGGTCAAGAAGACAAATCAAATTGAGGGGGAGTCTCATGAGAATGATGCTATAAAAAAATATTTTTTACCCCATAAAAGAATCCCAATGAAAGCACAAGTTACATACTTAAATAGCCTATTTCAGGGCCTTTTCGGTGATAGGTGGCATGGTTCCTAACTCCCTGTGCTTGAGAATAAATGAAGTTTTCTTTGTACTAGGTTATAATTTTTGTTAGATAAGACCTAACTATGTCATAATTTTGTTAGGTCCGACCTAACATAACTGTAATTAAAAATGTGGAGCATTAGTATAAATAAGCACTAGAATATTTCAATTGGAGTAACTAATCTCATCATCTCTTATGCGCAAGTATAAGAGGGTTAATGCGGAGGTACAAGGTTGTCTAGAAAAGTTCAAGAGGAGGATTTTGTTTTGATCTAGGGGCATGATTCTTATGGAATAGGGTAAATATATATATTGGCAATGTAAGGAGCCTCTCCTGGCATGGATTAAGGCTCCTCTCATGTAAGAGATGAATTCTATAAATGATTGCTTTGACATGTGATTTGAGGAAGGCCTTGTTGAATATTTGAGGAATGATTTGGAGGTAGCTTGAAGACGGTGATAGTGAAATTGATAGTGATAGTGACAGTGGAAAATTGATAAGTACTCTTACTCATATCAAGGTGGTAGGGTGGTCCTAGGGAAGGGGGGTGTAGCCTCCTTCTAGTGGGTGCTAGATAATCTAGGAAGTGAGTGATTCCTTCTAGTTGGAGCTTGTAAAGCTAGGGGGTTTCTGCCTCCTTTGAGTTGGTGCTCATAAATCAGAAGTTGGTGCTTCCTATGAACGTAACCTTGTTTTAATATAAGAAGTAGGATCTTGTTGGAGAAAATTAATATTAATGAGAATATTGTAAATATGCTTACAAAGTCAACCAAGACATAAATATTTGAATGGTGCAAAATGTCTCTGGGCTTGTTGAAAATGTGATGAAGATAGCTTTGGGAAATGCCACTTGGGTGGAAAACATTGGCAAGGAAATTTATGTATATTGACTTCAAGTGAGAAAATGTTAGGAGATGAAGCCAATATCCAAATATCCAATATTCTTCCTATATATCTCTCAATGAGTTCCACGGGATACACGTATGCATCAAGAAGGTGGGAAAGTTAAAGGGGGCGTGGGGGTGGGCCACTGTTCTCTAGGGATTCGGGGGTGGAGCCATCGAGGCAAAAATATCTAGACTCTACTAGTGTATTTCGGTTCCTTCAAGAACCCTCATATGTATTCTATAAAACGAGGTGACCCCCCAGCATTGTAACACAAGAGAGAGAAGAATTCAATGTAATTTATTTTTTCTGAGTAATAATAAAATATCGAAGCTTTCATTGCCCCATGGTTTTACCTACGTATAGCACAGTTTCCTTGTAAATCATGTGTTCTATTTTTATTGGTGTTTACTTCTGTTTTTTATATATTTTACTAACAAATTGAAGAAGAAAATTATTAGAGCCCTAGAGAAACTTGTACATAAATTCTATGTCTAGAGCACTATATACAAAAACTACATAAAGCATGTGAAACAATCCAAAAGTTGACACTTTAGAAAATATTAAAGAGGAACATAAAAAATAAATATGGGCATGGTGTGATTTTGAGGAGGCTAGTGAGGAATGGATTATGGGTAGTTGTTATTTATGGGAAGAAAACTATTTCCATCTTCTCTTTGATTCCCACACCCCCTCATATGCATAGAATGTCATTAATGGAAGACAGGTGTAGGTAGTGCCTGTAGGTTTCAAATATGATTCTTCCTTAGTGGTAGTGTTCCTCCTATTGCCACCCTCTTACAAATATACAGATCTACTAGTGGCAGAAGTCAACGTGAGCACTAGTAGATGGGACCTTGTCTTATGAACAATCTTCTTGGACTACTCTAGTGTTGAGCTAGCACCTATACATGGGACCCTATATATAATAGACGATCTTCTTTAACTACTTCACGATTGAGGCTAACAATTGTACACAGGATCCTCATTTCATGGATTAATCTATCATTATTATCATCACTTGTATATGGGACCTTGTTTTATTGTTGTCCATTGGTGTTAGGAGCATTAAGAACAAGACTCCTCGAAGGGGAGTGGAATGGTGGGGTTATCCCTAAGGGTGTAATAGAGAACTATGGGCAAATTAGAGTAAGTGGCCAATTTATGTAATGTGGACTAGGTCCATTATTAAATAAGGTTCACTGAATATTTAACATTAAATAAATGTAGAAAGCCTCATTAAAGATGACCCACTAGGTAGTTAGCATTTAGTTAAGGTTAGAGTTTTACAGGAAGCTATAAATAAGAATGAATTCCTCTTTATGTGATCATGTATGAGAAGACTATTGTATTGGAGCTTAACTCATTCGGATGTTCCCTATTGAAAAAGCAGGTGAACAAGAGTTGATCCTTCCATAAAATGATCAATTTATGATATTACCCTACCTTAAGGATTTTGATATTGAATATTGAGATTTTCACATATATTTTTTGTGTTTCAATCTTAAGGACCATGGATCATAACAACTACAAAATCTATGAAAGAATAATAAACATTATGTTACTCTACAATGGAATGACAATTATGGAGAGTGTAACTTTGTTTATTGGTACCATTATTGATTTCCCTTCTAAGAGACGAGAATGGAAATATAGAAAAAAAAATAGAAAGTTCGTTCAATTGAATAGAAGTATAAATGAAGCATTAAAAAATAAAATATAAGATAGAAAAACAACAAAAGTTAGAATTTCCCAAGGGAGCGAACACTAGTAGAAGAAAAACTAAAAACACAAAAGAAGTAATTACTTCAAACACCATTAACGCCTTGGAATTGGTCTGAAGTAGATGCTTAAAAGATATAAACAAACAATTTCAATGTAGAGTTCCCCATTGGATTTCTCCATGGCAATTTTGCGTGTTGTGAGTATTGTTTACTTTAATTGTCTTCATTACTAAAAAGTAATGACTATCCATGGCATTAGACACATGTACAAATTTACGTTGACTCAAGTTAAATCATTAAAAAAAACATAAATATTAAAATATATTATTTTATTATTATTATTTTTTAATTATATTTAAATAAAAAATTATGATTATTGCAGCAACCTACTCACGTTAATGATCCGTCTCTTTTTTCGCTTAATGCACACATTAGGTAAATCCAAAACTTTCTTGGTATCACCTTTTTTTCCGCAGAAAAAATTCATAGCTATATTACTTAAAACACATTTACATTTTTCAGATACCTACATGTATGATCATGAGCATATCAAAGTTTAGAAAATCCAAACTAAAAACAGAAAATTACATCATCATACTTCAAAGAAGCATATACTATCTTGCAACTTCATCAAAAAAGAGTAATATCTCTTATTTTGGTATGCAAAGAAAAAACTCCTTGTATTAATTTCCAGACATTTTTAGCTGCCAGTGCACTTAAGAATAGTCTTTGGCAGAGACAAATCCTGCCACTTTATCCATATCATACCGTTAGTTTCAGAATTAGTAGACCAAAGAAACTTAGAGCACATTTTCCTTATCCTTTCTAAAACCCCAAGCAAGATCTAGAAAGTCATCCAGTACACTATATTGACTCCAATACTGAATTTACCAGGACCAGTTTCCCTCCTTTAGAGAGCCATCTGTGACTCCAATTCAGGATTCTAGTTTCACATTTGACAATAAGCCAATCCCAATCCTTTATATATTAGGCCAAAGGATTCAATCTAAACCCCAAGTACTTTAGGCCTATGTCCAACTGAGAAATATGGTAAGGGAATAGTCGGCTAATAATTAGATCTTCTTGTTCATCCATACCTAAAATCAGTAAAGACGATTTACCACTATTTACCTTCATCCTCATTGCTAGGCGAAAAATCTGTATTATCTCATTGTTTTTCCTTAAATCATGTAAAGAACCACTAGAAAATAAAAGTATATAATAAACCAATAAAATGTGGGTGATTGATATGTTACCCCCAGCCTTATAGTTTTTACTTTTAACAATGTGTAAACCCTTCTGGGATACACCTATTTCCTCATGGATAGATATTTAGGGAGAAACCCAAATTGCTCGTCAAAAATGTATTCACTAAGGACTTTCTTAATTCTGGTAGAAATTACTTTTGAGATAATATTATAAGTACAATAGCATAGAGATATTGGCCCATACTCCTCAAAGCATACCAGAGCATCAGATTTTAGGATTAGGGCTAGAAAAGTAGAGTTAAAGACTGCAGGAACTTTCCCACTGGCTTTGGATTCTTCGATCACCTTGAGAAGGTGAAGTGCCAAAAAATCAAAAAGGCCTAAAAAGAATTCTACTAGAAAACCATCCAGCCCGGGGATTCTATCCTTTTTTAATAGAGACATGATAACTTTTAATTCATCCAAAGATTTCTTCCATTAAAAATTTATTATACTCCTCGGAAATAGAAGAAGGAAAAAATTGAGCAATCTTCATAATATTAGATAACAGAACATTCCCATCATATCGAAAAATATTATGAAAGTGCAAAATACTTTCCTGTGAGATATATTCGAAACCTTCAAATTATTCACCTGTGTCCGTTGTAATATTCCAAATAGAATTGATGTTTTTCATGTAGTAAGTGAAATGATAAAAAAAAATGAACTTTCATCACCACTTGCTAACCAAACTGCCCTGCTTTTCATTCTCAAATCAGAATCCCTAGAAAGTAATATTTTTCTCCTTCTAACTTCCAAAACTTCTACTTCTTTTTTTGAATCTTCGGTCATAAAACCAAAACCCATCTCTTTAAACTTCTCTACCAATCTCATTTCAATTTCCTTCAGTTCTTGATCTTCCTGGTCTTTTCTCCTTTTTGACCAGTCCATAGTTGTTTCTTTTTCCTTTTTTAATTTTTTAGCAAAATGAGAAGATGTTGATTCCTCGGATTTCTCATCTTGGATAATCCATCCCTCTGTTTGTAACTTTACAAATCTTCATCATGTAAACAATTTGGATTGAATTTGAAAGGGCAAGATGGTATTTTACTTCCTCCAAAAATTTCAAGAAAGATAGGTAAGTGGTCATAATCTCCACCAGTTCCAACCCACTGTTTAAGTCTAAACGATTTCTCCAGTGAGTCTACAAAAAGAAGGAACCTATCTAAACGTTTTGCAATTCTTTCATTCCCAACTCGTTTATTAGTCCAAGTAGGATTCATTTTAACCAACCCAATATCTATAAGTCAATTCTCTTCTAAACAATTTAAGAAATAATCAGATAAAGTGTCTAAATGAGCTGATGGACCCCAAACTTTTGAAAGACCCATAGTAAAAATTAAATCCCCTCCCAAAATTGCATTATGTGTATTTAATCATGACTTTGAGAAAACAATATCCCATAACTTAATTCTATCCATTTACAACCCATACAAATTCACAAATAAAAATTCCCCTCCTAGATCAAAGGAATGAAGATATATTCCAATCCCAGATTCCATAGCCCATGAATTAGTTAGTTTCATGCTGTTTCTATTCCCTCCAGTCATGACGCCTCCATATTTTCCTTTCGAGTCTATGAACTCAAAACACCAGCCTGCAAATAATTTTTGAAACTCTATCGCAATGCCCAAACCTTCATTCATTAACTCTTGAAAAAAAACCACATCAATTCTATGGTCTTCAATTATCCTATTAATAGCTATATTTTTGGGTAGACTAGCCAAACCCCTACAATTTAAGTTCATAATCAAAATCTATAAACCTTATCCTAGGAACCCGTTGCTCTAAGTGCCCAATTAAGATTTCTTTGTGTGTATTCTATCCCCAAATTGCCCGATTTCTCTTTTCCTATCTTAAACCCTGCACTTCAGCCTCTTAGTTTCCTCATATACCCTTCATAATTCAGATCCCCTTCAATAATACCTTCTCTGTTTTCCAATTTATCTCCCAGCTTAAATCGTAGGTTATAGCTATGTTCTACTTCCATTAAAACAAGATACTTCTGTGGACTCTCTAAACAGGGGGTTTTAAAGTCCAGATTCTCTGCTATAATACTCAAATTTCCAGAGAAGGACTCTCTATGTTATGTTACAGAAATTTGAAAAATTATTATCCATAATAGGTATCTCATTAATCATATTAGAACTTAGGAAACTGTGTTCAGATCTTGTAGAAATGGCAGAATATAAAGGTTCCAAAACCTTACTCGTTAGTGATTCAAGAGACAAGGAAACAACTTCCAAATCCTTTCTCGGACTCTTTTCAGAGATCTTGGTTCCTTCCAGTTCCCACAAAAGACTTTCCTGAAAGGCCCCTTTATCCTTACGCTCTAGGACAGTCCTTGAAAATTGTCATTGGCCTTCATGCTGGGTATGTCCTCTTGTCTGGAGTAAGGGTTTTCACAAGACAAGCACATCATTTCCAAGACCAAGCTAGAGTTCAATACTGAGTTCTCAATCTGTATCTGACTATCCGAAATAACCCCAATTTCATCAAGACCTAAAGAAAACTTATGAACACCATGCTTCTTGTTGGATTGTAGCATGGGGCTAGTACTGAGATTTTCAATAATTGTAGAAATACCAGGAGAAACAAACTTCCCATAGATTGGTTTCTTTCATTCACATTTTTTTCTTCTAATGGATAACTTGCATTCCCTTTCCACATGGCCATGTGAATGACACCGATTACACTTAAACGGTATACCCTGATAATCCGACGGTTGGGAAAAAGAAATATCACCTTTATTAATTGTGATAGCATCAACTAACCCTTCTCATAAATCTAGATTAACTAAGATTTTCCCCAAATAGAAAACGCCTAACTCTTCATAAGATAAGTCTGGTTCCACAAAGGAACCTAAGGAGTTCCCCACATCTTTAAAAAACTATTTAGACCAAAATTGGAAGGGCGAATTCGGTAGATTGACCCAGATAGGTATTGTATCATACCTTTCAGTTCTTGGATCAAAAAGTGGTGTCCATCTTTTGACTAAAAGAGCCGCAGAATCCCACTTCCAATTTCCAGCAAGAACAAAGGTTGTATCCTTCACTGAAGAAAATCTAAACGTGATCCATCCGCGCGGAAGAACACAAACATTAGGGTTTGTATCCACCACATTGTTGCAAACCTTCTCTGATCAGATATTTAAACTAGATTCCTTAACTCTTATGCCTGTAAATATTCCTAACAGAGTCATTTCATTAGTAAGTAAAATCTCATTTAAAGTTATGTATTCTCCTAGAACCAAGTTAATTAGTTTGATCTTCTTCGAAACCACCTTAACTTTCTTTCTTTTCCTTCTAGATTTGATCTTCTCAATATCTACACTTAATGGTTCTTTTAACAGGTTTAAATCAAAGGTTTCTTTAGATTCCTGGTATCTCCTGTCCAAGGGTTCTTGTAGATCTCTATGTGGATCAATAGAAGCATATGTCACACTAGTAATTCCATTATCGCTTACCTCTAAAACCTCCTAGGTGTGTTTCTTGGAGTTCACCAAATCTCCATCTTCAAGAAACATCTGTCCTTCTTGACACCACTTGTCATAGCTAAATAACCTCGATTTACCGCCATATTTAGGTGGGGTTCTGGCTATAATTTTAGACTTCCTTAGGTCCATTAGTACTAGTAAAACAAGACAAAAACCTCAAGAGGGAACGGTTAATCAATGTTCTGATATGTTCATCTTTCAGAGATAAAATCAGTCAAATCATACCTATAGAGAATTAATTCACCAACTCCCTGCTAGTAACCCTTCAGATCACTTCGAACAACTTCAACTCCATTCGTCTTTTTTGAACCAATTCGAGGAAGTCATAAAAAGTGGTATCACTTAGCCTTTAGGGTTTTTCCTTCAATAATTTGAGTGATCGGCACATTTGTCATTAAAAATGTTCTATTATTGTGATGGGGAAGATGCCATTAATAATATTTCCCACTTGGTGCATTTCCTCCCCCTCGTGCATTTCAGGGTCAAAGATCTGTTGTTGAATGGAAGTAACAACAACTACATCACCACTTTTTCCAAGTCCTACATGTGACTATGTTGTGAGAGCAATGCTCATGATAGGAGGAGGATGCAATGCTGAAATCCCTTACGTATGATCATGGATTCTATGTCTTGTCGTCATACTGTAAATGCGAAAATTATCTCCTTAAGAAGGAGACATTTAACATTCACCAATTGGTTAGTTGTTTAATGTAGGAGAAAGGGAGAATGAGTAATAAATGCATAAGGAAAATAGTATAGAATATATATATATATATATATATATATATAGAGATATATCTATATATATCAATTGAAGGTGTAGGAGTAATGTGAGAAGAGTCAAAAGAAGTACAGATTTCACCATGATTAATATATAACTCACCACAAATTCTAATTGTATGTTGGAGATAGAGTCTAGCTCTCAATAAAGTGTGGTTGTATGGAGCAATGAAGAAGTTGAATCCATTGAGATATGCACCATTTGAAATCACTATGACAACATATTCAAGTTGAGCTTACCTTTATACATGGGATGCATTCAATGGTCCATTTGGAGAAAGTCCATTTGTATGAATTGTTCCTCTTAAATGGGGAAATAAGAAGATAAATTGGAGTAGGATATAATGTTGTAGAAGAAAGTTCAAACCGATCATAACTTGGTCAACAATAGCTATGGGAAATTGCACTTAAAGCACAATTACTAGGGAAAGCAAAGTTGAAAGTAACAAAATTCCTAAAGTGTTCCCTCATTAGTTTCCAATGGGTTTTGGGACCAAAATCCTTCCATTGAGGTGAGATCCAAATGGACCAATGAAAACAAAAAATAGCATTGCAAGATAAATGATCCAATGCTCAAATTGTAGATCAATGTTTTGAGATGAAGTAATGTGGTTATGCTCATTGTTGAGAGAGTAATCTTGCATGGAAACAAGGGGTTTTAGAAACAATTTTGAAATAACATTATAACGTTGCTGGTGTAGAGGAACCCATGGTCCTAAACCAAACCCATAGAGACCACATACCAAACTAGCAAAGTTTAGCTCAAGAAGCCACACGAAAATTCAACATTGGACACATGAATGGGTGTGTGATTCATTATGTGGAGGGGAGTCAAACTACTTCCAATCTCACCATTAAATCACTTCATAATTAATGGTGTATGCACATCATCAACATAGTCAAGGTTGTTAAACGTTGAGTTATCCCATTTGTCCAATCTAACTTAGATCAAAGGCTGTTGTTTTTTTTGTAACTAGGGGAATCAACAACTAGGATGGGTTGGTACTCATGTGACACGGGGTCCAAAGGTCCAATTCCGTCCACTACCACTATACTCCTAGGTGCACCCACATAACCCGCAAGCATGGGGCATGGGTAAGGCGGGGTGATTTGAACTCGTGACTTCCATTTACAACATTTCCTTCCTATCAAGTGAATCCTCGATTGAGCCACACCCGTGCGGGCATATCAAAGGCTCTTGTTAACATGAAGGTATTGAGTAAGTTATTTCACATAGCAAAGCTGAAATACCTTACATATGATCAAGAACTATATGCCCCCAAACAAGTATAAGAAACAAGTAAATGGAAACAATACTTGTCAAGGAAGGAAACATTGATTCATACAACACCAACCAATGTGGTTGCTTAAGGGTAGGAGAACAAGAATAAGAAAGAAATGCATGAGGAAAATAGAACAAATTAATTCATAGATAGGAATGTGCAAATTTGTTTGAAGGTGTAGGAGCAATTCAAGAGTCAAGAGAAGTAATAACTTAAACATGATCAACATAGGACTGACAACAAATTCTATGATGGAAATCAAGTTTGGCTCTTAGTATGTAGTGATTATTAGGAAAAACCAAGAAGTTGATGTTGTTGAGATATGGACCATTTGAAATAATTATGTAAGTGCAACACATTCATGATGAACATACCTCCATATTGGAAATATATTCATGGTCAATGTGGAGAACATGCACTTGTACGAATCATCCTTGTTAAATGGAGAAGAATAAAAAAACGAAAATTTCACACCAAATACACTTGAAGAATTAGAGAATACAATGTTGTTGTAAAAGAAGTTTTGAACCACTCCTAAAAGTTAATAAGAACTACAAGAAATTGTACTAAAAGCACAATTACCAAAATACACAATAATATAACTAACAAAATTTCTAAAATGTTGCCTCATTCCTTCAAATAAGGTTCCTTCCAATAAAGTTGGGATCAAAAACCTTCCATTTAAGATATGTGATTTGAAAGGACAAATGAATAAAATGACATTGTAAGGTGAAAGTTCCAATAGTCTTTGAATTATATTAAATTATTATTACTATTTGAATCGAATAGTTTAATATTAAATTATATTAAAATTAATGCTGGTTCTTTTTTTTCCATAAAAAAATTTAACTTACTATTAATAATGCGAAATAGTAATATAGAACCAATTGTCAATAGGTGGTAGTCCAGTAATGTATCTATGTCATCCCCCATGTGGTCATATACAAGACCAAAACCGTGGCTGTAATAACAAATGGCCAATATTGCCAATATAAATAGTCCCAAAGTTCACATAAATTACCAATGTTTGACAGGGTAGCCTTGAAATACCAGCATATTCCCCACATAAACCAAATATCCAGAATGGTATGTGACAGTCAAGAGGCCTCGCGGCCAGAGAGCCCAGCTTGTCTTGTGTTGTCGATCATCCAAACCGGCCATCACAAACCGAGGTCACAGAATAGTACCTGATCCATATATGGATCGCATGTTAACACAAAAAAATATATGCCGCAAAAAGATAGGATAATACCAACAAGAAGTTGGTGGCTGTACCTCTCAAGAACCTACACATAGTAATATGATGATAGAAATATGTTATATCCGCATATAATAAAGGAAATAGATACAATCAAAACTGTATGCAAATCAAAACCAAGACAAGTGGTAGGATCCCTGTGTAAAAAGAAGCTCATTCCGCCATTCCTCCCATATGACGAGCCCCGTTGGAGAGTTTAATGCCAATTTAGAAAGAGTATCTGCCTCAGTATTCACTTCTCTGTATACATGGGAGAAATGAGCATGATCAAAATCAAGGATTAACTTCCGAGCTGCTGCCATCCAATATGAGAGAAGTAGGACATTGAGTGTCGAGGATCCATTTACCCATGCAATAATAGACTGAGAATCACCCATCACCACGAGTGAAGTGATCAGCTTGAAGCGAGCAAAATGTAGTAAAAGCCAAAGGGCACATAATACCGGTTCTATCAAGTGCTGGAAATCAAATCTTTTTAGTGAAACCTTTACAAATTTAAATGTAAAGAAAAAACCTTAAATTATTATTATCATAATTTAAATTAAATTAAATAATTTTAAATGTACCTCCACATGCAAACTTTAAAAGTAGATTTGAAATTTTAGTCCTTTTAATTTATAATCATATGACCCATCTCGTCAATGGCTAAGTGTCGAAGCATCGGTTAAACATTGTATTAAATCCTATGCTTTTATTATTCATAATCCATCGTAATTAAAAGATTTGCACTCACGTTGGTCTGATAATCAGTGTCACGGAGACAGCTTTTCCTAGCATACCATCTATGTAAACAAAGCATGCCCTAACACATATCAGCACCCACGAGGCTAGTACACAGTAATTTCCTGTGAGCCTTTGTTCGCATTACTCTATGGGTTTCCCCTTTATGATTTGAGTCTTTATGATTTGAGTGATCACTGATAACAAAAATATGGAACATTTAAGGTTGTGTTGATGCCTGTATTAATGGTAGTTTTTGCTTTCTGTATTTTCATCTTCTTGATTTGTTTGTGGATACAGTTCACAACAATGAATGAAGTGATGACCATAATTATTATTTTCTATCTAATTAAAAATAAATAAAGATTCGTCATTTAATTTTCTTAGTATTATTATTTAATTTTTTTTTATCATTTTCTAAATTAAAATTGATCACCTCCTTATAATATTTTTATTTTCTTATATCTTTTAATTTTTTATAGTACCACATCTTCTTCTTAAATTTAGATGTAATAAAGCTTTTAATATTATCACTATTATGCAGAGTGACCTCTTTCTCTTTTGAGTAGAGCATGAAGCAATCTTAGGAAGTGTGGCTCTATGAAAAGGATATGATATGCTTTATCATTTACTCAAACTTTCTTCCTGACTCTTTAAAAATGCTCCAGCCCCAAACATCACAACCATATATGATAACAGAAGTAACCAGAGTCTTGAAAAATAGTTTCTTCTTAACCCAAACCCATAAATCTATTATTTTCAAGTCCATAATAAACTTTACATACTCCATTGATAATTTTGTTAATGTTATAGTTCTAATTGCTAAATATGTGTATAAAATTATTATGTTATAGTTATATGATAAAAAACAATTCCTAAATATGTGTATAAAATTACTACATCACCAAGCTTCCGTAGGCCAACAACATTTAGTACAATGGAATCAACTTTGTCCATGGCTTAGTACAATGGAATCAACTAATAGGTCGAAACACAGGCAACAATGTATAGCAGGGCCAGGTAGAGTTAGGTGTTCACGGGCAACGAAATGCGGTGGTCCTTGTGCAATACAACTGGCTCAGGTCACCCCGTGAACACAAACAAACAGAGAGAACCATCACGGATGACCTAATACCAACTACTACCGACCAGAAAAATGCATCACGTGCGGCTGCCAGGCTCGTATTTTCAAGTTTCAACGTTACCATCAACGTTCCAGGAATCGATCTCGAATGTCTTTCACTCTAAAAATATTCAGACATTCCAACTGTAATGTTTGTCACAATCTTTTCAACCTCACAATAAATATTCGAATTGTATTTTTTTTTCCAGTTTTGAACGTTACCAAGTAGTCTGAGGTCAAAACCCAGATGTAATATTTTTTTCAATCATTTGAATTACCTGTGCCAAGATTCGAACGGATCATTCATAAAACCAGTGAGCTTGCGCCCGATCTCAACCAAAATCTTATGTCATTGTAATTTTTTTTCACACCTACTTAATTCTTTATTAAAAACAATAAATTCTATGACATCAATGAAAACCTTTACTATTAAAATTTTTCCATTTTTTTTAAATTAAATTTTACATTATATTTTCACAAAATTTACATATACATATAAGAAAAATCTCCACTTGAGAAAGTGTTAAGGCAGAGAATTTGGTCATAAACAAAAACACTACATGAACTTCTATTTAAAGAATTCGGCTTCAAAATCGGAATTTGGAGTATTTGTTGGACAGCTGATTTAATTCGTTGAAAACCGCAGATTTTCAAGCCATTCCACATGATGGCCGCACAAAGAGGATACAGGACGGGTAAATCGGCTGGAATTGTAAAGTCTGCGGTGAATTCAATAAAAATTGGTTTTTTATTTTTATTTTTTTTATTTTTTATTTATTTTGGCAGCCCATCGGTAAACCCTACCTTGAATAGTGCGAGTGTGAGGCCGCTTGACTCATGAGCAGAGGGCACTAGCAGGCTACCGTTGCACCTACTGATAAAGTTTGCAACGCACAGATAATAGAGCAGAAACATAAACCGGCATATTGATTGCCTTCTCCGTATTAAGCACACATATATATAGTACAAATGACCTAATTCAACTAACTTAGGACCATTGACTCAACTAACTAACCAACTTCGGACCATTGGGATTACAACTCTTAACACACCCCCTTAATCTCAAGTGGAATGGTGTGGTTAGCCCTATCAATGACTAAGTGTTGTGCCTACTGGTCTATGTCTCAACTAGGCATACATTTCATTCAAATAAACTTAAGCTTTACTTTCTTCCTTGATGTTTACTTGGACTACTTCTTCTTTGTCTTCTTGAACTTGATGCTAAGTAGGTGTTCTTCAGCATCTTCTTTGTCTTCTACACAATAGCCAGTGTTATTGCTTTTCATTGGTCCTGGAATATAGTGCAAGTCTTCTTCTTCTTCTGTTTCAACATATTGTATGTTGCTGTCCATTTTACCTGCACACTTAAAATATTTGTCAGAAAAAATATGAATAAATTTTAGCTCTTCTTGGAGATCATTCATATCTTCCTCTTCTCTTGTTTCAACAGCGGCTACATCATAATTAACTGTTGCGTCTTGTGCACAATGTGCATCTTTCACTGCTTCCTCAAAAATTGTGGGCTGACAGGAAAACATAGCATACTCATACTGCTCATCAATAATGGGAGTCTGCTCATATAGCTCCCTCAAACTTCTGGTTTTCTAGTTCTTTGATGAACTCTCCGCTGGTGCAACTTCTATGCTACTATCAACTGTCTCTTTCTCTAAGAGACTTTCACTGCTGTTACCAACTGTCTCTTTCTCTGAGAGACTATTACTCAAGTCACTAGGGACTTCTACATTGACAGGTTTGATTTCACTGTCATTAGCAACTAGATCTAGATCAACGAGCTTTGTTGAGCTTACTTGGTCTTTGGCTGCATCATAAACACAGTCTTCTTGGATGTCTTCCACTTCACTGTGGGATTCCTGGTGCTTTGCATGGCTTGCAAAGTCAACTGGTTCCTCTTCACTGAACTCTGCTTGATCTTCTTCTGGTTCCTCTTCACTAAACTCTGCTTTAAATATATCCCAAGCTTCTTTGGGAGTAGAAGCGTCTGAAATGTTATGAAAGATGTAATAGTCTATACCATTTTGTATGATACTTAAGGCAACAACTTGCCTTCTTTCCTTTTGATACTCTGTCAAATTCTCAAATGCAACTAGATCTATAGGATCATTCTCATCTACAAAATGCCACAAATCTTGTGACCTTAACAGATCCCTAATTTTCAATGACCATAAATCATAATTATCTCCATCAAAGGTTTTCCATGAACCTATTGAGGTTAACAGATTTCTTACCCCTTCGATTTCTTCTGGTAGCTCTTCTAGCACCATCTTCAAGATTCAATCTTCTTGGTCGTTCCTTCTTCGGTATCAGCGATCTTTCAGTCTTCAAATCTGCTCTGCCCTTTTTCTACAGAGGGTCTTCTTGGATCGATCTCTACAAGACTCAATCTGCGTCAATCAAAGCTGGAACGTTGTCTAATATTTTGGCTCAGCATCAACAATATTTCTCTTTAAAAAACTAGATCTGCTCCGAGATCTGGCCATTCAGCATTATATCTGAGATCGGCTTCATGTTCATGCTTTCCATGGAGTATGACAGCTGTTAAAATGATCGTCGCACTTTACTAACTGACACAATGCGTTGATGGGGTGCGGCGAACAAAATCCTATAAGTCCAAGGCTTGTCATTGCACTTTTCCACTGGGCAAGCTTGCGACGATCGTCGCAGCTTGTCCTTAGCCAAGGTGCGACGTCGTGTCACTTTTCCTTCAAGTAAGGTGCAATACCGTCACACTTTTCCTTCAGGCAGGGTGCGACAGCCTCCCTTCAGGGCCGAAATTTATTTTTTTTTTCGCAAAAAAAAAAAAAAAACAATTCGTGGGAAAAAAAATGTTACCTTGTCGTGACCCGAGTGTTTCTCTCCGTCTGTGCTGCAACTTCCAACCGTGTGTGTGTGCTCTCCAACTTCTGAAAAGGATTACCCAAAAAACAAGATCGAAGGATCAGGCCATCAGCTCTGATATGCTTTCCACTATGTGAAAAGGCTTACCCAACAGCAACAGGTATGGATCATGCCATACGCTCTGATACCATGATAAAGTTTGCAACGCATAGAGAATAGAGCAGAAACATAAACGGGCATATTGATTGCCTTTTCATTATTAAGCACACATATATATAGTTTAGCATAAGACCAACACCACTGACTAATACTATGGGCCAGTGTAAACCATGGGTCAACAAATGACCTAACTCAACTAACTTAGGACCATTGACTCAACTAACTAACCAACTTAGGACCTTTGAGATTACAACTCTTAACACCTACGACCCACTGGCCACAGGATAGCCACAAGACGACTGTGCGAAGAGAAAACCGGACACGTAGCAGGACCACCTACTAGGGTTAATGACTATTCAAAATATAAAAAATAAGTTTATTTCTAACAATGATTATAGGGAAAAAGCATAAATTAAGCTCGAAGGCATCGAAATATAAAAAATAAGTTTATTACTAAGTACAATAATATAAAATAATGTAAAGAGGATATCAAATTTAAAGAAATAGAAAATAATGTAATTTATTTTAAAAAGTTATGTGAAAATTTTATATATTTTTTAATTTCCAAATTTTATAGTCTTTACAACTTAATGCTGAATTTTATGGCCAAATTTTTTATTGCCATTTTTTTTTTGTCGAATTTCAACGTCCTCGAATGCGAACACGAACTTGAACCAGGTGACTCTCGATAAGAGAGACCATGCCAAAACGTAGAGATGTGAGGGAGGAGTCGCTTGTTGGGCCTGGCCCAAGTGGGGCAATTTTGAACAAGGATTTTTGGAACTGCAAAGCTGAGCGCAGTTCAACATAAATACTTTTTTGTACAAGTTTTGGGATGCTACGGAGTTGCACGCAGCGCAGTGCCGGAATAGCTGCGAAGATCGGTGTTGCGAGGATGCAGTGTCGGGAAGTGTCTAGTCTACAGGGATCCAGCAGGGTAGAGTGTTGGACGAGAAAGATGGAACGTGTTTCGGGTAGACCGTTGGCGGTCTATTTTTCGTAAAGATGCTCCAAGAGTGCCCAAGCGGTGGGTAGGAGCGGATCGGGAAGAAGGCGACTGACCGCACACGCAAAAGATACCACTACCTGAACCAGTCGCACGAGGCCGTTAGAGGAAGAACGGCTCGGCGAAAGCGACCTATTGGCAC
Source organism: Larix kaempferi (assembly GCA_027924585.1). NCBI lineage: Eukaryota > Viridiplantae > Streptophyta > Pinopsida > Pinales > Pinaceae > Larix > Larix kaempferi. Next base: position 449,737 of record BSBM01001510.1, read on the forward strand.
ACATGCAACAGGAAGGCCGATAGAGATGTGGGCATGCACGAAGGGTAGGCCACGATGGAAGATTCACTACCAAGGGCCAGCTAGCTCGATGAGTTGGAAATTGTAACCGTTTTTGTAAACCTAAGGGTTTTGGGCTTGCGGATTGTAAAGACATGACCTATGGGCATGATCTATAAATAAGGCACGATTTTGTAAGGGAAGGGTTGCTCTTCATTTTGATTAGTATTGATTATTGTAGAATCTTAAGCTTGAAAGCCATTGTAAAGACTCTGCAGATGAGTGCACAGAGACCTATCTGAGAGAGAAGAGAGTCTGCAGCTGAGTGTGCAGACTAAGAACGGTTGTACCCTTCCCAAAAATATCAATATTAATAACTGTTCTTGTGGACGTAGCCTCCATCGAGGGGGTGAACCACATTAAATCTTGTGTAGTGTGATTGATTGTGTTGGTGTATTTGTTCATTTGCTTAGCATGGATGTTTGATGCCGCAATTATCTGTAATGTGATTGCTTTTATATGTATTCGCCGCAGGAAATGATGGGAATAATATGTTAAGTAATGCCTGTATGGATGAATGTTAAGTATTCAGCTCGCCTAAGTCTTTGAATGCATGAATCTGTGGATAATCACATAGTTAAGCACTGGTTCTGAGCATAGTGTTGGAACACACAGTATTGTGTATTTTGTTCAATTATATACGCTATAAAGATAGTAGCTAAGTGTTGATGAATGGATCGAGATTGTTAAGTAAGGATTGATTAGAGTTGATCAAGTCCTGAAGTAGCTGCGCGGTCTAGTTAATGCACCGACCCATCTTGAGTGCTGCGAGGTATGCTGTTAATAGATTATCGTCGTAACGCGAAGCAATTCTAACATTGCACAGTCAATTGTCTACAGTAAGAGCCCCTTATCGCGTTGTCCGTCAGTTGCTGTAAACACTTGCATCACCAGGTTGTGGAAACCTGATTCTGCAACCACCCCCTGAGCTTCGCCTCGGGTGAGACCTCAAACTGTTCGCAGTCTGTTGCCGAAAGGGCTGTTGAATAGGATTTTTGTTGGTTCCGTGAACCGCGAAGTACCTGGGTTTACACTGGAAACCTCTAGCTCAGTTAAATACGCCAAAAAATGGTTTTGTTGCTCAACTAAGACCAGTGATGTGATAGTGTATTTGGAAAAGTAATGTGTGAAGAAGAATACCAGTTCCCGTTGGGTTCAGACAATTAGCATCCCGAAAAGAAAGAGATCTGGGACTGGTGTGACAAGACTGTAAAATATTTTGCAAATAAAGAGAACAGACACCCGCGTTTATCTGACGTAGCGTGGATGAACAAATATTTGTGGTGAGATATTCTGGCCTTCGTTTGGAAATGAGCTGCACGAGTGGATATCGCGACTCGCAGAGAAGAAAACTTGTTTTCAAGGGGGAGTACCTACAGAGTGGACTCCAAAGCTCACAGCGCAGCTCAAAGCAATAGACAGCCCACTGTCGCGAGTAGTCGACTTCTGGGTTGATAGCATACTCGAAGGATTTGTAACCAAGTTTGTTGTAGACACGCTGAAGTCCTACAGTCAAGCTGAAGCATACTTTTTCGAAGGATTCAGAGGTAAGTACCTGAACAATCTTAGTCTATATATTAAAATGCTTTTAGCTGAGAAAGACGTTTTAAGAATGCAGTAATATTTTTGAATCTGTCATGGTAGAAAGTATATATAGTGACTCTGATGAAGATACCCATAATCTGAGAAGCGGAAAGAGATATAAATTTAATAAAGAAAAGAATCCTGGAGGACCTGGACTCTGCGTCGATACCGAACTCCCATGTGACCTTAACAATCAGACCGCGCTGTCATTAGCCACTATCCACCCTATTACACCTCAGAACCCGCCGGTTACTAATACCGTGCAACCCCTACCTCAGAATCAACCCGTTGCGAGTGTAGCGCAACCCAGTCCGCATAACGTCAATACTGGTAACACCACAAGAGTAGGTGCTCAGACCATTCCAACGTAGACTATTCCAATTCAGAATACCCAACCTCAGAATATTCCGCAGAGTAGTATCCCTAACACCATTCTGATTACCCCATTTACTTTCACCACGGAGATAGTCAGCACTACTCAAAGCGCTGCACAACCAAGAAGGAGGATGGCAGATAATGATATAAAACTGCCGATATTCAAAGGAACGGGTCTAGAAGACCCTGATCAGCACTGGTTTCTATGTGAAGCTGTATGGAGTGTAAAGAAGATCCAGGATGATGCTGTGAAGAGAGCGCAGCTCATCACCACTTTCAGAGACCGCGCCTTACATTGGTTTATGAAATATTCTCAGGCACAGCCGAGAACCCTAACATAAATTAAGGTTGTGCTCGCCGCAGAGTTTAAGAAGCCGAAATCAGAATCGTAGTGCATAACAAAATTAAAGGAAATCAAGCAGAAACCTACCGAAATGGTCTGGGAATTTGACCAAAACTTTAAGACATTGTTGGATCAAGTGAGCTTTGAGATAGCTCCGCAACAGCATAAGGAGTGGTTCATCGTTGCGTTGTTTCCCCACATCAGACAACCATTGATGCAGCAAAAGGTTGCGTCGCAGGCAGAGACCTTGGAGATCACAATGAAGTTGGATGCTTCATCCATTGGAGAGAGTAGTTCTAGGATGTCACAAATACAGAACTAGCTGACTACCTTGACATTAGAATTGCAAGGTATGAAAAATGGAAAGGAGTACAGATATGAACACATATGCGAAGCTTGGTGCACAGGATGCAAAGGAGAGGGCCACACCAGAGAACATTGCCCTCTATTTCAAGATTATCTTGACAGTGGCGCACCAAACCCAATGAATATGAATCACAATCAGGCGCCATGGTGTGAAATCTACAGAAGCAGAGGACACAGCCCTGAGGACTATTATGTCATACAGAAATACGTAAAGACACCTAAGAGCTTGTACTATAATTTATGTAAATTAGTTGGACATGACAAATCCAACTATCGCGCATATGAGCTCATGAATGAAAGAAAGCGAGATATGGAAATGATGCGAGGTGCTGGAATGTACCGCGTCCAAGAGGAAAATCAGCCGAAACAAGAGAACACCCACTATGAACAGGGAGGATATAGAGGCCGTGGTGGTGGATACCACGGGAGAGGAAGAAATGCTAGCCCGGTGCAAGGAAAAGGCCACGACCAGGTAATCTGTTATAACTGTGGCCAACCAGGTCACGTGTCTAGAGATTGTACCAACCCATGCACTACATGTAATTATTGTAAATCATTTGAGCATGTTATTGAAGACTGTCATGTGCTTGAGGTAGAAATGCAGAAACGAAGGAGGACAGAACCACCGAATCCCAACATTCAATTGATCGCAGCAGAGAGAAGAAATGCAGATCCAAGTGTAAACATGGTAACACGCAGTGGCGCTGATACAGGAAGAGATGGAGGCACAGAAGCTTCAACTTCTGGAACGTGTGATCCTAAGTAGAATTCTGGTGAACCGGTATGGATTAGAAAAGCCCCTAGGAAAGCACCGGGTCTAGACTTACAGAAAAATAAGGGAGCATTTGAGGAAGCGCGGGACATGTTCAGAACACCGCCACCCGGCTCCCCGAGAACCCAGTTGCGCAGTGAAGTGATGCAAAGAGAGGGTCTGCCAAGGACATATGATCAGACGAGCACTGTAATAGATACAAGGACCTCTGTTGCGCAATTCCTACGAAGGTGCATGAAATTATTGAAGAGCACAGATGCTTTCATGGAATTTGAAAAGCTACTGAGGCAGTATGAGCCAAACAACGAAAAGGGGGCCTCCCATGGCGCAGTCCATAATATTAGGAGTCCTAAAAGAACAGGAAGGGAAATGAGGCTCACTACGCAGATTGGGGACTATGATATGCATGAGATCATCCTTGATCTTGGTTCCGAAGCAAATGTCTTGACCAAGTAGACATGGCATCAAATGGGCAAACCAAAGTTACAGTGGTCACCTCTATAGTTAAGAATGTCTAATCAAGGGATAGTTATACCTTTGGGGAGGTTACCCAACACCATTGTTGACATTGATGGAGTGCGCAGCTATGCAAATTTCGAAGTGATTGAAATCGTGGATGACAGCCATCCTTATCTAGCACTCCTGGGTATCGATTGGGCCATGACTAACTCTGCTATCAATGATTTGAAGACTATGAAAATGATATTTGAAGGCAACAGTATCATGGTCATCACGCCATTGGACCCTTCGCAGGGGAAACGATACGTTGAACCGATTCAAGAGGAATCCAGAGCCCAAGACTTGGACCGTACTTACAAGATTCCGACCAATGTTGCTGACTATATTAATCCAACTGTCGATGGCACACTCAGTTGGAGCTGTGATAGCTCTTGCATTTTAGATTCTGATGCAGGATTGGAAAACTGGCAAAGCAGATTACATGAAGTATCTGCCAGAAAATGTGCGTGGATCGCGAAGTCATTGCGCTGGATTGGAAAGGAGGTAAGCCCAATCCCAGGATATGATGGTTTCTCTAATGTTTATTCTTTTATCAATGAGTATATTGCAGCAATTGCAGAAGAACACCACTTGCAGGCATTAGACATAGCACTGCGCGATACACCTGCCAGATGGTGGGCCGCACATAAGCAGACACTGACAACATGGGATCAATGCATAATTAAGATGCAAATCTGGTTTGCTGATAAGGTTACCCTATCATTTGAGAAATATAATGGACAGACAGATCCAAGAGAGCATATTCAGGTCTGTTTAGAAGCATGGAGGGAAAGGCCACAAACAGAATGGGTGCATCTATTTGTGCACACACTGGAAGAACCAATTCCAAAGAAGTGGTACCTAGACCTGGAGTTGCGCAGAGGCACAACGGACTAGTCTTCCCTAACTGTGAGCTTCCAACAAGATTTCAGTTTTGAAGATGAACATCTGAGCATCAATGATGCATTGCAGGTTCTTAAGGAAAAAATATTCGGACCAGACTGCACTCAGGGAAATATGACCCTAGAAGAATTCTTTGGAGAAAACAGTGTACCTGCGTGCCTACAGCCAGAATGGGAGGAGCAGCTAGAACATGCTCTTGATTGTTATAACCTCGCTGGAGAACCCGAGGATAAAGCAGATAGTGATGAGGAGGACCCGCGCAATATACACATACCTAATTCAGAGGGAACGCACGAGGTAGAAGGACCTCCACTGGAAATTCCATATATGTGTGGACCTGTGAAAACAAGAAAAGTGAACATTGGCACCAGCAAAGAGCCAAAGTTCGCAGCTATTGGAGATTATTGGGATGAAGATACAGTTGAAGAGGTCGCGGGTATATTACAGGAGTATCGAGATTGATTCCCGACCAAGTTCACAGAGATGAAAGGTATTCTGGGAGACTTAGGAGTGATGAAAATTCCTCTTAAGCCTGGCGCGAAGCCTGTGAAACAAAGACCATATAGACTGAATCCACGCTATAAAGAACGAGTTAAGGCATAACTCAATAAGATGCTCGATGCAGGGATCATTGAGCCAGTTGAAGAATCTGAGTGGATAAGCCCGATGGTTATCCAGGATAAGAAAATGAAGGGTGAGATCAGGATCTGTGTGGATCCCAGAAAGATGAATGATGCTTCAATGCATGATCCATTTCCTACACCTTTTACAGATGAAGTGCTAGACAATGTTGGAGGAAATGAAGCGTATTCTTTTACTGATGGATTCTCTGGATACCATCATATCAGCATTGATTGTGCAGATAGGCACAAGACTACTTTTGCTACAGAATGGGGGTCATTCCAGTACACAGTGATGCCTTTCGGTCTGAAGAACGCACCTGCCATATTTTCTCGAGTGGTCGTCGCAGCATTTAAAGACTTCATACATAAGTTTTTGGAGGTTTATTTTGATGATTGGACCATTTTCGGTTTACTGAAGAACCATGCCACAAACCTCAGGATGATGCTGGAAAAATGTAGACAACATCAAATCTCATTGAATCTGAAGAAATGTGTTTTCTGTGTTCCCTATGGAATTCTGTTGGGACACATTGTGTGCAAACAGGGCTTGATGGTTGATCTTGCGAAGATCGCAGTCATTGTAAACTTGCCTACACCAAATTCGGTCAAGCAGTTGCGCACTACATTGGGGCATACCGGCTATTACAGGAAATTCATAAAAGGGTATGCGCAGATAACCGCAGCTATGGAGAATCTGCTAAAGAAAGATGTACCATTCATTTGGAATGAGGACTGTGACAAAGGATTTGACACACTGAAAGAGAAGATGGTCACTGCGCCGATCCTAGTTTTTCCAGAATGGGAGAAGCCATTTCATGTACATGTTGATGCCTCATGTATAGCATTGGGCGTTTTTCTTGCTCAACCGGGAAAGGGAGGTATTGATCATCCCATTTCATTTTCCAGCAGAAAGTTATCATCCGCTGAGAAGAACTATACCATTACTGAGCGAGAAGGACTCGCTATGGTATATGCGTTGCAGAAGTTCAGGCACTACTTGCTTGGTGCGCACTTCTCCATGTTCACTAACCACTCTGCTTTGAAATACCTGGTCAATAAGCTAGTGTTAGGGGGGCGCATATTTAGATGGTTACTACTCTTTCAGGAGTACGACTTTGAAATTGTGGTTAAGCCAGGAAGGTTGAATTTGGGACCTGATCATCTGTCAAGAATTGAGTCAGGAGAGGAAACTACGAATCTGGAGGACAATCTGTCGGATGCGTAGTTGTTCGCAATACAGGTTGCCAATGACTATTATCAGGATATCATTTATTTTCTAACTACAGGGATGGCGCCTCAGGAGTTCACTACGCAGCAAAAGAAGCAGTTGGTAGTGCGCGCAGCAGACTTCACTCTAATCGCAGGTCAGCTATATAAATTGGGACCGGATGAGGTACTACGCATATGTGTATTAGAGCATGAGAAACCATTCATATTGGCTGATGCGCATTCAGTAGTCGCAGGAGGCCATTACGTAGGGAGAGAGACTGCACAAAAGACATTGCGCGCAGGGCTATGGTGGCCTACGATTCATAAAGATTCGAAGGAACATTTCCAGAGTTGCAATGTTTGTCAAAGGACAGGAAAGCCATCACACAGAGATGAAATGGCGTTAAATCCACAGTTGACATTGTAGGCCTTTGATAAATGGGCCATTGATTTTTTGAGTCCTATTAACCCACTAGGGAAAATAACTGGTGCGAGGTATATCATTACTGCTACCGTACCTCACTAGATGGGAAGAAGCGAAGCCAGTGAAAAACTGTAGCGCAGCCACAGCTGCAAAGTTTATATATGAGAACATCCTGACAAGGTTTGGATGCCCGAATATTTTGATGAGTGATCAAGGAACTCATTTTCTGAACAAGACCATTGAGGCTTTGACCGAAGAGGTCCATGTTCATCATCAGTTCAACATGCCTTATCATCCACAGGCGAATGGAATTGTTGAAGCATTTAACAAAGTGCTAGAGAATGCGCTAACCAAGATATGTAACGTCAACTGAGACGATTGGAACCTGCACATCCCATCTATATTATGGGCATACAAGACTACATGCAAGAAACTGATAGGCCATACACCTTTCAGATTGGCTTACAGGCAAGAAGCAATAATGTCGATGGAGTATATTGTTCCCAGCTTGAGAATAGTTGCATTTACATGCATGGCAGATCGCGACGTGCTGGAAGAACAACTCTTACACTTGCTTGGTCTAGAGGAGGATTGCTTCATCGCAAGCTTCCACCAACAAGTGCAGAAGGAAAGGGAAAAAGCATGGCATGATTGCCACATCAAGAATAAGTCTTTTCAGGTAGGTGATCTAGTCCTCCTGTATGATAGAAAATTCATGAAATTTCCTGGAAATTTTAAGATGCATTAGCTTGGCCCATATACTAAAATGCATATTACTAACGGTGGCACAGTTCAATTAGCCACCTTAGCTGGAGAAACCTTGCCAAGTTTGATAAATGGAAGTAGACAAAATCTTTACCACGATAGTCCAGCTTCGCAGAATTTGTGATGATGAGGTAGAAGAAACTTCTAAGTGCCAGTTACAGTTGAAATTGTACACTAGAAGCTGAAGGAATCTATACAGGATGTATAGTAAGGAAGCTGTATATACCGCGTAGCACTGTTAGAAAATGCTGCTTAAAAAAAAAGCAAAAGTGAAAAAGAAATGCTCAGTTGCGACGTTCAAAAGGCAATTGCGATGCGCAAGTGAACAAGGAAAGGAATTCAATTCAGAAGAAATAAATCAGGCACCGCAAAGTTATTGCGCAGGAGAGATCAGGACATGCCACGCAGTTCGACACAATGCTCAGAAAAATAGTCATTACAATGTCAGTTGGAAAAATAGTCGTTATATAGCCGTTGCCAGCGACTGCTTGGGCATTTAACGCATAGATAGCCATTCTGAACAAAATTTTGAAGGACAAGACCGAAGGATCCGCCGGATTTGGCCAACAGATACCTCCATTAATGCTTATCTAGCCGTTGAAGGGCGCAGAGGAGGATCAGCTACGCCTATAAAGAACACTGCATATCATCTCGTGGGTGTTACCAAACACTTAGAATTTTCTGTGAATACTTCTGTGTGAGCTATTTTCAGTAAGTCGTGTGAAAACCTTGTGAGTTTTAGCCAGTGGATGTCTGAGAGGTTTTCATCTGAAGAAGAATTCACAATTCAGGAGACAGTGTTGATTTTCAAGCACGGGGGTATTGAAGGGTTAATGAGAACCCCAGCTAAGAATATTGTCTTCGAACTAGGTCAGGGGTCAAGAAGGTCGCCAAGACACAGCCTAGTGATGGAAGATAAAGGAAAAAATACAGTACGACCAAGAACGAAGGCACCCAAGATGGGTTCCACGATGCAAAAGCCATCGGTAGCGGATAAGGAGATACCGCTGAATATGACTCAGAACTACATTTCACCACGTGCTCTGGATGCACCGGTCTTTAAGCTGATGAAAAACGCCGAGTATGATATCCCATTATCGCCAATATCAAAGCATGTGGAGGTAGACACGAATCTGCTGAGAAAAATCCCAGATTGCAAGTGGGAGGATTACGATCTGTTGGCGATACAGAAGGAGGAACCAAATGACCCGAAGTTCCCACAGTTCCAGCCTGACTAGTACATGTGCTGGAAGAAATATGCAAAGGGTGAGCTTAACTTGGTCGCTGAAAGTTGGCTGTCAGGAGTAGTCTAGTCTAGGCTACTCAACCTACTCAGGCTCCCACATTTTGATAGAACTCCGGAATTGAACGCGGTAGTAAGAACGTTGATGGCACGAATGCATCAGGGCTATTTGTGGCTGGACCGCAATGTGGACCTAAACATTGATCTAATCCACCGTATCACAGGCTTGAGCAAGAGGGGTAAAGATCCCAAACAATTCTTCCAAGGAAAGAGAAAGGATAGAGAAGCTGTGGCCATGCTGAAGAAAAACTAGGTTGTCATTAAAGGGAAGAGGGGTTTTCAAATAGAAGACATTGAGAATAGGGCGACGAAGTTCATCACGCAACTGCTAGGAGGAAAAATCCTAAGGAAATGCAGACCTCTAGAGGTAAGCACGGGTGCAGTACTGCTTGGCGCCACGGCAGCAGAAGGGGAACAGTTTAATTGGTCGCAATATCTGTTGAACAAGTTCATGGAGGAACTCAACGACACGCAGATCAATGGAGGCAATTTTCACTATACTTGGCTTATATTATTGATTGCTCTTATCAGATGGAAAAATACAAAGGATTATGTTGGAGTATCCATTAATCCTAATGAATGTAGGGGGCCCCGTTACTCAAACCTCTGGGCAAATCTGAATTCGCAGAGGTGGCACGCGACAACTTAAGTGTTATACCAATACTATAGCCAGCTGCGCGATGTGATTGTAGTGAACCCCAGGATCACAAAGCAGGTAACTAGCAAATACATTCGCATCTTTGATTTTTATGTTGACATGCGCAGTATCCATATTTCACCAAAAGCGCAGACGAAGAAGGCGGAGTGGTACGCAGGAAGCTACCACATGTATGATGAGGACATTGACAATATAATTCAAGAATGGCATGCTGAGCTCTATGTAGAGTTTTTTTATGTCCCCAACGATTCCGAGGAGGGTGAGCCCATTCCACATCCATGCCCGATAGTTGAAGAAAAGGAGATAGGAAAAAGGAAGGAGTCGGAGAGCCCCGGCCATAAAAAGGGAGCACGCAAGAAGCAGAAAGCTAATAAAGGAAAGTTAGATATATTACTCAAGGAGGACGATTATGAAATGATTGGGATGAATTTCACGGAGCAGATGGAAGATCTCATGACTGACAAGGAGAAAAAATATAAAGAAATACAAGATACTCTACAGAAGAATCTGGTCGCGTTGGAGGGGATTACACTAAAGATTCATGAAGTGCACCAGAGATTACCCCCACCGTGTGACTCAGAGTCAGAAGGGAAGTCAGGAGGGATTTCACAGCAGCCGCAATTGACCATGACCATCCCTACGAAGTCACGTATCGTCCATCTGGATACGAGCACTATCACTTTGCCCAGGCCAGAGAAACCGATGTTATACACGAAGGATGTCGAGCGTGTGGAGCTTGACTTAGCAAAAATACCACTGCCAGGCCTACACTTCTTACACTTGTAGTGTGTGGAGGAAATGCATGACAGAACCATTGATGCGCTCAAAGGACAGGCTGAGCTGCAAGCAGCTAATAGGAAGTTGGAGGATGATAGCTCGTGGAAAGCTATGGAGCTGCAGGATGCACATGATCGTCGGCTAAGACTCGAATCCATGATCACTGCGGTCCCTGACAACATAGAGGAGCTTGAAGTACAAGCAGAACTAGCCGATACTGTTGTTAAAATTGGCAAGCTAGTTACCAATTTGAAGATAGGGATGCAGGACATGCAGATTCTCCATGAGGATAATATGTAAAATTAGTCACAACAGATCTAATGAACAAGTAAATCAATCACAACAGATGAACATAGAAAATATGGTGTAAAAATGTGCAAAACATGCAGCAGTGCTCAATATCCCAGTAAGGGTGAATGATTACAATAGAATATGGTAACAATGACTGAGTAATTCAAATTTCCTAAGGAGGTCATTCGAATCACTGAATGGAGTAGCTTGACTCCAACTAGGAGTCCTCATCATCAATCAGTGGTGGTCATCAATGCACAAGAACCAGTCATCCAGGTGTCAATCTGAGTCTAACTGAGTGTAACATGTGTAACTGAAGTGTGTAGCACTGATATAGGGAAGTGGGCTCAGTGGAGGGTGCATGGGAGGCTAACTGAAGTCAGAACAAGTCATCTAGTCAATCTGGAGGTCCAACAGAGTGAAATAGTCAGTCGGGAGTGAAACTAGCCTCAAATCAGGGAGAATCAGAGCTAACTGAGTGTAACTGAAGTGGAACTGCAGTGGTAGGTGAAGAAGTGTGCCCTTCTCTGGCAGTAGGTGAGAAGTGGGCACCTTCATGACTAGGAGGACTAAATAACTGATGTAAGAATCTCCCGGGTGCTAGAATAAGGTGGCTAAGGTGCTGGAGGCATCAACCTGGTGACTGGGATGCATGCAAAGTGCATGCAAACCCTAGAATTTGCATGCAAACCCTAATTGCATGCAAGATATTGAAAAAGATGATGTGGATATCTAAACACCCCCCCTCAAGCTAGACTATGATGTGCAAAAAATAATGTGGGGCCCTGGTAACTAAGACCAAAGGTCCCCCCAATACAATAATCCAAAAAATGCTGAAAATAAACTAAGTGAGGAAAGAGGGAAAACCCAGTGGGAAGAAAGACCCCCCTCAAGCTAAAGCATAATAATGGATCAATCTGTCTCCACCATGATGGAACTCACCCCCAACAGTGAACGGAGGTAAGAGAACTTCTTCCCAGTGAAGCTCTTGGTGAAGATGTTTGCAATTTGCTCATTAGTAGGGCAATATTGCAGAATGATGGTGCAATCATGCACCAACTGTCGAATGTAATGCATATGAATCTCAATGTGTTTGGTCCTCTGCCGCTGAACTGGATCTGTGGAGATCTTGATAGCACTTTGATTGTCACAAAATAGGACAGTCGAAGTAGTTCCACCAAAACCAAACTCGGAAAGAATACCCTGCAACCAAACTGCCTGAATGCAGGCATTGACTGCCCCTCGATACTCTGCCTCTGCTGAAGAAAGTGCAATGGCTGCTTGCTTTTTACTGGACCAGCAAATAGCACCAAGACCAATCATGAAAACATAACCGGAAGTGTACTTCCAATCAATGCTATCACCTGCCCAATTTGAATCAGTAAAACGAATGAAATCAAGCTTAGAATCTGCAGCATAATGTATGCCAAAATGTTTCGTACCTTGCACATACTGCAAGATCCGTTTGGCTGCTCGCCAATGAATCTCATGGGGCTTCTGCATATACCTTGACACGTCACTCACGGCATATGAAATATCAATCCTTGAGTGTGTCAAATAAAGTAGCGAACCAATCAACTGTCGATACATACTACAATCTGCAAGCGGTGTAGAATCTCCCTCCTCAAGACTGATTCCTGAGAGGAATGGGAATGGGGCTGCCTTACATTCAGCCATATTAAACTTCAATAACAGGTCGGAAGAATATTTTTGCTGAGATATAGTGATCCCATCAAAATTTTGGGCTATCTCCAAGCCCCAAAAGTGACTCAGCAAGCCCAAATCGCTCATGTCAAAAGCTAGATTTAAGGCAGTTTTTAGCTTGTTTATTGAAGTAAGAGTGCTACCAGTAATGAGAAGATCATCAACATAAAGTACAATAACCAACAAATTACCTTTAACTTTCTGAAGATACACATTTGGATCAGATTTGAATCTTTGGAAATTCTGAGAAAGAAGGAAGGAGTCCATCTTTGCGTACCAAGCTCTTAGGGCCTGTTTTAACCCATACAAAGATTTCTTCAATCTGCAAACTAATGATGGATCTGATGTGTATCCCTCTGGCTGCTGCATATATACCTCTTCAGCAAGGTCTCCATGTAGAAATGCACTCTTCACATCCATGTGGTGCACTTCCCAGTGCTTGGATGCGGAAATAGCCAAAACAAGGCGGATGGAATCCATCTTTGCAACCAGTGCAAAGGTCTCAGTGTAGTCCACTCCTTGGACTTGGGAGAAACCTTTTTCCACCAACCTTGCTTTGTATTTGCTGATAGAGCCATCAGCAGCAACTTTCGTGTGGTAGACCCATTTACACTTCACTAATTTTCTTCCAGGTGGAAGAGAAACTAGCTCCCATGTATTGTTCTTTTGAAGAGAACTATACTCTTCATCCATGGCACTTTGCCATCTCGGATCTCGATGGGAAGAATAGTATGATGTGGGATCTGAACCAACCATCAAATAACAAATCTCAGGTAGTAATGGATCAGAAATAGAAAGAGCCATACCTTCTCTTTGAAAGTCTGCTCTTGTTCGTCTCGGATCGGCAGGATTTCCAAGGTTCGAACCAGCAGATTGAAGAGTGTTTTGGGCCCACTTTGGTAACTGAGGAGGATCATAATGGTCGGATTCTGAACCTGATATATCATGATCATCATGTGCTTCTAAAATATCAGAAATATCAGAACTCATACCTTCATTATCGCTGCACGGATCTTCTTCTGGTGAAGGCGGTGAAACGACAGTTTCTTCCTCGACTAGTTGCAATTCTTGAAGCGGTTCTTCAAATTGCACACTGCGCTCTATGAATATCTTTTTAGATCTGATATCCATGAGATTGTATGCTTTTGATTCTTCCCCATATCCTATCAGTATGCACTCGATACTTTGTGGATCCAAAGCTCGTCTCTTATTGGAAGGCATTCTAGCCCATGCAGTAGAGCCAAAAACTCTCAAATTTGACACATCCGGTTTGTGACCAAAGAATGCTTCGAAAGGAGTCATACCTTTCATGGATGAATGTGGAACACGGTTCTGTATGTATGCAGCAACATTGATTGCTTCAGCCCAAATATTTGCAGCCAAAACTTTTGATTCAATCATGCATGTAGCCATCTCTTTCAGTGACCGATTTTTCCTTTCCGCCACACCGTTCTGCTGGGGTGTGTAGGGAACTGTATGTTGGATCTAAATTCCGCTTTGGGCACAAAGTTGCAGCAACTCAGCCTTGATATATTCTCCACCATTATCAGATCTAAGAGATTTGATCTTGCTCTCAGTGGTGGTCTCAACAAAAGCCTTAAAATCCTTGAATTTTCCAAGCACTTCTGACTTGATTTTGAGAAAAAAATACCCATGTAAAGCGGGAAAAATCATCAATAAATGTCAAAACATACCTTGAGCCATTTAATGATGTATGGGGCAGCGGACCACTGATATCATAATGTATCAACCCCAAGACTGTAGAAGCTTTGCTAGCTTTGCCGCGGTCGAATCTGTGCTCGGGGTGCTTCCCAATAATGCAACCAGTGCATATTCCCTTCGAGGAACGGAGTTGTGGAAGACCATCTACCATGGAATTGTTTGATAGCAGCAGAAAATACTTATAATTAAGATGTCCAAATATTTCATGCCAAATCCTACTAACCTCATTACCATGTGTGCGAAGAGCAGTGGGCTTTGCAAGCGGAATAAAGTGTGAAAACTCATAGCATTTTGCAGTGTGGGTTGCCTTTCCGACTGCAACAAATCTTCCACTTTTGATATCAGAAATTTCAACTGTATTAGGGTTGAATTCACCAGTGTGTGTCATTTGATACATAGAAAGAATATTTGAAGCCAAGGAAGGCACATAGAGAACATTCTGAAAGCTTCCATGAACTACATGAATCGTACCTTTGCCCTTTGAAGAAATTTTTGAGTCATCTCCCAAATGGATGGGGATGGAACTGTTTGGATCGAATGAAGAAAAAGAATCAATATTTGCAGCCATATGATTCGATGCACCCGAATCTATCAAAAGAGTAGTGGGCTTCGAAATAGTTTCCATGAGTGCTTGTCCTCTTTCATGATCATCATTCCTATCCTTCTTCCTTGCACCGTCAGGAAGAGTTATGTTGTTCTTTTCCAAAAGGAGGGCCATTTGATCTATAGTCTTCTTCATACATGAACTTTCGGGATGAAAGCCATGGTTGCAATAAGTACATTTATATTTTTGGTTACCTTCTTTTCCCTTTTGCTTGAACTTTGAACTGGATGGTGCATTCGTCTATTTGCCTTTCTCTCTTTGCTTGTGTGGTTCGAATTTGGGCTTCTCCTTCTTTTGCTTTCCTTTACCATTCGAGATCTTGGGTCCTTGAACATATAGGGCTGAATCGTTGGAGCTTATGGACCCCATTTGAATCAAATTGTCATGCTCTTTTGTGACGGACTCAATGAAGGCATTCAAGGTAGGCATCTTCCAATTCGGGGTAGTTAGCCGACCGGAATTGAAAGTAGAGACAAATACCGAATAATATTTACCAAGCTTGCTGAGAATGGAGAGGATCAATTGCTTATCCTCTTTGATAACTCCACTGTTCTTCAACTACATGTTCAAGTTCTTGAATTTTGTGAAGAATTCATTAATGGTCTCGAAATTCTCAAGACTAAGGGAAATCAATTCATTCTCTAATTGAAAAGCCCTAAGCTCATCCTGCTTGCCAAACAGTGTTTCAAGTTGCTCCCATATAGCTTTTGGAGTCTTCAATCCGCTGAGATGGAAGTGAAGATCTTTGGAGATGGAGAGACAAACAAGACCATAAGCTTCATCAAGCTTGTTGTAGTGTTTGGTTCTATCTAACAAGGTGTTTGGCTCCAATTCAAGACCAAGAGTGACTCGATAGTAACCTTTTGAACGTAATATGATCTCCATATCATCTTTCCAATCAAAGTAATTGAATGGGGTGAGGATAGGCTTTGAAGAAGAGTATTCCATTGCTAGGAGCGAGTGCACACTGATGTAGAGAAGCTTGCAAGGGCAGAGTAGCGAATGCAATTGATGGAGACAATAACCTGCAAATCACAATAAAACCAAGAACAATGAGGTCGAACAATCCACCCTTTTAGAGTTGCATCACACCTAGGATTGGAGATCAAACAATTTTGAATGGGTCCAATGTATTAGATCCAAGATTTATGTGGAAACTCAAGCTTCTGGAGTGGTATTGGAAGTATTTTCAAGCTTTGCATGCACAGGAGCGAATGCCTTTGAGATCTTTCATGCCAAAACTTTTGTAATTTTTGAGCAATTCACTCAAATCTTCTTATAGAAACACCTGTAGAAAAGAGATCTTGTGCCTACAATGGCTCTGATACCATGTAAAATTAGTCACAGCAGATCTAATGAACAAGTAAATCAATCACAACAGATGAACATAGAAAATATGGTGTAAAACTGTGTAAAAACATGCAGCAGTGCTCAATATCCCAGTAAGGGTGAATGATTACAATAGAATACAGTAACAATGACTGAGCAATTCGAATTTCCTAAGGAGGTCATTCGAATCACTGAATGGAGTAGCTTGACTCCAACTAGGAGTCCTCATCATCAATTAGTGGTGGTCATCAATGCACAAGAACCAGTCATCCAGGTGTCAATCTGAGTCTAACTGAGTGTAACATGTGTAACTGAAGTGTGTAACACTGATATAGGGAAGTGGGCTCAGTGGAGGGCGCATGGGAGGCTAAATGAAGTCAGAACAAGTCATCTAGTCAATCTGGAGGTCCAACGGAGTGAAACAGTCAGTCGGGAGTGAAACTAGCCTCAAATCAGGGAGAATCGGAGCTAACTGAGTGTAACTGAAATGGAACTGCAGTGGTAGGTGAAGAAGTGCGCCCTTATCTAGAAGTAGGTGAGAAGTGGGTGCCTTCATGACTAGGAGGGATAAAGAACTGATGTAAGAAGCTCCCGGGTGCTAGAATAAGGTGGCTAAGGTGCTGGAGGCATCAACCTGGTGACTGGGATGCATGCAAAGTGCATGCAAAGCCTAGAATTTGCATTCAAACCCTAATTGCATGCAAGATCCTGAAAAAGATGATGTGGATATCCGAACATAATATTGTTTCCCTAAAGGAGCAAATTAACCCACAAACCCCACCAAATGAGCAGTAGTTGAGATCAAAGGAGGTGAAGTCCACAGCAGAGAACATTGCAGCGGAAGTGGCTAAGTGCCAAGGGTTGTTGGAAGCCGCATCGACGACATTCACTGCCCTCAAAGAAGACCCAGCATTAAAGGAAGTGAAGGATGCTGTAAAGGAGAAGCAGGTTGCACTGGAGCAACTGGATACAGAGGTAAAAGCTCTTCTACCGAGAGACAGGCTACCAAAGTACCGAGAAATCAACGCGTTAAAAAAGGAAGTGCAGGCGTTGAGGGAAAAAGAAAGTGAACTGGGAGACAAGTCACAATCTTTGCTGGAGGATGCTAGCACAATCTCGCAAGAGATAGAGTATAAGTTAAAAGAGCCGCGCGAGAATCAAGCACAGGTGGAAGGCCAGATCGACGAGGAAATTACACTTGAAATAATCGACACAGTCCGACAAGTTGAGCAGGACATAGAGCAAGTGGTCGACAAGTTGTTTGGAATGTACAATGAGTTTGCTGCGAAGTTAGCTCTACAGCCGGAGGAAGCGCCTGGCGAAGTTGCAGGTGGCTCGGGAGTGAGCCACATGTAAGTGTTAGGGGCCTGTTGGGCCTGGCCCAAGTGGGGCAATTTTGAACAAGGATTTTTGGAACTGCAAAGCTGAGCGCAGTTCAGCATAAATACTTTTTTGTACAAGTTTTGGGATGCTACGGAGTTGAGCGCAGCACAGTGTCGGAAGAGATGCGAGATCGGTGTTGTGAGGATGCAGTGCCGTGAAGTGTCCAGTCTATAGGGATCCAGCAGGGCATAGTGTTGGACAGGAAATATGGCACGTGTTGGCTGCTTTTCTGGGAAGACCCGGGTTTTAATGAAGCGCAGCAACAAAACCCCTTGGTGCACTGGCCCTCTCGGCAACGAGCTGCGCGGCAGCTCGAGGTCTCACCCGAAGTGGCTATGGGGGGGTTAAGGAATCAGGTTTCCTTAACCGGGGTGACGCGGAGATGGATCTTCCTTGAATGGTTCCTGTGAAATCGGCGGTCGGACCTTCCTGCAGGCCGCTCGGCGCAGCTGCGTGGGTCCCTTCCTTGGGAGGTCTACTGCGCAGTTTCTCCTCTCTAACGCAACAGGCAACTATTTCTTGGGTCGACGCGCTAAACACGTCCTCGCCCTTCGCATCGAGCGTAGTAACGCAGTCTGCTCTCGCCGCAGCGACCGTGCGTTACTACCTCTTTAGTACTTAAGACACTTATAGTTATCAAGGGATCTTTCCAACTCGCTCAAACAGTCACAAAGATAAGACAGAAGTCTTGCATACACAAATAATGAACTCTAAATAGTTATCATTCACGCAAACATTATAACAAGAAGATATAAGTGAAGCTCATCTCCTCGAGGAAAACCACGTCCACGGGAGCGTTATATTAACCAGAAAATGATAGAGTTATACAATATGCTGCGCACACAGCTGCAGCCTTAGAACTTACAGGAAACTCCACGCACACAGCTGGGAGCCCTTCTCTCAAGCTTGTCTCCTCTCTATGGAGATTACAAAGGCACAGACGTCGACTCAGACTGTCTGGCGACTCAGGGATTAGCTCCTCGGCTATCCGATTTCCTTTCTCTAGTTCTACACACCGGGTAGAAAATACAGTGAAGGATAATCAACACATGATCTATCCCTTTAGACTGGCTCTCTAACAGTCTAGCATCTAACTCTCTAACTCTCCAAAAGGAAGGAACTGAAGGAAGGGCCGAAGAACCCTCTACCCATTACAATGATTCCTCTATATAGGTGGCCATGACGGTCACACCTTTACAAAACTGTGGGCCTTTCCCAACAGTGATTCCCAAAAACCCTAACCACGCACATGGCTAGGTGTACTGTAGGCGCCGCTTGCAGTCACGTCGCCGCTTCCTGCAGGCTCCGTGAATTCCGGCGCAGATTGTGGGTATGGGCGATCGTCCTTCGCCTTCAATGCTCTGGTCCGTTGCTCCTCCTTGATCCGAGCAACCATAACTTCTGTACTAAGCCTTTAAATGAGGGTAGCTGAGCCCTCTACTCCATCGCCTTATTTATTATGGTAGCTGAGCCACCTTCATTCTTCGATGACGTGCGCGCGAGCTCCGCAATTTCCGGTCCGTGATCTGCGCTGAGATCATCCATCTGGCACCGTACTGCGCACCATCTCCTTCTTACCCAAAACTTAGTGCTTGTCCCAAAATTTAGCACTTTCCTTCCATACTCGTGCTTTTTCCCAAAATTCGCAGCTTTTACTATAGCTGCGACCTTGGCCCCAACAGGCCCCCAACACTCACTTGTGGCTCGCCCTCGAGCCACTCGCACTAGCGCGTGGTCTTTGGATTTGCGCATCTGCGTTTGCTTGAATCTCCGCGAATGTTTTCTGCCACTTCGCAATAGCGGAGTCCAATTCCTCAATACACTGATCAGCTGTTTGTACTGTTTCTGCGGTTGCTTCGCCTTTAGTGAGTGTATCAATGATCTCTTGAGACTCGGCAATCTCTTTGATTTTTGTCTCAATCTGGCCAACGATTTCAGCATACTCATCCATGAATGGCTGAATGCTGTTGGTGAGCTTCTCATCTTCAGTTCTGAGTTTGTGCAGTTGCTGCTGCATTTTGCGCACTTCGCCCATTTTCTTCATCTTTGGCAAGCCTGTTAAGGACTTAGCTTCTTCATTCAGAACAGTGAGAGACTGTTCTGCAGCTTGCACCTGTTCTGATAGTCCCACTTTAAAAGGGAGGTTCACAAGCTCTGACCATGCTTCCATAGCCTGGTCCATCAGGTTCTTGGCTTCCTGTACTCGACCTTTCATTCGTGTGGAAGCTCTGCTCAATGCTTCGAATTGTACCTGCGCATCATCCGTAAGATGCGCAGCGACGCGAGCTTCTAGCTCAGCAATCTGGGTTTTATGGCCTTCTGCCATAGCAGCTATTTCTTGCTCCAGGGTTTTCGCCCTTTCGCCAATAATTTGAACTTTTGCAACCAGAGGGAGGTCTGGTTGAATCTCGCAAGCCGGCAATTCCTGAGCAATCTCTTCTATTGCGTGTCTGATGCCGGTGTCTTGCGCCTCATAGAGTGCAAGCTTCGCAGAGATATTCTTATGACTTTCTTTCAGCACTATCTCCTGCGATTGCAGTCGTTGGTTTGCCTGGAAAGTAGAGAGCTCTCTAGCTCTCAACTCAAGAGAAACTTTCTCCTGTACTAGCTGTAGAGTTTCTATGGGAATCATAGACAAATTAATTTCTACAGGTCCGACTGTGCTTACCTGCAGTTCAGCTAGGGGATCTGGAAGTGTCATGCTGGTAGGCGGAATATGCACGACAGTGTGCCTTTCTGTGAGTTCTTCAACTCGCTCACCAGTTGGAATTTCTTGTGGCGCCTGCGAAGTAGATGCTGGCGCATGGGTCTGCGCAATCCTTCCTGCGAGACCTTTTAATTCTACAAATTGTAAGTCTAGAGCACCTCGGATGTGAGCATGCATGTTCCTCATCTCACGAAATTGCTCTTTCAAATATTTGTCGACCTCCGAGGGAATGGCCTCAGTGGGATGCGACACTTTCTGCTTCTTTGTGGCTGGTTCTGTTGAGCCTTCATCGCTTCTTTGCTCAGGGGCTTCCTTGCCCTTATCTTTTTCTTGCGCAGCGGCGGGTGGCATCGCAGGTGCGATGTCAGCTGCTGCTCTCCATTCGTCCGACCATGACTTAATGGTTTCTTCGACATCTTCTGTGGTCATCCTGTAAAGACCTAGCGCCCAGTCACCTGGAATGTCGCAAGGCCGAAGGTAGAGTTGATGGATGTCGGCAGTAAAAGCCAACTTCCCGTCATACAATGTGGCTGTCTCCGCGCTCAGCCTTGGCATATCTTGTATGGTATCTCGGAGGAGATAGTAATACTCACAAAAAAACAGCGCGATTCATCTTGCGCTTCGCGGGATTAGGGGAATCCCAGAGGTTGATGTAGCGCATGCCGGCAACCTCTCCTGCGCGGCGTGGACGGAACTGAGTATTCGGGGGCTCCTTCCACCCGACGAGAGCACATAAAATTAGAAGCCATGAAAAATGGAATGATTGGCCTGCATTGTCCTGCACATTCAGGCAATCAGCCAAAAAAGAATTCAGCAGGAAGAGAGACCAGTTGTACTGTTCTCCCTCCGCAGCTGCGATAGCGAGCTCTACGACAGCTCCAGTAACTTCTTTTGGTCGGCACTTGGTGAGCAGTCTGCCTGCAAGCAGAGTTCCTGTGAAGCGAAGTGCCTCATCTTCAACTGTCGTGAGGTCATAAGCCCGACCTCCTCTTGTCAGATTATATTTCTGGACCAGCTTTGCAGCTAATTTTCGGTCCTTCTCCTTTCCCGCAAAATGGATATTGGGATCCTTACCAACCTTGGATAGGCCGGTGATACGGTGTATCAAATCAACATTTAGATCAATTGGCCTCCCGAGCCAAAGGTAACCTCCATGAACGCAGGATAGCAATGTTTTAACGACTGCGTTCACTTCATTGCTACGCCCAAAGTGCGGTAGCTTCAACAAATTCAAGAGTCCAGGGCGCTCAAGATTTGCTGCAAATCCCTTCGGGATAAACTCATCAACGTTTCTGGTGGGATTATGGACGATATCCAGATATCGGTCCAACTGAAACTGAGGATATGTCTTATAGTCTCCAAGGTTAAAATCAGAGAATTTAACCAGTGGAATGTTTCCCAATAGTTGGCCTTCTACCCGCACACTAGCCGGTAGTGGCGGTAGCGGAATTGGATACTTTGCATTCTTCGGAATCTGTACATCCGGCGCATCATCTGGACGCGGCGGAAGGTAGTTCACCATAGACGCGAGCGGCTCTGGAACAGGTTCCTCCGGCTGCTGCTGAGATGCTCTTGTGCCTGGAGATGTTCTGGGATCAGTAGCACCAGGGTGTACGTAGGCCGACGGCGTCACCGGAGTGGCCATGCCGAAATCTAAGCCTCGGCGTAGAAATTGACGAACAACTTCTTCAGTCGATAAATTCTCCGTTGTGAACCAATGTAATTAACAAAACTCTGGACAGCAAATGGCGGAACTGCGTAGGGTATGGATGCTGAAAACAAGGGAAAATAGTCTGCACACTCGGCTCTGAAAACAATAATGCAGATCTTCAAATACAACTTATGCAACTCGAGACAGTAACCCGAAATTGATACAAGTGTGAGGTATTTATAGCCAGCGGGGTTAGTAAATGCGACCAAGTTGGGTTACGTAGCTATAGGCGGCTACAGATGAGTTGACAACACGCTATCCTCCTTGCCGTAGCGGTGCATTTAGTGTGATTGACGGGTTCTGACAGCCTTCCGGGAGAAGCTAATGCTTTCGGCGCCTGAGTTAAATGCAAATCTTTCGGAGATTAAGCCGAATCCGTCAGAACGGGTAGAATTAAATAGCGGGCTTATCCTTCATTTATTCAAACGCGGCTACATAACTGCTGTAATTCAAAATTTCCGGCGGGTCATTTCAGCTTAGGAAACTGTGCCTCTATGGGTCGACAACAAAACTCTTTTCAGCGGCAAATTATGAAAGGGGACTTCGCAAGAGCGATAGTCCAATGGTCCACAAAGCAAAACTTCGCCAGAGCGGACTGCTAAGCTTTGCTCAAGCAATTTTTATTCAGGATGCGCGGATATTTCAAGGAACTGCGCAGGAAGCTGGAAACTGAGGGTGTGTCGCAGCTTCCGTGTAGACTAAATGCGATGTCTCTTTCAACTACACTGGGCATCTGCATTCTTGAGTAATATATTATGTCGACAGGGCGGAGTGGCCGTCGCAATAAAGCTTAAGCCGACTCCCGTTTATCATTGTAGGTAGTAGTTCTCCATTCAGCTTCGCAAGCTGAACTGCGCCTCCGTCTGTTATTTTTATTATCTGAAAAGGACCTAACCAATGCACACGAAACTTGCCTGGAAACTTGATGAATTTACTGTCATAAAGGAGTACCAAGTCTCCTTCTTCAAAGTGCTTATGCCTAATGTGCCTGTCATGCCAAGCTTTCTGTCTTGCCTTCTGTACCTGTTGATGAAATCCGGCCATAAGTCTGTCTTCTTCTAAAGAAAGCAGTTGCGAAAGTCTTTCATTCATAGTGTCAGGATCTGCCATTTCTGTAATTTGCGCAATTCGGAGACTGGGAACAATGTATTCCATGGGCATAACTGCTTCTTGTCCATACACCAAGCTGAAAGGTGTGTGACCTGTTAGTTTCTTGCAAGTGGTTCTGTAAGCCCATAATACAGCTGTGACTCTAAGGTCCCAATCATCTCTTTGTTGATTACAGATCTTCGTCAGGGCATTCTCAAGGATCTTATTGAATGCTTCCACCGTACCATTAGCTTGAGGATGGTAGGGTGTACTCTTATGGTGATTAATTTGAAATTCTTCAGTAAGGGCCTCTATAGTCTCATTGAGGAAATGTGTACCTTGATCACTCATGAGGATCACTGGGCATCCAAACCTGGTGATAATGTTCTCGAAAATGAACTGCGCGGCAGTAGCAGCGTCGCAGTTCTTAACTGGCTTCGCCTCAGCCCATCGGGTGAGGTACTCAGTAGCTGTAATGATATATCTTGCGCCAGTTCTTTTTCCTGGTGGGTTAATAGGTCCTACAAAGTCAATGGCCCATTTATCAAAAGCACGCAGTGTGATCTGGGGTCTTAGTGGCATTTCATCTCTCCTTGAGGGTTTTCCTGTGCGCTGGCACACATCGCAACATTTACAGAATTCCTTAGTATCCTTGTGCAATGTCGGCCACCAAAGTCCTGCGGCTAATATCTTCTGCGCAGTCGGCTTTCCTGCGAAATGGCCTCCTGCGGTACCTGAATGCGCTTCTGCGATGATAGAGCTCTTTTCATGTGGTAAGATACATCTGCGCAAAATTTCGTCAGGGCCCAACTTATAAAGCTGGCCTGCTATCAAAGTGAAGTCTGCGGCTCTGACAACAAGTTGCTTCTTCTGGTGGATTGTAAACTCAGCCGGCGCTTGTCCAGTAGTGAGAAACTTAAGAATATCAGAATAATATTCGTCTGCTGCTTGGATATAAAACAACTGTGCGTCAGGCAGATTGTCCTCCAGACTCGTAGGTTCCTCTCCTGACTCTATTCTGGATAGATGGTCAGGCCCTGCATTCAATCTGCCTGGCTTTACAATAACCTCAAAATCATACTCTTGAAAGAGCAGTAGCCATCTGCAAATTCTTCCTCCTAAAACTGGTTTATTGACCAAATATTTCAAAGCAGAATGATCAGTATACATTTTAAAGTGAGCTCCTAACAGGTAGTGTCTGAACTTCTGTAGGGCATACACCATAGCTAGTCCTTCCCGTTCTGTAGTGGTATAGTTCTTCTCAGCTGTAGATAGCTTTCTGTTGGAGTAAGCAATTGGGTGGTCAATACTTCCTTCTCCAGACTGTGTAAGCACGATTCCTAATGCTATGGAAGAAGCATCAACATGAACATGAAAAGGTTTTCTCCAGTCTGGGAAAACTAGAATAGGCGCTGTGATCATCTTTTCTTTAAGTGTGTCCAAGCTCTGTTGGCATTCCTCTGTCCATTGGAACTTCGAATCCTTCTTCAGCAATCTTTCCATAGGCGCTGTGATCCTTGCATATCCTTTGATGAATTTTCTGTAGTATCCTGTATGTCCCAATGTAGTGCGCAATTGCTTAACTGAGTTGGGCGCAGGTAAATTAGCAATGATGGCAACCTTCGCAGGATCCATCAAGAGTCCTTGTCTGCATACAATATGTCCCAACAAAATACCAAAGGGCGCACAGAATATACATTTTTTCAAGTTAAGGGAAATCTGATGCTGTCTACATTTTTCTAGCATCATGCGCAGATTCGCAATATGGTTCTTTAGTAAACCAAATACAGTCCAGTCATCAAAATAGACTTCTAAAAACTTGTGGATAAATTCTTTAAAAACAGCAACAACAACTCTAGAGAAGATAGCAGGTGCGTTTTTAAGACCAAAGGGCATTACCGTATACTGGAATGAGCCCCATTCAGTTGCAAAAGTAGTCTTGTGGCGGTCATCCGGATGGATTCTAATCTGATGATATCCCGAAAATCCATCAGTGAAAGAGTAAGCCTCTTGTCCTCCAACATTATCAAGTACTTCATCTGTGAAAGGAGTGGGAAATGGGTCGTGCACTGATGCATCATTGAGTTTGCGCAAGTCGACACAAATTCTTATTTCACCTTTCGTTTTCTTTTCTTGGACCACCATAGGACTAATCCAATCGCTTTCCTCTACTGGCTCAATAATACCTGCTGCAAGCATCTTATCAATTTCTTCTTTGACTTTTTCTTTGTAGCGCGGGTTCAACCTGTATGGGCGCTGCTTTACTGGCTTGGCGTCTGGTTTCAGAGGTATGCGCATCACTCCTAAGTCTCCTAGGATGCCTTTCATTTCTGTGAACTTGGTAGGAAAGATATCCTGGTAATCACGTAATAAATCTGAAACATGCGCAACGGTTTCATCATCCCAATAATCTCCTATAGAAGCAAACTTTGGGTCAGCTTCTGTGCCAATGTTAACTTTCTTGAGCTTGACGTGTTCTGCGATGGCAGGAATATCAAGCTCAGGACCTTCAATATTGCGCGTCCCTTCTGATTCTGGGATATTGATGTTGCGAGGATCGTCCTCCTCATCTTCAGCGGTGAAGTTATAGCATTCCAGGGCATGTTCTATCTGGACAGCCCAATCTGGTTGGGAATATTCTGTTACTAGACCTGGTTCAAATACCTTCTTTTTAATACACTTCAGAGCCTGATCAATACTTGGATGCTCTGACTCAAAGCTGAATGTAAGTTGAAAACTTTCTATCATAAGAGCCCAAGTAAGAGTGCCTTTGCGCAATTCTATTTCAGTATACCAATTCCTTGGAATTGTATCTAATGTGTGGATGAATTGGTGAACCCATTCATCTTCCGGAATATCTGACCATTGCTGAATACATGCTTCAATGTGTGACCTGGGGTCACTCTGTCCTTCATATTTGTGTAGCGCTTCGGCTGTGGTGTCCTGAAATCTGCGCAGTATCAATCTGCGACAGTCTTTCCATGTATGAATATTCTCCTTGTGCGCAATCCACCATCTTGCGGGTGTAGCGCGCAATGCTATATCCAGTGCCTGGATACGCTGCGGTTCTGGAAGCTTTTGTTCATATTCCTGTATGAATTTAGTTACTTCAGTTAAGCCATCAAAAGTTGGAGTATCAATTAATTCTGTGCCAATCCATCGGATGGATTTAGTCATCATGGCGCAACGTCTTGCAGAAACCTCATGTAGACGATTCTGCCAATTTTCCAATCCTGCATCTGAATCTGATGTGCACGAGCTATCACATCGCCAGCTGATATGGCCGTCTGCTGTGGGGTTGACATAGTCACTGTGGTTAGTGGTCATCTGATACAAGCTTTCCATGTGGCGCGCTTCCTCTTCTGCGCGAATGGGTTCTATATATCTTGGTCCTTGAATAGGATCAAGAGGTGCGATGACCCTGATCTGGTCATCCTCAAAGGTCATCTGTCTTTTCTTCAGGTTAATGACAGCCAAATTATCAAGTGCCCAGTCTATTCCTAACAGCGCTGGGTATGGTCTACTATCATCCATAATTTTGATTACTTCAAAATCTGCAGAGCTTCTTACTCCTTCAATATCAATAGGTACATTGGGTAATCTGCCCAATGGAGAGACTCGTTGCTGATTTGCGAGTCTTAGCTGGATAGGGGATCTTGTAAGCTGAGGGCTTCCCATCTGTTCCCATGTCTGCATAGTGAGAACATTGGCTTCTGAGCCCAAATCTAACATGACTTCGTCCATTTCAAATGCTCCAATCTGCGCTGTAAGCCTCATCTCTTTTCCTGTTCTAATGTGACTCCTAATCTGGTGAACAGCACGCTGTGGTGTGTTCGTCGAAGCAGAGTGTTGGCACTGATCTAACAGGTGTTGGAGTTCTAGAGTTGCTTGTTCATTGCGCAACAATTTTAAACATTGTCGCAGGAACGCATGAACACTGCCTAGTGCATGCTCCTTATCGTCATCAGGTCTTCCAGCTATAGTGGCCTGTTCTTGTACCAGGTTGTCTTGTCTTAGCACTTGCGATCTATTATTGTTCTGCGGAATTGCGGCAGAACTTGAAGCTCTCGGATCTGAGAAATACTCTTGAGCTTGCTTAAATGCTTCTTTTTGCTTCTGTAGGTTAAGTGGGGCTGGTTTAATGTTAGCGCGGCGCACCCATTGCGTCGCTTGCTTTCCCGTTCCCATCTCTTGCGCACCAGTGGTAGCTCCACTGCGTGTCACTATATTAACTGTAGGGTCTGGTTCTCTTTTTTCTGCTCCAATCAACTGGATATTCTGATTGACCTGTGGTGTCTTTGCTTGCATCTTAGCCTGTAACTGAGGGCATTCTTCAATGATATGGTCAGAAGATTTACAATATCTGCAGAGGGTTGTAGGATTTTGGCAATCCCTAGCAAAATGACCTTGTTCTCCGCAATTATAACAAGTGATCTGTCCTCTTCCGCGGCCAAAGTTTGTTGTGCGTCCGCGTCCTCTGTAATTTGCTGCTCGGGCGTCCCGAGGTTGGTCATAAGGTGGACCTGCTGTGGTTCCTTGTGTCTCTGCTTGTACCCTATAAACATCATGCTTTCTTTCTATCATAAGATCATATGCTCTACAATTGTTCTCATCATGACCTACTGATTTACAGAAATTACAATATAGATTCTTTGGGGTTTGTACATATTTCTGGAGTAAGTGACATTCTTGTGGTCTATGACCTCTAGTTCTGCAGATCTCGCACCAAGGCCCTTGTGCCTGTGGTAAAGGATTAGGTGCTCCAGTTGCAATATAGTCTATGAAAACAGGGCAATGGTCCTTTGAATGACCTTGGGCTTTACATTTTGTACACCAAATTTCTTCCTTAATCTCCTTGCCTTTCTTAATATCATGCACTTGCAAGGTTAAGTTTGCTAATTGGTTCTGTAAATGCGCAACATCGTTGCTTGTTCCTGCAATTGGCGAAGCTTCTAGTTTCATAGCCATTTCTAGAGCTTGTTCCTGAGTATTGAGATTCTGTTGCATAAGAGGAAGTCTAATGTGTGGAAGCAGCGCAGCAATGAACCATTCTTTATGTTGCTGTGGTGCAAACTCGAAGCTTACTTGATCTATCAAGGCTTTGAACTTCTGGTCAAAGTCCCATACTGATTCTGTAGGTAACTGTTTGATGTCTTTGAGCTCTGTTATACACTGTGATTCTGACTTAGGTTTCTTGAATTCTCTAATCATGGCATTTCTTACCTCAGCAAGCGTCCTATTCTGTGCTGCTGAGTATTTCATGAACCAAGTCAAGGCTCTTTCTCTTAGTGTGGTTGCTAACTGAACCAGTTTAACAGCATCATCATTAATTTGCTTAATTGTCCAAATGGCTTCACATAAGAACCAGTGCTGCTCAGGGTCTTCTATCCCTGTTCCTCTAAAAGTTGGTAGTTTCATGTCATCACCCATCCTTCTTGCACGGGTTTGAGGTGGAGGTACCGTAGCAGTGCCTCCGGGATGGTTAAACAAAGGTGGTACAGAGGTACTAGAAGTAGCGTGTGGGCTACTAGAAGGTGTTACTGTAGGATTATACTGAGCTCCGTCTGGTTTTTGCGGTGTAAAGGGGTAATACAGGATATGAGCACTCCCTTGTCTTTCTATATGGCTTGCTCTAGGGACTTGGCTATCGTTTGGGCTAGACTCAAAAGGATATTGGTCAAGGCCTATTTTATATCGTTTTCCACTACGAGTGCAACCAATAACTTCAGGATCACTATCAGAATCTACGGACATTACTTGACTATGCTATTCATCAGAAGCAATACATAGCTTTCCTTTTTCATACAGAAGCATTTTAATCCATAAGTTCAGAGAATTTAAGAACTTACCTCTGTGTACTTGGAAGAAACTCCTCTCAGCTTCACTGAAACTCTTTCTTGTATCGACTGCAAATTCGGTAATAAAACCTTCCAGTAGACTATTCAACCAAAAGTCTACTGCGCGGGACACAGGATTGTCTATCCGCTTCACAATACTAGCTAGCTCAGGCGTCCACGTGACGGGTCGATCAACATGTAGCGTAGGTCTAGATTCTGCTAACTTGGCTATCCAAGCGTGTAACTCCAATGCAAACGTAACAAAGAAAATTTCGTAAAGGTCAGCATAAATATACTTCTGTAACCAATCTTCTGTTTGAAGCGTAGGGCTTCTATTTTCTTGTTCAGCAAACTCTTTAGCCTTTAAATCAAACCAATCTCCAATTTCCTTAGCTGTAGGATTCCAGTAACACATTTGTTAACTGAGCAAGTCTCAGTGTAACAAAACCTTATGTTGTCTTCAGCAACAATCTCAGATGTCACGTAACTGGTAAGTCTTACAACAAGAAGTCGCAAGGCAACGGAATCATTTGTTGGTCACTAGGCAACGGAATCATTTGTTGACTCCTCAATCTCGCGCGTCGCCAAAATAACAAGTCTCATTCGCGCGGCAACGGAACCATTTGTTGCACTGTTCAATCTCGCGCGTCACTGGAATAAGAAGTCTCGCTCACGCGGCAACGGAACCATTTGTTGGACTGTTCTATCTCGCGCGTCACTGGAATAAGAAGTCTCGCTGTCCCGGCAACGGAACCATTTGTTGGCTGCTTTTCTGGGCAGACCCGGGTTTTAATGAAGCGCAGCAACAAAACCCCTTGGCGCACTGGCCCTCTCGGCAACGAGCTGCGCGGCAGCTCGAGGTCTCACCCGAAGTGGCTATGGGGGGGTTAAGGAATCAGGTTTCCTTAACAGGGGTGACGCGGAGATGGCTCTTCCTTGAATGGTTCCTGTGAAATCGGCGGTCGGACCTTCCTGCAGGCCGCTCGGCGCAGCTGCGTGGGTCCCTTCCTTGGGAGGTCTACTGCGCAGTTTCTCCTCTCTAACGCAACAGGCAACTATTTCTTGGGTCGACGCGCTAAACACGTCCTCGCCCTTCGCATCGAGCGTAGTAACGCAGTCTGCTCTCGCCGCAGCGACCGTGCGTTACTACCTCTTTAGTACTTAAGACACTTATAGTTATCAAGGGATCTTTCCAACTCGCTCAAACAGTCACAAAGATAAGACAGAAATCTTGCATACACAAATAATGAACTCTAAATAGTTATCATTCATGCAAACATTATAACAAGAAGATATAAGTGAAGCTCATCTCCTCGAGGAAAACCACGTCCACGGGAGCGTTATATTAACCAGAAAATGATAGAGTTATACAATATGCTGCGCACACAGCTGCAGCCTTAGAACTTACAGGAAACTCCACGCACACAGCTGGGAGCCCTTCTCTCAAGCTTGTCTCCTCTCTATGGAGATTACAAAGGCACAGACGTCGACTCAGACTGTCTGGCGACTCAGGGATTAGCTCCTCGGCTATCCGATTTCCTTTCTCTAGTTCTACACACCGGGTAGAAAATACAGTGAAGGATAATCAACACATGATCTATCCCTTTAGACTGGCTCTCTAACAGTCTAGCATCTAACTCTCTAACTCTCCAAAAGGAAGGAACTGAAGGAAGGGCCGAAGAACCCTCTACCCATTACAATGATTCCTCTATATAGGTGGCCATGACGGTCACACCTTTACAAAACTGTGGGCCTTTCCCAACAGTGATTCCCAAAAACCCTAACCACGCACATGGCTAGGTGTACTGTAGGCGCCGCTTGCAGTCACGTCGCCGCTTCCTGCAGGCTCCGTGAATTCCGGCGCAGATTGTGGGTATGGGCGATCGTCCTTCGCCTTCAATGCTCTGGTCCGTTGCTCCTCCTTGATCCGAGCAACCATAACTTCTGTACTAAGCCTTTAAATGAGGGTAGCTGAGCCCTCTACTCCATCGCCTTATTTATTATGGTAGCTGAGCCACCTTCATTCTTCGATGACGTGCGCGCGAGCTCCGCAATTTCCGGTCCGTGATCTGCGCTGAGATCATCCATCTGGCACCGTACTGCGCACCGTCTCCTTCTTACCCAAAACTTAGTGCTTGTCCCAAAATTTAGCACTTTCCTTCCATACTCGTGCTTTTTCCCAAAATTCGCAGCTTTTACTATAGCTGCGACCTTGGCCCCAACAGCACGTGTTCCAGGTAGACCGTCGACGGTCTATTTTTGGTAAAGATGCTCCAAGAGTGCCAAGAGGTGGGCATGAGCGGATCGGGAAGGAAGCGACTGGCCGCACATGCAAAAGATACCACTACGTGAACCAGTCGCACGAGGTCATTAGAGGAAGAACGGCTCGGTGACCTATTAGCACGCATGCGACAGGAAGGTCGATAGTGACGTGGGCATGTTTGAAGGGTAGGCCACGATGGAAGATTCGCTACCAGGCGCCAGCTAGCTCGATGAGCTGGAAACTGTAACCATTTTTGTAAACCTAAGGGTTTTTGGCCTGCGGATTGTAAAGACATGACCTATGGGCATGATCTATAAATAAGGCACGATTTTGTAAGGGAAGGGTTTCTCTTCATTTTGATTAGTATTGATTATTGTATAATCTTAAGCTTGAAAGCCATTGTAAAGCCTCTGCAGCTGAGTGCGCAGAGACCTATCTAAGAGAGAAGACAGTTTGCAGCTGAGTGCGTAGACTAAGAACGGTTGTACCCTTCCCAAAATGATCAATATTAACAGTCGTTCTTGTGGATGTAGCCTCCATCCAGGGGGTGAACCACGTAAAATCCTGTGTAGTGTGATTGATTGTGTTGGTGTATTTGTTCATTTTCTTAGCATGGATGTTTGATGCCGCAGTTATCTGTAATGTGATTGCTTTTATATGTATTCACCACAGGAAATGTTGGGAATAATATGTTAAGTAATGCCTGTATGGATGAATGTTAAGTATTCAACTCATCTAATTCTTTGAATGCATGAATCTGTGGATAATCACATAGTTAAGCACTGGTTCTGAGCATAGTGTTGGAACACACAGTACTGTGTATTTTTTTCAATTATATATGCTATAAAGATAGTAGCTAAGTGTTGATGAATGGATCGAGATTGTTAAGTAAGGATTGATTAGAGTTGATCAAGTCTCGAAGTAGCTGTGCGGTCTAGTTGATGCGCTGACCCATCTTGAGTGTTGTGAGGAAAGCTGTTAATAGCTTATCATCATAATGCAAAGCAATTCTAACATTGCACAGTCAATTGTCCGCAGTAAGAGCCCCTTATCGTGTTGTCCGTTAGTTGTTGTAAACACTCGCATCACCAGGTTGTGGAAACCTGATTCTGCAACCACCCCCTCAGCTTAACCTCGAGTGAGACCTCAGACTGTTCGCAGTCTATTGCTGAGGGCCGATGAATAGGGGTTTTGTTGGTTCCTTGAACCGTGAAGTACATGGGTCTACACTGGAAACCTCTAGCTCAGTTAAATACGCCAACATCACTTCTATTTTTGTTTCGAGGAGCCAGGATCCAAGCATCGTGGCTGTTATGGGGTAGTCCTCATTTGCTTGTATGGGGTCTAGAGCTTCACGCTTCCCGCTTCCCGTGGGAGGCATGATTGGCTTAACTCCCATTACAATTGTGGCCACCGTTGGTTGCTCTTCCTTTGCCTTGATATCTTTCCCACCAATCCCAAGGTCTTCCTTGATATCTTGCTCGTCAATCCCATGGTCCACCATTGAACAAACTTGAAAAGATGCAACTTTCTTTTGAACAAACTTGCTTGATTTTCAAATGATAGGCTGGCTTGATTCTCCCTATTCCATTCATATGTTTCTCAATTCCTATATTTGAGGTGTATCAATTAATAGCTTTGTGTTTTCCCTTGATCTAATTTTGATTGTGCATCAAAAACCATGGAGCCATTTGATATTCTAACCACTTTTTCTTATCTTTGAAAGATTGCTTACAATCAAGCATCACCATTTCAAGGACCTCAACTTGTTGCTTTGTTGAAATTTTAATTGATTATTTCTTTACCTTTGGTGTTTCCTCCAACTACATTTGATTATATTGAAAAACTTCTTGAACTTTTCTCCAAATTTATTTATTAGCTAACATTTCCATTTATAGATTTGTATAATGAATGTCACAAGTACACTGTTTCCCAATAAAATAATAATTGATCTGCACGTGGCAAGGAAGCACGAGGGGGACAACAGTTCGAATGAATGAATCAGCTCTGTTATGGCGAAAGCTTAAGAAGCAAAATGCGTGAAGCAGGAATACACTACACATACATAACACAAATATACACAGACAATATGTAGGAATGCGAACTAATCTTCTATTACTAGATATGAGATTTTCGATTGATGTATGTTACAATATTATACATGCTTATATAGAATATGCTGAGACGCTTGGGTGCTTTCCCATTATGTTTAGTTACAAAAGAAGTTATAACCATTCAGCAGTTCAACAGTTACAGTTAACTGGAAGACAAAGAGACAATTTGTCGAAGTTCGATAGTCGCAAGTCGCATATAGATGCTTCATGTCGATGTCGCGAAACTATGAGGTCACGGAACTTGTCGAAGTCGCGAAGTTGTCAAAGTTGGAACTTTTCGAAGTTGTGTCGAAGTTAGCATCCAAAAATAATGCCAACTGCGATGTGGATCATACCTCCTTCCTTAAAAAATAATGGTCCCCATTGTTTGCTCATGAAGGTAAGGAAACTTGTCGGTCAGTTCAGTAGCAGAGTACCACTTTCCTTGTGTTGGTATTTATCCGACTTTATCAACCTGAAACAAGGGAATTGTGTTCGTCCTTGTATGGCGTACTCGTTGTCCCACAATGGTGTCACAAGGAAGAGGCTCCTGAACATCTGGATTGATGTCTTCGGGTTCTGCTATTTGCAAGTCGTTATGTTCCAACAGTGGTGCATGGTATGTTCGAAGTAGATCCACATTGAATATTGGATGCAGACCCAGGCATGCAGTAATGTCAAGCTGGAAAGCGTTTTCTCCAATCTGTCAAAGAATACTGTACAGACCATATCGCAAAGGCTTGAGCTTCTTGAATGGACCAGTGAACCGTTCCTTCTTGAGATGTAACTAGACCTTATCCCTAATTTGGAATGAATGAGGGATACGATGCTTGTCGTGTTGGGCCTTAGCTTTCTCATTTGCTCGTTGCAACATTTCCTGTGCTTGCTTCTGGATGTCACAAATCTGATCTCAAAACTTCAAGGCTTTATGAACTTCTAGCTAGCTATATTCGGTGTCGGAGTTCATCTATGTCGAGGAGTTGATCAATTCAATAGGCGCTGAGGGTTGAAATCCGTGACAGAGGGTAGCGATTCTTTACCAAAAAAATTTTGAGTGCCCTTTAGTCGATGCACATGCACCAAGTCACGTCTTTCTTTGGAATGAGGACGACTGGAATTCCACAAGGAGAGGAGCTTGGTCAGATATGACCTTTCTCGATCAAATCTTGTATTTGTCTGCGAATCTCTTCATTCTCAAGAATGGATCTTCTGTAAATAGATGTGTTAGGAAAAGAAGAACCAGGAGCAAGTTCAATGGAGTGTTTTACCTAGCAATGTCGAGGTACTCTGTCTGGCTCTTGGAATAAACTCTGATACTCGTCGAGAACGTTGTCGATCAACGACTTCTATCGAGAGCTACTTTGGTCGGTAAGACGACTCGTCGTTGCAGTCTTCCTAGAATGTTGCGGTTTGATCATGATTAACGCGAATTTCTGAGCATGATTGATGAGATTATTTGTCTGTTTAGCAGATATCATTGAAACCGTTGGTGTAGTTCGTCGCTCTAGAATGTTGTACCATCGATTCTGGATTTTGATAATCACCTTCTGTGGTTGTGACTGATAACTTCCATGGCGATCCTATAGGTAAGGTTTCCCAAATAGGACATCGGCTACAGAGAGTGGTGCTACGTCACAGAGTACTTCATCTTCAAAAGGCTTTATGAAGTAGGCGAGTTTGCATTGTCGAGTGATCCGTAGTTCCTGTCCATCCTTCATCCAATCGATGTTTTAAGGATGAGGATGCAGAGTGGTGACAAGACCTAGTTTCTTTACAATATCTTCATAAATGAAGTTCTTCTAGCTACCATTGTGCATAATGGGTTGTGTTGGACCCATATCCGTGTATGGAACAGGCGCTTTCGTTCCTCCTCATTGACTATAGTCTAGGTTGTTGGAGTGGTCGATGTCGATGTCAAAAGGGTCGTTGCATCTAGATCAGATTCTTCCACCATCTTGTCGAACATGTCGGATGTCGACTCTTTTTCCAAAAATGTCTTCTAAGCTTTGCATTCAAATGTATCATGCCAAGATCAGTGGTGGTAATCGCACCATTTTCCGGTCGGCGGTTGTTTGCTACGTTCCCTTTTATGAAAAGGATTTTACCATGATCTGGCTTTGGCGGATTCAGCTAAGAAGATTTCGACTTGTTGAAGTCAATTGATGTCTTCTTGTCGGTTGTTCGTCCTGATGTCAGCTTTGTCATGAAGCGTGCTTTCCCTTTGTGCTTGGTTTCAAGTTTGCTGGCACAGTGGAATGCATCTGCAAGCATATTGATAGTCATAAATTCCATCTCTTGTTGAATGTACTGGGACAATCTGCTGATGTACTTCATAACAAGCAATTTCTCTTCTTCTTGGATGCCAATTCTAGCCATGAGTCGATAGAACTTGTCGGTGTAACTCTGTACTGATTAGTCTTTCCATTGCCTTAGCTGTTGCCACTTCTTATACTGCTGCTCAAGGTATTTGGGTGGGTAAAATTCCTTTCGGATGTGTTCGACGAATTTATCCCATGTGTCGATGGGATCTCCGCTTTTCTCCATCTTTGTCGAGAAGTTCTCCCGCCAGCATTGCACAAATGTTGACATCTTTAAGGCTGCAATGGTGATCTTGTCAGCTTCTGAGAGTTGATTCACAGAGTAATAGGATTCCAATTGTTGTACCCAATTGTCAACGGATTCCACGTCAATCTTTCCTTCTATATTTGGTATGTACAAATTCATTTTCACTTTGAAGGGGTTGATTTTATCAAAGTGAGTTCTCGTCAAAAATCCTCTGGATGTCGAAGCGAATCGCATGAGAATTTCATTGAACTGGGCGAACATTTCAGTACGTTGTCAATTTAGTGCTTGCTCAATAATTTGTGTTGTCTCATCGGATACATGTCTATCATCTGTTTCTTCTGCCATTTCAGGAGGTAGCGTCTGCTTGGATTGCTGAGATTGCGAGCGTGTTTGAACCGACATAAGTCAGGTAGCTTCGCTGGAAGTGTCTATGAAAAACATAAGCATGAAAAAAACTGAGTGCTCTAATACCAATGATATGCATGTGGCCAAGAATCACGAGGGGGACAACAATTCGATTGAATAAGCCGACTTTGTTATGGAGGAAGCTTAAGAAGCAGAATGCGCAAAGCAGGAATACACTACACAGACATAACACACATATACACAAACAATATGCAGGAATGCAAACTGATCTTCTATGACTGGATATGAGATCTTCGATTGCTGTATGTTACAATATTATACATGCTTATATAGAATCTGTTGATACACTTGAGTTCTTTCCCGTTACGTTCAGTTACAAAAGAAGTTAGAACAGTTCAACAGTTCAACCGTTAAAGTCAACTGAAAGATAGAGAGATAGTCTGTCGAAGTTCGACAGTCGCAAGTCACAAATCGATGTTTCATGTCGATGTCGCGAAACTGTGAGGTCACAGAACTTGTCGAAGCCATGTTGAAGTCAGAACTTGTCGAAGTTGTGTCAAAGTTAGCATCCGACAATAATGCCAACTGCGATGTGGATCTAATTTTGATTGTGCATCAAAAACCATGGAGCCATTTGATGTTCTAACCACTTTTGGTTAGCTTTGAAATATTGCTTACAATCAAGCATCACCATTTCAAGGACCTCATCTTGTTTCTTTGTTGAAATTTTAATTGATTATTTCTTTACCTTTGGTGTTTCCTCCAACTACATTTGATTATCTTGCAAAACTTCTTGAACTTTGCTCCAAATTTATTTATTAGCTAACATTTCCATTTATAGATTTGTATAATGAATGTCACAAGTACATTGTTTTCCAATAAAATAATAACTCACAAAAAATATAAATGTATAGAAAGTAGTAAAAAAAGACCATGATTGTAGCGGAAGTGCTATAAACAGGGAAGTATTATGCAATAGATTGAATATATAAAAGTATAATTGATCATGATTGAAAGAATTACAACAAGCCTTGTGACAATGTACTTATACACATTGACTGGTCACAAGGAAAAGGGGTGCGCACCCTTTAAATTTTCATTAACCTAACTATATTATTATTATGATTATTACATATATTTGTTACATTGCCACTCTCTTTAGGAATGATTTGTCCTCAAAGCATAATAAATTGGGTTCTTTCTTGTTGAGCATTCTATTTTGGCAGCATCATTTTTGTGTTGATCTAGTTTTAGGGGTTTGACATGGTTCTCACTCTGAGCATTGGAAAGTTTCCTTTGTAGGATGCACATCATATCTTGAAGTATTTGGATTTGTTTGTTGAAAGTGAACCTTTGATGCTTCTTGGGTTGCAATTTCTCAGTCATGATTACATGAGGTTATGTTAGCATGCTTTCCCCTTTTAATGGAACTTGGATCTTTTCATCCTTCTTGATATGAGGAAGAATATACTTTTTAGGTGGTATTGTCAAGTTTTGTGCCTCTTTGTTTGGAACCTTGATTTCATCATTCCTCCTAAGATGAGGTGGGACATATTTTGTTTTTTTTAGTAATATTTACCCTTTGCGACACATCATCATCATTACTATTTGTAGTATGCCTAAAATTGATGATAGCAATATTTTTATAGTTTTTTTTCATTGTGCGAATCTAAGTTGTATGCTAAAGTGATTTCATTTTCTAGGGTCAAGAAGTTTATACTTATTGGTGAATATTTGTAGGTAACCCGTTCAATCGTTGACTCATCTTGTCTTTCAATGGGTTGGCTAATCCCTTCTTTATGCTCATTAATTATCTTTGGTGTTATGTCCTTATCATCATTTATTAATCTTAATAGGGTTTTCCATCGAGACTTGGACTCTTCCATTATCTTGTTGACATGCTCTCTAAAAAGAATTGTTATCTTGTTAATATTTCCTCTAAATGTTTTAGATGCCTCTTCCATTATTATGTTGAGTTTTTCTGCTAATTTGTCATAACAATAAACATGTGCTTTCACTTCATCATTATTCTTACCCATGTTGTTGATGGGTTCTTGTGGATCCCACTTTGAATTCAATTTAGATATAATCTATATATAAATATATCAAAGAGACACCTTTAAAAAAAATATTATAAGTCATATGGTGTACGGAACCTATAATAGTCGTATGGTGGTATAGAATCTACAATCGATAGGAGACTAAAAAATACAGAGGCAAAGCATGGATGGAATCTTTCACGTGTGGAACAGACAGAACTGTGCATATGATGCAGGTGTATAGAAATGTGAGGGAGAGTACGAAATGTACGGAAATGACAAAGCGAATTTAAATGATGATTGAATCAATATTACTGAACGAGTATGGAGGACATAATTTTCAGTGTTTGATTCTTTAACTGCGGTGTACGGTGTATGTATTATTGTATAGAATGTATGACAAAGCTGAAATCATACAATGACAGTACAATTGGAAGTTGGTGGATGGTACAGTAGCGTAATATTTTTTCAAGTTAGTGGTTGTATAAACAAAAGCAAATTAGTGGTTGTACGAATGGGATATATTGTTGTGGATGTGTACAAAAATTTAATAGAGAATTTTAATCGATTCCTTCATATTGTACAAGTTTTATGGTGACTTCACTAATGGCAGATATGTGGTAACTATATATTGCAAATTAATGGCTATACAAAGTGTTTTTTTGTACGGATCGATTTGCAATGTGTATGGATGGTAGGTACACCAATTCATGGTAATACAACAATATGTTTAACTGGAGCATTTAACTTGGGGGTCAAGAATTCGGCTCTAATGCCAATGTAGCGAAAGAGCTATAAACATAGAAGTATTATGCAATAGATTGAATGTATAAAAGTATAGTTGATAATAAATGAATGAATGAATTACAGCAAGCCTTTGTTGTTGTTGTTTTTGTTGGTGTTACATTTGTATTTATATTTGTTATGATAATGATCTTTACAAGAATAAAATTGGGTATAAATATACTCCCAAGAAGCTTGTGCCTCTTAATCAAATGGTTGTGTCATTTTTTTCCAATAAAAAAAAAACGTATTTTTATTCATTGTTGTTGTAATGTCCCCATTCAAATAAATCTCAAGAAGGGAAAATTCCACCAATCTACTAGTTTCCTAGGTTGGGGTGGAAACATTAGATTTGGAATAAGGGAACTAATAAACCCCAAATGGACTTTATATTGACATAAATATATTAAATGGGGCTAAATAAATATTTCTGATGAGAAAATAAGATGGCACTTGGTCATGGAGACACATTGGTGGTTTGGGACCCACACAAAGCTAGATTCCCCATGCGACATGGCATTCCACTCTCACCCATTCGAATCCAAGGTGGAGTCCACTATTCTTGGGGGATTTGGAAGGGAATAATACTTGGCATCACTCAATGAGGTCGAAATGTAGAGGAACAATAACTCCCATGGAAGAGGAAGAGGCATTTTGGAGCTAGTGGGACACTTGGGCTAGATTCCCTAGATTCTATGACACCAATGATGAATATGCCTATGACACTTATGACAAAATCAGATCTCATGGATGAAATATGACATACATGACATGTCAAGGCTAAAAATCATCTTCAAGAAGGAGCACAAGGGAGTTAGGGCAGCCAAAGAGACACCTATTCGAATTGAGTGAAGGAGGAAGCTAGAATTGGAGGGACAAGTGGCATACTTTGGAATCTCTTCCCAATTCGAGTTGGCATGAATCTCATGAATGTAATTTGAGTTAAGGAAGCCTTAGGGGGTTTATAAAAGTCAAGAACAAAGAAAGAGAGCATATTTTGATCATTTTACATTTTGCATTTGGAGAGGAGAGCTAGTAGAGTGTTATTCTACTTTCCTTAGTACCAATTTCGAGGGTGAAAGATTCCCATCCTAATTGGAAATTGGAGAGGCCATTCAGAAATTTAATTTGGAGCTACAATCGAGTCATTTGTTGAAAGTTGAATCTACATGGCAGCTTGTGATCACATCTCCTTCATCTTTCTTCTACAACTATTCTCCCATTTCTTGTCATATTCTTGCTCCTGGAGGAGAGGCGCACTTGGTGAGGTGATGATCTCTTTGGGATAGATCTTGAGGCCCCATATTCTTGTAATATGATATATATACTCTGTATTTACTTCTCATAATACTTTTATATCGAAACTCCAATAGATTTTATGTACAAATGCTAAACTATGATTAAATGGTGCCATTTCCCCAATACCTTTTTGTAAGCACTTGAAGTGGTATAAAATTTGAATGGTTCAATCAAAATATAATATATTATTGTTGTATGGAGCACCATTAATATGCTGAAGAAGTTTCATATTCATTAGATAATAATTGGGAGCAATATTCTTAGGTTTCATAACCATTTGTGAATATTTACTATCATTTCCCCCTATGTTAAATCTAGTATACAAACACCTGATTTATGGAAGTTGAAGAAGCCTATAGAAACTAATTGATGCTGCATTGGGAATCCCATTGAATTCCTTTATCAGTACCATTTATATGTTCTTAAATTTGGGTAGGTATTGCAGTGTTTGGGAAGCCATCTTTGTCCCCTACCCTTGGGGGTTTTTACCCTCGATTTTGACTAGTAAAGTTCCCTATTTTTCCCTGATTATAAATGAATGTTGCAAAAGTGTTTTAAGAGTTTCCAGGAATCCATCATACTCATTTACATGTCTGAATACCTTCCAAACTCATTCAGACCCAATTTGGAACCATTTGGAGACATTTGGAAGCAGTTGAGTCAATACTAGTCTAAGGGTCGAATTGGTCAAAATTTGCAATTTTTTCTAGTGTTTGCAAATTATTAAAAAGGGGCACTACAAGTGGTATCAGATCATGATCCTTGCACCTGTTGTGGATGATCATTTATCAGAACAAGAAGCCAAATAAATCATCCCCCACCCTTAGGACCTGAAATTGAAAGTGTTTTTGTTGAAGAGGAAGTAGGAAAAGAAGTGCATTTTGTTTAAACTATGGCTAGGGATGAGAAGGGAACCTCGGAGGATAAGGAGGAATTTACTAAATACATGAAACCATTCTTTGAAGACATGAAAAAACAGATCATGAAATGGTTCGAATTGTTGGCTAGTCAACTCGGAAGCAAAGGAGCAATAGGAGGCAGCAACAGTTCTCTTTTCGAGGAAAATAAGACAATGGGTGAAAGTATTTTCTCAAGAACGGGACCTCATTATAGACCTAATGAATTTCAAAGTACACCAAGGCCTACTACACCTAAATTTATTGAGGCCAAAGAAGAACCTAATACCCAATTTGATATGCAGGAAGTTGTAAAAGAATGGGAAAAGTTGAGTTAAGATTGCAGAAGACTCTACCCTATGAGCAATACTTTAATGTTCCAAACAAACTCAAAATGAGGGAAGGTTGTTAGAAAAATAGGATTGAAGAGCAATAACAATAAACAAAAATGCAAATATAATCACACAAACACATTACAAGAGAGACACCAATATATCGTGGTTCACCCAAGATGGGCTACATCCACACTGAAATTTCCGGTCCTTATTATTATACCATCCAGCAAATGAAGGGATACAACCTGCAACACATCCGCTGCACTTCCTCTTCATTGTCTCATAGTCTCTCTTCACGATCTCAAAGATCTTTACAATGCATAATACCTAATACCTCAACCCTAGCTGTGTTACAATGTCTTTCTTTTATAGGGGAAATACAATGGGAAAATACCACGGGTTACCCAAAACCATGGGCCCGTAAACTGTTGGCGAAAACAACCCAAAAAACTATTTTCGGGGGCTTCGCCCCCGAATCCCAAAGTGGGGGAACGAATGTACAGTAAACCTGGGGTACAAACATGACTGAATAACATCTCTGAATCTGGAAGATCAAGCTCCACAACCAACAAAGGTAATAGGACTCCATTTCAGAATAAAGAATTGAATTATGTCATTGGTAAAATGACCCTTCCCACTTTTGATGGCTCATCTCAAAGTTCTGTAAATACTTGGGTGCAAAAACTAGATGTGTATTTTCAGTTGAATCCAATGGTGGAAGAGGATGCTTTAAAAATGGCTATTTTGCATCTTGAAGGAGAAGCCAATGATTGGTGGTTCCATGGTCTGAAAATTTTGGGACATGATCAGGTTACAACATATGGAGAATTTGTTGATAGGGTATTAGAAAGATTTGAGAAAAAATACCCAGAATTGCCTTTCAAAGAACTAGCCCAATTGAAGCAAGTTGGAACCCCTACCGAGTATATGTCGGAATTCCAAATACTATCAGTTAAGGTGGATGATATATCTATGGTAATATTATTCTTGCTCTTACTGAAGGTTTGGTTGAACCCTTAAAATGTTTAGTTAAATCCCACAAACCTAATTCATTGAAGGATTCCTTGAACTTGGCAAGAGATTTGCAGAATGTGCTACCAATGACAAGGGTTCCCCCCAAGACCAACTTTCCTTCCCAATTCAGATTTGAAAATAATT
The DNA here is from genome assembly GCA_027924585.1 of Larix kaempferi. Lineage (NCBI taxonomy): Eukaryota > Viridiplantae > Streptophyta > Pinopsida > Pinales > Pinaceae > Larix > Larix kaempferi. The sequence goes on from BSBM01001510.1 coordinate 492,568, forward strand.
CATGGAAAGAAGATGAATTTGGAAAGGATAAGAAAGAGGGACCAAGCAGGGAAGAACTTAGAAAGAAGAAACTATGTTACACATGCTTCCAACCATGGGTACCGGGGAATAAATGTGTTAAGGGAAAGGCACAATTCATTGAAGTATTTTCTGATGATGAGTATGAAGGGGGTATGGAGGAAGGAGGACATATTTCAGCCCAAGAAGAGGGATATACCACAACAAAAGAATATAAAAAATAAGAATATCATCCATTACCTAACAAAGGGAGACTAGCAGTGCTTTCAGGAGTGCCTCGTTTCCACACTATTCAATGCCAAGGAGTTGTACAAGGACACAGGGTTTCGGTATTGGTAGATGGAGGAGACACACATAATTTAATTGATGCATTCATGGTGTAGAGGATAAAGATACATGTTGAACCATTCGATGGCTTCACAGTCATCATTCCAGGTCACCTTGCTATGGAGTGAAAAACATGGATTCCAAAGCTACAAGTCACCACAGGTAATTACACATTTTTTGATAGCTTTTATGTGGTTGATGTTGCTAATACTAATGTGGTCTTGGGAGTGCAATGGTTGTACTCTATAGGGGAACATACAGTGAACTATCAAATCCCTGAAATGAGATTCAAAGATTCAGAAGGAAAACAAAGGGTATTGAGAGGAATGCACACCTATCCAAATCAAGTAGTGTCATCCCACAACATGAAACACAAGAATGAAAAGGTTTTGGGAGAAATTCCTCATGGAAGGCCACCTGATAGAGGAGGAACAAGTTTGCAACATCCTAAATTGATATTGCTTGAGGGAAAGCAATCTTGGGTGGGGAGGACTGTAATGTCCCCATTCAAAGAAATCTCAAGAAGGGAAAATTCCACCAATCTAGTAGTTTCCTAGGTTGGGGTGGAAACAGTAGATTTGGAATAACGGAACTAATAAACCCCAAATGGACTTTATCTTGACACAAATATATTAAATGGGGCTAAATAAATATTTATGATGATAAAATAAGGTGGCACTTGGTCATGGAGACACATTGGTGGTGTGGGACCCACACAAAGCTAGATTCCCCATGCCACATGGCATTCCACTCTCACTCATTCAAATACAAGGTGGATTCCACTATTCTTGGGGGATTTGGAAGGGAATAATACTTGGCATGAATCAATGAGGTCTAAATGTAGAGGAAGAGTAACTCCCATGGAAGAGGAAGAGGCATTTTGGAGCTAGTGGGACACTTGGGCTAGATTCCCTAGCTTCTATGACACCAATGATGAAGATGCCTATGAAACTTATGACAAAATCAGACTTGATGGCTGAAGTATAACATACATGACATGTAAGGGATAAAAATAGCCTCCAAGAAGGCGCACAAGGGATTTAGGGCAGCCAGAGAGACACCTATTCGAATTAAGTGAAGGAGGAGGCTATAATTGGAGGGACAAGTGGCATACTTTGGAATCTCTTCCCAATTCGAGTTGGCATGAAGCTCATGGATGGAATTTGAGTTAAGGAATCCTTAGGGAGTTTATAAAAGTCAAGAACAAAGAAAGAGAGCATATTTTTATCATTTTACATTTTTGATTTGTCGAGGAGAGCTAGTAGAGTATTATTCTACTTGCCTTAGCACCAATTTAGAGGGTGAAAGATTCCCATCCTAATTGGAAATTGGAGAGGCCATTCAGACCTTTCATTTGGAGCTAAAATGGAGTCATTTTTTGTAGGTTGAAGCTACATGGTATCTCTTGATCACATCTCCTTCAGCTTTCCTCTACAACTTATCTCCCATTTCTTGTCATATTCTTGCTCTTGGAGGAGAGGCGCACTTGGTGAGGTGATTATCTCTTTAGGATAGCTCTTGAGGCCCCATATTCTTTTAATATGATATATATACTCTGTATTTACTTCTCAGAATACTTTCAGATCGAAAATCCAAGAGATTTCATGTACAAATGCTAAACTATGATTAAATGGTGCCATTTCCCCAATACCTTTTTGTAAGCACTTGAAGTGGTATAAAATTCAAATGGTTCAGTCAAAATCTGATATATTATTGTTGTATGGAGAACCATTAATATTCTACATAATTTTCATATTCATTAGATAAGCATTGGGATAAATATTCCTAATTTTAATAACCATTTGTGACGATTTACTATCATTTCCCCCTATGTTAAAGCTAGTATAAAAACACTTGATTTATGGAAGTTGCAAAAGCCTATAGAAACTAATTGATGCTGCATTGAGAATCCAATTGAAGTCCTTTATCAGTAACATGTCTATGTTCTGAAATTTGGGGAGGTCTTACAATGTTTGGAAAGCCATCTTTGTCCCCTACCCTTGGGGGTTTTGAACCTCGATTTTGACTAGTAAAGTTCCCTACTTTTCCCTAATTATAAATGAATGTTGAAGAAGTGTTTTAAGAGTTTACAAGCATCCATAATCCTCATTTACATGTCTGAATACCTTCCAAACCCATTCAGACCCAATTAAGAACCATTTGGAGCCATTTGGAAGCAGTTGAGTCAATACTAGTCTAAGGGTCGAATTGGTCAAAATTTGCAATTTTTCCTAGTGTTTGCAAATTCTTAAAAAGGGACACTACAACTGTCAAAAAATGCAATCCTTAGTGCTAGTAGCAAAAATAGATATTACAAGGCTTTGTCTTCTAATAGTATATCTGCAAAGTTTCAAACATATTAAACTTAGAGTAGAGCATATATAATGCCAGGAGTATTCATCAGCTAATCGAGACTAGAGAAGACAAAATTTAGATAGAGAATATGAAACAGAGTACACATGTGTGCCCCCTTGAAACACCTCCAATCTCATAGCACCCTCATGTAATGCGAGGCCATGTTTAGACATTTCATTAGCCTGTCGATTGAATTCACGATAGAGGTGGAAGAAATCGATATTGTTGAAGGATCCTTTAATATAATGCAACTTCTGAACCAGAGACAATAGGTCATTTGTTTCTATTGTCACCGAGCCTTTCATATTTTGAATGACTAGTAGGGAATCTCCAAATGCCTGAATGTTCATAATCAGATGAAGTGATGCAAGCTTGAGAAAAAATAATAGTGCATTGAATTTTCCTGAGTTATTAGTACTAATACCAAGGCAGGCTTTAACCAAGAAATAGTGTTCACTGTTCAAATGAAGACTGAAACCAAAAGCACTCCTTCCCTGCTAACATGATCCATCAAAAAACCCCAAGCCCTTGATTCATCAATCAAAGGGGGATTTTTTACCTTCACTGGTTTGAGAGTCTGAAGATGAGAATAGTATTGAAAAAAGAGAAAAAGATTGAGCGACAATTTGAAAAATAGGTCTAATTTTATCGTTAAAAATGTCATCGTTCCTAGCCAACCAAATCCCCCAGGCTAGTAAAACAGGAAGAGGTCTCAAATTGTGAAAATCTGAGGAACTGAAGAATTTTCTGAAACATGCATCAACCGAATTGTCTTGCCATAAAGGGGAGGAATTAACTAGTAATTCCATTTCACTCCAAACAACCTTCGTATATTTACAATCCACCATCAAGTGAGTGCAAATTTCCTCCGATTTTATACACAGTGAACAGAGCCCTGGACCCTGGAATCCAAAATGCAACATTCTATCCAAAGTAAGAATTATATTCTTCAATGACAACCATAAATGTAATGCCACCTTTGGAGGAGCTTTGATTCTCCATATCTATTTTGAACACCAACTCACATGACCCTGAGGATCTGGAAAAAGAGAAATATACCCAAGTTTAACCATGTAGTTACCCCTAGTCAGGTTGAAGGACCAACTCAAAGTGTCATCTTCATTCTGTAAGTGTAGATGGGCCCTATTGAGAGAATCTCTAAATGAATTCCATTCCTCAATACCATTATCATCTAAGCCAAGAGCCTCCCCTAAAATCCATCTTTGTTTCCAAATAGTTGTACTAACGCTACCAAATTGATCCAATGTGTAAAATCCTCGAGCAAGTAGTGCTCCGATCAAATCTGGACTCAATCTACCACCACCTGGAAGGCCCAGAATGGAATCTCTGCCAATGCGAACCAGGCGACAATTTCCCACCTCCCAGGCCAAAAAAGGCTCTAAGACATGGAAGGCTCTTAATAATGCCCTCCAATGGTTGGATGTAATCCTGTAATGTTTATCACCACATCTAATCTAGTCAATCAAAGCCAATGGAAATATATATTTAGCCAATAGTATTTGTTTCCATATGCTATCTTTAGTAAAAAATAACCAAAGTGTCTAACCGCCAAGGCTTTGTTAAACAGCAATATGTTCTTAAGACCCCAACCTTCCTGATCCTTTGGAGTTTCTAAAATATTCCATTGTACAAGATGAAGCCATGATACTCTGAACTCCAAAGAAAATTGTAGCAAATTTTCCTAATATTGCTCAGAACAAAAACAAGAATAGAATCCAAAATATGCTAGTATATCAGAATCAATTCTAGTACACTTTTAACCAGAACCAGCCTACCACCCCTGGAGAGCCACCGGTTACACCAAAAATTGATTTTGTCTGAAATCCTAGCCACTAACCAACTCCAGTCCTGTCTTCCATAATTGTTAGGTTTTACGATAAAACATAAATACTGAATCCCTTCATCCATACTCAAGAAGTCAAAAGGAAAATAAGACTGCCAAAATAAAGAGTCACCCATATGAGACTCTAAGATCTAGATAGCAAATTTATCAGCCCCAATATCCATACCAGTTTCCTTACAGAACATCTATGGATTATCTTTTACCTTATGACATTGAAATATAGAGTAGAGGCAGAACAAGAAAATGTCATCCACAAATATTAAATGAGTAAGAGTAACACTATCATTGAATGAGACCCCTTTGATATATCCCAGAGTCCTATCCTCATTCATAATCCCGTTGAACCCTTCCATGATCAGAAGAAAGAGGTAGGGTGAGAGAGGACAACCTTGTTCAAACCTCTGGAGGATTTAAAAAAACTGGAGAAAAGAGGCTTCAATCGAAGTGCCAGAATTTTAGTCATAATTTTATAGGCTCCATTGCACAACGAGATAGGCCTGAAGTCTCCAAAAAAAATCATTTGTCTTTTTTTGGTATCAGATCCAGGAAGGTCAAATTGAATGAAGCAGGGATGATGCCTATCATCCTGACCTCTTCCACCATCTTCAGTAAATATTCACCCTCAACTTAAAAAAAATACAAAAAAATCTTGGAGGCCAACCATTAGGGCCCGAGCTTTTATCCCTCTGAAAGGATTTAAGTGCACTGCTCAGCTCCTCCAAAGTAATCTCTTGATATAAATCCTCATTTAGATTATGATTTAACATGTTAGGAAAATTAGCAATGACCTAAAGCATACTCATCATGTCCTGTTGATCAATATATAACTCCTTGAAATGGTTTACTGCAGCCTCAAATAATGTTGTAAAACCCTTACTAGATTGGCCATCTTGATTCTTCAATTCCCAAATAGAATTATAATTTTTCCGATGAGCAGCTAATTGTTGAAAGAATTTAGTGTTCTGATCCCCCTCCTGGAGCAATAAAACTCGGCTCTTAATTCTCCACTCCACATCAAATTCATAGAGAATCTTTATTTTTTCCTTTTCACATTCCATTATTCTATATTTATGTTCAGAAGTAGGGATAAAACAGAGGGAAGACCCATACAGAGTCTTAAGTTCATTTTCAATCCCCACCAATATAGCATCACGAACTTTCCTTTCCTCCAAATTCCAAATTTTCACCACCGATTTTAAATTTCTCAAAGACTCAACCATCTGAATACATGCATAATCTCTCCCAACAATAATATGTCTCCAATGCATGCTAACCAGTTCTTGGAAACTACTTAGTTTATCCCATTCAGAATTGTATTTGAAGGGGGTCCCAGGTTTTCTCATATTAAGCCCCAATTCCAGACAAATGGGAAAGTGATCAGAGAATAAGGAAGAACCAACCCAGGATCTATACTGAAGTTGGCCATCCATGTGGCTGTTAATAAGGAAATGATCAATTCTTTTGTAAATACCTTGAGAACCAATCCTCTTATTACACCAGGTAAGCTTAAGTTCTGAAGGCTTAATGTCCATCCAATCCTAATCCTTCAATGAGACCCCTAAAATGGAATCCAGAGGATCCAAGCGAGCAACATCACCCCAAATTTCATCGGAAGATAATGTGAAATTCAAATCGCCACCAACAATCACATTATAGACCCTAGTAAATTCATTCCTTTACAAAGATTGCCAAAATTCTAATTTGTTATCATACGGAACATCTATATTCAGAATAAGTAAAGGGAAATCCATATCCCCAAAAAATATTTCAACCCCCACCACAGAGTGAATGGAAAAGGAGTTAATTTCCCTTACCTTCTTAGTCACTCCTGTAACCATACCACAAGAACACCCAATAACATCCACAACAAAAAATTCCATACCCGACAATAATCTACCTAACAAAACAGAAACCTCCAACGAGATCATCATGGTTTCTTGAAGCAACAAAATACTAGGTCGTTCAATCTTAACAAAATGTTTAAGGGCTAATGCTTTGGCCTTCCCTCCAAGGCCACGGACATTTATCGAAGATATTTTCATATCAGAAAACCCTGAGGTGGCTTTCCTGCTCTAAGTACCCCATAAATTTTCATTTGTCTACCCTTCGAAATATCTCACTTGGCCCTTTCCTGAGTCAGATTCATCTTGGATTTTCTCCCTACCTTTTCATGAATAGGGGTCAAGTCCAACTCCAATCCGCCTATTTGAAGAACCCCTTTCCGATGAGGTAGGAGGAAATATGTACCTCGAGAGCTAGAGCCTGATATACTGCTTTCCCGCAAAACAATAGATTTTCCATGTGAATCCATAGAAAGATATGAATTCAATCTTGTAACAGGCTCATCCCTCAGAAAAGTGAATTCTTTATCAGGAACGGAAGTAGTAGACTTCCCATTCAATTCCACATTTGTCTCAGCACTTTCCAACCCCTTATCCTTTGGGGATTCCATTATTATCGAGTCCAGTACAACTTCACCGCTCTTCTCCCAAATCTGTTGAAAAATATCCACCTGGCTAGTAGAAAGATCCAGGCCCTTGAATAGTTCAGCGCCATTAACCGACAGAGGGACTAGGGGGCCTCAGTAGACACCACAAAATCTTGAATAAAAAAGGGGGATTAATTATGTTATATGACAATACAAATATTTAGGGTATATTTTATTATATTTCATGTAGAAGCAGTGGAGGGGGGGAAAAGGGAAAATCAGGGGACAAGGGCATGTTGTATTGAGTTTGATGGACAAGGGATACTCAATCGAAATGTAAGATGGTTGATGCTAGTGTTCTATTGAAGGGTTTTCATGTTGCTCATGTGTTTGGTTGGTTAATGGATCTCCAAATTGTTAATGGAATTGAGGTAATGATGGATTAATATTTCTATCTTTTATGTGATTGTTATCAATTGAAAGTTGTTGTTTAGGGTGTGTATTTCGTGTCTAGAAATCATGTGTTTTTTTATGCCTTTCAATGTAGCTTTCCTCCTTGAGTCCATTTGAATTTTTTTTTCTCTAGAAATTTCCTTTTCTGTGATTTCTAAAATCATCCCATCCACTAGAGAGCATATAGGTTTGTGCATTGCGACCTTGTCCCATTCTAATCTTCATAAAGAAATCCTCATGCAATCCTTAGTTGGCCCCATTTTCCCATTGTCTAAAACACTAGTCTCCAATTCCTTCATGACTCTTATATTTTACAAAAACCAAAACACTTTTTTTTTCTAAATTTACTCTTCATTTTCACCTTGTACTCCATTGTTAAACTGTAGCAATCCTACCCTAGGGAATATGCCTTTGAGCTAGAGAAGAGATAGCCTAAAGAGACAAAAAAGGTTAGGTGTGGTGGCAATGACCTCCCTCTTAGTTATCCATAAGCTATCATTGATTTTAGGAAGTCAATATGAAGATGCTAGTTTGTGTGCTAACATTGAAGAACACGTATCTCTAGGATGATAGATATATTCTTAATGGTAGAAAAATTGGTGGAGCAGGTTGAAATATACAACTATTGGGTAAGAAACAATGGCTTATATGATCATCTACTTATTCTTATACAACTAGAAAAATGATGATATAAAGCCTCCATTTCCTTTTAAATCTGATCAAGATTGGTTGGATAAGGAATATTTTAGACTTCTTATTACAAAAAATGGAAATCCGAATTAGCACCTCGTCCAAAATTGGTTGACATGGCCTCTAATTCAGATTTCACAAGCACCGCTTATAACATACCTGGATTAATAACCTATTTCTTTTTTTTTGGAAATAAATTCCAATTATGACCTAGAATTTATTCTTTATGCCCATATAATAGTTAGATAATAACATTCTAACTCTTATTTTAATGTGATAGATGGACTATATTTGTTTAATTGATTCCCCTTTTATAAATTGAGACTACCTCTATTCTCATTTAATGGAAGCATTATATTCCTGGACATTATAAAACATTAAAAAAGGTTATATTCTAAACTCCAAAAGATTATGATATATATATATAGTACCCATCCATCATTATATAGAGATATTGTACCCATCATACTACAAAACTATTATAAAAACAATAATATTAAATATGAGGGACTACTCCCCAAGTATATCGAATATCCATTAAAAATGGTATAATATGGTTATGGATTGATAATCCAAATCATTATATATTACACAACTTTCACATAATAGTGTTAATGTGCACTCTTTTCAACGTTATATAATTTAACAAATACAAATATACACCATTACAATTTATAACACATAAAATATTTGGGTTAATATATTTGGTCTACTATCCAACTATTCATGCGGAATTTAATCTATTTGTGAGCTGTTTATGGATTTTGGATGCTACAAAATACCTATATTTGTAATGTAAGTAGTTAATAATGAATATGAGAAAATAAGAGGCGTGACTCTAAGTTTGATTGATTTTGTGGATTAAGGGTTTTCAGGGTACATCTCTGTTTATTATGTGTGAATGTTGTTGTGTAATCTCTATTTTTCTTAAAAGAATATGTATGCTTTGCTTCTCTACAAAATGAACTTAAAATTTACATATAGTTATTAATAAAGTAGATGAGTTACATACCATTTCATATCTAGAAAATGTTGATTTTTATTCAACCCTGTAAATTCATTCGCTTTCCCACTCACCTCTGATATCATCATTTGATATCTATGGTGCTTGGAAGGCTCAAGTCTTTTTACCATTCACAACAGGTAATGTATATTTAAATCTTTCTCATTTATATTTTATGGGCAAGGCGTTCACTTTTCACAGAGCATGAACACACAATGTTTTGAAAATCTATGTATTAATAAATTTATATATTTGCTAACAATATCATTTGTTTATCCAATATGGCTATGTCGAAATTGTTTCACGGGGTAATGTCTCGATGGTCATCCTTAAGATTCGTTTCACTTACATAGTAAGCAACGCTCTTACAGCTGATAGTGTTTTGCAACAGGTATGGGTCTCACGTTTATAACAAGAGAAAGGACATAATTTACTTCTTTGAAAAAGTGGTGAGGATTTGAGTCCATAACTCTTTAGAATTAGCAAAGGAAAATACCGACTCTGATATGGAGATAAGGATTTTTAAGCTAGCAGAAAGATGAGACTGGCTCTAGCTCTGTCTTAGGAAAGTTAAAAAATAGATTTGTTTAAGGTTCAGTCGTAGTAATACGAAATGTATCTACGTCGAGGTTGAACCATTGATAAAAAAAGATACAAACCTAGATAGACAAGACTGAGCTCCAACAGGACAATGAAATACTTTGATGATTAAATTTTTGTGATAATTCCTACGAAGGGAAAAATAAATATTGACTATTTTGTAATCTAAGAAATAATCCTAAAACAACTCTGCATTTGATACTCTGTTTCAACCATTTTGTTGACTACGCTATAGCAGAAAGAAAAATCTATATTTGTTACTCGGTCTCGACTATTATTTTTCCAATTTGATTGAGATAAGCACTTCATCAATTTGATTTTGTTCTAGTGAGTTTGCATGCAGTTAATGATTTTATATCTATTTTATTTTATATATTAAATATTAAGATAATTATATAAAAAAGTTATGTACAGTGTTTATTAATGTTTATTATAGGTTAGTTGTTTTATGAAATTAAAAAAACATAATTTTAATTTTAAAAAATAAAAGATTATTTATCACATTAAAAAAAACATAAATCTTAATTTTAAAAGATGATTAGAGTTATCTGCAAAAACCAATTTTAAAACTGGTAAAAAGATAAGATATAAAAAATTAATAAAATATATATATATATAAAAAGATAAGATATAAAAAATATAATAAAATATAAATATATATATATATATATATATATTAAAATTGGGTTTTAAAAATATATGTTTATGTGTAATAACGAGTTTATAATTTAATTTATAATCTCAATTTATAAAAAAAATGTAAATTTATATATTAGTCTGATATTATCTTTTAAAAATAAATTATGATGTTTTTATACTTTTATAAAATATTAGAGTAAGCCCTCATACCATGAAATTTTTAGTGCACTCATACTTAGGGGCATAATATAATGGAAATTTTGAAAAATTAATTTTATGTTGTACAACTTGCTTTCCTATATATATATATTGTTTCCTATATATATATATATTGGAAATGGTTAAATTCATGAAACATAGTAACATAAACAATAGAGTACTAGTTTTTAGTTGTAGGTCAAATATCTTGGAAGATATCATGTGTGGTGGGTTGAGGCATTGTTTATGGATGTTGGGCCCATGATGCATTAATGAAGGCATAAGGCCCTTGATGTCATCCCTCAACCATTGTCATGGCCTCCTAGATACATGTCTATGGTGGACAATACCTCCTATTAACAATGCTTATATTTTGAATGGGAGGCCACATATCCCATCTAGAGTTCATGTCTTCTACTTTGAGGCATCATCCATGTCCTTTGAGCATAATGATCACTATTTATATCCTTTGGCCCTTGATTTCTTCCCTCAACTAATGTCAAGGACACAAAATTGATATGTTCTGGTCAATTCATATCAAACATATTGTAGTAGAATGCTTATATAAATTAGGCGGTACACTTAGGGTTACGACTAGTGGTTTGAGGTCTTCTATATGGCCCTCAAACCTCATGAGAATTGTTGAAGGCCTTAATACCTTCATTTAACCCCCTGACCAATGTCAAGGACTTAATATCGGTACATGCTAGGTCATTCATAACATTCCTAGTCAAAATACAAGGCTCCATACATAGGTTTTGTGTAGTGGTTTGAGACCTCTTCTATGGCCATTGAGCTTGAGAATAATCAATTAGGTACTAGGGCTCTTGATTTCATCCCGTGAGATTATGAAGGCACCAATACCTATTTGTGGTGTGCAATATCTCTTAATGGTGCCTATGTATTTTCGGTTGGAGGCCAATTATTCTCTATAAATGTCATGCATAGTGGTTCAAGACCCTATTTAAAGTCATCAATTCAAAGAATCCCAATTTAGGTACCAAGTCACTTGTTTTCATTTCATGGCCATTATCAATCTCAATTATCATTATGTGGCATTTAATACCTCCTAACAATGATCATTTTCCTAGTGGTAGACCAAATATTCCTTCTTGTGGTCATGTGTGTTTGTTTGAGGCTTTCTTCATAGATGTTCATATTAGGAAGCCTCATTCAAGGCCTTTGAAGGCCCTTGATTTCATTCCTTAACCATCGTTCCATGATATGTGTCTTTGGTATATGATACATCATTGTGACGCTCATATTTCCATGTAGAGATGACAGATCCCCTATAAAGGTTATGAGTCATGCTTGGATTAATCATTCATGTGCATCAAGCATCAAACATGAGAGTCTTAGTTATCACTCACTATTACATTAGCATTCAAGTTCAAATAAGAAAAGTTTAATCTTAAACATTTTTAACTCACTAAAGTAGTATTCAAAAAATATTTAAACCATGATTCATGATTCATTGAGAAAGTGATAACTTAGAATTAGAACTTGTTGGGCCTGAAATAGTTGTGTAAACTTGTATGGATTTGGTATAGTTATTTTCAATATTATCGTCATAATGTCTTTTTTAAACTCTTGTCTTAAGTATAATATATTCAATTGATTTCCGTGTATCTTATTTTCCTCTGGTAAATATGTATGCTTTCATCTTCTTAATGAATGTAGTGTTATTTAAGGCGGGTTTGGAGTCATCCTGCTAGGTAGCACATTTCTCGGTTGTTATGTTCTTAAATATTATGTTACAAGTAACCACCACCTATTTGTTCTTTAACAAACTATTGTTATATTTTATCACTTGTTAGCCAATGGTATCAATTCATTATTTGCATGGTTGTTTTGTAGGCCTCCTTGACACCTCAAGCACTCGGTCGAGTAGAGGTGGCAAAGTCCTTCTAGAGAAGGTACCTCGAGTCCCTTCATGACCATGGCACTAGGTTTTCTTTGTGTCCATTGTAATTATTAAATAGCTAATTACTATATTTATTAATTTTTAAAAAATATACAATTAATATCATCATAACAGCCTCCATGGTTGAATGCAAACACATTCCTGCACTACAAGAAAAGTGGCATTTTAACCTCACATAAAATTGTTGTATATTAAAATATTCAATTTAAAATAATATTTTTATAATATTATAATTATGTTTATAATATTTTTATTAATTTTATTATATATATTTGAAATAAAATATATTAATATTATTACATTATATATACATATAATTGTTGTATATGAAACCATTTTATACTATAATATTTAATTTCAAATAATTTTTTTATAATACTATTATTATGCTTATGATTTTTTTATTAATTTCATTAAATAGTTTTTAAATAAAAGTATTCACATGTGCTAATCAATCAACAATATTTCATATCACATGTATCCATAATCATCATTATATCAATCCTTCATTAGGAACATATTCGTTTATCACATTCAATTTTATTCTAAATCAACATATATGCAGTCATTTATCTTGGTTTATTTTGCTGGGTCACTTACCAATAAGTGTCGTCACTATCAATAGTCATAGCGAGTTTGAGGGGCATTGCATACACCCCCTCTTATTAAAACTTTGTCCCGGAGTTAACTTTTGTCCTCATACTTTCGATGCTAGGCTTTAATTTAATTTCATAATCTCATTTGCTTATCATTCTCTTCTATTTTTCTCAACAATCATGGCCATAATCCCTAGTGGTTCTAATCATTAGTTTTCTAGATCATCTAGTATGGTTCCAATACATCCTTAGAAACTCAATCATAATTTTGCGTAGTGCAAATCGAATAATACATTCAATAATTGTCAGTCCCAACTAGATTTCCTGTATCTCATATTCATCTGCGAAGATCCATGATATCAAATTTAACTACAAACCATATTGCATCCGTAGTTCACACAATAGTGACCCAATCATATTTTTGTATAACAAAGTCCGAGCAAGAATTCAGATTTATTTGGCTATCCTTTCGTAAGAGGTGAGAAGATAAACATCATACAATCTTTGGCAATATACAAATTGGTAGTTATAATCACGAATTACCTGTTCAAGGGAAATTATCATATTTTCAAAAATCATTGCATAAGTCACCCACCATTTCTGTAAGACTAATCCCAAATCCATAAATTTTAATAAATTTTATTCTGAACTTAAAGTGTTGGGACCTAGCGACTTGACGAACATATTAAACTTTAATTCCTAGTCTTTTCATCATTAACATCATGTCTAAGTCAATGAGCTTATCACGTCCTTACCGCATTTCATCATTCCTATTATTATATGACCCCTTCGATAGGCTTTCCAAGTATCATCATGTGTGGGTCATCATAGTCTCATTAAGTCGTATCATGGGATTTAGTCGCCTTTCCATTTAAGCTTCACCATGTCAGGTGGTCCACATCATTGTCTAGTATCCCATCTTGTTGATCGTCTTCATAATTTGTTTTACAAAAAATCGTCTTCATTTGGCCCTTTCGGTAGGTTTTCCAAGTTTCACCTTCCTCATCACTATATCAAGGTCAAGTCACCTTTGTAGTTTTGAGATTTCATTAACTACATCATCATGTTGCAAAAAGCAATGTTATTTCATTCAGCTCTTCATGTTGGTCATGTCGATGTCTCATTTCCTGTATTTCGATTTTGTTTGACCCTCTCGATAGTATATCAAATTCTCGGCAAAAAGATCATTTTGGTGTTCCGTTAGTTTAACATTTATCAATTCCCCATTAATTAGTAGATTCACCAAGTGCATCCGCCCACTAGTCTTCTCGTCATGGCTAAGTAGGGAAGGTTTAAAATATCCCCCACGGGAATTTGATGTAAAAGAGATGATGTAGAGACCCTCCTATGTTGAAAACGAAAGAAACCCTTTCCTACGTGTAACAATGATCAAATGCTACCATGTTCGTTGTCATCTTTCATAACTAATCTTGACTATAAGGGTGCTAATATTATCAACATTTCAAGTAATGAACCCCGAATCAATATCTAGTTATCTTTAATTCGTCCAAATGTAATTATGACATTATCTATGAACGAAACTATACTTATAGGTTACTTGAATTTGTATAACTCTTTTAATATATATATATATATATAATTTCAAATCCAAACCCCCTCATAATGACTATCCTTTAACCCTTAAATAAGCATGTGCCCTTTTTCCTTAAACCTAGAATATAGACATATATATATTGATTATTACCTTCTTAATTAATGTATATAAAGATCATCTACATAACAATCAAATTCATTCATTCTTTTTTTTTTCCTTTTTTATACTTTACCATATATATGGTTATCATATTATGGACTTGTTAAATTAACTCCACTTTACCAGAGTTTAATTTTTTTTTTTCACTTTCTTTAACATAAATATTCAAATATTTACATCGTAGGCCTTTCACCATGGAGAAGCATTACCTCCACGTCATTAGATTCTTCGCTCATGGAGCAAATGGAATTATGCCACGTGGATGGTTGTGCTTCTCCGCACGACCTGCCTTTGTTGTGTCGCTGAAAAATGGCGAGTTTTACCCTTGCACACACCGACTGGCGATGAGCGGCCGGCGACTACCTACCTTCGCTGTGTCGCTGAAAAATGGTGAGTTTTACCCTTGCACACACCGACTGGTGGCCTACGACTAATGATAATGATAACTACAAAACTAATCACTGATTTCTAGGAATCAGTTTTGACAATAACTAATTAGAAAATCTGGAACTACTGTTTAGATGTTTCGAATATTTGGAAGGTTGTTGTCGTTGTCTTTCTGCTGCCACTTGTTTTCCACCTGCCGAGTATCCTGGAAATGAGCTTCTGTTTTCTATTTCAGTATCTAGAGATTCGGTTCTTCCATTCTCCTTTCCATAAACTCGAGATTCCAAATCTCCAACAGATGCCACAACATCCTCTATGTGAATAATGTCTGGATCATCAAATGCTCTACAAACCTGCAAAAATTCCATCTACAGCTTGAACATGAGAAAGAAAATATTCCCAAGCTCTTGTCCTCGAAGTGCTCCTTGTACCAATCCTGCGATATCATTTACTTCCAGAAATGTAGAAACCTCATTCTTGGGTTTGCAAATGGCGATCTTCTTAAAAAATACAGTAACAATGTTGTTTGCATCAATGTCAAAGATAACATCTATTTGAGCTCAATTAGGTGAACTTTGATTGAATTAAAGTGATATTCAAATGCTTTGCGCCATAAGCATCGGCTGTGATAAATGGCAGATTATGGCAATTTTATCTTAGCCTTCTCTGCAGCCTCTTGCATGGCTAACTTATCTTTAGACAAGTCAATGTTTTCCGATTTCTCAAAATCAAAAATTAGATAGTCAAACGAAATGTTATCAAAATCCTCACCACCAAATATATAAAAAAAATTGACGAAGAAGGATTGTAACAACACTAGCAAATGTCATTAATAACCAAATCTGCATCCTGCTGGGAAGAACCCTAATATCAACTATGTTTATCAACTATTTTTCATAGATTCAATCAGTTTAACATGTGTCATTGCATCGGCCTTCATTTGCAGGAATTCCTCAACAGCTTTCTGATCGGATTCTGCCTTCTCCAACGTACATGGTAGCAATTGACTGGCGATTTTGGCCATTGAATTTTTCATATATTTTTTCTCCTCTTCATTCGTGAAGCAAGTAATTGTCTCCACAGCATTTCTGATTACAGACGACTTGTATTTTGACAGCTTATTCCTTTCGTTTGTCTCCGGCACTCTCAAAACAATGGCGAATCCTCCTGGCTTTTCGGACATAGGCGTCTTCTTCCTCGGCTGCAGAGGAATGGCATTAGGGTTTCGAAAATAGGTCAAACAATAATGTATTGACAAGAATGGGGCAAATTTTGCTTTTAATAATCCCGTAAGCGGTTTTCTTAGCCAAAGGTGGTAGCGCATGGTCCATTGAATAGTCTTCAATACCATTTTTACATATGCGGATGACTTGGAGAGTGACACGTACGAAGGTGGTTTCTTTTCCACACCGGATTTATTACTTATCTCTCGAGCTCTTTGGCAATGCAGGTGTCAATGTGGACCGTCGATCTGGCTTCTCAATGCTGCACCATTGATCTCATCATAGTCCTGTTGTATGTTTCAATGACCCAATCGTGCCACTTTGAATTTATTTTGCGTGCATATGGGTAATGCGGCATGTATTATGCACCATCGATCTTCAATTTCATACAATCTTGACCACTTCGTCAGAATTGTAATATCTCCAATTGCCTCATCAAATTTCTTTTAAAAAACGGCCATTTATGGTTGTCACCGACACTTGAATTCAAAAAGTGGATTTTAGTACAGTTGTTGCAGCATTGTTTCACAAACGATCCTTGCTTCCACTTTTCTAAGTTCATCGTCCAGCACTCACATCCTATTTTTCATAAGAGGACGTGTATGTAGAGTAATAGAATTTAAGAAAAGATGGACGAACATAATGACAGCTGAAAAATGACTTATCTGCTGAAAATATAATTGGGCTTGGTCGAAGTTCTAGAGTTAGAATAAAACCGCGCGCCAAATGGAATCTTGATTTTGTGGCTGATTACTGCTTTTGGCCCCTCTACTAAGCGTGCCATTGCTAAAATCCATGGGTCGTTATAAAATGCCATTGATTTGAAACGTTATCAACCCCGTCGACAGATTAAGGTTGGCTGAAATTTATGAGCCGAAAAGCTAATTGTGTAAGTCAATGTGTAGATGAATTTGAATGCTAGTTTGTACAGCTAGACTCCCAAGCGACCTCCATTCTGAAACCCTTTTTTTGTATCAGCATCTCTGAATTCCAGGAGAAATGTGCCCAGACTTTCACATTCTTAGCCTTTCGCTCCTCTGGAAACAATCCCACATGCAATAGGAGAAAGGTTATTTTAACGTTTACATAGCCCATGTCCTTCAACATATATCAAGCAACAAACGATTGGTAGGCTTGTGGACGATGAAGGATATGAGATCTATAGGGCCCTCCTAATTTGGCATTCGGTCCCAGGATGAGCTCTTGATGTTGGGCGCATACAATTTGCTCCAACTTTTAATTTACAAAAATAAATCTCTGTCCTCCTTAAAAAGCCGAAACTTAGGCTCCATAAAGATCGAGGGCTTTATCCATAAGGTTTTTGATCATAAGCTATATCATAAAAATAAAAACCCTTTTTCATAAAGTTTCAAACTTTGTCTTTTTGTAGAAAAATTAAAAAGACTTATAATTTCCTCATAAAGATTTTAAAAACATAGTCCACAAATCCATAGAGCTGATCATAGGTCTATAAAGATCTATTTTCCTTTTGCAACCTTTGGTGTACACATTCGAGGAGAAAATGTTTCTTTTTTACCAGGTTTGAAAACTCCATCATAAAAAATGCTCTACTTTTGCACCATCAACGCTACGAGAAGAAATTTAAGCACAAAATTTTATGGAGTGCCAACACCCTTGCACACACCGATTGGCGGCCGGCGACTACCTGCCTTCGCTATGTCACTAAAAAATGGCGAGTTTTACCCTTGCACACACCGACTGGCGACGGGCGGCCGACAATATAATCACTACGCGATATATATGTTTGTGGGGGTTGATCTAAGACACTAAAATAAATGCGATACTGGGAAACAATCCTGGGGTTGGTTTGGTAATCATAGGTAGAGGCTGCAGGTCCCAATCATTATCCATAGAAGGATGAACAACTTGACAACGCAGGTATGTTTCACGCCTCACAATCCCTATCAGCCATAGGCGTCCAGTTCCTCCTTATAGAGAACAAAAGATGAGACTGACAACCCTGTCGATGCTCCTTCTACCTTGGGATGCTCTAAGACACTGTTCCTCCTTATTCTCGATTTTTAGTGTTGACAAGAGAATTTTTTTATTTAGAGAAACATAAATTTCCTGAACTAACGTTACGTGCAAATAGTCTAGAAATGATTCATTACCAAGACGTGGTTCTGTAAATTCTCGACATGCCAGACCTTTGTCTCTATTGGATCATTGACTGATTAAAGATAAACAACTTCCTGTGCTCTCTACGCTGCTCACTCGAATGCTGTTTGTGCTTATGCTAATACTTCTAAAGAATCCCATGCCCTTATATCTACCTCTGTTGCCTCTGCTATCGGTGATTATGGCTCTCGATCAGGCACTGGAATTGGAGCTACAGACTCTGGTGATTCTGTAAATTCTCGGCATGCCAGACCATTGGAGCCATTGGAATTTGGCATCAAACACAGAGTTAGCCCACGACAATTCCTCTCAAATTTGAATACACAAAACTTTGTCCAAAGTTTGGCTTCCATGTTTTCCCTTGGTTTGGAGACTCGAAGGCGAAATTCGTTGTTCTGAATAGATGAGTAAGGATTTATGCTTTCCACCTTCACATCCCGGTACTGGTCTTGCATTTGTCACTGTTGGCAGCTCTTCAACTTCACACGTATGCTTCTCCCAGCAACATTTGTCGCGTGCTCCAAGCCAAGTATAATCTTCAGCTTCACACACCCATCTGCCCACAACTCCTCCAAAGATATCAATGGCTCCATAATGACTCCATACTTGGCTCCTAACTCGCCCTTACGGCTTAGTAAGTTTCTGCATTGATTGTTCTTTGTAGAGATTCAGTTACATATAGCATCCCATCATGCATCTGCGAACTAAAAGCATGAGAGGGCGTAAATGGGAACTAAAAGCATGAGAGGATGTAAATGGGAGGGTGAAGCCCTCGCAGCATAGCCCCAAAGTCTTCCGAAAACGCACTGGGATGCAGAGCTTCGCCAACAGTTGGGTGATCTCCCGCGCGTGCATGAAGGCTGGCAGTGCATTTAAGGGAGACTTCCCTTAGTCTAGGCTCGAGCGGATCGACAAATGGCCGCATGCTTTCCCACACATGGCATGCATGCAAGCAGGGCTCACATGGGCTCCCTGTGGGATATTGGGTGAGAAAACCGTGTGGAGAATCTGGCTGGGCGTGGTCGATGTTGGCACAACGAGTTGGTGGTGGGCTGCCACGGGAAAGAAAAGGACCAGCAGCCTAGGAGGTAAGGAACGGTTGCGTGGAACTTTATAAAATAAGCCAATAAAACCATCAGCAATTCATCCTCACCTAATTCATAAAATAAGCCATGATTTTTCCAGCGGATCTGATTATTATCTTCATATGTGACAAACATATAAAAATATGAATATGTTCTAATTGTCTCTACAATATTTTAGGTTTTTGTCCTTTTAAAGATATCTGGAAAATGAAGGGCATCCAGTTCTATTAAGTCAAATATTTAAGGCCTTTAACCGACTACCTCTGAGTGGATTTTAATTCCCAAAAAGTATTGAGGTTATTCCCATAGTTAGAAAAATAATGGAATTATTTGGAGTTTTTATGGACAATTTCAATCCAGACAAGTCAAATTTATTCAATCATCTTCTTCATTTGAGAAGACACCACTTATATTGTTGTTCTATAAATGAGCGATAGAATTCTATGTGTTATTAAGAGTGATATCGTTATGGATGAGTTTTCCAGCATACCATTCAACCACCTTCTTCTTAGTATCTTTTAGAGCATGTGTGAAGTGTGTGCTAGCTAAGATACCCATTCCATGTTCACAAGAATTCCATTCTCACCTAACAAACTGAAAGAAATAAACCTCCTAGAGATAACTTGGACTAATCTTGAATGGATTTCATGATTTCTTGTCCAACTTAAGAATTTGAAGAAAAGATAGGGTCGTGGTCAATGCCACCACCAAAGTGCATCCAAGTCCTACACTGGTCAACAATTAGTAATAATTCCTTTCAACCAAAATAATGAATCATAAGCTTGGAGACATGCACTCTCTATAGTTTCTTATTGTGTAATTCTTATTGTGTAAGGTGAGTTTCAAAGTGATTTGCTCCTTTTGGTTCAAAGCAATGGTCTCCACATTCACTAGGTTAGCCAATCCCCACTTGTAAAGTGAGAAATTTGAAAGTAGATAAGATCAAGACATATATATATATAATTTAAATCAGTGTTTTTAAATTTTTCATTCAATTTTAACGACCCTCAACATTGATGTGGATTAAAATAATTAACCCTTAAATATTACGTGTTAGAAAAATATTTACTAATCATTTTCTCCTTATTCGAACTTTTTATTATATATATATATATATATATATATATATATATATATATATATATATATAATGAGAAAATTATAGATGAAGAAGAAATCTATCTCACACATATTTTCTCATTTGAAATGCCCAGAACCTTAAAAAATGTGAAGCAAAATGTGTTTAAAGTGTAGACCAAAAACTTCTCCACACAAAACTATTTTCTCCTTAATCTTTTATAAACAAAAAAATATTTATAAATGACTTAATTAATATATCGTTTTTCCTAATATTTGTGAATAATAAAATTATAAACTCCTCCAATTTAACAATATTTTATATTTATAATTTTTAACAAAAATATATTAAATTATATGAAAATAAAAAATATTAAAATAATAATAATTAATCTCTAAAATATGCTTACACTTTCCAATATGTCAATAAAATACTAACATAACCTATATTTAAAAAAAAACCCTCTAAAATATATTTATTCCAAATAAATTACAAATTGAAACCATCTATAATAGGGACACATGATTAATTCTATTATCATGTTTCCACCCAAAAACATATTATAAGTTTCACTAGAAATCCAATTGAACTTGAGGTCCTTACTCCATGGGAAACCTCGACAATTAGCATGAGAATCCTAATATTTCCCAAATCCTATTTAGTAACATTTTTTTACATATTTTCCTTTTTTACAAGTGAATTTATATTCTTGTAGCTATTACCTATTTCCATTATTTTGTGATGTATTTTAATTTTTGAATTCAACTTAATGTATAGAAATGAGATTTTCATTTATAAATATATTTGATCTTTTGAAGCTATATATTTTATTTGACATGTCAGATGTTCCCAATGCATCTTAACTTAATTTTAATTAAACAATTTTTATATTATATTATTTTTCTTATTATATATATATATAATGCATCTTATTACAATTTGTAACTTGGTAAATGTATACCTTGCTTGAACAAGTTCAAAGATTTTCCGCCTTCTCCTTTAAACCCAAAAAATATGATATTGAAAGATCTTGTATTTTATTGTGAACTTAATGTTGTAATTATATTAATTCATTCATTTCCTCTTCAATAAATTTAATATTTTATTGTTTATAATTAAATTTATGTTTAAGCTATAATAAAACTTTTAGTATTTTCTATCATTATTTAAATTCATAATGTGTCATGCTCTATATAATCATTATTTCAATTCATATAATCATTATTTCAATTCATCATTTGTGAATTATTATCTATGTCCTATGCTTAAAAGCTATACATTTATATTTTCTTATCTTTTCTTTTCACTCATTGGTGCCTTTCTCAAGTAATTTGAAATAATAGAAGGATTCACTAAAAACCTTGGGAGCACTATTTGAAACGGTACTCATTGTTGCGAAAAACAAAAATGATAACATACATAAAATAAAAGGCAGCGAAGGAACATGTCCACCCATATAATCTTCTCCCACAATGCTCATATGATAGATATGTAAAGCATATACTATTAAATGGTCTCAATGCTTCTTAGTAAGCAAGAGTTATGAGTTTATATAAGGAAGAGTTATGAGTTTATTCATTGTGCTTATACATTTTATTGAAAGCATAATTTAAATATGTATTGAAATTGTTGAGCAAGTTAAACTAAGAAATGTAATTAAATTAGGGAAAGATTCTAAATTAATGATATCATGTATTTTACGTTATTTTCAATACTAAAAATAACGAAAGCATTATTTGAAACAGTATTCATTGTTGCAAAAACAAAAATGATAAAAACAAAAGCAAAGAAGTAACATATTCATCTCCTCCCACTATGCAGAATGCATATATTTAAGGCATATATTATTAAATGGTTTCAATGCTTCTGGGAAGTAAGAGTAATAGTTTCAATGCTTCTAGGAAGTAAGAGTAATAAGCTTATTTATTGCATTTGCATTTTTTATATAAAGAATAATTTAAATATCTATTGAAATTTTAAGTAAATGGAATTTTATTTTAAGAAAAGTAATTAAATTAAATTGAAAAAGAGTTGAAATAATTATTTAACAATAAATAAAAGAGAAATTATACTTTAAAGTTTAATCAACCATTATGTTAGTAGGCACCACTAAAGTGTGTCGACCTATCAAGAACTCCAACTACTATAGAGATTGTGAGAAAAGCAATTGTAGTTGGCTCACTTTGTTGATGAACTTAACATTATTTTTTGTTATGGATTGAGTGCCTATGTCTTTGTAATCTGAGATTGTTACTAACTTTCCTCTTTTTCTACCAATATCCTTCATTGCGTGTGCCTATGTTTTTGTTCCTTCTAACTTTCATCTTTTCCTATCGGGGTCCATTTTTGCTCCTCAAGAGGCAAATGCTAGTCAATATATCAAAGACTTTTTAGTTTTCCTTCACCCCCAAATACTTTGTATTTTCATATTCATAATCACTTTCCTTGACATAGATATTTATCCATTTCATAACTTTACTTTTAGACTTCACGATGGAATAAAAAACACTATATCCCATAACTTTTTAGAAGGGATCTTTCAAATGGCAATTCATGTACGTTAAGCGATCGATCTTACGAAATATTTAATAGTTAATTTCGACATAGAAATAGGAAATGTTCCTTCCAATAACATCCACATACTTTAGGTACTTTGAAATAAATAGTAATTGTATTCAAAACAGAACTTAGAAATATTCCTTTCATGACATCAACATTTACATTTTTACGAAATTATTCAAAATAGAAACCGAAAGTTATTCTTTCCATTTCAGCATTCACATGCGTCAAGCAAATAAATGGCAATTTCATTTAAAACAAAAACTTAGAAAAATCAACATTACATTTTTATTGAAATAATTAATAATTATTCAAAATAGAAACCGAGAATCATTCTTTTCACTTAGCATTTGCATGCATCATGCAAATAAATGGTAATTGCATTTAAAAAATCAACATTATATTTTACAAGGCTAGCGCTAACCCCATAGAGCCAAAAAGAAATATATGCAAATTAATTTTATATATCCTACAGGGAAATCAATCTCTGTACTTAGTCATTTTACAATTTTAAATAGCTTTACTTTCATCGACAGAGAACCAATCTCTGTTTTAAATCACAGATATGTATGAAAACTTTTTTTTTTTTCGGACAGAGGTCCAATCTGTGTGCTAACATATAATATTTAGATTCTATAAAACCACATAGAAATAATTATTATTCTAAAAACTTGCAAAATAATAACATATCGACAAAATCGGAACCTCACTAAGCAATACCGAAATTGAAATGATTCAAGCACTCTACAAAAAAAACAGAGGTCGACGTTTCTAGGAGATATATTACAGTTTATAAAAATAGTATCGAACCCAAATGCTTTTCAAAAACAGAGATCGGTTTTTTTTTTTAAATATATTAAAGTTTAAAAATAGAACTGGACCAAAATGATTTTAAAAAACAGAGATCGACTTTTTTTTCTTAAACTATACTGCAATTTAACTATGAGATCGAAATGCTTTCAAGGCTTCTCTTATCGCATGCGTGGAGAGATTCGTTTCTATAATTACATTGTAAAATCAAACATAAAATCAAATACCTGCAAATAAGCAGTAACGAAATAGATATAATTTGGGCATTCTTTGAAATGCAGAGATCACCTAATGAGTCTGGTGCCCTCAAGGCTTGACCGTCCTGATACCAAATGTAGGGACCCCCATATCCAGGTCCTACTTAGAGAAATTTCAAAATCTTAAAAAACATAATATAACCATTATAATGCATAATCATCATAAAATTTATCCGATTCAAGGACTAACAAGTATACACATAAACACAAAACCTGTTACTGTAGGTCGAATCTGCTGCTGGAAGAGAGGTCACCGTCTTCAATCCAATCCCGCTCATCGTTTTCCGTCAACTTTGCCTGTTAGATCCCTCTAGTAAAATCTCAACTAACCATAGGGGAAGCAACCGTTAGCTTTGCCACCCAACCATAGGCTCATGCATTCAGTCGCATAGCCACCCTCGAGCTTCAGGGTCATAAGAACATACTAGCCTTGACCTTCTGATGGGATCTCCCAACCTTCGGACAGGCTATCAACCAAACTCCAAGGAATCACAATCAAATGGAAACTTCTATTACAGAGTCCATGACCTTCCGATGGGATCTCCCAACCCCCGGACAGGCTATCATCCAAACTCCAAGGAATCACAATCAAATGGAAACTTCTATTACGAAGTCCATCCAACACTAGGGAACAAGCGAGCCCCTCTCCTTCTCCTCCCTTTCTTTTATAACCCAAACTTGCCTGACATGTGTCTTCTCATGCATAAATATTTTTTAATTTATTAATTCCTTAATATTTATCCTTATGCAACAAGTGTTCCTCTCACATCAGTGTGCACCTAAATCCCTTAATTATCTCTTTGTTGTCTCCCCAGTTAATTTTCTAATCCCTAAATCAGTGGGTGTAGGTGGAGTTGACTAGTTAACGACTCATAGTCTATCTTTTACTCCATATTTAATTATTCCCAATTATTTATTTATAAATAATCATTTCATGCACAACTAATCTAATGCAATTCTATATGTCAATTACATAACTACAAATAGTCCTTTCATACATAAATAATTTAATGCAATTTTATATGTCAAATACATAAAGGTTCATTTATTAGTTTTCTTTATTCATCTAGGTACCACATCGTCGAGTCCTTCTGACTTTCTTTCCTTAATTGTCTAGGTACCACATCGTCGAGTCCCCCTGACTTTCTTTCCTTAATTGTCTCGGTACGACATCGTTGGGTCCCCCTAACTTTCTTTCCTTAATTGTCTAGGTACCACATCGTCGGTTCCTTCTGAATTTCTTTCATTTTCCTCTTCTGGGGAGTACTGTGTAGCGATCGGGGAATCGTTACCGTGATCTCTCGACTACATTTCCTTGGAGACTAATGGCAGTTGAGGGATAAGGTCCTCCCTATCGCGCACCCCTCAACACATCGTACGCGACCAAATCATTGTGGCCTTGTCTGTACGGCACACGCTTCCCCGGGTGAGTTGAAACGGCTTCTGACCCGTGCGTGGAGTGCTAATTCAGGGTTGACATTCCGTCATCGTACCCCTAGATATTTTTCACGTTCTTACGACCCATTTCTTGTTCTATCATGCGTTAGCCGGTAAAACACCTTACCTGTCACTGTACACATACTCAAAGCACACACATCAATAGTACTGCTAAAAAATCGTTATATCATAATTCCATTTACATATTTCAACATATATACGACATTCATCATGAGGGTCCACATGTGCTAATCAATCAACAATATTTCATATCACACGTATCTATAATCATCATTAAATCAATCCTTCATTAGGAACATATTCATTTATCACATACAATTTTATTCTAAGTCAACATATATGCAGTCATTTATCTTGGTTTCTTTAGTTGTGTCACTTACCAATAAGTTTCGTCAATATCAATAGTCACAGTGAGTTTGAGGGGCATTAAAGTAATGCTCATCCTCGTATGAAACTTCTCCCAACCTCAACTTAACTCCTTGGTTTTCCATGTGATCAGTAGTTCTATTGTTTTTTGGAAGGATATGGAAGTAGTTTATCTCGAGGATGGAGTTGAGTAGGCCAATTCGTTGATAGATCCTTCTACACCAAGGATATCCTTTGATGTATCCATTCCTCATTTTGTAAATAACATGTCTTGAGTCTCCAAAGAGAGATAGCTTACCGATGTTTAACTTGGAGACAATTTCCATGCCATGGAGAATGGCGAGCCATTAAGCAACATTGTTGGATTTCTCTCCAAGTCCCCAAGCATACGAATTAACTATTTTTCCTTAAGGGTCATAGATGACCCCCCCCCCCCTCGCACCTGCCTCCCCTGGACATGCATAGATAGTAATTAAGTAGCAATAGAATTTTATTTGTAATTTATGAAGTCCTTAATTAATTTATAAAAGGAATTCTCAGTCCAGGATTTCAATTTCCATGAATGTGTTTAGCTTCCAAGGGTCCTTGTATGTGATCATTTGACATGCATTGATAGTTCATTTTACATTCTTATGTTATTAATAATTGTAAATAATTATAGGGAAAAACTATAAACATGACCTATTGTAATTTCGACTTGTTGCAGAAAGTTTTGATGTTAAC
Organism: Larix kaempferi; assembly: GCA_027924585.1. Classification (NCBI taxonomy): domain Eukaryota; kingdom Viridiplantae; phylum Streptophyta; class Pinopsida; order Pinales; family Pinaceae; genus Larix; species Larix kaempferi. The sequence continues at coordinate 519,462 of BSBM01001510.1, forward strand.
CTTAATACTTAAAAGCAAGAAGCCCCCCCTCAAAGGTACTTCCCCTAGCGCCTAATATGGGTTCATTAGATCCCCATTCTCCACTATGAAGCCCCACCCTTCATTTATGAATCACCTCCCCATTTCTCTTTTTTTTTTCTTTTATCAACATCATATAAACAATACAAACTTGCATGCTTTCTATATTGTGTTTTTTTATATACATTTTTTATATATCATATAAACAATACAAACTATTATTTTATTTAGCATCATGTTTGCATATACTAAGATGCGTTAGGGTTGTTGTTTGTTACAAATTGATAATATGATATAAATGAGTTATTAAAAATGGCCTGATAAAAATAGATACCTACAATATCTGGTGAAACTAAGGGTTTTCTTAATTGGAAAGGTATATTGGGAGGGAGGTTCAACAATACAATTTTAGGAGGCATTTTCCAATATTTAGTTAAATTAGGTATATTCTTTAATATCTTGCGAATGGTCATGCTATGTAACAAGTTCATAGAGTGAACCCCTCGTGCTCATGCACCACCTTATGATAGTCCTTTCCCTCGTCACCCTGCATGGATACATTGTTCATGTAGAATGTAGTACTATCATCACCCACAGGAGCAGCGTTTTTTATCCAAATCTTCTTAGAAAATGATTGTTCACAATCCGCCACCACGTGGCCATATAAGTGACAATGGGCACATCAAAATGGAACATTTAAATAATCCAGGCACTGGGTAAAAATATTATCCCCAGCCACGAGGTCAATAGACTCAAACAAACTCAGTCGAGCATCAACCTCCACCAGAATTCAAGCAACCAACCTCCGCTATGTCTTGAAGAGATCAACATCGACAACAACAAAACGACCAATAACATTCCCGATAGCCTTGAATCCTTCTAGAGACCAGAATTCCAAAGGGAGAAAAGGTAGTTTAATCCAAATTAGAAAATATTTAAGGGAGTCCGACCGTGGGTCAAATAATGGATGCCTAGGTTTCAAAGCAAGTGGAGTCGTCCCTAATAACTAGACTTTGTGCAAAATGTTTCCAGCCTCCTCAGGAGAGCGGAATTCAAATCCAATCCAGCTACGTGCTAGGAAAAGAACCTTCGGTAAAGTCGTTATCACAAAGCCCCAAGAGTTCGCCACCCATCCTCTCACCACCCCTTCAGAGAAGCGACGACCACAGAATTTCCCTATTAGCATGCAACTAGAGAGCCTCGGAATCTTCATAACTTCAATATCAATACCTACCACCAACTAAAGAATAGGACCCCGATTCAACAGAACCTTTTCCCGTTTGCGATTCATCAATTTAGCAGCGAAGTATCCAACTTGTAATTCCTCTAAACTCAAATACTTCCCAATGAACCTACCACCAATAGGCTTTGAGAACAAGAAAGTGGAAACCCTGGAAAGACCAAAATCAATACCTCCCTTTAGATCCTTCAGAGGCTCAGAAATAAGAAGAGGAATACATACCTTCGAATGATGAGTTGATACATTCCCTAAAGCTTTCAGAAGAACCGACGATAATGAGTGAAGTTCATGCAAGGATGAGGTGGTGGATAAATAATGCATATCCGTTCGCGAAGCTTCCATCAACCCACCTCGAGCCATGAAAGCCCCTTCACCCTCGCAAAAGTGTCAATCTCTTTCGTTTGCAATGAAAAAACCCCCTGGAAAGTCAAAAGGGAATTTCCAATCCTTCACCGTACAGTTTCTGTCAGGGTTCTCCTACAAGAAGAGAACATGGCAGTCCTCCGATTTAGTAACATGTCCCCTCCAATGGTCTGCCCGCGTGTCGTACATCCTGAGCAATTCTCCCAAGGAGGAAACAATTACACCATCACGGCAGAATATGATACTACTCTGTTCGGAGTCATCAGAGTAGTCTATGAGCATACCACCAATATCCTCCATTACAGGATGAACCTGCAATTGCAAACCCTGGAGAAAAACCCTAGAGCCACTGTAATCCTATCAATCGCATATTTCCCTAAGCCTGGATCTATCATGCAAGATACAGATCAAATTTCTTAAGTTAAAAAAAAATTACACCAAAGGGTTGTGCCATTATATATACCATTTTATTTTATGTTAATATATATTTAATGTGTATTTAGTAATTCTTATTTTTATTACTTATCTTTATGGTTTATTATTACTATTTGTCTTTTACTTTTATTATTATATTATAGTTTCTTATTTATTCCTATTTTTTATGTCTATAACATTTCCCTTCCCTTTTTGATATGCTTTGTCCTCAAAGAAAAAGCATAATGAGGGATATTATTGATGAAACTTCTATGTCTCCTTAGATGCATCTTTTTCACTTAATGAGGTATTTCTTGATATTTGTAGAATGTAGCATTTTTTCCTCGATATCAATGATATCTTATAATTCTACGACAACCTTTCCTTCATCATCCAATATAGGAAGTTCTATTTGTGTTGATTGTTGCTGCCCCAAAATTTTCTTGAGACCCGACTTATGAAAAACTTCATGGATATTAATTTGTTTGGTAAGTCCAATCCATATATGCTACTTGACTAATATTCCTTTTTAATTTGGTATGGCCCATAAAACTCCGGATTTAACTTGTTTTTTCCTTGTTGCTTTATAGATAACTATTTGTATGGTTGTAATATCACGAACATCTAATCATAAAATTCAAACTCTCTCTATGTTCTATGATGGATTGTTTGTTGCTTCATACTTGTGCAACTATTAAGTTCCCTTTGAGTATTCTATCAATGGAGGTGAATATTTTCTTGTTATTGTATTGACTATTTCATGATGTTTAAAATCTTTAATATCACAAAGCATAACACCTTTCTCATGGTAACATTGAATGCTTAGTACAATTTGTATAAATATACTTGCGGCTTGGTATTCGGTGAAAGTGTGCCCATTATTTCCAAGGGAATAATAGAAATATCTACCTAAATACAAATCCATCACTAAATGAACAAAATCATTTCTAGGATTCTCACAGACAACTTATAGTTTGTCAATGCCATGGTAGTCTAATAACAAATGCATTATTTCTACTTTGGTGCAAAAGTTGCAGCATTTTTGTTGTTATGCAACCAATTTCCAGAAAAGAGCATAAATAGATCAGAGAGAGTAATCCACGACTTCAATGAAGAAAATATATCAATAGCAAGCCTCTTCGAGGCGAAACCTCCTTATACAATGTACTAAGTACACAAGACAAGACAAGACAAGATAAGATAAGATACTCAAATGAAAACATAGTGTTATCTCCTCAAATATCTTTTTTAAAGTTTTGTTATGTGAGGTGATAGGAGGTCATTCGAAAATGAAAACACATTATTAAAGTTTGTGTTTAGGCTCATTTTAATGAGTTCTAACTCATAATACGTTAAGAAACTTTCGAGACAAGTTTTTATTTCAAAAAACTTAAAAAACAGGTTTCGATAGCTAAGTGCTTATTCAAAACGGCCCCTAAGCTACCGAAAGCTCTGCTTTCGGCAGCTTAAACGAAATTTTCGAAGCACTCCTAACTACTGAAAGGGCAGACATACAGGGTGAGTCAGGGGGCAGTTTTTGGTGGCTTGGGCGAATACGATGGTGTTCATTAGCCACCGAAAGGTAAGTTTTGGCAGCTTACAAGTCAAATGCAAATTCATTCCAGCTACTGAAAGAGCAAAAGAACTTCACTTGTCATCAAGAAGCTGAGACAAAATAAATTTTTTCCATTTTGGAAGATTAGTTTCAAAACAGAGCTTTCGGTGGCTTAAGCAGGCTTTCACAGCTGCTCTTAGCCACCGAAAGCAGAGCTTTCTGTGGTTTACAGGTTCAAATTTTGGCTCTTTAGCCACCGAAAGTGCAAAACAAGGCAGAGAGGCATTATTTTTTGCCCAGATCACGGTTTTTGCTTCCAAATTGCAAGAAGATGGCTTTTAAGTGAAGGTTTTAATTAATAGGATCTGTTTCAATGTGCTGTTCCAGTTTTGAAGGTGCCATCAAGATGGAAATAATGAAGAAATGTGGTGTTTTTAACTGTCCCGAGTCATCATTTTCAAATGACGATTCTGAGCATCTAGAGAATCGTTTTGCAAAAAGCTCGGAGGGTTTTGTTCCTAACATGTCATAGAATAATAACCTCTCCCCGTTTTCCTACAGGTGTTGCAGGTTGAGAGAATCGAATCCGTCACTGAGACCCATTTTTCGGATCCCAGAACCTGCCTGTTTGACACATGTTTTTGAAACACAGATCTCGGGAAAACCAAAATGAGTTTCAAAGATATGAGAGAGGTTTTGCCTCAAAACAGATCAATTCACAATAAACTCTTTCATTTTATACATAGGTGTCACATAGCTGGAGAACTGAACCCATCTCTGAGCCTCTTTTTCAGTCGTTTCAGCAAAAGTGGCGTTTTTACTGTGCAGAGTCATCATTTTCAAATGATGATTCTGAGCGACTGGAGAATCATTCTGCAAAACGATCAGAGGTTTTTCTTCCTAACACGTCATAGAACAATAAAATATCTCATTTTTCCTACAGGTGTCACATATTTGGAGAATCGAACACATCTCTGAGCCCCATTTTTCAGCAATCTGGCCAATTAAAAATTATTTTCCTGGTTTGTTGAAAAACGGTTTTGGATTTTCCATCTGGAGTAAATTCGAACCAGCTTATTAGGATCTAGGGAGAGGTTGTAAAGGATATAAATCCCAGAACTCATGTAGGATAAGGGTTCGATTTTGGAGAGACTTTTCTTAACTTGTATTATCAGACTGCTCGTTGCATATCATTTATACAAGCTTCTTTTGCCATATGTGTGTTCAGTTTTTCCTCTTTATTCTTTTCAGTACTTGCAGTGAAATGTCTATTTCATGATTTTTCCATTTTCCTATGCTAGATAGCTATCATCCTATCTGTGTTGGTGAATCGAATACCAAGTACCATTTTCATATTGTGATCAGCCATTCATGTATGTTCTTTATATGAGTTTGCTAGCATAATATTTTCTGCACACATCTACTTTTATTAAACCTTCTGAGCAGCAGTGGTTAAAAGCCTTGTTATTCTGAATGTATCTCTGTATGTTTTGAGCATATGAGTTTTGATCTCAGTCATCCAACTTGATCCATATTTACCCCATCTTTCAAGATAAGTTTAAGTTACCAAGCATCTCTGAGATACAACCTAGGAGAGTTTCCTGGAGAGATAACAAACTGGCGTCATTGCCGAGGAGAGGAGATTGAAGCTCAACTTCCTTGGGAGAATGACATAGATCCAGCTTTGATGATGGACAAATCCTGGACATTTTCTTGGTTGTAATCATCTATCTAGCGACTCCATGAAGGACGGATTCAGTGGCGACTCCATTGCTCAGAAATCTGTTGGCGACTCCATTGGTATGAAATGAACCAGATCTTAGCAAAGAGGTATGCATTTTGCAATTTCTCAAGTATTGCTGGTTACCCTAACCCAGTGCCTAGTAGAGATGAATGGGAAAATAGTCTTCCCAGATTTCGAGGAGAAGAATGGGAAGTTCCAGATGAACACTTGCTGGATTTTCATGACTTTATTTATCGGCTTGGAATTGTACATGAAGATGTCCAAATTAATCTTTTCAGGTATTCATTAGAAGGGATTGCTCTTGAATGGTGCCGGTCTCTTCCAAATGCATGTGTTAGCTCTTTGACAGATTTCCATTCAGCCTTTAATTCCTCTTGTAAAGATTATTTTCCAGTTGAATATCTTTTTGAATGATGTTGTGGAGAGTTTTCTTCGTATCATAAAGATTTTGCTTGTCACAAAAATCAGATTTGTCATAATGCTTCTATTATTGAAGATGACATTTTCCACGAAGATCAAGAGGTGTTGAATGATAGTAATGACATAGAAATATTTGGCATCAGATCAGATGTGTCTGTTGTTTTAGCTATTGATAAAGATCAACATTTTTCTTTTGAATGTATTGATGTTAAAGAACAAATGTATACATCAGCAAGAAAAAGTAGTAAATCTGAGTCAGAAAGATCTGGTGAAAGGGGGCAAGAAGGTTTATATCAGCAGTTTATTATGCATATTTCTCTGTCAGATGTTGAGCAGAAAGCCTTGTATGAATTTCAAGATCCAATTTCCAATTACATGGAGATGCTTCACAGTGAGAAAATTTCAGTTGTTGCCACCTTTAAGGTCATATTTTTGGGTTGTAAGCATGATTTTAAAGATTATGTTTCACATACTACAGTCTGGATGTCTCTGACTTTGCATAAAGTGGGAAGTCAATTACTTTCTTGGCTGCATTGGAAATTCATTTTTACCTGATCAATCTACCTCTATTGGTTAGTGTAGGAGTAGGCAGGAGAATAAGCTCTTCATATGAGCAAGTAGATTCGTTCAGTTGTTTTCAGTTTTTGTTAAATAAGCAGGGCATGCTACAGGTTTGCAAAAGTTTTGGTGGCAGTTATAAAGACTCCATGCCCAATGGATGTAAGACACCATTGGTAGGGGTAAGTTTGGTTTCAAAGGATGAGCATGGTTGTAGGATTTGGATTAGGTTTGCAGAGGCCAAATGACTCCATAGCCCAATGGTAAAGGCGACTAGAACTACTAGGTTCTTGAAACCTCACAGGGAGGCTTTCATCCCCGAGTAGGAGCCAGATGTTATCTCCTAAAATATATTTTTTAAAGTTTTTTTATGTGAGGTGATAGGAGGTCGTTTGAAAATGAAAACACATTATTAAAGTTTGTGTTTAGGCTCATTTTAATGAGTTCTAACTCATAATACGTTCAAGAAACTTTCGAGACAAGTTTTTATTTCAAAAAACTTAAAAAACAGGTTTCGGTAGCTAAGTGCTTATTCAAAACGGCCCCTAAGCTACCGAAAGCTCTGCTTTCGGCAGCTTAAACGAAATTTTCGAAACACTCCTAACTACCGAAAGGGAAGACATACAGCGTGAGTCAAGGAGCAGTTTTCGATGGCTTGGGAAAATACGATGGTGTTCATTAGCCACCGAAAGGTAAGTTTTGGTAGCTTACAAGTCAAATGCAAATTCATTCCAGCTACCGAAAGAGCAAAAGAACTTCACTTGTCATCAAGAAGCTGAGACAAAATACATTTTTTCCATTTTGGAAGATTAGTTTCAAAACAGAGCTTTTGGTGGCTTAGGTAGGCTTTCACAGCTTCTCTTAGCCATCGAAAGTAGAGCTTTCGGTGGCTTACAGGTTTGAATTTTGGCTCTTTAGCCACCGAGAGTGCAAAACAGGGCAGAGAGGCATTATTTTTTTCCCAGATCACGGTTTTTGCTTCCAAATGTCAAGAGGATGGTTTTTAAGTGAACGTTTTAATTAATAGGATCTGTTTCAATGTGTTGTTCCATTTTTGAAGGTGCCAGCAAGATGGAAATAATGAAGAAATGTGGCGTTTTTTACTGTCCCGATTCATCATTTTCAAATGACGATTCTGAGCGTCTGGAGAATATTTTTGCAAAACGCTCAGAATTTTTTGTTCCTCACATGTCATGTAACAATAACCTCTCCCCGTTTTCCTACAGGTGTTGCAGGTTGAGAGAATCGAATCCGTCACTGAGCCCCATTGTTCGGATCCCAAAACCTTCTTGTTTGACACATGTTTTGGAAATGCAGATCTCGGGAAAACCAAAACTAGTTTCAAAGATATGAGAGAGGTTTTTTCTCAAAACAGATCAATGCACAATAACCTCTTTCAGTTTATACACAGGTGTCACATAGTTGGAGAAATGAACCCATCTCTGAGCCTCTTTTTCAGCAGTTTCAACAAAAGTGGCGTTTTTACTGTGCAGAGTCATCATTTTCAAATGATGATTCTGAGCGACTGGAGAATCATTCTGAAAAACGCTCAGAATATTTTCTTCCTAACATGTCATAGAACAATAAACTCTCTCAGTTTTCCTACAGGTGTCACATATTGGGAGAATTGAATGCATATCTGAGCCCCATTTTTCAGCATTCTGGCCAATTAAAAATGATTTTCCTGGTTTGTTGAAAAACAGTTTTGGATTTTCCATCTGGAGTAAATTCAACCCAACTTCTTAGGATATGGGGAGAGGTTGTAAAGGCTATAAATCCCAGAACTCATGTAGAACAAGGGTTCGATTTTGGAGAGACTTTTCTTAACTTGTATTATCAGACTACTCGTTGCATATCATTTATACAAGCTTCTTTTGCCATATGTGTGTTCAGTTTTTCCTCATTATTTTCAGTACTTGTAGTGAAATGTCTATTTCATGATTTTTCCATTTGCCTACACTAGATAGATGTCATCCTATCTGTGTTGGTGAATCGAATACCAAGTACCATTTTCATATTGTGATCAGCCATTCATGTATGTTCTTTATATGAGTTTGCTAGCATAATATTTTCTACACACATCTACTTTTATTAAACCTTCTGAGTAGAAATGGTTAAAAGCCTTATTATTCTGAATGTATCTCTGTATGTTTTGAGCATATGAGTTTTGATCTCAGTCATCCAACTTGATCCATATTTACCCCATCTTTCAAGATAAGTTTAAGTTACCAGGCATCTCTGAGATACAACCTAGGAGAGTTTCCTGGAGTGATAACAGATATCCTTCCTATATATAGGATATTATGAGGTACAAATATAACTCACTGACCCAAACCGACATGACTAATATAACCATACTAATGAAAATTACCACTAATGGACCAAATCCAACATCAAAACTAATTTAATGCACCATAATATAGGGGGGAATGTGCCCCCATTTAGGGATTAACATTCCCCTCCCCTTCATACAAGTGTTTTCCTCAACGCTTGATTAGTTGTGGATGCTTCTGTCTGAAGGACTCATCTTCCCATGTCGAATCTTCCATTCGAAGGTTCTTCCAATTGATGAGCTACTCAGTAATATCCCAATTTTGTAGCTATTTGGTCCTTGTTTCAGTGATTTTTTTAGGTTCCAATATGAATTTTCCTTTTACATCAAGATCGGGTAAGATTGTTTGAATTGGGATCTTGTCTCCTATTACCTTCTTTAAGCAAGAAACATGGAAAAATGGATGCACTCTTGAAGATGAAGGGATCTCCAATTTGTAAAGCATACTACCAATCTTCTGCAACACTTTATAAGGACCATAATACTTGGGTGATAAATTATTGTCCTTATTTAGTTGATTGAGGGACATATTCTTGTAAGGTTGTAGCCTCAGAAATACTCAGTCCCCTTCTGCGAAACTCCTTTCACTATGATGTTGACCCACTTGTTGTTTCAGCATGTTTTGTGACATAGCCAGGTTGTCCTTAAGTATCTGGAGAAATTCTTGTTGGTGCTCTATGTGATCTTCCACGGCTTGAACTTTAGATTTTCCTTTTAAGGGAGATGTGATAGAGGGAGGTTGGTACCCATAAAGTGTCATAAATTGAGACATTTTGGATGATGTATGGAAGGAAGTATTGTACCACCATTCTGCCAAAGATAACCATTTCACCCACTGTGTTTGTTTATCATATGAAAAGCAACGAAGATAGCCTTCCAAACATTTGTTCACTATCTTATTTTTCCCATCAAATTGAGGATGATAAGATGAACTATGAGCTAATTGGGTACCCAAACAAGAAAATAATTTAGTCCAAAATTTTCCAATGAAAATTGGATCTATATCACTTACAATAATATTTGGATTTCCATGTAACTTTTAAATTGTTTCTATAAAGGATGAAACTATTGTGCTTGCATTAAAAGGGTGAGAGAGTGAACACATATCAATGACCACCATAATAACATTATTTCCTTCTAACTTGGGTAGACCTGTGATAAAATCCATTAATACTTACTCCCGGCACTGGAAAGGTATGTTTAATGGTTGTAGAAGTCCCGAGGTCTTAACTATTTCAACCTTGTTCTGTTGGAAAACCAAACATTTGGCCACGAACCTTTGAATATCAGATTTAAGACCTTCTCAAAAAATTTCCTTTTTGACCCTGTGGTAAATTTTTAGGAATCCAAAGTGCCCACCTATAGGAGAGGTATGTAATTCCAAGAGGACCTTTTGTTTGAGTTGGGAGTTTTTGCATAAATATAAGCGATCCTTATACCATAGTGAATCATTTTCCCACACAAAATGATCTAATACACTAGGATCGTTCTGTAGCTTTTGAATGAGCTTCCACAGAGATAGGTCATTTTCCCATTCTTCCCTTGCTGCTACTACCCAATTGAGTTGTAGAATGGAAATTGCACAAAGTAATTCCCCAACATCTTCATCTTTTTTGGAAAGCGCATCTGTTGCCACATTTTGTTTCACTTTTCGATAGATGATTTCAAAGTCATATCCCAACATCTTGGTTACCCATTTTTGTTGCTCCTCCAAAGATAGTCTCTGTTCCAAGAAGTATTTAAGACTAGCTTGAACTATTTTGACCTTGAAGTGCCTAACTATTAGGTAAGGACACCATTTCTTAAGATCATGTAGTATTGCCAACATTTCCTTCTCATAAATGGGCTTCTGTAAGTGATTTCCCTTGGTTGGATGACTTGTGAAAGAAAGCAGGTGTCCTTCTTGCATTAGAACAACACCAATGCCATTTCTTGATTCATCGCATTCCACAATAAAGGTTTTTGTGTAGTATGGTGTGGACAAAACAGGAGATTTGCACACTGCTTCTTTAAGTGTTCAAAAGATTGAGTTGCCTCTGGAGTCCAAAAAAATGCATCTTTATTCAATAATGTTGTTAGAGGTGATGTTATTCTTCCATAGTTCTGAACAAACTTGCGGTAGTACCCTGTCAAACCTAGGAATCTTCGAATATTCTTCAGGGTTTTGGGAATCAACTAGTCCATCATGGCTTTAATTTTGTTGGGGTCTACCTTGGCACATTCATGATATATAATATGACCCAAATAGTATACCTCATTTACCCCAAAGAAACATTTGGAAGGTTTTTCATATAGTTGTTGCTCATTTAGTAGTTGTAGTACCTTGTCAACATGTTGAACATGTTCTTCCCAAGACTTGCTATAGATTAGTATATCATCAAAGAAAACTAGCAAAAATTTTCTAAGGAAAGGCTTGAAATGGAATTCATCAAACCTTGAAATGTGGAAGGCGCATTCGTGAGACCAAATGGCATGACCAAAAATTCATAATGACCTTCATGAGTTCTGAATGTTGTTTTCGGTATGTCTTCATCCTTCATTCTAATCTGATTATACCTGGAATGGATATCCAACTAACTGAAGAAATATGCTCCATGTAATTCATCTAACAATTCATCTGGACACATATGGCATGATCCATCCAACTTGTGTACCATTACCGCCGGTGCAGAGTAAGAACTTTGGCTAGGCCTAATTATGTTGGCCTCTAACATTTCTTCAACCATACACTCAATCTCACTCTTCTAGCCATAGGGGTATTTGTAAGGTCAGATGTTAGGAGTAACACTTCCTGGAATTAAGTGAATAACATGATCAAAATCTTGAACAGGTGGAATACCTTTGGGAATATCTTCAAATACCTCAGAATGCTTATTAATGACCTTTTGGAGATTTGGGGAAATAGGAGACTTAAATGCTTGAACATCTAATGAGCATAATTGTGCAATCACACCTTGATGTCCCTTTTTTATAAAAAAATTCATACCATTAGAGCTTATCACCTTGATTGGTTTCCCTGTGATACCATTTAACTCATATTCTTTTCCTTCCCATAAACATTTCATGAAAAGATTCTAAAAATTAAAAGCCAGTGTTCCCAATGATTGTAAACATTGAAATCCTAAGACAACATCAACACCCCCCATCAGAATAGAAATCATAGGACTATTCAATACATATTCTCCCATAGCAAGATTGATATTATGGAATTTCCATGAGCAATTGATAGTTCCTCCATCAGCAATTGAGAGCTTTGGCTAATTTACAGTGAATGAAATTATGAGTACTACCAGAATCAATCAACATTGTTACCTTTTTCATTTTGACATATCCTTCTATCTTGAGAGTTTGAGGAGTGCTAATACCAGTCAATGCATGACAAGATATGGTGTGAGTAATCTCTTCGGAAGTAGTATCTTTTATTTCTACATCTTGAGATGGTTCATGTTCTTTTGGTTCATCCTCTTTACAATCTATCTAGAATAATTTCATCTCCTCGCACTTATGTCCCTTACTATACTTGTTGTCACAATTAAAGCATAGGCCTTTTGCTTTTCTTTCCTCTATTTTTTGAGGTGTCAACCTTTGAGGTGGGTTATAAGAAGGAACATCACTCTATCAGTATGTGTTGGAGGTAGTCTTTCTAGTAGCCATCGTCATATGTTTACTTTCAACCTTCCTTGTCGTCATGAAATCCTTCTCCGAGGATGGTGGTCCAAAGAGACGCACCTTATGTTGAATGGTATCCCTCAAGGTTCCAATAAAGAGATCCAATAGATTATCTTCAAAAATGTTCTTCACTCTAAGACTTAGCTTCTGAAACTGCTTGATGTGCTCGATAACTAGACCTTTTTGCTTGAGATTTATTAATTGGCTAAAGAAGGTGTTGCTATTAATATCCCCATAATGTGCAATAAATTCTTCGGTGAATATAGACCAAGATATAATAGAGTCCTTTTTACGGTCATAAAGCCATTGGTACCATACAAAATGATCAAGATCTAAATATAACAATGAAATAGTTACCTTTTGTAAAGTTGGAACCTGATGTAGATCAAAGAATTGCTCCATTTGGAATATCCATGTTATCGGATCATTTCCATCAAACTTTCTCATGTCAATATTGGGAAGTTGGGTTCCCCTTGGTGACCATCCCTGATGACTTCCATTACTAGAATCATTTCCTCTTGGAATATTCTTATTCAGGGAATGTTTCTCATCATGGAAAGTACCTTTATCCTCCTGAGTATCCTGGAACACATCATCACCTGTAGGGGGAGTATCTCTTGAATTTTTTATGAGATTAGAAATATTTTTCATATTTCCCAACAATGTCCCCTCTATATTGAGTAAATCAGTTTTTCTCACCGAACCTTTCATATTTTCCTCCGTTTTATTCAACTTTTCCTCTACTAAATCAATTTTTTTCACAAACCCTTTGATCATATCTTCCAACTGGGACACTCGAAAAGAGAGGTCTTCCCTTTCATCATATGTTGGGGATGGATCCTATGGTGGTTGAGTGGAGTGTGATTCTTTACACTTCCTTTTGGTGACATATTGAAAAATATAAATAGATATCCACCCTAGGTTTCACCACAATTAGATCCTTATACTCAAAGTTTTTCAAATTTAAAATAGTGTACCTTTTCAAACCCTGATTGGAAGATTGTTTTATGTCCAACTTGAACTGATTTAAATTTGAAATTTCTGCTCCTATGGGTCTAAAATTGTTTCCTTATGTATCCCTATGTGGCCTCCAATTCCAAAGTTATGACCTAATTCAAATCTACCAATAAGAATTTATTGTGAATCTCCCAACACTTCTTATTTTTTGTCTTTCCAGAAGAGTGAACTTGTACGGTATGCCACCTATCCAATATTTTGTATCTGAGGATGAAAACCCTACCACAGATACTATTTTCTGTCTTCTTTATGATTCAATAGGTATCACTCAATTTGGATCTTTCATGCCCCATATATGACCCTTTTCCCCAGAACAGTTGTTTTAGACTAGTTTTTGGACTAGTAAAAAACCCCATATTCCAAGGCGAATATCTCCAAACCTGTAATGCCTTTGGATCAAAACATTGGACCACAAATATATCGGCCCTTTTTTGATATGGGTTCTGAGTTTTGATTTCTGAAACCTTCTAGAAAAAATTTATAGAGAAAATTCCAAGTTGACTTGTTTTGATGAAACCTTACCTGAGGAAAGATCTCTGATACCAAATGTTATGCAACCAATTTCCAAAAAAGAGCATGAAAAGAGAATAAATAGATTAGAAAGAGTACTCCACGACTTCAATGAAGAAAATATATGAATAACAAGAATCTCTGGGAGGAAACCTCCTTATACAATGTACTAAGTACAAAAGGAAATACAAGACAAGATAAGATAAGATACTCAAATGAAAATATCTCCTTCCTATATATAGGAGATTATGAGTCACAATTACAACTCATTGACCCAAGCCAACATAACTAATATAACCATACTAATGACAATTACCGCTAATGGACCAAATCCGACATTAAAACTAATGTAATACGCCACAATATAGGGGGAAATGTGCCCCCATTTAGGGATTAATAGTTTCTCTTTATTTTTTCAATGGTTTTGGAGAAGAAGTGTTATACCAAAATCTCATCATCATGAGCCATGTATCAACTTAGTGCCTCAATCCCTGAAGTTTCCCTGGAAAGAACATCATTGAGCAAGTTGTTGACCTTGTTCTCCACCTTTCCTAGAGATGTTGGCGCATCCTACTGCCTAGCAAGGGGTGCCAAGCCTGGTTGGAGCCTGATGCACCCTAGAATACCGCGCCATTGGCTCTTTCTGTCCTCGTGCAGACTGCGCCAACCATTCCTGCCACCTGTTTCCTTCATATAGAGTGCGCCAAGGTTTGTTATAGTGGATAACAAGGGGCTTCGAGCATATTCTCAAAGATGGGTGACATGGATACCTATCCCTAATTGGTAGGAACAACTAGTATTCGACTCCTAACCTATTGGGAAGATCCCGTAGACCTATCCCCCTAATCCTCAACCTACTTTATCCTCCTAGCCTTATGAATAAGACCTCTCTCTCCATTGAGAAGGGAGGAAGGACTATAGCACTTACATGCTGGTGGAATTACCCTAGGTGATCCCTATTCATGTCTTGGGAGGCACACACACCCTTTGGAGGCTTGGCTTGGACTGTTGGAGGAAAGCTACATCGTTAAGGCCTGGGTTGTAATCATCACTCTTTTATGTATTTCTCATGTATTTACAATAATATAATCTCCTTCCATGAATAGCTTTGTGTTAATGATTTTTAGATCTTTCTTCCTTAACTGTTAGCTTAGATCAGTTAGTGTTTAGATGTGCTTTTACTATTTGTTTGTCTCTATATGCTTGACAGGGTTTTGCAGCTCTAGATTTGAAGACCACGAAGCTTGGAGCGACAAAGAGGAGAAGGATTCGCAAATCTGAAGGTAAGACATCTATCTACTTTAATCTTTGATTCATCTAGGAAAGTAGAGTTATATTGTGTATTCATTTGCTCTAGATCCACCTGGACTAGGGAGATCACACTCGCGTCCGCTCGTGTAGATTATCCATAAACAAATCTAGCGACCATACTGGGGAAATAACATAGTTTTGATTTCAATTTGATTTGTTTTCATTGATTTCTTTTGATTCATTTTCTAGCCTCCAGAGCCCCTCCCACCTTTGAATTTTTTCCATTTCAGAGTCTATTGGCTTTCCCTAACTTTGTCTGGGATCAAGATTTGACCTTTTGCTTTATATTTTTGGAGATATTTTCTTTCTTGCTACCTACTATTCTCCCAACACGCCTGGGGTATACATACACTGCGCTAGTGGGACTCTGGTGCTCACTATCCATGAGCATCCTATGCCTATAACCTGAGTACAGTCTGTGCCATTGGCACCTTTAGCCTTCATTGAGGTTACGCCCGACGCTCTGGTGTACAAGAACAGACTGCACCAACATCTATTTCTTTGTGATTAGATCACTTTCTCCATTTGTTGTGATTTGGCCTAATTGTTTGAGCTCTGCATACTGTATGATTAAGTCACAGAACCCCTAGGTCCTGCTTGTTTGCGTCTGAGTTTGATTTGGTTGATTTTGGGTCTTAATCTAGTCAAGTGAGCAATTTGGTATTTGCTGGCAATTTCAATCCCCCACCTATCCATTTGGTCTTGCGATCCCTGATCCCATTTCTAGATCTATTCAGTTTGTTAGGTCTGATTCCTAACCCCTTCCTACATTCAGTCATCGAATTTTTGTTTGCGATTTTGTTGCTTGATTTTGCGTGTGTTTGAGTGTTTTTCGAGTTTTGGGTGATCTCTTTTCTTTGGGAATTTCCATTTTACTATAGTTGGTCGAGACACCGTCTCTGATTTTCTTAATGGTAGATATAAAGAGCATTATAATTCTCAGATCCATTGTGAACATTTGAGTAGGGAAAACAAACTTTTATCATCTTCATTTCAAGTCTTATTCTTGGAATTGTTGGTGAGAATTTTCATGACTTTGGGATGAAAATCTTTGGAAAGCTTGAATGATCAATATTGTAGTTTCTTGGTTATGACATCTTGTTCATTTCTCAGAAAGACATAAGCATATTTGAGTTTTTTGCAAAGCATATTTAAAGATTGAAAATTCTCATTCTTTGATTTCCCTTCATCTTGGAAGTTAGATATTGTTGCATTTGAGAGCGAAATTCTTCTTTCCATATTTTGTAGATTCAATTAAGCTGAAAAGAGAAAAAAAGAAAAGCGTTTACATATTGGTGCTTGTTTGTTATTTAGTGGTTTTTGTTGGCATGGTGAAAAGAGTAATTCGTTGTCTTTTTCATTGATTTTGAGTTATAGGGGTGCTTGCTTATTTTTCTCATATCGGCAACAAAGGAATTTCTCCCTCCCTTAGATAGATTTCATCGAATCGAAAAAGAAAAAATTTGCACTTTGCATGTAGATTAAGTTGCATTTGTTTAAATTATTGTCTACACTCCATGCATTCACCTAACCACTCAAGATAAAATTAATGGTAGTGATAGGTTAAAACTTTCTAGTAACTTGTGTGTTAAGTTAGTGACGTGTTCCAACGTCGTTAAGCATGGAAGTTGTCATTATCTGCCTGCACTGCATCCTGGGGTCCTGTAGTTCTTCCACATACCGACCGGTATATTGAGTGTTCTTTCACGTACCCTTGGGTATATCAAAGGCACTTCACGTACTCGGTAGTATATCAGAAGGCTCTTGTCATACGATTGTGCATTAGGCAACACCACTACGGATTTGAGTTCCCACGTAACTTGCGTATATCGATAGACCCTTCTAGGATTCCTATACCAACTGAGTTAACCTATTGGCCATCTTGGCGTGGAAATACACTAAGAACAACACTAGGGGATCTACTACGCATGTGCTTCAAGTAGTCGGGTTATACGGTCAGGGGTATAGACCTAATCCTCCCTAGATTAAGTTAGATCACCATTAATTATGCATTAATTGAAGTAGTTGTCCAACAAGATCGATGGTTAAGTTTTAAACTATGGATTGATCTAATTGGTCAGTGCACAATTCAAAATATTTGTCGTGTGCAGTAAGATATGGTGTTAGACGTGCGAATTAGTTTTATGACTTGGGGCCCCGCAAAGGTCAGGAATGGGGAATCGGGGTGGAGTTTTCAATTTTACTACATGTATGCCGACTGTCGATTGTCGCATTCATGGTTACAAAATAGTCGAGAGTCGGGGTAAAAAAATATATGACAGAACATAAATTTTCGACTACTGACTTCCGTTATTCGAGGTGCGGTAAAGTTGGGAGTCGGGAGTCAGGAGTCGGGAGCGAAAAAAATATCAACATGGAAACCCACTGACTTCTAACTTATGCTATTGTGTTCATGCGAAAATCGGGATTTGGGAGTCATGATGAGAAGTTGAGATAAAGTTAAACCATCCCAACTTCTGACTTCCACAACTTTAGTCCTTTTCATAAATCGGGGTTCGGGAGTTGGGGAAGCAAACGTACATGGAGATCAACACGTCCCGACTTCTGACTTCCGTAAAAATGTCTAGTGGGGATGTCGGGAGACGGGAGTTGGTAAGTTAAACCAATTTTAATGAATTTAGCTATGAATTCTGACTTTTTCGTTAAACAAACTAATGAGTTGATTAAGTGGATAAAACTTAATTTGCTTAAAATATGAGCATAAGGGTGGTTTAGCAAGATTCAAACAAGCCTTAAACAAGTGATTAAATAACTTTGAAAAACAAGAAAAATAAATTAGCTAAGTGCTACCAAAACTAAAATTGGGGCTCCCATCTTATTTGAATTAGATGGGATATGTTGTGGGCTACAACAAAACCTTGTGCAAAAAATATTGTAGCCTCTTATTTTATTTTCTTAATATTTATTGAGACTTATATTATTGGCTTGATGTTTCTATTATGATGTCCAATTGTTTGGATGCTTAATGTTTATTTCAGGATATTTAGATTAGTAATTTGTGAGATGCATTCTCATCCTTTTATCTATTCAATGTTAATGGTTAAGAAATACTAAGCAAAGTTACCAGAGTCAAAATCGGGAAAATCCTCCTAGGGGTAGAAGAGCTTATAGTTTGACTTGTATTTGGAAAAACTTAGTGAAGGAAAAGAGTTGAGAGTTTGAGTTGGATAGGGAAACACTTGACAAGTACAAAATTATAACAAAAATATTCATTTCAATGGTTTTGGGTGTTTGTTAAAAAACTGTGGCTAGTCAAACATAGTGAACTTGAGTTATACTATTTATCTATCATGAGTTGGGAAAACTCTTTTGGTGGAAGATTCGAGTCATACCAATTATGCTAATAAAAATAAGACAACTAACTTCTCAGCTTCAATTCTAAGAAATGGCTTATGAAAGCTAAATGTTTTAGATTTTTATATGATTTGTAATTTTCATCATAGTTGTGAAACCTATAGATGGCTTGTTATTGGAGTATATCCATGTTAAAGAAAGCAAAAACAAAAAAAATCCATGTTAGAGGGAACAAAATATTTTAAGTAACTTTTTTTTTATGTTTAATAGATTTGAGATTGATTTATGTTAGATTATAAGGTTATTGATTTATGTTAGATTACATGGATGTTGTTTAAATTCCACAACCATTATGGGATTTCCTGTCCAAGGACATTGTAAGAACATATAAATTCTATCGATGTAATCATTAGCTTTTAAATAGTCATTTACCATTCATGTAAAGATACTCTTTGTTTTTGACAATATGTGTATATGAAAGTGAT
Source organism: Larix kaempferi (assembly GCA_027924585.1). Classification (NCBI taxonomy): domain Eukaryota; kingdom Viridiplantae; phylum Streptophyta; class Pinopsida; order Pinales; family Pinaceae; genus Larix; species Larix kaempferi. Next base: position 538,413 of record BSBM01001510.1, read on the forward strand.
TTGGTAGTGAAATGCTACTTTTCAAAGTGAAAGCTTGTTTGGGAGTTCTTGGACACTAACACGAAAAGTAAGATGGAAATACAATGGTTACATATCATAGGCCTTAAGGAAACATGCCATGAAAGTAATATTGATACCTTGGTTATTGAGGTATGAAATGAAAGTAATATTGATGCCTTGGTTATTGAGGTATGAAAAGAGAACATTGATTAAATTGTAAGTTGGAACACTAAAAATTAAGATCATTATTTGTAAGTACATTGTTTTCCTGTGTGTTCTATTATCCCGTCCGTAGCCAATAAAACATACGATATGGAAGGCTACTTATAATTTCATAGCAGGCCAAGGAGCTATCTATAGGTGAACATAATTGCTTTTGTTATTTTCTTCACTTTTTAGAGATAATTGGTTATAATTATAACTAGCATCGAGTTATCTTAATTCCATTTCATTTTGAAAGAGGGATGGCGATGGCGATGGCGGTGCACAGATTAGGGTTTGGACAATTTAGGGTTTGCAGATACCTAACGGCGTGGAATGCTCGACGGTCACTTGAACCGACTGTTGAATAAGTTAATCTTTCCTTATCTGTGGAACGAACGGCTGCCGTTGCATGAATACATACATCCTTTGGGATTACTCACTTGGTTGCGGTGGTTTGTTGTTTTTTGGGGCACCTAAACGGGTAATAATCACCGTAACACCTGTGGTCATTTCCGTTTTTGGGTTGGATTGTGTAGATTCTGTGCCGATTTTCGTCAGGGTGATTTCTTTTGAAGTGCCGTGAGACGCCAGAATTTGGGGTTTTATGGAACCGTGACCGACTAGAAAATTCTTGCCGACAACTTCGGGGTGGACCACCAAATCCATAAGATAATATAATTTCCGGACCGGTTCTCTGTGCTGCTTGCTATTATTTCATTATTGTCAGGGTTTTTCTGTTGGTGTAGTTTGGTTATTTGTTTGCTGTGACTCTGGGTCCTGTCGCCGTCTTGGGGTCAATATGGATGGAAATATGCCGGAACCCATGATGCCAGCTGATAATAATTTGACTGTCTCGGACTATATGATCGAAGAAGCGGGGTTATTCAAACCCGACTCTTACTTTAAAAACCAAATGCGTGGAAAATGGGCCTTGAATTCCAGCGGTCGACAAGTGGCGCCAAATGGAAAAACACAAAAGGGACAACTGTCCATGGGGAGGACATCTGGAGTACACTAGGGCTCGGATCCATCGGTTGGTAGCGATAGGGTTCGTCCGGGAAGGGGCGACGGAGAACGGCATGGGTCGACTTCTCGAGCAAACAGCAGATTGGTTGGCAAATATTTTAGCAGGCCTGGAGAAGCTTGGCTGACAGTCGGCCGCGACATTGGACTTGAGGAGATTGTTGAGTTTAATATGACTGTTCTTGTGGGTAAATTCTCATACCATGCCATGAATCACAGAAATATTGTCAAATGGGTCGAAGAGATGTGGAATCCTATTCTGAAATACACTCCACAAGTATTTGCACTATCTTGCGGTTGGTACGGGTTTAAATTTCAACAGGAGGCTCATTGTACCCGCATTTTGGAGGGTTTATGGCTATATGGAACGGGGAGTTTAATGCTGCAAAAATGGCAGACAGATTTCGATCCTGACTCGGCTTCAGTTCACCTTAGACACTTATGGGTTCTTATGCCTGGTCTTCCACTGGCATTGTGGAACCGTGGGGCCTTTGAGGCTATTGGAAATCGTATCGGTCGTTTCTTGCATGTGGAGGAGGAACACCTGAATGGGTTTGACAGGCAGATGGGGCGTATGTTGGTCGAGGTAGACGTCTCCCTGAGACTGATAGATGTGCTGCATATTAATTGGCGTGGTCGTCAGTTGGCTCAGATTATTGACTACTGGGGCATACCTTTTCGTTGTTCGAACTGCAAGGCAGTGGGTCATATGTGGCGCCAATGCAGGGCACCGGCCTCATCCGGTCGCATCAGGGAAGGGGGCCCATTCTGGTCGTCAGATGATGGCAGTGATATAGAGATGGATGCAACGGGAACACTTGATGGCTTCTCCAACCGGGTACTCAACCCTCTTGCACCTGACTCGGCGTTATTCCGTAAGTTGGAATTACAGGACCCTAAATTTTTCCATTCATTAAATGAGATGGATATATCTTTTATTAATACTTTAGATTTGAACAATGGTAATAATGGTAATTACATGAGACGTCGACATAACATGGATTATGTTTCATCCGGGACTGAAAACTCTGAAAATGATGACCCGATATCTGAGCCTGAATTGATGGTTAAATTACAAAACCATAGCCCTATGGATTCAACATCGGTCATCTCGGTATCTCCTGATATTCCATCCTCAGTTGTCCCGACGGTACTTATATCTCACAACTCTGAGCTACCAAACCATAACAAGGATGCTGTGATGGGTGGTGGGGTTGTCGTGAAGGATACTGACATGATTCTAAATGACAATAAAACCGGGGGGATGGGGACCTATGGTTCACATGAGTCTGTGAATTTGCCGGTGACGGATAGACCATGCGTTGATCACAATTTAATTTCTGAACCGGGTGGGAGTGTTATACACATTCCATCATATTCTGATATGGTGAAGAAATCTCCCATTCCTATTTATTTCAGAAATAGGGTGGTGGACTCTATTGAGACATCTACTCGTGATTTGGGGGGCACACCGGATATGAAGGAACCGGCCCTGAAGGAGGGAGTTTGTAATAACACTAGTGTGAACATGTCTGATACACCTGGGGACATATGTATTCTTAAGGGGGCACATCGGGGTGGTCTTGCTCAGGATTTCTCGCCTATGAAAACTAGAAGTGCCAGGAAAAACAAGAAGGTCACTCTGGGGGGGTCAGAGGTGGACCATAGCATGATGACCTCCCCCAATACTGCTGATACCCAGGCTCTTAGAGGAATGAAAGCCCTTGCGAGGGTTAGGAAATGATTTTTCTCTCTCTGAATATTAGGGGGGTGGGGGGCCTGCCCAAACAACTGGCCCTCAAGCGAGTGTTGGAAATTGTCAAACCTGATCTGGTACTACTATAGGAAACCATGGTTAGCGGGGAAAAAGCACGTAACTTTTTTAATAAAGTCAAGCCAGGATGGATGTGTTGTTCTGTGGACGTGGCTGGTCTTTCTGGGGGCCTCTTAGCGGCGTGGAATCCGTATGTTTTGAGACTAATCCCTTCACATACCTCACTGGGTATTTTATTGTCTGGAAACATCAGGGGATCGGAGAAGAAATTTAATATTATTAATTGTTATGGCCCATACTGTGATCGGGAAACCTTTTGGAACTTAGCTTTGTCAGAACATTTGCTCGAGCTGGAGAACTTAATTATTGCTAGGGACTTAAATTTCACATGGGGGGATGAGGAATTATGGGGGGGTTTGGCCCGGAGAGACCCCCTGGGTCCCTGCTTCTCTGAATTATTTATGAAGTACTCATTGGTTGATGTGGCCCCGCGGCCGATGGCACCTACATGGTCAAATGGTAGGAAAGGGGAACACCAGATTCAGAAACGAATTGATCGTTTCCTAATATCGGAATCATTGCTATCCTGCTTTCAAAATTATAGATCATGGATTCATCAAATAAAAATTAGCGATCATCTCCCTATTATATTTCAATTTGAGGATGAGCCCTTTCATAAATCCTTCCCTTTCAAATTCAACTCCACTTGGCTCACGGATGAGGAATACACTTCGGGGGTAAGGATTTTATGGATGCAGGTAAATGTAACAGGGGAGAGATCTGCTATGGACAAGCTGGCGGTGAAGCTTAAGATGTTAAAAGACTATACAATCAAGTGGGAAAAAAATAAAAAAGCCTTGATGGGTAAGGAACTTGTTGAGATTGAAAAGGAAGTGGAATCTTTGATGCTTCGTGGTGCTGGGACTGAATTAAACACTATGGAACTTACTAGACTCTCCACCCTGGAGTGTCGAAAAATGAAAATTCTTCTGATACAGGAGGAATCCTGGAGATTGAAGAGTAGAGCTACTTGGCTCAAAGCGGGAGATCTGAATACAAAATTTTTCCACCAATTTGCTGACTCTCGTAGGATGCAAAACTCCATCTGGGATCTGAATGGTCATATGGGCCGGCGGATTCGGGGGGAGGAAAATTTGATGGATGAAGCTGTCCGACACTTTCAGGAATACTATTGTGACCCTAAAAATACCACCCTGGCTGAACAGTTTAAACTTATCAAAGAATACCCACGGATGTTCAATGAGGAGGAGGGGGATAACATATTTATGGATGTCACACTGAATGATGTGGAAAATACCCTGAGAGGATTTGCAAAAGATAAATCTCCTGGACCGGATGGGTGGACGGTGGAGCTATTCATACATTTTTTCGACATAATGGGGGAAGATCTCAGGTTGGTTGTGGATGAATCGCGAAAATTGGGCATTGTCTCTGGGGCACTAAACTCTACTTACCTGGCACTTATTCTGAAGACATCTCATCGGAACAATTATGATGAATACAGACCGATCGCTTTATGTAATCTGGTCTATAAGATTATTGCTAAGATAATTGCTAATAGAATCAAACCACTACTTTCTAAACACATATCCATGGAACAGTATGGATTCCTTTGTGGGCGTCAGATACATGATGTTGTGGGTGTGACACAGGAAATCTTCCATACTATCAAACAGAGGAAGATTGATGCACTCATCCTTCAATTGGACCTGGTGAAAGCATATGAAAAGGTTGACTGGAACTTTCTGAGACTAATTCTTATCCACATCGGTCTGCCCTGGAAGGTGATGAAATGGATTTTGGCATGTATATCCTCTGTAAATTATGCTATTCTGATTAATGGACATCCAACTGAATATTTTAAGGCAACTCGGGGCCTCAGACAGGGTTTCCCTCTATCTCCACTTCTGTTTTTGTTGGTTATTGAAGGTTTGAGTCTATCCATACATAAGGCCCGTGGGGATGGTAGGATTGCTGGCATCAAAATAACGAGGGAGATTTCTGTTACACATTCATTATTTGTGGATGATGTTATGCTTTTTGGTATGGGTATTATTGCTGAATGGATCCATTACAAGCAAATTCTTGACCTTTTCTGCCTGGTTACTGGCATGCTTATCAGCTATATTAAATCCTTCTTCCTGAAGCACGCGGAGGAGGACGATGTGGAACAGGCGATCAACAACATCCTGCCATTAGAATTCAAGGAACTTGAGGCTGGTACTAAATATTTGGGTTTCTTCATCAAGCCAACAAACTACATGATAAATGATTGGTCATGGCTTGTTAGAAGATTTGAAATGCGCATTAGCCACTGGAGTTTCCGACATTTATCTTTGGGTGGCAGGTTAACGTTGGTAAAATCAGTCTTACAGAATTTAGGTGTTTATTGGTTCACGCTTTGCAAAATCCCTCGTTCCATACTCAATTTAATCAGGCGGAGGGTTTTCAGTTTTTTGTGGTCGGGGGGTGGAACAATGGAGAAATTTCATCTCATAAACTGGCGGGCATTGGCACGTCCTTGGCATTTGGGGGGCTGGAATATCAAGGATATCGAATTATTTGTCATGGCCTTGCATGCTAAGAGTCTCTGGCGCGTCCTATTTAATGACTTGATATGGGGAAGGATCATCCGTGCTAAATATTTGAAAAATATTTCGGTGACAAACTGGTTGCGTTTGTATAGACCTGCAACATTGGGTGTCTCAAATATTTGGAATGGCTTGTTGGGTGCCTACAGGGTTATAACACAATGGATAGCGTGGTTGTCGGGAAATGGTCGTGACATAAAACTGGGTCTGGATCCGTATATAGGTGGATCCCCGAGTCATACACTATCATTGGATTTAAGGACTCACCTCCGGGCAAAGGGTTACTATACTTTGGCACATGTGGCTGGCCGGTATGAGGATGGGCATGCTCACTGGATTTCGGCTGCTCAGCTGGTATTATCGGGCTCAATGGGGAACGAATGGGAGGAATATATCAGACCTATATATCATTCTAATTTAAGGTTGACTGAAAATGCTAACAGACTTGTTTGGACGTGGGATGTGGCTGGTGGGAATGTTTCATCAAAATTGACATATGATGCTATGTTTGCTGAGTCTCGGTTTCTTGTTCGTTGGTGGGACAAAAAAATTTGGAAACTTGTCTTGCCCCTCAAGATAAAATGTTTTGCATGGCTCTCGTTGTGTAATAAGATCTTAACCTGGGACAATCTATGTCGTTGTGGTTTCTGCGGCCCGGGTTGGTGCTCTCTTTGCTGCTCTCAGGAGGAATCGGTTGAACATCTATTCTCTTCCTGCCGTTTCATAAGGGACCTTTGGAATGATATTGCATCCAAAGCTGGTGTACAATTTCATTGGAATCATGGCTCTTTGAGTAAAAACTTAGAGCAATGGATTCGTTTTGATGCTGGGTGTACTGAACTTCCATATTTTATGATCTGGGAGGTATGGAAAGCTCGCAATCTGTGTATTTTTGAAGGCAGAATTTCTTCTAGGGATGTTATATTCTATAAAACTATGGCTGCTCGTAATGAATTTGTCACCATACATGGCGCTGGAAAAGGTAGGGATAAACTTGCTAAGAATCCACGATATGCTCCACCTGTGCTTGTATTCCCTTGTGGTTTCTTTGATGGGGCTGCAGTGGCTCGATATGGGGGTAGCGGAGCGGGTGCCATAATACATATTTCCAAGGATATCTCCATACAAATATGGTTAAATCTGGGAAATGGATCCAATACTAGGAGTGAGTTGTGTGGCCTATGGCTCATACTCTTTTGGGCACAATTGAGAAAGATCTCCTCACTAGTAGTTTTTGGAGATTCATTATCTATTATCTCTTGGGCGAGGGGCAAGACATCGCTCAATGTATTGCTCCTTAAACACTGGATGGATGCGGCACAGTTACTTCTCCGGGAATTTGAACATATTCATTTTGAACATGTTTTTCGTGAGGCCAATATGGAGGCGGATATGCTTTCAAAGCGGGCCTTACACTCTCAGGTTGGGGTCATCATGTGGCAGGAATGGCGGGAGGATATACTTGTTTAACAGGGCACTTATCATCTACATTGGACTTGATGCATTTATGTTTTTTATTATATTCTTTATATGTGTTTGATGTTCCTTATTATGCGGGTTGATATACTTACATTTTTGTTAGCTCTATGTGCAGATCCATCCTAGGGATTGGCTCCAACTACTTGTTGGACGATTTTGTATGCATACACTACTTTTTGCGGCAGATAGGACAGCCGTTATTGCTGTGGATGGTAGTCATAGTATTGTTTTGATTTTTGCTTGATGAACTTGGTATTGGGCAGCTGTGGCTGTCGGTTTATTTGGACATTATATTTATGTGGACATGGGCTCTTTCATGTTCTGATGATATTGGATCCGTTTCTCCTTCTGGAGGAATTCCTGACATATTTTGTGGACATATGGTATTATGATATTGGACTTATCTGATGTAGATGATGACACATCTGTTTATGTGTATGGCATGCCCATAGTGCTCTCTAGGACCGTTTTTTTAGAGCAGTTATGTATGTCTTCTGACAGCTGGTTACATTTACTATTTCGTATATTAATAGTAAGTTGAATTTTCCTGTGAAAAAAAAAAATTCCATTTCATTTTAATATGAAAGATCAAGTATCTTTGTTGCAATAAGTCAAAGTATATGCAGAAGCTTAAATCTCTTTTGTATCTCGAATGAAGGATAACCTTAAGCTCTTTTACATATTTAGTAAATATATCATTGTTAATATTGACTTGGGGTCATACCTTCTATGTATATATATTTTTTTAATAAAAGAGTATTTTTTCAATTTTTTTAAAAGATGAGTGAACATAACCATTGTTGTTATCTTCTTCACTTATTCACTTTGATCTGGGTTAAGATGGGATACACCTTATTTTTACCTTAACTTGGATATAGGATTTTTTCCATTTTACCGAAGAAAATAGACATAAAATTATTATTAGCTTTGGCAACATCTTTTCATCAAAGGTATGTAATTAGATTTTCCAATAGTTTTTCATTGGTGTTTTTACTATTAATAATTTTTATAATATTATGTATTTGTCTCTAAGTTATGTTCTTATGAGGTTAAGAGGGTATTCATGTGTCTTCCCATGAAATCTGGTTTTTCATTAATATGTATACAATTAAATTCTTCACAATTTCTTTATTGGTTCTCCTTTCCTATTAATATACATACCCAAATTTATTAAACATACACAACATGTTTAATGTGATTGTGCTACATTATTAGGCATACATATATGTATATCTCTTCTATCTTTTTTACCAATAAAAACACTTAGCTCCTTAACTATAAGGTTTTTGAAATCTACCTCAAATTGGAAATTATGGAGCCTTTCGTGCCTATAGGCCCCAGATCCTTTCGATTCAAATTTGAAACATGGTTATGTTAAAAAGGGGTTTTTATAAGTATCTTGAGATAATTCTGATCTATTATACGAAGTTGTCTAATGAACTTCGAATTAGCATATATATCTACGTGAACTAATGGTTGTGAGTGTAGCAGAGTATACACACAAAGGTAGAAATTAGAATATGTCATTGATGTTCTTAACCCTTTTATTTGATGTGATCACATGTAGGATACCCAATGGATCATTTATCAGTTCTTAGAGTGGGTATATGAAGAATGCATGGAATAAAATTTCTACATTAATAAATCTAGTCCTTGTTCAAACTTCATATATAGGTGTTTCCTAGAACTATCGATGCTAATTACATTGATTGTTTAAGGGTGTATCTAATATGAGAAGATTATTTTCTAGAAGCAATAAATAAGTGTCTTCTAAAAAAGTCTAATACAATATTTCACAAATTGGTTTATGTTCCAGAATAGAAATTTAGTGTTTACCAGTAGTAAGAGAATTATGTGGAGCATTAGGACTAGTCAAGCAGAGTAAGATATTGTGAAGACATGTTTAACACTGTTTCGCAGTTCCTACAACATATTTCCTTATTTCCATCAAGAAAAATTTAATTTCAAGTCAATCATTTGAACCATGACACAACCTTGGTTATTCTTCAGCCTCAGGACCTATTACAATCTCAGCTGGGGATCTACACAATAATGCTTTACACTCATTCTACTAGTGACCAACATATCTTCGTATATGTTCAAGGAAATGGTAGAGAGTAGAATGGAACTATAAGGGTGTTCTCCTTCTTCCTAGTTCACTTGATATCTTGAATGACCCTCATAATAGCATGTAGAATCCCTTGGGAGGATCGAGATTGAGGATGAATAACTCCAACATGAGGAAAATTTAATATAAGGATCAAGAAAAATATCAAGGAGTGTGACTTGACGTCCAAACCCATACTCTAAGGAATATGTTATGTGGGTAAATTGTAACTATCAAAGAATTCAATCCATTTATCAAGGAGTTAGTTGAGCATAGATGACTATTGGCTAGAGGTTTGACTTTTCCTCCCTTGGATCAAACTGTTGCACATGTTTGGGGATGATTGTTATGAATTATGGATTGGTTAAGGAGGCACATTTATTTTAAGGGTTATGTCATGAGTAATTGATGTCCAAACTCCTTATTTCTACCATCATTTGGTCTAGGGACTTCATCACTTTTTCCTAAAATTAATTTCCCTTTGAGAAAGTGCATCCTCCCTTTCCTTCAAAATATTTTCTAGGTTGAGTAGTGCATCAGGCATTCATTCATTGGAAACTTGATTTCTTGTTTTACTAATTGGGGTAGGGGTATGGACCTCAAGGACTTATTACTCCATAAAATTCTCAAGGACCACTCACGTTAATATGAGTTCTAACTATATTCAATGGTGAGCTATTTCTTCATGGTTGGGAGTAAGACCAACTTGAAAACAACCCAAATTAAAACCCTAACATATGTTGAGCCTCCTTGTATAAAAGTATTTTATACTTTTATGAGCAACTTGACACATTTAATTTTTTAACAATATTGTTGTTCCCTCTAATTCCACAACACACAAAATCAAGATGCAAAACTACTAACTTATGTATATCTACAACCTAGTTCCCTAAAAACATTGCATACTTTTATCGTATTCAAATAGGTAATTTTTAAACTGCAAATCCTAAATTGTTTCTATGGATATGTGTTTTATTGGTTGTCTCCTTCTGAATAATTTTGGATATGATAATCAACCAGTCTTAGTCCATAGTTTGTGCATGCTTTATGCAGTCGTTCCTTCCATTCGTAATCTTTGACACCATATTTCCAATTGTTTATACACTTTTTATTGGAGAAGAATCATGAGAAGAATATGAATCTAAGTAATAAAATTAACATTTAAGAAATAAAATAATAATTATATATTTGATTAATTTGGAATCATTATGTGTTGCACAACTTGACAACCTCCCCTGATTCTATAAAGGGTACTAGCTCAATTGTAGAACATCTGCATTACAAAGCAGAAGGTTGGCGGTTCGATTCGACCGTGCCCTACCATAAATCAATACAATACATGGTATTGTAGCTTATTTTCAAGAAAATAATCTTTAGTTGATTTTTCTCAAATGATTAAATGATTTTTATACATTGTTTTATACATTTTCTTTAGAGAGACAAAAGTGTTATCATCTCATGAGAGACAAAAGTGTTATCATCACATGAGAGACAAAAATATTTTCACTATATATTGTATATTGTCTCTCGAGAGACAAAAATATTTGCATTCTATATTGTCTCTAGAGAGACAATTTCTACAATATTTGAGACAATACACATATGTTTTGTCTCAACTTGAGACAATAGGGTCATTTATAGAGACAATATGGTCTATAAGCAAGATATTCTATATTGTATTTATAGAGACAATAATTTAAGACACTCACTTAAAGCCAATATTTAAGATGATACACAACTCTTTTTTTGTCTCAAGTTGAGAACATTTACACAAATATTGTCTCAAACCCCCCCTATATGTAGTAGTATTTCCTCCATTAAAAATTGTAATGGTGGATGGTCATTGGTTTAAAACTACCACTGATTGAGAACTTTAATCCATGAAGTGGCCAAATATATTTCATTTTGGTACCAATGTAGTGGACAGTTCCTATTCACTTAATAATAGACAGAAGATTTCGCAATATATGTAAGAATGAATAATTGATAGAATTGATGATCTTACGTGTCCTATTGGTCTTCATGATAGACATATTTTGGATATGACCCAATGAACATGGTTGTACAAGATCATGATTTTTTAGACAAATATCATCTGTGAAGGATTCAAAAATCAAATTACATTAACAACCATTGTCAATAAAGGTATTTACCTTTCAATCCTTCATTTGAACTTTGATTTGGAATAGTGAATTTTTGACTCCACATGCCCTTGGTTGTTGTAATGCGATCAAGGTTATGGATTCATCCACATTGAAAGTAATTTGTACCTCTATTTTTTTTCTTGGTAGTGTATGGGATTCAAATGTGTATCCTTATACACCTTGTCCATGTTCTTGCTCAAGGTATTTCCATTCATGAGGTGTTCCTCTTCATAGTGTTAGGATATTCCTATACTCCATCCTAGTCCTTCTAACATTTCTGACATTTTCAGTCTTGCATGCAAAATTAGGGTTTTGCATGCAATTAGGGTTTTGCATGCAATTAGGGTTTTGCATGCAATTAGGGTTTGCAGCACCAGCACCTAGCCCTTGCCAAACTAGCCCCAGGAGCTTCTCTCGGATCAGTCTTAGCTCTCCTAGAGCTTAGTGCACCCTCTTTTCAGTTATTGCATGATAAGGGCGCCCTTCTTCACCTACCAGTCTAGTTTAGTTGAGTTATCTTCAGTTCTTCCTTGATTTAAGGATTAACTGACTCCTAACTGACCTTATCACTCTTTTGGACCTCTAGTGTGACTAGATAGACTGTTTTGACTCCAGTTAGCTCCATGAGCGCCCCCCACTGAGTCTCCTTCACTATATCAGTGCTTCCATGTGCCAGTTACACCAACCACACTCAGTTAGACTCAGTTTGACTCCCGGTTGATCACTACTTGTGCATTGATGACTTCACCGATGATGAGATAGACTCCTAGTTTGGCACTGATGACTCTCCAATGATTATGGATCTGTGCATGAAGGATAATTCGAATTACACCTAGTGAATTCGAATCCTCATACTCAGCATTGTATATTTACCCGGTTACTATTCTGATTAATGCAATGTGTGTAATTATTCTGCCTCTATTGGATCTATGTTCTATTGCTTCTCTCTTCTTCCTAAATTCTTTCATAGTGAGGTTTACATCATCTCTTTGGATCTTATGTGGGCAATTTCACATGGTATCAGAGCCTTGAGAGTATATTCTACCTCCATTCTTGAGAGTTTTTTGCAGGTATTTTGAAGTTCCAGCAGTTGCAGCAGCAGATTCAGTAGCTTCTATTTTGCACTTGTTCAAGCAATCAAGATGAGCAATTCGAATGATCCTTCTTCTATACTTCTCACTCCTTTCAATTATTTCGAATGGAAAAGGAAGATGATAATACTCTTGCGATCAAGAGGGTTTACTAGAATAGTTGAAGAAAAAGATGTCATACCACATCAAGCTGAAAAGAGAGTCAAGCACCTAAACAAAATGGATGAAGCCTTTGGATTCATATGCCTTCATATTTCTGATGATCTATTGTTTCATGCTGATGGATTGAAGTCTCCATATGATTTATGGATAAAATTGAGGAGTCTTTTTGGCAAACAAGACGAACTGAGAGACTACATCCTTGAGAATGAATTGGTTGCCCTTCAACCTAGCAATTTCGAGAGCATTCAAGATTTCTTCTCCAAATTTCAGAATTTGGTTTTGCATTGCAAGCAATGTGGCATCACTAAAAGTGATGAGCAATTGATACTCTCTATATTGAGCAAACTTGGATCTCAATTTTCTGTCTTTGTATCTACCTTTCATTCTGTTCGAATGTCCATCCCTGGATGGAAGTTTCCCACCTTAAGTGACTTCATTGAGGCTCTCACTCAAGAAGAGAACAAACTGTTTCAAATGGGTGCCATCAAAACCTCCAGAGATCTAGCTCTGTTGGCTGGTGAATCAAGTGGAGCGAATGATAAAGGGGGACAAAAAGGCAAAGGAAAGAAACATTCAAGATCCAAGAATGACAAACAAAAGAGACCAAATTGTACCTACTGCAAGAGAGGAAACCATCCTGAGCATGCCTGCATGCATAAGAAGATTGATCTTCTAACCAAGCTTCTTGAACAAAACCAAATTGTTGTTCCAAAAGAAGCAAAGATGTCTGATTCTGGAAGTGGATCTGATGATTGTCATGCATTGATGGCTGGTTTTTCAAAGACAAAAGCTCTCCTCATAGATTCTGGAGCTTCCAACCACATGATGGCACAAGAAGAATCCTTCTCCTCTTTGGATCTCCAAGATGGGCCTACCATTCACATGGGAGACAACTCTCAGATTTCTGCCAAAGGTTTGGGTACAGTTCATATGGAGCATGGTAAGTTCAAAAATGCCTTATTTGTTCCTTCTCTTACAGCTAATTTGTTATCAGTATATCAAATGACTCATACAGGATCTCCAAAACAAGTGATTTTTGGTCCAGACACAGTAGAGATTACAGAAATATCCTCTGGAAAAGTTATAGCGAATGGGATTGCTAATCATGCCTCAAAGGCATATGAGTTCTCCCACTTCATACCCTTCTCTCCAACTATCCCTTCAGATTCTGATGAGGATCACAGTGACTTCTCTTCCAGTGACTCCTATTCTAGTGAGGAAGAAGATCAAGATTTTGATGTTGAGATCATAGTTCAAGAAGATTCAGAACCAACACCTATTCTTAGTCCAGATTCAAGAGAAATATGTTCTCACACAGTCCTTGCTACTACGAATAACACAGTTGATGATGTATTTGCTTACAGAACTACTAGACTTCAGCAGCATGCTAACCTTGCATTATGCCATCCACCTCTCCATGAGAGATTCAGCATGATGATGGGGTTTACTCTTCCATTCCTTGGGAAAACTCATCATGATACATTCGCTCCAGTGACAGAAAAGGTTCCTGAAAGACTTGCTACATTCAACACATTCTCTAGCACTTGCATTCGCACTTTACAGAGGATTAGCTTACCAAGTCTCTTTGCAAAGTTTTCACTGATGAAAGCTTGCTTCTTTTCTGCTTAGAGTAATGGCTCCTTGAGTTATTCAAAAATATAAAAACAAAAAAAAAAGAATAATTGAGGCAGTATTCTTTTTATCATTTCATTGATTGTATGGGTGACCTTTGGTCCTAGTTACCAGGGCCCAGGATGGATTAAGGGGGGGTGTTAGGATATTCCTATACTCCATCCTAGTCCTTCTAACATTTCTGACATTTTTAGTCTTGCATGCAAAATTAGGGTTTTGCATGCAATTAGGGTTTTGCATGCAATTAGGGTTTGCATGCAATTAGGGTTTGCAGCACCAGCACCTAGCCCTTGCCAAACTAGCCCCAGGAGCTTCTCTCGGATCAGTCTTAGCTCTCCTAGAGCTTAGTGCGCCCTCTTTTCAGTTATTGCATGATAAGGGCGCCCTTCTTCACCTACCAGTCCAGTTTAGTTCAATTATCTTCAGTTCTTCCTTGATTTAAGGATTAACTGACTCCTAACTGACCTTATCACTCTTTTGGACCTCCAGTGTGACTAGATAGACTGTTTTGACTCCAGTTAGCTCCATGAGCGCCCCCCACTGAGTCTCCTTCACTATATCAGTGCTTCCATGTGCCAGTTACACCAACCACACTCAGTTAGACTCAGTTTGACTCCCGGTTGATCACTACTTGTGCATTGATGACTTCACCGATGATGAGATAGACTCCTAGTTTGGCACTGATGACTCTCCACTGATTATGGATCTGTGCATGAAGGATAATTCGAATTACACCTAGTGAATTCGAATCCTCATACTCAGCATTGTATATTTACCCGGTTACTATTCTGATTAATGCAATGTGTGTAATTATTCTGCCTCTATTGGATCTATGTTCTATTGCTTCTCTCTTCTTCCTAAATTCTTTCATAGTGAGGTTTACATCATCTCTTTGGATCTTATGTGGGCAATTTCACACATAGCATATGAGGTAAAATTGGGATTTTAGCAATGGCTTGAAATTGTCCCATTTTGTAACCATGGGATTTTTTCATATTCTCAATGCATTCATATAGGTCTCCCACCACAACAAAACATGTGTAAACATCTTCAAATGCGACCATCATCAACCAACTATTCAATTTTTCAACATTAACTTTACCATCATAAATTAGTATTTCAAGTTTTGATTTAACTTTGAATGGAATATTTGAAGATGAAGAAAGCTATTTTTACATAAGTCTCCACGCATCTTTCCTTTGGAATCTACTCGGTCATCATTTTCTTCTCCATTCTCTATATCTACTAAGTGTTCTTCCTTACCTTTCATTACTAGCAGTTGTGTTACCATCTCAATCAATATAGTGCAATGTTGGATACTCTGGCCAAGTAAACATGACTTCAGAGTCCTCATTGCCATGTTATTCATGATAGTTCCCCACGATTCTTGGTTTTCTACTCATGTTTAGACCTTGTAGAAATGATACTCCACTATCATGGGATCCATTGTAGGTGTTTACCATACCATTTCTTCACCAAGTGTTGTCGAACTTGGGTTCTAATAACATATGATTCATAGATGGTAATCCAAGTGTTGTTGAACTTGGGTTCTAATAACATATGATTCATAGATGGTAATCCTATGGACCATCTATCTTTCCAACGCATATCTCCATTGTGGAATTAAAGTGTAATTTATATGCAATTCTCTATCAAGCTAAGTTCAAAGATACTTGTTCTCCAATCAAATTTGTTTCAAGACCATGTTACTTGATTTACTTATTTATAATGTCAAAGGTCAATGATAAGTGAAGGATTCCAGTGCACTCAAAATTTATCTCTACAATTTTTCCTCTGTAATCATGTTATGCCGACAATAAGCCTTACTCTGCATATTTAACCATACAATCCCAACATTACGATGCTAATAATTAATAGGAATGAATGGCCCTTCTTATGACCCAGTTCAAAACTAGGTTTACTTGTTTCTTGTGGAATGTTAAGCTCAATGCCAAATGGAGACCAACCAACAATAAACTCCATGTATTACAATTATCAATCCAACAATGATAATAATGCATTTACCCATTCCATACAAGATACATATATTTTCATATTAATATATGGATGGATGTAAGTGTATGTCAATGCACATGGCTTGTGGTTGCACTACATATTGTGTTTTTGTATTGAATAGTACAAAAATATAGTTTTAGGTGGCATTCGTCACCCTTTACATAGAAGAAATGATGTAAATCGATGGTATTGCATGTGGTTTACACTAAGTAAAAATGTATGTGCTCTAAAACTACAATTTATGAAGGTGGGGGAGAATGCACATCAAGCAATGCCAACAACTAAAACGAATTGCCAATTGAGTTGTGGATCCCACTATTCATTCAATTAAGTGATAATAAAGTTGTGGGTAAAACCATCAATCGAATGTCATGTGGAATTGAATCATAGGGGAAACCAACATTGTAATTAGAGAGTGAATCAAGTTGTACACGTAAATTAGGGAGTATATTGATTTGTGGTGTGATTACATGAGATTCAAATAAGATACATTACCATGATGTTGATTAGCATGGGAGTAAAGAAAGCACCAACAATGTTTTTTACTCCAACGATTTATAAAATCAGGGTGTGCTATGGATACATTCCAACCATCCAGGTAATTAATGCTAATGCAATGATGGTGTGTTGATTGAATAAGAAATTTTTAATTGTGGGTGATGGAGTTAAGTTATCACCAAAGAAAAGAAAACATACAGAGTATCATAATAACATAGCATTAAACACCATAAGTGACATAATTTTACCTTGGAGATCTCAAAGGAAAAACTCGTACATAAAATTCTTTTGCCTAGGATTTACTTCTCAATAATTGTAAAATTACAATGGTATTTTGGCTTTCTGGAGCATTATAAATTACAATCATAGGAATTTTCCAAGTAATACATCTCTTCTCTATGCAGGAATTCCTTATCCATCAATGTGCATAATTTTATAAGAAAATTTTGCTTATTGAGATTAACTAGAAGGCCGAGCATCCCCAACTCTTCAACTCCACAAATCTAACGATCTTCCTCTCCTTTTTCTTTTGCTAGCGATTTTCATGTATGATTCCTTGTTATTTGACTTTAGTTTCTTTAAATTTCAATTATTTGTGTTCTTTCATTAGCAATTCAACACTTTGGAGGCAAGCGATAATGGTTTGAACAAGCATAAGGCCTTTCACACTCTCAACTTCGTCCCCTAACCTTGACATCAAATTTATAGCCTCGAGCATTGCTTCCATAGCCAATATTCTTACCTTTTAGAGTGTTTTTCATTTGCACCAAGTTAGTAAATCATTTGATTTTTTTTCAAGATTTAAATAAGGTCCACTAAGTAGCTAGGATTGAATAAATGTAATGGGTCTCATTATTGAAGGTCCAAGAGGTAGTTAGCATTTACTTATGGTAAGGGTTTTCTAGGTAGCTATACATAATAATGAATCCCTCCTTATGTAACCATGTATGAGAATATTATTGTATTGGAGCTTATCTCATTAAGAGACTTCCCACTTAAAGAGGCAAGCAAACAGAAGTTTATCCTTCCATAAAATTATCATTGTATAGTGTTTATACCATGCATTAAGTTTTTTGACACTAAAAAAATGCTAAGCATTTATGATATATTGATTGAGATTCAATATTAAGGGCTAAGGATCATAACAAGTGGCATCAGAGCTCTTTATTGGGAAAAAGGGAAGAATTTGCTTTTGCTTTAACATATTTTTAGGAGGAAAAATAGGGATGGCACTCAAATCTATTTCTAAAGTTGTCACTATAGTGTTTGAATAACTAAATTACAAATCTAAATTCCTCTAAAAAAAGTACACGATTTCAAAAATTTAATTGCTCAAGATGGAGTCAAAAAAGTGAAAATATCATTATTTGAACTTATGATTTTTAGGGTTTTTTGTTACAGTTGTGACTTTATTCCAAGTATTATAAAGTAGATTACTTTTTACAAGTTGACCATATTAAAACCAAACCAATTTCAAGTGAAAAATCACTTCAACAACTTCAAATTGAAATATTATATAATTACATTTGAGTTGTGTCAAGGAATCTATGAACATTTCAAATCACCACCTCAAAACCATGAGCACACAAAGGAGATTCATTCAATGTAAGTTTCTATTCAAACTCTATTTTAAGACCTAAGCTATCATACTGACAATACATTATTGCACTTTACATAGATATATCTACCCCTATCATTGAAATATATCCAGGGTTATGTGCAAAATATGTGGAAGAAGCCCTTCTTTTCCTGTACCTTCCTTCCTTGATGGTCCACACAAATCCATATGCACTAACTAAAGAGGTTTATCTGAAGAAGGGAAACTCTTGGATTTGAACTGTGTTCGAGTCAGTTTTCCCATTTGACAGGGTTTACATACAACATCATCTGGTTTTGATATCTTTGGAAAGTCTTTCACTGCTCCATTGTTTCTAAGCTTGATTATATGATCAAAATTTAAATGTCCAAGTCTTCTATGCCATAGCCAGCTCTCATCATACTTGCTTAGATGACATTCCTCCTTTTCTTCTTTCAAGACATAAACATTGTTTTCTATTCTTATACCTTTGGCAACCAATTGTCCTGAAGAAATAGATTTAATTTTTCATTGAAAACAACTTCACATCCTTTGTCACATACCTAACTGACACTAAGAAGATTGTGCTTCAGGCCATCTACAAACAGAACATCTTGAGCTTTCCCTTTGCCATTACTCAGACTTACCATTCCTTTCCCTCTTATTTTTCCTGGAGCATCATTCCCAAAAGTTACATTTCCTGATTTGTGTTCTTTTAGAGACAGAAACTTACCTTTATCCCCAGTCATGTGTTTGGAGCAACCACTGTCAATATACCATGGGTCCTTCTATCTTTGAGCAGAAAGCACTAAATCACACTGATTGCTTTCTTTCTTCTTCCACACTTTTCTTTCAGCTGAATGATTCACTCTTCAATCTGTTTTGTAGTTCTTCAAATAAC
This sequence comes from Larix kaempferi, assembly GCA_027924585.1. Taxonomy (NCBI): domain Eukaryota; kingdom Viridiplantae; phylum Streptophyta; class Pinopsida; order Pinales; family Pinaceae; genus Larix; species Larix kaempferi. The sequence continues at coordinate 557,632 of BSBM01001510.1, forward strand.
ATTCTGAAGCCTTGTGTCCATAATTATGACAGATATAACATTCGTGTTCATTGTATAGAAGATCAAAAGGATTGAAATTTCTATTATGAATTCATCTTCTGATTGCTGATGGAGTACAGTGGTTATGATTATTCACTAATTGTTTCATTCCATACTGCAGCATTTGATTATTGCTAAATATTCTTTGTTGAGTGTTTCTAAGTTTGAAAACACAGGTTGCATCTTTGTGACCAAAGTTAGAACAACAATAACAGTAACCATTAAAGAAATTTTGATACCTTAATCTTGGCTGTCCTCTTGAAATTGATTGCCTTATCATTATGTGTTGGACATCTTCTTCTTCATGCTTTCTTGACTGTGGAATATTGCTTTTTGTTCCTGTAGCTCTATCCCTTTTATCATTCATTAGATTGTCGAACTGCTAATGTGCCATCCTAACTCTACATCTGCAGTAGGGTTGATTTAATCTTCGGATATGTTGTAGAGATTATCCCATGCCTCGGTGAACTCATCCCTTGTTGGTTCCACATACCTCTACCCTTCCGCGGGATCAAGAGGTGCAACAACCCTTATCTTGCAGTTCTCGAACGACATAGTTCTCTTCTTAAAGTTGATAATAGCCTGGTTCTCCATCGCCTAGTCGATCCATAGCAACACTGGTTAGGGGCTTGTATTGTCCACAATTTTTATCACATCAAAATCTATGTATGTATTGAGGCCCTCAATCTCAACAGGGATCTGGCATAGTCGACCAATCAGGGTGACCTTACTTTGGTTTGCTAGGAGCAGTTGCACTGGGGACCAGGCCAACTGTGGTTTCCCCATCGTTTCCCACGTCTGTTTGGTCAATATGTTCACGTCCGACCCAAAATCCAAGATAATTGATTTGACATCGAACGCTCTGACTTGCACAGACATCCACATCTCTCGTCCTGTTTTTCTCTTATGTATGCGATTAACCGTTTGCTCTTTTCATGCACCATCCCGTTGATGAAGCAGGTTGGATATCTCTGCTAATGCATCTTGATCTTTTTCCAGCTCCAAGCAACTCTCCAAAAAGGCTCTTAAGATGTTGGCCCTTCTCTGCGAATTCATCGAGTCGACTATCGGTGGCATGTCGTAAGTACCTTCTTTCTGGTGAAGAGGTGGTTGTCTTAGCTGCCTCATTGCCTCCTGTGCTTTCAGAAAAATGTCCCTTTCTGCTTCTGCATCAAATGTGACTTGTTTCCTTGTTGTCGGTCGGACGCTAGCTTGTGACCTGTCAGCCCCTGTGACAGCTCCTCCGTGAGTCACTATTCCGACAGTCACACTTTGACTTCTAACTTCTGCTGAGATCTTCTGTACCACTGGCAGATTCTGGTTCTAATTTTGATTTTGTAGAGGTGGGGGCAGGTTCTTAGTTTTCCACTTTGCGATGAGCTAAGGACAATATTCAACCCCATGGTCCACAACACTGCAATAAGTGCACTGTGGTGCTGGATTCGGGAAATCCCTATGATAATTCCCCTGCAGACCACAATTGTAACATATGATAGGTCGGAACCAGCACCTCGGCTGCCGCAGAACCCCCCTCTGAATCCTCCTCGTAGTGGCCCATATGGCGGGTACTGCGGTTGAGCATACTGTGGCTGCAGATATTTCGGTTGACCGTACTGCGGTTGACCGTATTGTAATTGTTGAGGATATTGTGTTTGGCCATACTACGACTGACCATACTGCGGTTGCGGATTATATTGAGGCTGCGATTGACGATACTTTTGTTGTTGTTGTTGTTGTTGTTGTATCGATGGTTTCTCCTCCCCTTTCATGAAGAAAGTGTCCGCAATTCTTTCTTGGAGTAGGTCATAAGCTCTATAGTCTTTATCATCGTGACCAACCGATCGACAGAACTTGCAATACAAGTTCACTAGTTTCGGCACCATCTTCTGCATGTACACACATTCTTCTGGCCGATGTCCTCTCCAGTGACAGACGCGACACCAAGGAAACCCTCCCTGGCTGAGGGGATTTGGTGCACCTAATTGCAAATATTCTCAAAATTTTGGGCACTGATCCTTGTGATGTCCTTCTGTCCTACACCTAGTTCACCATACATCTTCATGGGTCTCTTTTCCTTTCTTTATGTCTTGTAGCTGTATCATCAATTTTTCTAGCTATGCTTGTATTCAATCCATGCCCAAACCCGTTTCGCCGATAGGTGAAGCCTCCAGCTTCATTGCAATCTCCAGTGCTTCTTCCTGAGTTGCTACCTTCTGTTGCATCAGTGGCCCATGAATGTGCGGCACCAACCCAACGATAAACCATTCTTTATGTTGCATATTGTTCATCCCAAAACTCACTTTCTCCATTATTGTTTTGTATCGCCGGTCAAAGTCCCATACTGACTCGTTGGGAAATTGTTTGATTCTTTGAGCTCAGTAATGTACTGCAACTCAGATTTTGGTTTTCTGAATTCGTCGATCATGCCCACCTTGAACTGCAACAATGTTTTACTGGGAGTTCCCATCGGTACCTTAGTAAACTTCATATACCAATCTAGCGCACGGCCCCTGAGGGTCTTCTTTATTTGTCCCTTTTTTATATCCTCATCCTGGACCTGCTTCACGGTCCATACAGCTTCACAGAAAAAACTAGTATTGTTTGGGATCCTCGGTCCCGTTACCTTGGAAGGTTGGCATCTTCGCTTCGTCACCCGCCATTCTTGTACTTCTACTATTATTATTTACTGATGCACTATTCTTACTATTGTTTTGGCATGTAGGAAAACTCTGCAAATAACTTGTATTTCCTTTTATGAAATTATGAGTAGTGCGCAGAGTTGAAGGTACGTTGTAGCTTAGGGTCCTTCCTTCTTCGGCTTCTGGGGTAGCCTATTCACTTCCTTCGCCGTCCCAATAAGGTCGATTCCTCCCTTGTGGTCCTATTTCACAGTCTTTCATTCTGGTCCTCTCAGAAGACTCTCTCTCAGTCCTCCTCTTCTTCTCAGGATGCTGGAATATCACCCCACTCCTTGAGGTACCATACTCTTCGTCATCTTCCCTTAAAAATTCATCGTCGCTCATGTCCATCTACCCCACATCTTTCTACCGGACCTACATCCACGCGGTACACACAAATTTCGCACACCGATCTTCTACTCATCGAAGTTCATCCTTAGTATGCCCTTTTCGCAGACAAGCATCTTAATCCACAGTTTCAACGACAACAAGAATCTCCCCCTAAGTCCTTTAAAAACTTTCCTTTCTGCGTCGTTGTAAGATTTGATCGTGTCCACAACAAACTCAGTGATGTATCCTTCTAAGATGTTGTCTACCCAGAATTCAACATCCCATGATACCTTATTGTCGACTTGTTTCTGTTGTCAAATCAATTCTGGAGTCCAATGGTCCGGATCGGTCTTTTGGCAATGGTTCTTTTGAAACGTTAGTTGCACTAACCACTCGTGCAGCAATACCAGGAATTCGCAAAAGAATATCTCAAGGATATCTGAATAAATATGCTTTTGAAACCAACTTCTTACTGTCTATCCAGGGTTTTGCTTTTCTCCTTCTGCGAATTCTTCTGCTCTCTTGTCAAACCAGTCTTGGATCTCTGGTTTCATCAGGTTCCACAGCATGTCCTTATCTTTCCTCTTCAGGGTCCCGGCAACGGAACCATTTATTGACACAATGGCTATTGACAGGGGTTCACTTCGCACTGTCATCAACAAACCCAACCAAACACCCTTAAGCACCAACCTGAAAAGGTTTTACCCTTTCCAGCAACACCCGCAAAGCGAGCAAAGTCTCACCCGAGATGATTAATGGGGTTGCAGGAACCAAGTTTTCGTAGTGGGGGAAGGACATGCAATCACTTAAACTCTACCGCAATATAAACCAGATATTTAGATTCACATACACTTATACATTCATCAGTCGCATATTCACCATTCGCAAATTCAATACATAATGGACATTCGCATCAACATGGTTAAACTGATCATTCGCATCAACAACAATTACTGAACCACAAAACCTTAAACATATCACAAACACTTGTTTCCATCATTTAATAGAAACATAGACAAAAGATATAACCATAACCGAACATCTTCATGCATTTATCAAAACCTACAGTAGAACCTTTGCAGAAACAGTTCAGAACATATTATTGCGGATCCATACAAAACTGTGAAAACAGAGCAAAACATAACCGAACCGCATAATCAAAATGATTTTACAATCTGGTCTAGCATCGATGCCCGTAGGCTTACATTCATACTCCTATTTATATCAACTAAATGGTTACAAAACGGTCCAAATGACCCATTTCTAACAAACTAACTAATCTTGCGCTTCCTTGTTCTCCGCGAATGACCCTTCCTTCCGTGGATGGTCCTCTTCACAGTTGTCGGCTTCCGCACTTCATGTGGACTAATCCCGTGCCAACAATCATACTGCATCTCACCAAACATTAGTAACAATAAAAAATCATCATCATATGAAATGCTAGGAAGGATGAAAACATCATACCACCACGTTGGAAAATCATCATTTCCAATGCATAGCATAAAACACCATAATTACATAACACTAAACACCATAAGTGAGAAAATTTCACCTTGGAGATCTCAAAGGAAAAACTCGTACATAAAATTCTTTTGCCTAGGATTTACTTCTCAATAATTGTAAAATTACAATGGTATTTTGGTTCTCTAGAGCATTATAAATTACAATCATAGGAATTTTCCAAGTAATACATCTCTTCTCTATGCAGGAACCCCTTATCCATCAATGTGCATAATTTTATAAGAAAATTTTGCTTATTGAGATTAACTAGAAGGCCAAGCATCCCCAACTCTTCAACTCCACAACTCTAGCGATCTTCCTCTCCTTTTTCTTTTGCTAGTGATTTTCATGTATGATTCCTTGTTATTTGACTTTAGTTTCTTTAAATTTCAATTATTTGTGTTCTTTCATTAGCAATAAAACACTTTGGAGGCAAGCGATAATGGTTTGAACAAGCATAAGGCCTTTCACACTCTCAACTTCATCCCCTAACCTTGACATCAAATTTATAGCCTCGAGCATTGCTTCCATAGCCAATATTCTTACCTTTTAGAGTGTTTTTCATTTGCACCAAGTTAGTAAATCATTTGATGTTTTTTCAAGATCCATTGTGAATCATGGATCCACTATTTAATAAGGTCCACTAAGTACCTAGGATTGATTAAACCTAATGGGTCTCATTATTGAAGGTCCAAGGGGTAGTTAGCATTTACTTATGGTAAGGATTTTCTAGGTAGCTATACATAATAATGAATTCCTCCTTATGTAATCATGTGTGAGAATATTATTGTGTTGGAGCTTATCTCATTAAGAGACTTCCCACTTAAAGAGGCAAGCAAATAGAAGTTTATCCTTCCATAAAATGATCATTGTATGGTGTTTATACCATGCATTAAGGTTTTTGACGCTGAATAAAATGCTAAGCATTTATGATATATTGATTGAGATTCAATATTAAGGGCAAAGGATCATAACAAGTGGCATCAGAGCTCTTTATTGGGAAAAAGGGAAGAATTTTCTTTTCCTTTAACATATTTTTAGGAGGAAAAATAGGGATGGCACTCAAATATATTTCTAAAGTTGTCAATGTAGTATTTGAATAAATAAATTACAAATCTAAATTCCTCTAAAAAAAGTACATGATTTCAAAAATTTAATTGCTCAAGGTGGAGTCAAAAAAGTGAAAATATCATTATTTGAACTTACAATTTTTAGGGTTTTTGTTAGGGTTGTGACTTTATTCCAAGTATTATAAAGTAGATTACTGTTTACAAGTTGACCATATTAAAACCAAACCAATTTCAAGTGAAAAATCACTTCAACAACTTCAAATTGAAATATTATATAATTACATTGGAGTTGTGTCAAGGAATCTATGAACATTTCAAATCACCACCTCAAAACCATGAGCACACAAAGGAGATTCATTCAATGTAAGTTTCTATTCAAACTCTATTTTAAGACCTAAGCTATCATACTGACAATACATTATTGCACTTTACATAGATATATCTACCCCTGTCATTGAAATATATCCAGGGTTATGTGCAAATTATGTGGAAGAAGCCCTTCTAATAAGTTTTTTTTTAATTTGATATGGAATATGAAGAGGATATCAAATAATGGTTACTTGAAGTAGAAGAATTTGTAAACCCTTAAGCAATTTGTACAGAGCTACTATGTCCATAGCACTATGTACAAAAACTACAAAAAGGGGAATATAAAAGAGAAAGATGGGCATGGTGTGATTTTAAGTAGGCTTGCGAGGAATGGTTTATGGATAGTTGTCAATTATGGGGAAAAAATACGTTTAGCTTCTCTATATGGAGGATAATTTTGTTATCAACAATCCATTTTGAGTACTTTACGAAGCGAGTTATGTGTCTTTAGTTGGGATTTAGTGTGAGCATTGGTAGATGGGACCCTAGTTTACAAATGACCTTCTTGGTCTATTTCAATGCTCAATGAACACCTATTCGATGAGATTCTTGGACTACTTCATTGTTGAGGCCAACACTTGTACACTGTACCCTCATTTCCTAGACTAATCCATCGTTGTGATTAACACTTGTATATGGGACCCTATTTTATGGGTTTTTTTATGAGTAAGATAGGAATCACCTTCTATTACTTATACAAAAAATAAATTGTACATTTTTTACAAAACAAGTATCTCCATGACTAGGACCAGACTTAATCCTAAGACCACCACTATCAAGAGCTTGCAACACCCTATCCCATTATAGATAATTGACATTCCCACTCTATCACAATGAAAAAAAATCTTCCCCATATGTTCTTCTATCATTCTACCAATTATTCAGAAAAAGGCTAACGCTTGAATTCCTTACATAAACCAACACAAAAACAAGAGACCCACTCAAAACATGATAGCAAAATTAAAGCTAGAATTACCCTAACCCTTTAGCTGGAGGATCCACTTCCTCCGACGGTTGTGGCATGCGAACCGGAGATGGTTGAGCTAGGTCATTCTGTGGATATCTTGCTTCATCGAGATAGAACTTAAATGGATTTTTTGCGAGGTCCATAACCGCTTTAATGTCCACTGTATCCTTCAACTGATCCTCCTTCAAATTGCTTAAAATATGGGCTACCAGATCTCAAAGATTTCATGCTCCATCATGGTTCTCTCCAGAAGTGTTCTCATAGTCCAATAGGGGCTTAGTACCGCTTCCAGGCCTTGATCTTCTCTATTTACCCGCATTTCTTCTTCCTCCAATTCCAAAATGTCCTCTTTAATATGAGGAGGGGTCACCTCCGCATAAGCTTTCCCCCAATCAACTACTGCAGGGTCTCTTTCACCTCTCCCTCTTCCCCCATGGCAGCTGCGCATTCGCTAATGAGGATCCATGACCTCTCTTGTGACACTTTGCACATCGAGCTCCCAAATCACCGTGAGTGCACCAATGTTTCTCCATACCTCATCGTTATTTCCTTCTCCAATTATTATACGCCATATATATCTATTTTCCCAGTATCTATAACCAATATAAGGAATTAACACTTCCATCATTATCACAGAGGTGCCATTAATGGCATAATCAAAATTTTCCTTGGATCTCTATCCTACACCAGGATTTTTGTTAATTTTTTAGCATTAATTAAATATACTCTAGGATCTTTACTGAGAGGATAACATGTACAACATATCAAGTGTAACAATGCATATCAATCACACCAAGCAATCACATGAGACAATAGACACACAGAGTTTCACTGGGAAAAACCATAAAGGTGAAAAACCCCACAACTTCCTCAGATATAGAGAGAGCAATGATACAACCAAAGTACAAGAGATAGTATTCTCCTAGCAACTTATCCTCCTCCTCATATGTGCACCACTTTTCGAGTGATGGAAGAGTGAGTAAGTGAATGATCAAATAGAGATCTCCCGATCTCTATTTATACATGTCATGTCCTGTCCAATAAACCAGTGGGGCCGACTTGTCTAACTTAGCCTAATAACCCATGGTTAACTTAATCAGGGCTGACCCCACACATGGTGGTCTAATAACCCATCGACAAGTTACGACACTTGTGACACTTGTCAATACAAATGACGACACTTCCGTATAGAGGAATAATAACATCTCTATAGGAGTACAACATACATAGATGAAATAAATAGGTGAAATACATTCCGAAGTTACATATACATCAACACTCCCTCTTAACTAGGAAGGTATTTCTCAACACAGATCTTCTAGCACAAGTCTTCTTCTCTGGATCATCATCATTGGATCATCGTCATCAAATCATCGTCACTGCTGCTATCTCAATCAATCTCCAATCTACTCGTCATAGGAAGTTCTACAGAGCCAGTCCTTTTTCATACTGGATGTAGGCCCACCACCTGTAGGTCTTCATCATCACTGGCCATACTGTGGAATCCTCAGGACTGATTACGTGCATCAACAAAACCTCGAAAGAGCATCCCAGGACTGATTACGACCTTACTGCTCAACCTATCGGATCTCCCAGGATCTTTTACATGTTGACCTTCACAAAACCTACTCAAAGCATCCCAGGATAGTATGAGCACACCGCTATACCTGTCTAGATCTTGATAGAGCATCCTAGGCTGTTACAAGTACACCGCTCTACATGTCTGGAGTTGAAAGGATATTTTCTATGTGAACTTTCGCAAAACCTACTCAAAGCATCCCAGGATGTTACGATCACACCGCTCTACTTGTATGGATTTTAAAGGATCTTTTCTATGCGAAACCGTAGCAAAACCTACTCAGAGCATCCCAGGATGTTACGAGCACACCGCTCTACCTGTCTGGATCTCGATAGAGCATCCCGGGATGTTACGAGCACACCGCTCTACCTGTTCGAATTTTAAAGGACCTTTTCTATGCTACCTGCACAACCTATCCATGGCCACAGAGTATCAACCTGATACTCACCATACATCATCCTGATGTACATCATCACATGATCAGCCTGATCATCATCATAGCATCAACCTGATGCATATCATTTGGAGCAACATCCTGAAGCTCGTCATCTGTGATCATCCTGATCAAACAGTATATTCATCTGATGCATACAAAGTATCTACCTGATACATATCATCATACATGATCTACCTGATCATACAAATGCATCCATCTAATATACATAATGAATCCACCTGATACATACATAAGTACATGATCTAATTGATCATACAATGCATCCAACTGATACATACATAAGTACATGATCTACCTGATCATACAATGCATCCCCCTGATACATATACAAAGAAAAAACATGATCCACCTAAACATATCAAGCATCCAACATGATGCATATACAAAGATATCAAGCATCCAACATGATGCATATACAAATACATGATCAAACTGATCAAAGCATCCAACTGATGCATATACAAAGCAGTAACTGGAGCATTGTCTTGATGCTCATCATCCAGCGCTTACATCCACAGTCATGGGAAGGATCCTCCTCTCACCATGCTCGGAATGGCTCCTACAAATGTGTCAATCACTTCTTCCTCGAAGTGTCGTCAATTTGAAGAACACCAAGCCTCTCTCTGAAGTATTCAAACTTCACTCTGGCTAGTGGTTTCGTCAACACATTTGCAACCTGCTCATCTGTCGCAACATACAAGAGCTTCACTGCTCCTCTCTACACCATATCCCTGATATAGTGATATTTGATCTCAATGTGCTTCGACCTGCCATGGAACACTCGATTCTCAGACAGTTTCACACAACTCTGGTTGTCACAAAAGATACCAGTAGCCTCCAGCGGGAGATCAAATAACTCAGACAGTAGCTTCCAGATCCATATTGCCTCATAACTAGCTGAACATGCTGCAACATACTCTGCCTCGGCTATACTCAGTGCTACGCAGGATTGCTTTGTGCTAAACCAAGAGATCACACCTGATCCCATGCTGAAGCAGCACCCAAATGTGCTCTTCCTATCTGCAGCACTGCCTGCCCCATCTGAATCCAACACAACCCTGCAGGTTAAACTTTTTATTCGCATCATACTTGAGCCCATAATCAATTGTACCCTTCAGGTCCCTCAAAATATGCTTTATAGCAACCAGGTGAACACCTCTCGGATTCGTCAGGAACTAGCTCAATGTGTTCACTGCAAAGCAAATATCTGGTCTAGTGTTCGTCAGGTACATCAAGGACCCAATCATCTGACGATACACAGTGACATCAATAGGATCAGATGAAGAATCACACAGAAGCTTCAGGTTCGATGCCATAGGTGTGGCCATGGCCTTGCATTCCATCATCCCGAACCTCTTCAGGATCTCTACTGCATACTTCCCTTTCCCAAGGAAGATTCCATCTGCACTCTGCCACACCTCCATGCCTAGTAAATAGTGCATCATCCCCAAGTCCTTCATCTCGAACTCGGAAGCAAGCTTCCTCTTGGTATCGGCAATCAATCCATCCTCACCTGTTACAAACAGGTCATCCACATACAAAAGTAGTATCACAGGATTGCCTTCCTCAACCTTGTAGTAAAGGTTGGAATCTGCTTTACTCTTAGTAAAGCCCAAACTGGATAGAAAGTTGTCTATCCTACCATACCACGTCCTAGGAGCTTGCTTCGAGCCATACAAGGCTTTCTTCAACTTACATACATATGACTCCCTATCATGTGTCTCAAAACCAAGTGGCTGCTCCACATACACTTCCTCCTCAACTACACCATTCAAGAAAGTTGTCTTGACATCCATCTGGTGTATCTTCCATTTCATCACTGCAGTCAGAGCAAGTACTGATCTAATGGAAGTGTATATGGCCACAGGAGCAAAAGTCTCTTCATAATCAATCCCTTCTTCCTGGGAGAAGCCATAAGCTACAAATCTTGCTTTGTATTTCTATATGCTGCCATCTGCAACATGCTTGATCTTGTAGATCCACTTGGAAGTCACTACAAACTTCCCTTCAGGTCTTGGGACTACATCCCAAACATCATTCTTCATGATCGACTGGTATTCCTTGACCATGGCATCCTTCCATTCTTTATTTTTCGCTGCTTCTTCATAAGTGGAAGGTTCTTTGTTCATAATATCAGAGAGTAGGGCAACATAACTGGTATGTGATCTAGTCCTCTTTCTTTCTCTGTGTTCTTCTTCTGGAATGCCATATCTTTCTGCATCTTGAATGAGCTCTCTATCCCATGCAGGCTTTCTCTTGTGAGAGTTCTTCTCACGGGGTGGATCTACAGGTATTTGTGGATCTTTAACTTCACGATCTGCTTCTGGAATTGCTTCATTCATGGTGGTGTCTTGGAATCTGTTTTCCTTTGGTTCTTCATGATCTTCAACAAGTGTCTTCCTTGACTTGATGAAAGCTGAGTTTTCATCAAATGTTACATCCCTGCTAACATCAATCTTCTTGAACCCTAGAAAGTATATTCTATAAGCCTTCAAGCTTTCACTATACCGCACAAAGATACCCTTCTTTCCTGAAGGATCTATCTTTGTCCTCTTTTCCTTTGGAACATGTGTATATATCGGACAACCAAATATTCTGAGATGGATGACTTCAGGTTTCTTACCAGAGAGGACCTCTTCTGGTGTCTTGTTGTCCAATATCTTGTGAGGTGTTATGTTTTGCACATATACAGTTGTCCTAACTGCTTCTACCCAAAGATGCATAGGTAGATCTTTGTCATGCGGCATTGCTCGTGCTGCTTCCATGATAGTTCTATTATTCCTTTCTACAACTCCATTCTATTGTGGATTGTAGGGATCAATCAACTCCCTCTTAATCCCTGAATCACTGCATAACTTCTTGAAATCACCTTAAGTGAATTCTCCACCATTGTTGGATCTGAATGTCTTGATCTTCTTATCAGTTTGATTTTCCATCAAGGCTTTGAATTCCTTGAACTTATCAAATACTTCATCTTTGTTCTTCAAGAAATAAACCCAAGTATTCCTAGAGAAATCATCAATGAAAGAAACATAGTATACATACCCACTTAGAGAACTGGATGGCATCAGGCCGCATACATCAGAGTGGATAATCTCCAAGATTCCTTTTGCTTTTCTTTCACTGCTTGGAAATGCCTTCTTAATGTTCTTTCCTTTTGCACATCCTTTGCAAACACCTTCATGCTTTGTCTTGATTTCAGGAAGACCTTCTACAGCTTTGCTTGCAATTGGTACTGCTCTATAGTGCACATGTGCAATCCTTCTATGCCAAAGTTCACTTGGCTCCATGGATTCATGTACCATGGCATGTTCAGGTTGTCCCTTCAATTTGTACAATCCTCCCTCTTGCTCTTCAATCACTACTGCATCATCTATGGTTTTACCCTTTGGCCACACTAGGACTTGGCCATCTACAAATGCAACCCTCATGCCTTTTGCATCCAATGCAGATATGGAGAGTAGGTTCTTCTTGAGCCTAGGTACATACAAAACATCTTTCATCTTCAAAGACTTCCCATAGTATAGGTTGTAGGAGGCTTCACCACTTCCTTTGATAGGATATTAATAGTCATCCCCAAGTTTCACCTTATGGGGTGACTCATGTTCAGATAGATTTGCAAAAGATTCTTTAAACCTAGTCATGTGTTTGGAAGCCCCACTGTCAATAAGCCAATCATTACAACCATGAGAGATAGTACCTGTGAGAGCAGATATTAGAACATATTCATCTTCACTTGATGAAGTATCACTTTCTTCCCTAGCCTTCTTCTTGGGAGGTTCATCATCCTCAACAGCATGAGCATGAAACCTCTTCTTGTTGTACCTTTTCTTCTTGTTGAATTTGTTGTTGTTATCTTTCTTCTTCTTGGGACAATTTGAAGCAAAGTGTCCTACCTCATTGCAATCAAAACATCGAACATGAGATAGATCTTTCTTCTTGTGATGAAAGTGAGAATGATTCTTGTTATGAGATCTCTCCCTCTTAAACTTGCTTCCCTTGGTGTGTGATGTGAGAGCTTGATCTTCATTCCCCATCTTTTCTTCTCGGACCACAAGCCTTGCTTCTTCTTGTGAGCATTCCTCCCAAAGTCTACTGAATGAGATCACTTCCTCCTTGCACAGATTCCTTGGATGAAGGAGTCCCATGACCTAGGTAGGCCATTCAATGTGGTCATGACAACTTCACCATTGTCCACTACTTCATCCAAAGCTTCAAGTTGTTCCTTGATCTGAGAGACCTTAGAGAAATAATATTGAATGGTGTCTCCATTCTGAAGCTTTACCCCTTTCAATTGATTCCGCAAAGTCATCTTCTGATTTATGTTATTTCCTTCAAACAGCTTGGTCAAAGAGTCAAACATTGCCTTGGGTGTCTTTAGAGATGACACATGTGGAATGAGATGGTCCTTGATAGAATCAACAATGATCCTCTTTGCCTTGACCAAGTTCTTCTTGTGAAGAGCCTTAGCCTCTTCTTCCTCTAGGACAGGGACCTCTTCACTTATATAAGTGTCCAACTCATTTTCTTACAGGATTAACCCAATCCTATACTTCCATGCTCGAAAGTTATCAGCCCCTTCAAGCTTATCCTCAAGCTTGGTGTAGTGAGACATCTTTAAAGAGTACTTCAAATGGAAATAGAAAAGATTTAGGTCTTACTGCTTGATTTGCTGAAAACTGGATCTGGTCCCGGATTAGGGTTTGTCAGAGAAACCCTAAAAATTCAAAATGTGAATTTCAACTTTCTGAAAGGATAGAAAGATGCACCTTGATGAGCTCATCATCATGGTATATTCAGAATTTGAGATTTGCAAAGTTGCACCCTTCAGAAATGCCTTTTAGTCTTCCCGGATTCACTAGGGAGGACCCTGAATTAGGGTTTGCGTTTTCCGGAGCTTCACCCAACCAAAAATCTCAATCCAAAGCTATAAACTTCAATTTTTCCAAGGAGCTTCCAGCTATGTCTTCAGATTTCAGAAATTACTATTTTTGTGGAAACCCTAATTTTTAGGGCCAAAACTGAAAGTGCTCAGAATTGAATTCTGATTGGACAGAAAGATTCTCCTTGATGAGTAGAGTCAATCTACCTTGCTTACTTTCCAAAATCTGTGGAGAGAAACCCAATAAATAAGAAACCTAGTTTCTGCCACTGCACAATGTCTTCTTCTTAGGGAAGCTCTGATACCATGTTAATTTTTTGAGCATTAATTCAACATACTATAGGATCTTTGCTGAGAGAATAACATGTACAGCATATCAAGTGTAACAATGCATATCAATCACACCAAGCAATCACATGAGACAATAGACACACAGAGTTTCACTGCGGAAAACCATAAAGGTGAAAAACCCCACAACTTCCTCAGAGATAGAGAGAGCAATGATACAGCCAAAGTACAAGAGACAGTCTTCTCCTAGCATCTGATCCTCCTCCTCATATGTGCGCCACTTTTCGAGTGATGGAAGAGTGAGTAAGTGAATGATCAAATAGAGATTTCCCGATCTCTATTTATACATGTCATGTCCTGCCCAATAAACCAATGGGGCCAACTTGTCTAACTTAGCCTAATAACCCATGGTTAACTTAATCAAGGCCGACCCCATACATGGTGGTCTAATAACCCATCGTCAAGTTACGACACTTGCAACACTTGTCAATACAAATGATGACACTTCCGTATAGAGGAATAATAACATCTCTATAGGAGTACAACATACATAGATGAAATACATAAGTGAAATACATTCTGAAGTTACATATACATCAACACTGTTCCCATTCAATTCCCATGCTACCAAGATATGAGAGATTTGATGATGAAGCTCCTATCACCCATCCTTAAAGAGGACGTACTTATTCTGCCACATTCCCTCTCTCTGTCAGGTCTTCTTAATTGGGATACTCTCATCACCATGCATGGCTTATTCATGAGCCTTCCTTCACATGATCAATGCATTTAATCCTCCCACCTTCTAACAAAAGGAGTTGGCTCCTCCGACAACTCCTCCTCGTATCCTTGCACCATGGATGCTCATAAACGTGACCTCCTTGTCAAGTGTGCACCTGTATCCAAGGGGGGCCCTATTTTATGGTTGTCCATCATCATTACAAGCATTGAGAACAAGCATTTTATAAGGGATATGGAATGGTTAGAATCTCCCTAGGGATGTAATAGAGTTATATGGGCCAATTAGAGTTAAATGGGATAATATCATAACCATGTGTGCCTTCTTCATGAGCCTTCCTTCACATGCTCAATGCATTTAATCCTCCCACCTTCTAACAAAAGGAGGTGGCTCCTCGGACAGCTCCTCCTCGTATCCTCGCACCACAGATCAAGGATAATTTTAGGGGCGAAATTTAGCCCATGGGCTATTTTTCCCATGTTTTTTTCCAAAAAAATATTCGCCAATTTCCATTTTTTGAAGCCCCATTTTGCCCAATTTTGATGGGGTAAACTTTTTTCACTCTAAAAATCGCCAGATTATGATATAAACTATATAAAATCCTTAGAAATTGAAATAATTTTAGAAAAATATCACCAAATGTTTTATACTTGACATTATAGGAATTGGTAAGATTCGCCAAGGTTTATACACTTTTAAATAAGTATGGGTCCTTAAAATTATCCCTGCCACAGATGCTCCTGGATGTGGCCTCCTTGTCAAGTGTGCACCTGCATCCAAGGGGGGCCCTATTTTAGGGTTGTCCATCATCGTTACAAGCATTGAGAACAAGATTTCCAAAGGATATGGAATGGTTGGATTCTCCCTAGGGATGTAATAGAGTTATATGAGCCAATTAGAGTAAGTGGTCATGTAGTGTAATGTTGACTAGGTCCACTATTAAATATAAGGTTAACTAAATAGTTAGCATTAAATAAATGTAATGACCCATTAGGTAGTTAGCAACTTAGCATTTGGTTAGGGTTAGGGTTTCCAAAGTAACTATAAATAATCATGAAGTCCTCCTTATGTGATTGTGTATGGGAATGCTATTGCATTGGAGCTTAGCTCATTGAGAGGTTTTCCTCTCAAACGGGCAAGTGAGCAAGAGTTGATTCTTCCATAAAATAATCAATTTATGGTGTTACCTTATCTTAAGAGTTTTGATATTAAATAAAGTATGGGGCATCTATGATATATTTTTTGTGATTCAATCTTAAAAGCTAAGGATAATAACAATTATGAAATCTATACAATTAGAACAATAACACTAGGTCTACTCTACCATAGAATAACAATTATGGAGTGTGTAACTTTGTTGGTTAGTCTCATTATTGACTTTCCAAAGAAGAGAATGGAAATAAAAGAAGGAACAAACAATAAAGGTTCATTTGGTTGACTAGAGATGTAAGTGAAACATTAACAAAAAAAAAGCTAAGGTAGGAAAACAACATTGGCTACAAGTTTTCCAGAGAGCCAACACTAATACAAGTAAAACTAAAAGGTAAGTGAAATAACCACTTCTAACACTATTCACTCATTAGTACTCATTGGTATGAAATAGACATTGATTAAAAACTTTGTAATTTATTTTTATTTAAATTATTTAAAATATCCTCCATAATATTTTTGGGTGTCTTATTACATGTGAATGTTGGTTACTTTAATTCACTTTTGAATGATACTATATGCTGCATGTATTTTAGATTTTGGATTGTTTTGAGTGAATCAATAAGATTAATTTAAGTGTAACAAGTGTACACTCCAGATTCATTTTATGGTCGTCATATCTTATTATACTTAAATGCATCTTCATTAAAATTCATCTCCGTAAAACTAAGTAGCTAACTTATCGATGTTCACCGACTACTTTACTTGTGACTATATTAATATATAAATGTTGTTTACTTTAATTAACTTCATTATTTTTTAATAACACTATACACCAAGTAAAAACAAATTATAATTAAATTATTATAAATAAATTTATTTATTTTATACACTATATTTAAATAACAATTACAAATAATAAATTATGATGAATTATTATTATCATGACAATTGACTCACGTTGATGACCCACCTATTTTTTTGCTTAATGCACACATTAAATAAATCCAACACTTCTTCATGTAAGTTAGCATTTAGGGTCGCGTCTTCAATAATTTGAGTTATCACTCATGACAAAATATATGGCACGTTTTCCATTGGAAGATTTATTATTGTGGAGAGGAAGATAGTTGTTGCTAGTTGGTGCATTTGTTCCCCTCATGTACTTAGGGTCAAAGATTCGTTGGTAGGCACGAGGAACAACTACATCAACACTTTTTGCCAAGGCCAACATGTGAGTGTGCTGTGAGAGCAATGCTCATAAAAGGAGGAAGGAATTATGAAATACCGTAGGTTTGTTCACGGATTTTATGTCCTCCTGCAAGAACAAGTACAAGTGAAGAAATAGGAAAATTATCTCTTAGGAAAGGGAGAATAATTAAGAAATGTACGAGAAGGAAAACAAGAGTCGTAGGTATGTGGTAATGTTCGTGACCATGAAAATAGTGTTTGCAAAATGTAGAAGCTGGAAAGTGAAGTTTTGGAGGAGTTATCATTTGCATTTGTGGCAATAGCGAGGAAGAGATGAACCAAAAAAACATGAGGAATTGAGCATAGGAAAAAGCAATTGTAGTTGGCATCTGTTTGCTAGCAATTAGAACATAGGACATATAAACTAAAATAAGCTTAATACATATATGATCTTAAGCTGAGTTAGAGGAATATAGGATATAGAAATTAAAATAAGTTTAATACATGTATGATCCTAAGCTAAGTTAGAAATATCGAAGATTGAATTGTTTATAGTGTTATGCAAAATTACAATTTAATTGAAGACAACTTATGTGTCAAAGAAAATGAATAAGGAAGTCTGAGTCTAGGTCTGGATATCACATCGCTCCAAGAAGATGAATGAAACATTGGAATGAGAGAAGGAATCATGTGATCCATAAGTGGATATGGATAACAAAACATTCCTAGGTATTCCAGTCCATTGGAACTGAGATAGACACGTAAAATAATTGACAACCAAACAAAACTATACAATAGTAGAACGAGAAGAAGTGAATCGTGCATGATATGGTTGGCCAATATAAGCAAGTATACATTGCTCATGTCTACATAGTGATTCTTGCTGCAATAATATTCTTTAATCCCATAATCAACATAATGCTCATTTTGAAACTCATTATCGAACCTGCGTTGGCAGGGCCAATTGGTCTCACCAGGCTACCTGACAGAGATAGTATCCCACCAATGGTAGTTGGTGGGATAAAAAAAAATCATCTTGGCTTGTCTTAAAATCTAAAAGCTTTTTCCCTCGATTCCTAATAACAATTTGGAAAAAGGATTAAACCTAGCAATCGCAACAGTAAAATACAACTTACATGTGTAGGAAGATACCCATAACTTCAAAAATGTGTAGTTAGATGGTCAAAAGCCAAATTATACCAAACAGAGATGTCCATCTAGTTCATACTTGTAATGTAAATATATAGCTATTGCAATAACTTCTTTAATTCCTATCGTACATTCAAGGATTTTTTTAGACCAACACATTCACATGAAATTATGCATTTTTTTACTATTTATGCCTTTTCTGAAGAGGCTCCACTATATGTGCCTTTTCGACTTGTTCCTTCATGTATAAATGTTCCCACTTGTCAGATGCATGATCCATAATCCTTTTACAAGCCCATTCCCATGCACCTTGTAGAGTCCCAACGAGGTTGATATGATAACCAGTGCAATAGTGGCATGAGGTCAGGTTCATGGCTTATTAGCCCACAACCCAGCTATCGAGGATCCATCCCATGAGAAGCACGAGATGTAGTTTCACTGCTGATAAGGAAAACAACTAGCTAACGAGGATCTAATAATAGCAGGAGGTGCAATGGATAGAGTACTGGCCCAACACCGAACGAGGTACATATGACCATCCCAGCAGACTAGATCATCTAGGATCAAGTGTGAAATATTAGCATTGGTAAAAAAAGTATAGTACAGGCCTTTCCACTGTGGCCGCAAAGATGTACGGGTATCTGTTAAGTAGTGGGCCCCTAAAGTAGTTGTATGCGGACACATTACTTTATATAAGCAAGCACCCAAGTTTAGTAGATAAGGGTTAGCAACCACCACTATGTACAAGAGCTATTATGAGCTAGAAACAATAAATATTGGCTTTGTTAGTTAAACCAAGTTTCTTAGGCAACGGAAAAAATAAATAAATAAATTATATACAATGAGCTTATGAGCTCATATTTATCTATTAAATTCTATTTTAAAGTTATTATAACATATGTTATGTTTTAAATTCGAAATATGTTGCAAGTTATTTAAAATGAAAAATTAGTATTGCTTTAAATACTTGAATGCTCAAATATATTATTTTTAAATTTAAAAAATCATTTTTTAATAATTATGAAATATCTAGTATTTTAGTTGTGCCTAAATAGAACTCCAACATTACTACTATAATTTAGAGAATGAAAATAAAAGTTTTTTTTTAATTTACTATTTACATTAATATTACCTAAAATTTAAAAAAGATACATGCCAATGTGATAAAGCTTATCATGTTTATTTATTCTTCAACGAAATTCATGAAATGGTAACACTTATAATAATAGATGGCATGATTAATCAACGAGGATCATCATATTTAATTTGAGATCATTGTTATTGAAAACTGATTGACTCCCATAAATTTGAGATCATTGTTATTGAAGAAGATGACGATTACAGATATAACGTGAGAAACTCCCAAGAGCTTGAAACATTATTATCAAGAAGGATTTATGCAGTTGATGACATGGTCTAAACGGTAAACAAAAAGTACAGGTTCTATTATGTAAGCCGTCACCTAGACTGGCTTGAGGTGAACTAAGACGTACGGGACCAAATATTCCTCTTATACCATTTTAATTCTATTTCAATGCTAGCGGTAGACCAGACTCCAAGCATTCAATAAATTTGAGCACTTAAGAGACCCTAATTCCAAGATGGTGATGCAATAAGGAGACATATGTCAAGGAAAATCCCCGCTCCAAATTTCGAAGCATCTTTGTAGAAGTTTAACCATAGAACACTTTGCAAATTCTGAAAATTGGCCGGTACGGATGGATTAATAGGTGAAAAATCGTCACATTATGTCATGAACATAATAATGTAGATAAGTTTACAGACATGATTGCATAGATTTATTTGAAAATGTGAGATCAACTTTAAAGAGTCCAGAAAAGTAAAAACTTTGCCATGATCAAGATAATTTTTACTACAAATTCTACATTTGTTGAATATGAAACTTTGCCATGACCAACATATGTTTTACTACAAATTCTACATATGTTGAAGATAAAGTTGTTTAGCTTTTAGTAAGGCTTATATGCACACAGATGGTTTTAGAATCCAATTCAAAAGTACATTATAACATTAGTGGTGCGAAGTAACCTATGGTCTCAAACAAAACCCATGGAGACCACATGTTAAACTAGCAAAGTTTAGTTTTAAAGAAGGCGAAAGAAAATTCAACATTGAACACATGAATAGGTGTGTGAGTCATTATGTGGAGGAGGGTCAAACTAAGTCCAAGGTAACCATTAAAGTATTTCATAATTAATGGTGTATGCAATTTCTTGATAGAGTGAAAGTTGTTAAACATTAAGTTTTCCCATTTGTCCAAACAAATTTAACCATTAAAGTACTTCATAATGAATGTTGTATGCAATTTCTTGATATAGTAAAGGTTGTTAAACATTAAATTTTCCCATTTGTCTAAACAAATTTTAGAGAAATATTCTTGTTAACATGAAGATATTGAAAATGTTGAAGTCATGTTAAAATACCTGACATGATCAAAAACTCTATGACCTTGAACAAATATAAGCAATGAAGAAAATTGAAACATTATTTGTTTGGGGAGGAGATATTCGTTCACAAATCTATTTACTTAGGATATGAGAACAAGAAAAAAAATAAAGCAAGAAATTTATAGACAAGAATTGCTCTTACATTTTCAAATAAATTTGGCAAATTTATTTGAAAGTTTAGGAGCAATTCTTCTCTATGAATTTCTCTACTTTATTTTCCTCCTCGTGCTTTGTTTTTTTACTTATTTTTGTTTTGGTAGCCTAAATAATTGTATTGGTGATGATTTGTGAATAAATATCTCTTTCCCAAACAAGATTCTTCAAATATCCTAAATAATTGTATTGGTTATGAGTTGTGAATAAATATCTCTTTCCCAAACAAAATTCTTCAAATTTATTTGAAGGTGTAAGAGCAATTCAAAAAGAGTGAAGAAAAGTAAAACTTCACACCAACATAAGACTCACCACAATTTCTATGTTGGAGATTAAGTCTCAATCTTAATGAGTGATAAGTTGATATAGTTGCTCAGATATGAATGATTTGAAATTCATTATGTGGGTAAGTAAAAACAAAACCTCACACAGCTATAAACCAAACTTGAGATCTCTCCAAAGCTACAAAAAGTTGTTAAAACACACAATTATCAAATAAAACATATATGAAATTAAGAAAAAAATTTAAGTGTTTATATTTTGTTCATTAAGATTGACTGACCAAAAGCCTTCCATTAAGCATGTGTGATTTGAAAAGACCAATGTAAATAAATGGCAATGCAAGGTCAAATCTCTAATTCACTGATAATAATGATAATAAAAAATTATATTAAATTATTATTATAATAAAATAATTGAATAGTTTTTAGATGTGAAACTTTATTCCATTTTAATTTTTTAATTTAATCCTATGACCCATCTCATCAATGGCTGACTGTAGAAGCATTAGATTAAATCCTATGCTTTTATGAATCATTCATAATCCATCGTAATTAGAAGATTGGCAGTCACGTGAGTCTGATAATCACCGTCACCGAGACAACCTTTCCTGGCATGGCTTCTCATCTATGTAAGCAAAGCATACCCCAACACTTATCCAGAAGTACACAGTTTCCTGTGAGCCTCTGTTCGCATTACTCTCAGCTGGGATGCCCCTTCCATAATTTGAGTGATCACTGAGAACAAAAGTATGGCACGTTTTCCACCAGCAAGTTTTGTTACTGTGGTTGTGATGATGCAGGCCTCATTCATTGCAGTTTCTGCTTCCTGCATTTTCATCTTCGGTGACTCGCTTGTGGACACAGGCAACAACAACTACATCACAACGCTTGCCAGGGCCGACATTTGGTACAATGGCATCGACTATGACAATGGCTTTCCCACTGGCAGGTTCTGCAATGGGAGAACTGTTCCAGATTACCTCTGTATGAACCATATATTCCTTCAATTCTTTCAAGTTTCTTCTACTGTCAAATTAATTTCATCTCTACAGTCAATCAAAATTCAAATAACTGAATTTTCATGTTGGTTGCAGCCCAAATCATGAGGGTATCTCCTCCGATTCCATATTTAGATCCCGAAGCTAATGGGACCAACTTACTCGGAGGGGTTAACTTTGCTTCCGGAGGCTCTGGAATTCTTCCATCCACTGGCTACAAATATGTGAGCAGACTCTACAGTATACTACTTGTAAAACTCATGTTTAAGCTCCTCCAAGCACTGTCTTATATTTTCGAAAAATATCAATATTGCTATGCAGATTGGTAGAACTCCTTTCGATAGGCAAATCGAATATTTTGTAGACATAAAGGCGAAGTTGGCTTCCATGATGGATCCCCCAGCAGAAAGTGCTCATCATTTCATATCTGAAGCTCTTTTTTACATCAACATTGGAAGCTACGATTACGTCTCCAACTACTTTCTCCGCGACTCCAAAGTTTCTCAGCTCTATAGCGTCGGCCAATATCAGGAGCTGCTCCTTAGCAGGTTTGCAGATCAGTTAAAGGTAGGTTATTCAATTTCTTGTTTGTATTAGGGAAATTCGCAATTGGTTGGGTTGATTCTTGTTCGTTATCATTATATATCTACATAGCTCATTAATGAGATAGGGATAAGCCCAGGTTTGAACATCTAAAATCTCAAGGAGTCTCTTAACACTACATTCTATCGTCAATCTATCTATACGGCTACTAGATAGTTCCTTAAATTTCTCCATAATTCATGATGATTTGTTATCTTTACATAGCATCTTGTGGAGAGTCTGCTGTAGATGATAAGCCAAGAATGGCTCCAACCTTGACAACATTAGATCATCTACAGCAGACTAATTCTATATCTCCACAAGATGTCATGAATTTTTACTGCTGATTCTCAGCTAATTCTATATCTCTACATAATTCCATGACCTTTAGGTTCTCATAGCATAGTGTAGAGAGTCTGCGATAGATAATAAGCCAAGAATGACTCAAAACATTGACAACATTACATCATCTACAACAGACTAATTCTATATCTCCACAAGATGCTATGAATTTTTTACTATGGATTCTCAACTAATTCTATATCTCTACATAATTCCATGCTTGCTGGTTTTTGGGTGCAGAAATTATATGACATGGGGGCGAGAAAATTTTTCATATCGAATCTAGGACCTTTAGGCTGCACGCCTTTGATGATTAGCTTAGAAAATCTTGACAATGGAAGCTGTGTCGGTTACGCTAATGGCATCATCTCAGATTTCAACAGAGGTTTGGAAAATATGATCAAAAATAAATTGCAGAATCAATTTTTGGATGCACTATTCGTGCTAAGCGACAACTACGCCGTCCTTGGGGAAGTAATCAACAATCCAGCTGCATATGGTAGGTCTACATTATATGTATAATTTTTTGATTAGATGTCAATAACAAGACCATATTTATGAGAGTTTTGTGAATGTGACTGTAGGATTCAAATACGCAAATGAGAGCTGCTGTGGATTGGGACACCTGAGAGCGGAGTTTCCTTGTACTCCCATTTCAGGATTATGTTTCCACCGTGCAGACTATGTCTTCTGGGACGCTTTCCATCCGACAGATGCCCTTAATTCCATTCTAGCCACTACTCAGTACGCAGGAACTCCTGAATTCGTAAGGCCTGTCAATCTCAAGCAGTTAATGAATTTATCTTGAGCTGCAGAAGATCCGCTTTTCTGGCGATTTTGGGTTAACCCTTATACAGCTCCCAGAAAATCAAAATGATCTATTTCTGTGTAATTTCAATTCCAGTCACCCTTTTAGAGCTGCGCCTGAGCATGTATGGACACTTTTGAGTCTCTTGAATTATATAATGTGTCTGATGAATTGACATTAAAAAATGTGAATCTGTGTCTGATGAATTGACATTAAAAAATGTGAATCTGTGTATGAGTGCATCTTTGAACTTATCAATAGAAATGTTAAAGATTTTTTCTTCAATTCCCACTGCAATCACAAAAGGTTTTCAGATTAAAATATGATGTAGAATATAATTTTGTCGAGATGCGAGATGATGTATGTTACAAGAAGCACAGATAACAATGTACTCTGTAGCAGTGGCATGGTCAGTCGGTGATCACGGGGAGACATTTCCATTAACCATTAACCAAATTCGGTGGTCCTCGTCCTTGCTCCATATTTGCTATACAACTGGCTCAGCTCTCTTTGTGGATACAGACAAACTATTACGGAATATACACCAGAAATAGGCATCATTGTTCCAACGTTTTGACTTGTTTTGGTTCATTGTTTTTTTTTTTTTTTTCTGAACTGAAATCACCATTTTTATTATTTAAATTACAATTTTTATTATAAAAATGAATCTAGCCATCCTATTATGATTCTAGGATTATTTAATTATAACAATGTATATTTGCAATTTTGAATATTAACACAGCTATTTAACTTGTGGTGAACATGATAGATAGGTCGCAAGTTATATGTTACTTATTCTTCATGCTTAGTTGTAATCACATATTGTTTATGGCTCACTACCTGTTACTATTTTTAGTTAATTGGATTGTCTATCACTACCTATTATCTGTGCATAAGCTATGAGTTATCCATACATCAACTACCAATTATTTTTTATATTTCTTTTTTTATAGTTGTTTATTTCAAATTACCAAATTCTAAAATATAAACATCAAAAGGAGGCGCCTACCATTCATGAGTACTTACAGAAGTGGAACCTGAAGCAGCAGGAGAGCTATTCGACTTTGCCGTTGAGTCTAGGACCTCAACCCCAAAAAAAACATAATTCCTATAATATCTCCAATTACAATTCCTATAATCCAACTAAAATTTGAAAAAATAAATTCCAAAACTTAAGTTTCACCTACTAAAATCAATCTTTTTAAATATCCTGAAAATCAAGCTTTAATGTCCTTTTGACAATCATTTGAACCTGACCCAAGATTCGAACGATTGAAGTAAAGATTTTCAACCAAAATCTCGTCTCATTTCTTCTCACATATGTTCAATCCTGCGGTCAAAACCATAATTTCCATGACATCAATCAAAGTCTTTGGTTTTATATATAATTATAAGTTTTGCATTGATAGATACACCAACCTCCTCGATTTAGATATTCAATCTTGATCACTCTTGAGATTTTGTCCTTCATATTTCAGCTCTCTTCTGTGTATATTTGTCTTTATCTAAAATTTGACTGGTCAAATTTGCCAAGTCTAGTTATTCCATGTCTTTTTTTAAATTATTTTTAACTCAATTTTACTATATCATAGGATTGGCTTCTAATGTTATAACTTTCCTTTACCTACTAACGATAGCACAAAGTCTAAATTAGAACCCACTCTCTTCCAGAAACTATAATGGTTATAGGTACAATTCTACACCTATGTCTTTATGTTGATAATTGATGCTCTGCAGAATCATTGACAGTGTCTGTTTTAATTTTAGGTTGCAGGTGTTTATTAAATAATTAGCAACAAACTTAACTGCATGCTAATGCATGTGAAGAATAAATAATTTGCAGAATTATACATCAATCTACGCTGATTTTACGACATGTAAATAATGCCTTAATTTCTATGCAATGTAATCTATATAAGTATGTAGCTTTGCAAGTCTAAAAATCAATGAGAAATAAACAATTAGGTTTTCTTTTCCTGTGTTTGATTAAAAGCTTCTCTCTTGTTTTCTATGTTGTTTCATTTCATTGTGCTATTTTAAACTAGGCTCTTTTATAATCTTCATTTGGTATCAGAGCAGGTATTTTGTTTAAAGTTCATAATTTCAAATTCTAACTCTTTGCCCGTTCTAGAATTTGATGGAAGTGATTATGATTATTGGTGCATCAAGATGATGACCTTTTTGACAGAAAAAGATTTGTGGGAGATTGTAGAATTAGGTTATGAAGAGCCAGAAGATTGGAACACCCTTACAACCAATGATAGAACAACTAAGAGAGAAGCCAAAAAGAGGAATGCCCAAGCTTTATTTCATATTCAAATAGCTCTAGATAAGAGCTTATTTCCAAGAATTGCAGGAGCAAAGTCAGCTAAGAATGCCTGGAAGACTCTACATGAAGCTTACCAAGGAAGTGATCAAGTTAAAGTTATCAAGTTACAGACACTGAGGACAGAATTCGAGAATTTGAAGATGCAAGAAGGTGAGAAGGTGAGTGATTATTATGTAAGAGTAAATGATGTTGTCAATAAATTGGCTACTCTAGGAGAAACTATTGATAAAGAAGTTGTGATTAAAAAGGTGTTGAAGTCTCTAACACCAAGATGGAACCATGTTGCTATAGTCATTGAAGAAAGCAAGGATTTGACTAACCTTCACTTTGATCACCTAGTTGGATCTCTTATTTCTCATGAAGACAGAGTGAGAGATTCATTTGGAGAAAGTGATGAGAAATATTTTTCCACAAAGCTATAGATTACAAAGAATGCAGATGCTAGTTCTAGCTCCAGAAGAAACCAAGCCCAAGGTAAAGGTCAGTATCAATTTTTTCGAAGAGGAGATAGAGGAAGAAGAGGTGGTTTCAGAGGAAGAGGTAGAGGTAGATTTGATAAGAGAAACATCCAGTGTTATCATTGTCAAAGGTATGGTCATTTTGAAAGGGATTGCAGATTAAAAGAAAACAAAAGTGTTAATTATGCTCAAGAGGGTGATGGTGCTTCTCCAAATAATTTGTTTTTATCTTATGGAAAAACTAAAAATATAGTTAAAGATGTTTGGTATTTAGATTCAGGTTGTTCTAACCACATGACAGGAAATTGCAAGCTTTTATCTACAATGGATGAAAGTTTCAAATCTAATATCAAACTTGGTGATGAAAAAACCTTATAGGTTTCTGCAAAAGGAGATATGGCAGTCCATACAAAAGAATGTATGAAAAGTGTTAAAGATGTTTATTACACTCCACAGTTAAAGCATAATTTATTAAGTGTTGGGCAGCTGTGTGAAAAGAATTACAGAGTAGTGTTTGATGATAGACAATGCACAATTTATGATAAGAATCAAAGCAATAGGGTGGTTACAGTTGTGCCTATGTCGAAAAATAGGATGTTCTCATTGAAGTTTGGAGAAACTAGCATCAACCTTGCTAATATGGAATATGAGGACAAAGGTTGGTTGTGACATCTCAGGTATGGTCATTTGAATTTTCACAGTTTGAAGCTGCTAACATCAAAAGAATTAGTTTATGGTTTTCCTAAGGTTGAAGAGCACAAGGAGGTTTGTGAAGGATGTACTAAAGGAAAACATGCAAGAGAGAAATTTCCTAGAGGCAAGGCATGGAGGGCCTATTATCCACTTCAGCTAATTCTTTCTGATATTTGTGGTCCTATCCAGACAGAAAGTTTGGGTAAGTCATCATATTTCATTACTTTTATTGATGATTACTCAAGAATGTGCTGGGTTTATTTGTTGAAGAGCAAGGGTGAAGCATTTGATACATTCAAGAGGTTTAAAGCCCTTGTAGAAAATGAAAGTGGTTACAAAATAAAATGCTTAAGGACTGATTGTGGAGGAGAATTTTGTTCAAGAGGTTTTCAGAATTTTTATGATATGAATGGCATTAGAAGACAACTCACCACTGCTTACACACCTCAACAAAATGGGGTAGCTGAAAGAAAGAACCGTACAGTGGTGGAAATGGCAAGGAGTATGTTACATACCAAAGGATTAAGCAATTCCTTTTGGGGTGATGCAGTTGCTACAGCAGTGTATATTCTCAATAGAAGTCCCACTAGTGCACTTCACATGATGACTCCTTATGAAGCCTGGTATGAGAAAAATCCTAATGTTAATCATTTCAAAGTTTTTGGTTGTTTAGCCTTTGTTCATGTAGTTGATCAAAAGAGACAAAAGTTAGATCCAAAAAGTGAAGCATGCATTTTTGTTGGATATAGTGAGCAAAGTAAGGCTTACAGGTTGTATAATCCTCTCAGCAATCGCATTGTTGTGTCAAGAGATGTAATTTTTTATGAAGGAGGATTTTATGGTCATCAAAAAGACCATGTTGAGAAATCAAAATCTGGTTTGGATGGTGATATTATTGATGATATTAATAATGAGAATCCCACTAATGTTTTAGTTCCAAATGCTACAAATCCACCAAGTAGCCCCTCATCTAGTTCTCCATATTCAAGTCCAAGTACCGCAAGGAAGGTGAGAAGCTTGAATGAAATTTATCAAAGAAGTACAAGTCTGGCACATGAAGAAAATCCAAGAGGTGAGACTGTAAATTTTGCTTTATTTTCACAAGTTGATTTTGAGCCATCAAGTTTTGAAGAAGATTCTACTAATGAGGTTTGGGTGCAAGCTATGCAAGAAGAGATAGATTCAATTCATAGGAATGCTACTTGGGAGCTTACAAATATTCCACATGATAAGAAAAAAATTGGTACTAAATGGGTCTACAAGACAAAGTATAACAGTGATGGGACTGTTGAAAGACACAAAGCAAGGTTAGTTGCTAAGGGATTCACACAGAAGTATGGCATTGATTATGAAGAAACCTTTGCACCTGTAGCAAGGCAAGAGACTATCAGAATGTTGATTTCACTGTCAGCACAAAATAAATGGAGCATTCATCACATGGATGTGAAAAGTGCCTTCTTGAATGGGTACTTAGAAGAGGAAGTCTATGTGGAACAGCCACAGGGTTTTGAAGTGCAAGGAAAAGAACATCAAGTCTACAAGTTGAAGAAGGCTTTGTATGGCCTAAAGCAAGCACCAAGAGCCTGGTATGCCAGGATTGATGGATATTTTCAAGAGAATGGCTTCAAAAGAAGTAAGAGTGAACCTACCCTTTACTATAAACAAGAAGGTAATGATATTCTTAGTGTCAGTTTATATGTTGATGATTTGTTGTATATGGGTAGCATTTCTAAGATGAAGGATGAATTCAAATTTGCTATGATGAGTGAGTTTGAGATGAAAGATTTAAACCTCATGCAATATTTTCTTGGAATGGAAGTTTATCAAAGTGTAGATGAAATTTTTGTTTGTCAGAAAAAGCATGCAAAGGATATGTTGAATAAATTTGATATGGCTGATTGCAAACCATCTCCTACTCCAAATGCTCATGGAGTTGTGTTGTGCAGAGATGATAGTGCTAAAATGGTTGATGAGACATTTTACAGAAGTATTGTTGGAAGCTTAATGTTTCTAACACACACAAGGCCTGATATTGCTTATTCAATTTCACTTGTTTCTAGGTATATGACAATGCCATCTGAAATGCATATGAATGTAGCTAAAGGAATTCTGAGAAGCAAAGTATAGTTTCTCTTTCTTCTACAGAAGCAGAATATGTTGCAGTCACCTCAATAGGCACACAAGCATTATGGCTTAGAAAAGTTCTTGAAGAAATTGAAGAAAAACAAAATCAACCTACAGTAATTTTTTGTGATAATATGAGTGCCATCAAATTGGCCAAGAATCCAGTACACCATAGCAGGACAAAACATTTTGACTTAAAGTATCATTTTATTCGAGATTTGGTGCAAAAGAAGCAAGTTGAATTGAAATGCATCAACACTCAAAAACAACTAGCAGACATCTTCACTAAGGCTGTCTCAAAGGCCCAGTTTTTGAAACTCAGAGATCCTATTGTGAGCCCTCTCAGCATCAAGGGGGAGTATGTTGATAACTGATGCTGTGCAGAATCATTGACAGTGTCTGTTTTAATTTTAGGTTGCAGGTGTTTATTAAATAATTAGCAGCAAACTTCACTGCATGCTAATGCATGTGAAGAATAAATAATTTGCAAAATTATACATCAATCTACAGCTGATTTTACGGCATGTAAATAATGCCTTAATTTCTATGCAATGTAATCTATATAAGTATGTAGCTGTGCAAGTCTAAAAATCAATGGAAAATAAACAATTAGGTTTTCTTTTCTGGTGTTTGATTAAAAGCTTCTCTCTTGTTTTCTATGTTGTTTCATTTCATTGTGCTATTTTAAACTAGGCTCTTTTATAATCTTCACTTTCATGTACGGAAATTCCGAACAATTCGAATTCGTCGAATATTCGGTGTAGGTAAAATAAGAATACATTGGAAAATTGAATTTTGAAAAACTAATTTTGAAATACCACATTTTAATTATTTAATCACTGTAAAATGTAAATAGCATTCAATTTCATACTTTCTTATAAAAATAATTATTATTAACTAGTTGTTATCTCACACTCTCTATTCCCACTACATTGAGATTTTATATTTTTGTTTTTAAATAGTAATTTTGATTGTAAATAACATGTCTAGTGAATAATCCAATTTAAATTTACATTTATGATATATTTTCAATAAAATTATTATTCATATTGTTGATGTATATGTAACTTCGGAATGTATTTCATCTATGTATTTCATATACCCTTATTAGAGATGTGTTATTCCTCTATAAGGAAGTGTCTTCATGTGGATTGACAAGTGTCGCAAGTGTGTGTACTTGCCGATGGGTTATTAAACCACCATGTGGGGTTGGCCCTGAATTATATATATTATAATGTGGATGTACCTAGCTAGACAAGTCGGCCCCATAAGGTCACTGGGAAAAAAGGTTAGTATAAATAGAGATCGGAGATCTCTATTTTACTCACTCAGAAAAGTAACTCACTCTCACTCAGAAAGTGGCGCACTAGTGAGGAGGAGGATCATCTGCTACTAGGAGACTATCTCAGTGTATTTTGGTTGTACTTTGGTTGATCCATTGCTCTCTCTATCTCTGAGGAAGTTATGGGGTTTTTCACCTTAGGGTTTTCCCCACGGAAACTCTGTGTCTCTTGTCTCTTATGCTTTTGATTCTTGTGATGCTTATCATATTGTGATTGTCATGCATTGATACACTGTATATGTTATTCTCTCATAAAAGATCCTAGAGTATTGTGAATTAATGCTCGAAATTTAACATGGTATCAGAGCTAACCTGAGAAGAAGACATGTTGTAGTGACGGAAGCTTGAGTTCCTTGTTTATTGGGTTTCTCTCCACATATTTTGAAAATTCAGTATAGTAGATTGACTCTACTCATCAAGGCACATCTATCTGTCAGATCAGAATTCAATTCCAAGCATTTTCAGATTTGGCCCTAAAAATTAGGGTTTCCACAAAAATAGGAATTTCTGGAATCCGAAGACACAGCTGGAAGCTCCCTGCAAAAATCGAAGTTTAGAGCTTTGGATCGAGATTTTTGGCTGGGTAGATCTCCGGGAAACTCAAACCCTAATTTAAGGCTCTCCCTAGTGAACCCGGGAGGACAAAAAGGCAATTCTGAAGGGCAGAGCTTTTCTGATCTCAAATTCTGAATACACCAGGCTGATCAGCTCATCAAGGCACATCTTTCTATCCTTTCAGAAATTTGAAATTCACATTTTTAATTTTTAGGGTTTTTCTGACAAACCCTAATTCGGGACCAGATCCAGTTTTCAGCATTTCAAGTACTCTTTAAGATGTCTCTCCACACCAAGCTTGAGGATAAGCTTGAAGGGGCTGATAAATTTCGATCCTGGAAGTATAGGATTGGGTTAATCCTGGAAGAGAATGAGTTGGACTCATATGTGAAAGAAGACATCCCTATCCCAGAGGATGAAGAGGCCAAGGTATTGCATAAGAAGAACTTGGTCAAGGTAAAGAGAATCATTGCTGATTCTATCAAAGACCATCTCATACCCCATGTGTCTTCTCTTAAGACACCCAAGGAGATGTTTGACTCTTTGACCAAGCTATTTGAAGGGAAGAACATAAATCGAAAGATGACCCTGCGGAACCAATTGAAAGGAGTAAAGTTTCAGAATGGAGAAACCATTCAATCTTATTTTTCAAGGGTCTCCCAGATCAAGGAACAACTAAAAGCAGTGGATGAAATAGTGGAGAATGGTGAAGTGGTGATGACCACTCTAAATGGCCTACCCAGGTCATGGGATTCCTTCATTCAGGGAATTTGTGCAAGAAAGAAGTTGGTATCCTTCAACAGATCGCGGGAAGAATGCTCTCAAGAAGAAGCTAGACTTGTAGCTCATGAGGAAAAGATGGGAATTGAAGATCAAGCTCTTTCAGCTCACACCAAAAGAAGCAAAACCAAGAAGGAGCACTCTCACCACAAGAGATCCTATCAAAAGAGTAAGAAAAATCTAAGATGCTTCACATGCAATGAGAAGGGTCACTTTGCTTCAGATTGTCCCAAGAACAAAAGGGATAATAACAACAACTCCAGTAAGAAGAAGAAGGGTAGCAAAAGAAGGTTTCATGCTCATGCTGCCGAAGATGATGAACCCCCAAAGAAGAAGGCTAGGGAAGAAAGTGATAGTGATGATGACTCATCAAGTGAAGAAGAGTGTGTTCTAATCTTTTCTCTCACAGGTACTATCTCCCATGGTTGTAATGATTGGTTAATTGACAGTGGGGCTTCCAAACACATGACTGGGTTTAAGGAATCTTTTGTGAACCTATCTGAACATGAATCACCCCATAAGGTGAAACTTGGGGATGATTATCAATACCCAATCAAAGAAAGTGGTGAAGCCTCCTACAACCTAGATTCTGGAAAATCTTTGAAGATGAAAGAAGTCCTTTATGTACCTGGGCTCAAGAAGAATTTACTCTCCATCTCTGCATTAGATGCAAAAGGTATGAGGGTTTCATTTGTGGATAGCCAATTCCTAATGTGGCCAAAGGGAAAGACCATAGATGATGCAGTAGTGATTGGAGAGCAAGAGGGAGGTTTGTATAAATTGAAGGGACATCCTGAACATGCCATGGTACATGAATCCATGGAGCCAAGTGAACTTTGGCACAGAATACTTGCTCATATGCACTATAGGGCACTTCCAATTGCAAGCAAGGTTGTAGAGGGTCTTCCTGAAATCAAGACCAAACATGAAGGTGTTTGCAAAGAATGTGCAAAAGGTAAGAACATTAAGAAGGCTTTCCCAAGCAGTGAAAGCAAGGAAAAGGATATCCTGGAAATCATCCACTCAGATGTATGTGGTCCTATGTCATCCAGTTCTCTTAGTGAGTATATTTACTATGTCTCATTCATTGATGACTTCTCCAGGAAGACTTGGGTATACTTTTTGAAGAATAAAGATGAGGTGCTTGATAAGTTCGAGTTCAAAACCTTGATGGAGAATCAAACTGACAAGAAGATCAAAACATTCAGATCCGACAATGGTGGAGAATTCACCTCAGGTGACTTCAAGAATATTTGTAGTGATTCAGGGATTAAGAGGGAGTTGACTACTCCTTATAATCCTCAACAGAATGGAGTTGCAGAAAGGAAGAACAGAACTATCATGGAAGCAGTAAGGGAAATGCTGCATGACCAGGATCTACCTATGCATCTATGGGCAGAAGCAGCTAGAACAACTGTATATGTGCAGAACAGAACACCCCACAAGATATTGGACAACAAGACACCAAAAGAGGTTTTTTCTAGTAAGAAACCTGAAGTCAGCCATCTCAGAATATTTGGTTGTCCAGTATACACTCATGTCCCAAAGGAAAAGAGGACTAAACTAGATCCTTCAGGAAAGAAGGGTATCTTTGTGGGTTACAGTGAAAGCTCAAAGGCTTACAGAATATACTTTCCAGGGTTCAAGAAGATTGATGTTAGCAGGGATGTAACATTTGATGAAAACTCAGCATTCATAAAATCAAAGAAGGCACCTATCGAAGTTTATGAAGAACCTAAGGAAACTAGATTTCAAGACACTACCATGAGTGAAGCAGTTCCAGAAATTGTTCGTGAGTTTGAAGATCTGCAAGAACCTGTAGATCCACCCCGTGAGGATAACTCTCACAAGAGGAAACCTGTATGGGCTAGAGAGCTCATTCAAGATGCAGAAAGATTTGGCATTCCAGAAGAAGAACACATAGCAAAGAAGAGAACCAGATCACATACCAGCTATGTTGCTTTACTCTGTGACATTATGGACAAAGAGCCTTCCAGTTATGAAGAAGCAGCGGAAAAGAAAGAATGGAAGGATGCCATGGTTGAGGAATACCAATCAATAATGAAGAATGATGTTTGGGATGTTGTCCCAAGACCTAAAGAGAAGTCTGTTGTGACTTCCAAATGGATCTACAAAATCAAGCATGCTACAGATGGCAGTGTAGAGAAATACAAGGCAAGATTCGTAGCTCGTGGCTTCTCTCAGAAAGAGGGAATAGATTATGAAGAAACTTTTGCACCTGTAGCCAGGTATACTTCCATCAGAACTGTACTTTCCCTAGCTGCAGCTATGAAATGGAAAATACACCAGATGGATGTCAAGACTGCTTTCTTGAATGGTGTAGTTGAAGAGGAAGTATATGTGGATCAGCCACTCAGTTTTGAAATACATGACAGGGAGTCATATGTATGCAGATTGAAGAAAGCCTTGTATGGCTTGAAACAAGCTCCCAGAACTTGGTATGGTAGGATGGACAGTTTCCTATCTAGTTTGGGCTTTACCAAGAGTAAAGCAGATTCCAACCTTTACTACAAGGTTGAGGAAGGGAATCCTGTGATTCTACTCCTGTATGTGGATGACTTATTTGTAACAGGAGATGACAGACTGATTGCAGATACTAAGACGAAGCTTGCTGCTGAATTCGATATGAAATATTTGGGAATGATACACTATTTCCTAGGTATGGAGGTGTGGTAGAGTGCAGGTGGGATCTTCCTTGGTCAAGGGAAGTACACAGTAGATATCCTGAAGAGATTTGGGATGATGGATTGCAAGGCCATGGCCTCACCTATGGCATCGAATCTGAAGCTTCTATGTGATGCCTCATCTGAGCCGGTTGATATCTCTATGTATCGTCAGATGATTGGGTCCTTGATGTACCTGACGAACATGAGACCAGACATTTGCTTTGTTGTGAACACATTGAGTCAGTTCCTGATAGATCCGAGGAGTGTTCACCTGGTTGCTGTAAAGCATGTTCTGAGGTATCTGAAGGGTACAGTGGGTTATGGGTTCAAGTATGAGGCGAATCAAAAGTTTAACCTACAGGGTTATGTTGATTTAGATTGGGCTGGCAGTGCTGCAGATAGGAAGAGCACATCTGGGTGCTGCTTCAGTATGAGATCAGGTGTGATCTCTTGGTTTAGCAGGAAGTAGTCCCGCGTAGCACTGAGTACAGCTGAGGCAGAGTATGTTGCAGCCTGTTCAGCTAGTTGTGAGGCAGTATGGCTACGGAAGATACTGTCTGAGTTATTTGATCTCCCATTGGATGCTACTGGTATCTTTTGTGATAACCAGAGTTGTGTGAAGCTGTCCGAGAACCCAGTGTTTCATGACAGGTCGAAACAGATAGAGATCAAATATCACTATATCAGGGATATGGTGCAGAGAGGAGCTGTGAAGCTCCTGTATGTTGCGATGGACGAGCAGATTGCAGATGTGCTGACAAAGCCACTAGCCAGGGTGAAGTTCGAGTACTTCAGAGAGAGGCTTGGCGTTCTTCAGATCGAGGACACTTCGAGGAAGAAGTGATGGGCACATCTGCTAAAGCCATTCCAAGCATGTTGGAAGGAGGATCCTTCACATGGCTGTGGATGTAAGTGCTCGATGATGAGCATCATGATGATGTTCTGGTTTCTGCTTGATATGATCAGTTGGATCATTTTTATGTATGTATGTATGCATCATGTTGGATGCTGGATATGATCAGTTGGATCATTTATATGTATGTACGCATCATGTTGGATGCTGGATATGATCAGTTGGATCATTTATATGTATGTACGCATCATGTTGGATGCTGGATATGATCGGTTGGATCATGTGTATGTATTTTTGTATATGCATCATGTTGGATGCTTGGACCATGTATCTGTATATGTATCATGTGGATACATTGTATGATCAGGTGGATCATGTATGGGCATATGTATCATGTATTTGTATTTGTATCAAGTGGATACATTGTATGATCAGGTGGATCATGTATGATGATATGTATCAGGTAGATACTTGGTATGCATTAGGTAGATGCATTGTATGATCAGGATGATCATGGATGACGAGCTTCAGGATGTTGCTCCATATGACATGCAGCAAGATGTTGCAGTGATGATGATCAAGATGATCATGTGTACATCAAGATGATGTATGGTGAGTATCAGGTTGATACTCTATGGTCATGGATCAGGTTGTGCAGATGAGCATATAATTTGGCCCTGGGAGATTTGCAGATAGTCTTTCGAGGTTTTTCCTATGGCATGTAATTCGTTGCCCTGGGATATCTGGAAAATGCTCTTTCAAGGTTTTTCTCTGGGAGGACATATAATTTGGCCCTGGGAGATCTGCAGATAGTCTTTCGAGGTTTTTCCTATGGCATGTAATTCGTTGCCCTGGGATATCTGGCAGATGCTCTTTCGAGGTTTTGTCCTATGGCATATAATCTGTCCCTGTGAGATCCAATAGGTTGGGTTGTGTGCCCGTAATCAGTCTTGGGATGATCTTGCGAGGTTTTTCCATGACCACATGTAATTCGGCCCTAGGAGATCATATAGGTAGAGCTGTGTGCTCGTAACAGCCTGGAATGCTCTTGCGAGGTTTTGTGGTGAGGTCACATATAATATGGACCTGGGAGATCCTATAGGTAGAGCCGTGTGCTCATAACAACCTGGGATGCTCTTTCGAGGTTTTGTGACGCACGTAATAAGTCTTGAGGATTCCACAGTATGGCCAGTGATGACGAAGACCTGCAGGTGGTGGGCCTACATCCAGTATGAAAAAGGACTGGCTCTGTAGAACTTCCTATGACGAGTAGAGTCAGAGATTGGTTGAGATAGCAGCAGCAGTGACGATGACGATGACGATGCATCGATGATGATGATCCCGAGAAGAAGACTTGTCTAGCATATCTGTGTCGAGAAATACCTTCCTAGTTAAGAGGGAGTGTTGATGTATATGTAACTTCGGAATGTATTTCATCTATGTATTTCATATATATTTATTGTACCCTTATTAGAGATGTGCTATTCCTCTATAAGGAAGTGTCGTCATGTGGATTGACAAGTGTCGCAAGTGTGTGTACTTTCCAATGGGTTATTAGACCACCATGTGTGGTCGGCCCTGAATTATATATATTATAATGTGGATGTACCTAGCTAGACAAGTCGGCCCCATAAGGTTACTGGGCAAAAAGGTTAGTATAAATAGAGATCGGTGTAAGGCACCTGCAACAATTAATTAACAAGAATACGCGAAATAGCAGAAATGACAGAACTCAGAATCACTTTGTATTGATCACAGGCCACTTCGAGGGGGCAACCTCCTTTGAGAAAGCTCAATACAAATAACTTCACGGTGCCTTCATAGGTCTCAACACACACTTATATACTAATTATAGGCACCAATACTATGGGTCGAAACCATGGGCCGTTACAAACTATGGATTAACAATACTACGGGCGGATTACAAAGCATATGCGCCAACAACAATAATACAAACTATTGATTAACAAATACTACGGGACGACTTACAAAGCATATGCGTCCAACAAAAACATACTAACAAAGTAAAGACATGGGTTCCTAACATCCCCTCCCCCTTAAAAAAAGCTTTGTCCTCAAAGCTTTAGATGTGGAAATTGTTGTTGAATCTGAAGGAGTGGTTCCCATGTAGCATCCTCTGGTTGCATGCCGTGCCACTGAATTAAGACCTCTGTGATAGAACGAGAGCGAAGCTGACGCGTGCGCCGATTGAGGATGGCCTCTGGCTCCAAAAGAATGGATCCTTCATTATCCAGTTCAGGTAAAATCGTTTGGCCGCTGATGTTGGTGCCAAGAACTTTCTTCAGACAAGAGACATGAAAGACTGGATGAATGCGGGAAGAAGGAGGAAGTTCCAATTTATAAGCAATGGACCCAATCCTCTGAAGGATCCGATATGGCCCATAGAACTTTGGAGCGAGCTTATGACGCCCTTTGAGTTTCAAGGAGGATTGTTTGTACGGCTGGAGACGAAGAAAAACCATATCGCCGACTTGAAAAGTGCGCTCTGAACGGTGCTGATCAGCTTGTTGCTTCATGCGATTTCTTGCCATGTGCAGATTGTCCCGCAAAATGTGAAGAATCTGATCGCGGTTGCGAAGGACCTTGTCAACTTCCTGAACTGGTGAACTGGTGGGGGTGTATGGAAGAAGAGCTGGAGGTTCCTGACCGTAGACTGCTTCATATGGGGTCATTTTAGAGGCAGTATGTTTAGAGGTATTGTACCACCATTCAGCGAGAGGGAGCCACTTTGCCCACTGATGTTGTTGTTCTGAGGTGAAGCAAGGAAGATAAGTTTCCAAGCATTTATTGACAATTTCAGTCTGACCATCTATTTGTGGGTGATACCCTGAACTTATCTTCAGTTTGGTGCCAGTGTTGCGAAATAGTTCTGTCCAAAAATGACTAGTGAAAGTCGCATCACGATCCGAGACAATGGAAGAAGGGATGCCATGAAGACGAAAGATCTGGTCCATAAAAATTTGAGCGACAGAGGAGGCTGTATAGGGATGGCTGAGAGCGCAAAAATGACTATATTTGGAGAGACGATCAACCACAACGAGAATCACTGTCTTCCCGCCAGATTTAGGGAGCCCTTCAATGAAATCCATAGAAATATCTGTCCAAATCCGTGTAGGTATGGGAAAGGGTTCAAGCAATCCTGGAAGGAGTGTTGTTTCACCCTTATTGCGCTGACAGGTATCACATTCGGCCACCATATGTTGAATTGTCCTTTTCATGCCCTGCCAAAAGAAGTTACGCCGTGCTCGTTCATATGTTTTGAGGAACCCAGAGTGCCCGGCCGATGGAGAAGCATGGAGTTCATAGAAGACAGCCTGTTGAAGATCTGTGCTTTGGGGAAGCACCAGACGACCCTTGTATCGCAAAGAAGCACCATCCCAAGAGTAATGTGGGACAGCCGAAGGATTGTTGGTCAAGCGTTGGATGATATGAGATAAGGAAGAGTCATTGACGTAACCCTGTTGAACAGATTGCAACCAATTTGGAACGGGCATAGAAATAGCTGAAAGAGAACCTTGGGCATCAAATGTGCGAGAAAGAGCATCTGCCACAATATTGTCTTTACCCTTCTTGTAAGTGATCTCATAGTCATAACCCATGAGTTTGCTAACCCATTTCTGTTGTGCCGGGGAGGAGACACGCTGGTCCAAGAAATATTTCAGACTCTGGTGATCAGTCTTGATGCAGAAATGATTCCCTAATAGGTATGGACGCCACTTCTGTACTGCATGCAAAATAGCCATCATTTCCTTCTCATAGGTAGAGGCAGCTAAATTCTTACCTGAAAGGGCTTTGCTGGTGAACGCGATGGGGTGTTCATTTTGAAGGAGAACAACACCAAGTCCATTGCCGCAAGCGTCACTCTCAATAGTGAAGGGCTTGGAAAAATCGGGCATAGCTAGCACAGGTGTAGTACACATA
Organism: Larix kaempferi; assembly: GCA_027924585.1. Classification (NCBI taxonomy): domain Eukaryota; kingdom Viridiplantae; phylum Streptophyta; class Pinopsida; order Pinales; family Pinaceae; genus Larix; species Larix kaempferi. The sequence continues at coordinate 597,414 of BSBM01001510.1, forward strand.
GCTAGTTTTAGTTTGTAAAATGCACACTGAGCATCAGGTGTCCATGTAAAAGCATATTTTTTTAATAGAGCAGTTAATGGAGCTGCAATCTTCCCATAATCCTTGACAAACTTGCGGTAGTAGCCAGTCAACCCCAAAAAACCACGAAGGCTCTTGAGTGTCTGAGGATGTGGCCAATTGTTCATGGCCTCGATTTTGGCAGGATCCACGCGAACCCCTTGTGCTAAAATAATGTGCCCGAGATACTCAACTTCCTTTTGTCCAAAAACACATTTAGACTGCTTGGCATGGAGATGATGGTCAGAGAAAAGTTGCATTACAAGATCCAGATGCTGGAGATGTTCATCCCATGTTTTACTGTAGATGAGGATATCATCAAAGAATACCAGAATGAATTTCCGCAAGTAGGGTCGAAATATTTTATTTATTAAGGCCTGGAATGTGGAAGGAGCATTAGTGAGGCCAAAGGGCATGACCAAAAACTCATAATGGCCATCATGTGTGTGAAAAGCTATTTTAGGAATATCATCCTCCTGAACCCGAATTTGATGATACCCAGAACGAAGATCCAACTTGGAGAAAAAGTGAGCCCCATGAAGCTCATCAACAACAGGAATTGGAAACTTATCCTTGATGGTGAGGTGATTAAGTGCTCGAAAGTCAATGCAGAGGCACCATGACCCATCTTTTTTGCGGACAAGAATAACTGGAGAAGAAAAGGAACTAGTGCTTGGGCGAATAATACCTTGCTTCAATAAGTCCCGAACGAGCATTTCAATCTCCGTTTTTTGGTGAAATGGGTAGCGATAGGGCCTGATGTTGGGAGGAACGCTGCCAGGAAGGAGCTGAATACGATGGTATTCTGGCCTGGAAGGTGGTAATCCCACTGGTTCAGCAAAGACACATGTATATCGATCCAGAATTTGTTGTAGATCCAAAGGAGTAGTGGAGACCGCTAATGGTTGCATCTGGATGGAATGGATCTGAGCGATGACACCATGTGAACTCTTCTTGAGGAGTTTTTCCATGCAATGTGAACTGATGATGCTGAGAGAACCTGGTTGTAATCCTGTCAATGTGTGTTTGTGTCCATTGAGGGAAAACTGCATCCAAAGTTCGGCAAAATCCCATAAGATAGGGCCGAGTGTGCGTAGCCATTGAGCACCCAAAACCACATCACATCCGCCTAAGGGCAAGGCAAACATGTCCGAGCGCAAGATATAATCTCCCATAGAGATACGCACATTTCAACACTTCCCCTTGCAAGGTAAGGTGCCCCCATTGGCAATCATGACTTCAAAGTTGGAGCAAGGATGGATAAAACAATCAGCTTGTTTGGCGATCTGAGGGTCAATGAAATTATGAGTGCTACCAGAATCAATGAGGATTGTAAGAGGAAGCTTCTTGAAGTAACCCCTGACCCGCATTGTTTGGGGGGTGGTGATTCCAGCTAAAGCATGGAGAGATATCTCTGGCTGGTCATCCTGAGACGGAGGGTCAATAGGCGGTTCCTGACTGTCGACCGGAGCATCCAATGTTTCTGGATCTTCGTCACCCATTTTCGAGGCAGGCGGAGACTCCACATCCAGGAGATAGAGCTTTTGCTGAACACATCTATGTCCCCGAGTGAATTTCTCATCACAATTATAGCAAAGCCCCTTTTCTCTGCGTGCTTGCATCTTTGTTTCAGACAAACGCTTGATAGGAGTCGGTCGAGGAGCCTGCGGTATAGGTGGTTGCTGAGAACCCATATTTCGGAAGGGAACAAAAGTGGGCTTGGAGCGTTGTTGGGCTGCAAGCTTGTCTTCTGCCAACTTAGCCAACCCGAGTGCTTCCATCATTGTGTTGGGGCAGAACATTTTGACCTCAGAGCGAATGGCATCCTTTAGACCACTGATAAAACAACTCCGGTAAAATTCATCAGACAATCCTTCGGTGTGGTTGGCTAGATTCTCAAATTTCGTTTGATACTCTCTCATAGTGCCAGTTTGGAGAAGTTTAGTGAGGGCTCCTGTGAATTCATCAAAAGCACTAGGACCAAATCGTTGCAAAAGGAGCTGGCAAAAGTCTGGCCAGTTGGGCTCTGGATGAGCCTTGATGTACCAGCGATACCATTGAAGAGCTTCCTGTTCCAAATGAAAGGATGCCAGTGGAACTTTGTTGGCATCAAAAGTATTATGCAGACTGAAATACTGTTATGCACGATAGATCCATCTAGTTGGATCGGTACCATTGAAGCAAGGAAAATCAAGCTTCGGACCACGGAAATTGCTGGAAGCAGAGAACCCATTGTCTACTGAAGACTCGGACTGCCGTTTGTTGTTCATAGCTGAATGTTCAAGATGGAGACCGAGAAATTTTTCATCCAGATCCTGGAGTTTGGCTTGGATGGCTGCAAGTGCTTCCTCCATGGTTTTTGCTCCTGCACGGGTGACAACCATAACCAGGATTTTTTTTTTTTTTTTTTTTTTAATTTCTGACTGGGTAGGAAAACAAAAACAGGAACTACTTCAGTAAGGGAAAATTTGGATTTGGGAAAAAATCAGAAGGGTAACTGGGGTTTGACTAAATTTTGGACACTGTTGGATAGATAGGGAAGCAAAAATGAGGATTTCAGAAGCGGGGTGAAAGAATGGGAAAATTTGGCAGAGGGGAACAAAGAAGTAGAATTCAGAAAGGAACTTTGTGGTAAAATTTGAAGGTGATTGGGTGAAATCTGAGGAAGTTATGGCAAACCCTAAAAATAGACAAATGTGGGATTTCGGGCTTTGGGAAGGGGAATTGAAGATAGGGTCCTCAGGACTGAAATATGCAGAATGGGATGACAGGGGTTCCCCGAAAATTTCAAGGGAAACAGAGTAAAAATAAGGGAGATATGGCTCCAGATTTTTATTTTTATTTTTTTATTTATTTATTTATTTTTATTTATTTTTTTTTTTTAATCTCAGACTGGAGCGGCTACGGCTCGAAAGAAATCTGGAACAGCGCCGAATGGACTGAAAACGGCTGAATCTGGAACGGCTTGCAAAATAGATCTGAAACGGCGCAGCAGTGATCGACAATAGTTCAGCTGAAAGTAGATATGGACCCCAGGTATGTGCGGCTTCCTAACAGTTCAGGGGTTTCACTCGGCCACCAATGTTGTCTGACGGCTTGCGTATTGGGGCAATACCCCTCACTCCACGGCTCAGGTAAAACTGATAACCGCTTTGCCACAAACGACAGCTCTTGGTTTACCTCACGGGTGGAAACTAGTCAATTAGGTAGGGGTCGTTGCCCTTTTCGCTGGCAGGTCCTCTCAATAGGCCAGCTACTTCGGGGTTCCTGTGGTACTCCTCACAATGAGTTTTAGGGCTTATGCCCAAGTACTTCCCACAGTTAAGCGGATGGGGATTATTCCCAAATCCGAACCTGCAACAGATGTGAAAAAACAATTTGGCAGAAATTTCACCCAGCGAGCCCAAGAAAGTGCTCTGATACCAGATGTAAGGCACCTGCAACAATTAATTAACAAGAATACGCGAAATAGCAGAAATAACAGAACTCAGAATCACTTTGTATTGATCACAGGCCACTTCGAGGGGGCAACCTCCTTTGAGAAAGCTCAATACAAATAACTTCACGGTGCCTTCATAGGTCTCAACACACACTTATATACTAATTCTAGGCGCCAATACTATGGGTCGAAACCATGGGCCGTTACAAACTATGGATTAACAATACTACGGGCGGCTTACAAAGCATATGCGCCAACAACAATAATACAAACTATTGATTAACAAATACTACGGGACGACTTACAAAGCATATGCGTCCAACAACAACATACTAACAAAGTAAAGACATGGGTTCCTAACAATCGGAGATCTCTATTTTACTCACTCGAAAAAGTAACTCACTCTCACTCAGAAAGTGGCGCACTAGTGAGGAGGAGGATCATCTGCTAATAGGAGACTATCTCAGTGTATTTTGGTTGTACTTTGGTTGAGCCATTGCTCTCTCTATCTCTGAGGAAGTTGTGGGGTTTTTCACCTTAGGGTTTTCCCCACGGAAACTCTGTGTCTCTTGTCTCTTATGCTTTTGATTCTTGTGATGCTTGTCATATTGTGATTGTCATGCATTCATACACTGTATATGTTATTCTCTCAGAAAATATCCTATAGTATTGTGAATTAATGCTCGAAATTTAACACATATAAGAAGACTACTTCCGTATTTTACCCGAATTAGATTATTACGTTACGTATTGTTTCCGTACGAAATCGTATTCGTACTCGAATTATGATACTATGGGTAGTACTAAACCTAATGGTTGCGTCGAGAGGCGCTCTACAGCCCAGTATGAGGGAGATCTTGTAACGTGTATGTGTCCCGTTACATGTAACGAGACACCTAATAAAACGTAATACTAAAAAGTAAAAAATGGTAATATGAGGGAGATCTTGTAACATGTATGTGTCCCGTTACATGTAACGGAGACACCTAATAAAACGTAACACTAAAAAGTAAAAAATGGTAATATGAGGGAGATCTTGTAACATGTATGTGTCCCGTTACATGTAACGGGACACCTAATAAAATGTAATACTAAAAAGTAAAAAATGGTAATATGAGGGAGATCTTGTAACATGTATGTGTCCCGTTACATGTAATAGGACACCTAATAAAACGTAATACTAAAAAGTAAAAAATGGTAATATGAGGGAGATCTTGTAACATGTATGTGTCATGTTACATGTAACGGGACACCTAATAAAATGTAATACTAAAAAGTTAAAAATGGTAATATGAGGGAGATCTTGTAACATGTATGTGTCCCGTTACATGTAACGGGACACCTAATAAAACGTAATACTAAAAAGTAAAAAATGGTAATATGAGGGAGATCTTCTAACATGTATGCGTCCCGTCACATGTAACGGGACACCTAATAAAACGTAATACTAAAAAGTAAAAAATGGTAATCTTGATCCCTCTAAATTTTTATTTTGTCGGCCATTAAATAAAAAGTAAAACTAATAATTAATATTTTGTCGGCCATTAAAAAAGGACGTGTTTTTTCGATTGAAAAAAGATGATTGAAATCTAAAGCCTATATAAACAAAAAACAACCTAAAAAAAATATAAAACAAGATGCAAAGAGAAACAGATCGACGATCAAAATAGCAAGCATAAGGTAATCTAATAATACAATAGCAAGCGTCCACCACCATTACGATCAAAATAGCAAGCATCCACCATCATCCCCTCCCCTGCGCATCCTCCACAATCTGCCTTGCCTTCTGCGCATCCTCCACCCTCCTGCGCGTCCACCACCATCCCCTCCCCTTCCTCCCTGGCGTCCACCCCTGCGTGTCCTCCACCATCCGCGTCCACCTCCCCTTCCTCCCTAGCGTCCACCCCTGCGCGTCCTCCACCATCTGCATCCACCACCACTTCCTCCCTGGCGTCCACCCCTACGCGTCCTCCACCATCCACATCCACCTCCCCTTCCTCGCTGGTGTCCACCCCTGCGCATCCTCCACCATCTGTGTCCACCCCCCCTCCTCCCTGGCATCCACCCCTGCGCGTCCTCCACCATCCGCGTCCACCACCACTTCCTCCCTAGCGTCCACCCCTGCGCGTCCTCCATCCTCTGCGCATCCACCACCATACCCTCCCCTTCCTCCCTGGCATCCACCCTCCGGCCGCCGCCATCCTCGTCCGCTCCCGCCCACCCGCTACCTGCATCCATTGGCATTATATATAGTATTTTGTTTAATTTAATATAGTTTTCTGTATATATAGTTTTTTTGTATATATTTAATGTTTTCAATTTGAAATAATATAATATATAAATTTAATTTATATATTAAATATAGATTTATGTTTTTACGATTTCTTAATATTAATTTATGTTTTTATGATTTCTTAATATTTTTGTTGATTTTTTTTTAATAGATATTTGATTTTTATTTAATTCTAATAATAATGATAGTGAATAAGATAATAAAAAATTTGTTAAAAGTATTTTTTTTATGATGATAGTGAATAAGATAATTAATATTTTGTTAAAAGTATTTTTTTTTTAATTATAAAAAAATAAGTCAATGATCCAAAACTTAAAAGATAGATGAGAAAAAAAAATCTACAACTTTACAAACCACCTACCAATCATAATCAAAATTTTAATTAATTTTAGTCATGATGAGAATGCTATAACACATATCTTGCTAAAATATACTTGCCATTTATTAAATTTAGTTAGATTTAATATATATATTTAGTTTTACACTAAAACTAATGCACCTTGGGTGTATCTCATTGGTAACACATTGTGGTGGTCATAGGTAGGTCATGGTGTCAAATCTTATAAATCCACCATTCCCCCATTTTCAAGTTTATATAGAATTTTTATACTATTTATAATCAGAACTACTTGTGGTATAGTGGTAAGGGTGTGGGGATAAAGGGTGTGACGTCTAAGGTTCGATCCTCCCAAACCACTTATTTTGGAAAATATATTGAATTTTTAAACTATATTGAATTTTACACTTGCATAGATTTCAGTGTATTTTTTTTAAATTGCATAGATTTCAGTGTCAAGGGTGTGGGGATAATGGTAAGGGTGTGGGGATAATGGGTGTGAGATCGAAGGTTCGATCCTCCCAAACCACCTATTTTTTTGGAAAATATATTGAATTTTTTAACTATATTGAATTTTGCACTTGCATAGATTTCAGTGTATTATTTTTTAAAATTGCATAGATTTTAGTGTCAAGGGTGTGGGTATAATGGTAAGGGTGTGGGGATAATGGGTGTGAGGTCCAAGGTTTGATCCTCCCAAACCACCTTCTTTTGGAAAATATATTGAATTTTTAAACTATATTGAAATCTACACTTACATAGATTTCAATGTATTATTTTTTTAAATTGCATAGATTTCAGTGTCAAGCATTGATTTCAGTGTATGGATGCATAGATTTCAGTGTATGGGGTTTTTTATTGCATATTTTTCAGTGTAGATGTTATTCTATGGACGCATTGATTTGAGTGTATGGACACATAGATTTCAGTGTATGGGGTTTTTATTGCATATTTTTCAGTGTAGATGTTATTTTGTGGACGCATTGAAGGAGAATGAACAAAACAAAACGCAGATCAACAAAAAGAAAATTGAAAAAAAAGTTAGGCGAATTGACAGCAGAAGAACGAGAAGAACAAAGAAAACGAAACATTGATCGACAAAGAGCATATCGAGAGAGAAAGTTGAAGCAATTGGAAGAACAAAAAAATCAGTTTAGAGAACAACAGATAAATCAAAATGTACGAAATGCCGAAATGATGACAAAGAAGGACAAGAACAAACAAAACAATACGTAGATCAACAAAAAGAGAATCGAAAAAAAAGTTAGGCGAATTTTCTATGTTTTCCAGTTTAACAATTTACTCAATCCTTAATATTTATTACTTACATTATGATAATCCTCGTAAATCTATCTGTGTTTTCATCTTAACCTATTCCTTACAATGCTGATCAAACTCCAGTTTTGTGTCACCACCCACGACTGAAACCAGCCTAGATCCAAATCCTAAGGCTCTATCAAGCGCCGAGAGGGATCAAATCTCCCGAGGGCAAACCTCTTCTCAGGTATTGCACTCAATGAGTTTTTCGAGGAGAGGTTTGCACCTCGGGAGATTTGATCCCTCTCGGCGCTTGATAGAGCCTTAGGATTTGGATCTAGGCTGGTTATAGGTACAATTCTACACCTACAACCCCTTGAATGTTTCAACGTAGTACTAGAAACTATATTGGTGATAGATACATTTCTACACTTATAACCCCTTATTCAACATAGTAGTGGGGTCATTCATTTTCTTTTATCTTTCTCATTTTTTTACATTTTTCCATTATATGATTCTTCAAATCATCATTTTTTAACTTACCAAAAGTTTTTATAAAACTTTTCAACTTCTTTTTTTCATTTATAACAAAATTTGCTAATAAAAATAGGTGGCTGAAGATTTTAGTAGAAGTTTTTCAGTTAATACAATATGTATTATTATTTTGTAATAAAATATCAATTTAAATCAATTCTAAACATACTCAAAACCAATGCATCTTTGAAACATAATCACATTGAAACATCACTATATAAGACATTGGATAATGTTTAGACATTGTGATATACAATATAAATTTTTATTTAAAATAATGCACTCCCATAAAGGGCACACCGATATGTTCCCATTATCAACACACTAGCATTGTTATTATATTTTGTGATAAAATATATATTTAAATCAATTCTAAACATATTATAGTCAATGCATCTTTAAACCGTAAGCACACAAATGCATCGTCATATAAGACACACCAAATAAGGTTTAGCCAGCTTTTTACACAACGTGGGTTTTATTTTTTAAAATTACAAAAAACTTATCAATGTACTCCCATAAAGGGTGCACTAGTGTGTTCTTGTAAACAATGCAATGAAGTCATTATCACTATTTCATGATAAAATATTGGTTTAAATCAATTCTAAGCATACTTTAATTGGTGGATCTTTAAATCATAAATGCACTAGTTTGTCGTTATAATAGACAAACTAAATAAGGTTTATACATTTTGTTATATAATATTGGTTCTTATTTTTAAAAAATTATGAGTATGCTTAATATTTATACACTTACTAATGCATACTAACCATTGGCACACTCACTTATAATTTTTTTTTAAACTTAGGGTTGCACTATAAACCTAGGAATGCATTGGTGCATCTTAATATAAGCATGCCACCACAGGGTAAAATATTAAAAAAATACCAAACTATAATTTCATTTATAACTTTTCTTTAGTAATTCAAACCATACAAGAACCACTGCTCATCACTCACATATGACCACCTCGTTGTTGATTGTACCGTATTGCCAAACTTCTTGATTCATTTGCTTCCACAATGTATTTGGTTCATTTTGGAATTTTGCAAATGGGTACCGATTTTTTATTTTTTCATATTAGATATTGAAGCACATGATCTAGAAACTAAAACAAGTAGTAATATAGTTTGCAAGTGATTAAACAAGAGGAAAAATCATGACATTCATCAACAATAAAGAAGAGATGCAAAATCTCTTTCAGAAACACATTATTCCATTGTATTTACAAAGAATGAAGCAATCATTACATATAGGCGATTTGAATCACTTAAGAAGGTAATTTGAATTGGCCTCTAGTGCATGAAAACCTAGTTAGGGCTTAACTAAAGCTCAAATGCCCTTAATTATCCATGCAATCTCTCAGATATGATTTAACAACCTCATAACTGACCTAAGTGGAAAAGTGGAGGTTGAGACACCTAAAAGAAAGGAACAACTGCATGATTAACTCATGTATGTGAGTAATCTGCTAAAATACTCAAGGAGGGTGATACTAACTCAGAATAGCAAAGAAGGGATCTTGTAGTTCTTGATTAGTGGATTTAAATCCCAAGAATCACTCCACAAGTCAAACATGTAGTGTGGGACTCTAAAATTAGGGAAAGAGACCCTAATTGAAGGAATACACCCCCACATTTTAGAAATAAAATTTGAGGATCACTTCCATAGTCCAAAAATAGAAGATTACTCCCTTGAATATAGGGATGAAGCTCTCTAGTGGCTTAGATGCTCAAATTGAGTAAAATTTGGACTAGTGTAATCATGAGACCAAGATCTAAGTCACTATGTGAGAGATTAATGCTAAGGATAGGGTAATTATGCTCTAACACCACCCCATAAGCCTAAGTTGGTGAAACTAATGCAAAAGAAATGGGCCAGGACAATTTGCATCCATGTTAGGTACCCATGTGAAAATGATTCTCTAACAAATGAAGAAAGAGGGAAAACCTCATGGGAAACCCCCCCCCCAAAAAAAAAAAAAATGTCGGATGAGTAGACTAAGTAGCCTACTTTGAAGATGCCTTCAATCCCAAGAAAGATTACAACTATGTGATTTGCTTCTCGATGAAGAAATTCACAAATATGTCTACAATATTTTGTGGATACAAGGAATTTCTTCTGTTTGAAGGAATGTGAGCCCATTCACAATATCCAAACACTTTGAAGTGCTTGAATACTAGTTCTTGACCACTCCAAGCTTCGAATAGAGGAACTCCTTTGAAGCCTTTTGTTGACACAGTTTTGTCTATAGGGGTTCACTTCGCACTGCTATCAATAAACATCGACACGGACTCCCTTAAACATCGACCCAAAAAGGTTTTACCCCTTCCAGCAGCATCTGTAGAGCAAATGAAGTCTCACCCGAGATGTCTAACAGGGCTGCAGGAACCAAGTTTCTGTTGTTGTAAGAAGACATGCATTATCTCACACTTATTCACAACATAAATCGTAGAACCGCATTCAAATCAAAACATTGCATTATCTACTTAATCATTATCCTCATTCGCATCAACATGTTATCAAAGCATACTTAACATATCCGATATACATAACATAACTGCAATTTCATTCACAAAAACATATAGAACCATGTAGCGATATCAAACATTGCGACAGCGCATATTCTATTATTCAAACACATTAACTCAAGAAGAGACAAAGAAATATATCAATCAAACGCTTCCATTATTCATCAGCTTGTCTCATACATTGCAGAACCATTACAACTCAGAACAACAGTTGCGATCAAAAAGACCAAAATTGGATAGATGCTCCAAACCAATCGATCCAAAGATAAGAACAAAGATTCCCTTAGGCTTACAATTGTACTTCTATTTATAGGCTCACTTGGCCGTTACAAAATGGTCCAAATGACCCATTACTAACTAAATTAATCAAATATTCCACATTTGTCGGCTCTTTTATCCTTCGCGACCGGTCCTTTGTTCTTGTCGATGACCCTTTCATCGCTTGGTGGTACCGCACTTGTGTGCTCTGGACCTATGCCAACAAGCCCCCAACACAAACTTGTGGCTCTCCCTCGAGCCACCTCAGTTGGATACTGCGAGGGCATTTACCTGCATATGGAAGTCATCATATGTTTCCTTAACATGGTCGACAACTGCCATTGTTGACACCTTAAGTGCTGCACAATCTTCCACTTCCTGTTTTGTCGGGTGTTCACAACCCATCTACTGCGATCTCTCCAACTCTTCTTTGATCTTCGTCATCCCTTCCATTGCTTTGACCACCAACTGCTCAGCTTTTATCTGCAGCTCGTCCAAGTGCATTGTTCTTCTTTGCTACCTTGTGTGCACCTTGTTGACCCGATGCTACAGTTCTTTTAGCTATGTTTCCATTGTCATTTTCGCTAGTAGGGTGTAACATCCCGATATTTTCATAAAATATAAATAAATCGCCATAAAAAGAGCTAATATTGTAAAATGCGGAAATAATAATAATCAATATTCAGCAATTAATAAAAGTGTCGCTTGGTAGGAACAATTTAATGCTTATGTCTTTTGTCTTTTAATGACATCATGAAAATAAATTAATGATTATGTACTTTATTCGTATGCTGGAATGATTGAAAATTTATGATGCATTGGAAAACAGAATTCTTTTGACAAGTGCTGACAGTTTAACTTTTCTGGATGATGATGAAAGGGGTCCCACGAGGTGCCCCGAGGCTTACTTAGCTATTCCGCTAAAGCACTGCACTCGTCCTTCATGCGCAGATTCGCAGGTAAGAGATAGCGATAAAATTCAGAGTGTTTAATAACCACGATATAAATCGAAACTGCTTATGAATTTCGATGCTACAGGTATGGTCTCCTTCCAATTCTGTAAGATGAACCTGACTATCTCAAGACTGCAGATAACGTCTATTTCAGGGTGTGTTTGTTACGAATGTTTCTATTAAGTGTTGATGACTTTACGTATGATCATTCCATAAATGTCGTGCAGCTGTTAAGTAATTCTCTTTAAAAATATTGACGGTGACAGGTTTAGGACCAGGCTCATGGTCTTAATTCATGCTATGGAAAGAGTGATAAGTTGGTTTTAAATCTCCATTGTTTGGGTAGTTAAAAATGTGGTGCATTAAACATTGATACCCTACCATGCAATGTATGCGATGGGTCCTAGGGTGGCACCATACCCTAAGGGTGTGTTTCAATAACTTGTAATGTGAACAAAGCTTTAGGAGCTTTATGATGATCCAAGGATGAACTTTATAGTTGACTTAAAGTGATGGGAGGAGTCAAACCATGCCCTATGGTTGCTCACGACCTTAGTGGATATTCATAAGCTATGAATATGTTTCGCAATTGATTATATGGAATCGTATGAGACCTTTGGTTATATGCTATCGGTGATCGTTATACATTGATAATATTTATATGTTGAAGCTTTTAATCGTTGATTCGTATGGGTTGGCAGGTGGAATGATGGCCCTGCAAAAGCCTGCATACGAATCGAGGCTGTATTAAATGGGTTGGTTTGCATTTAATTTGCTTGGCCACCGTGTTAAGGATATTGCTACGTGTAAGTTGTGATAGCTGACTCGTCGTGTGAAAGAGTTTGGAATGTTGAGTTGTAACAACCTCCTGCCCCGCTATCAACCGATATGGAAACTCCGTGGTTTGGGAGATAGATGAGCAATTTAATGCTACTCCTTCCACCTTCCAACATGGCTTGATGAGGATGGATCTTCGTCGTTGATCGTTGTGTATTGGGATGAGCTGAAACCTAGCGTAACTTATGTATTTTGTAACATTTCTTGTCATTGTTCGGTGGTAGGGTTTGGGAGGTGAGGCCAACCAGCCGAGAGGCACTTAGGGTTTGTTGTTTTTCTATCCTTCCTTGGGCTCGATCCTGAGACCGGTATCGGTCCTCAAACTGTATGTGAGAGCCGTCAATGGAGGCCGAGTTAGGAGTTAAATGGTGTGGCCATCCACAGGTTGGATGAGTGTGTCGGTTGGGCATTGTAGTAACTTGCAAGTCTGGGATTCTCCGTCGAGTTGTAAGTATTTGGGAGTTATCGCACAGGGTGGTCTTCGAGCTGGGTGCATCTCCTTCGCAGTGGATGGATGCTGGCTACATCGAAATCTCTGTCACAACTCAGGTAATGTAATGTTGCAAATGTTTTCATACTATTGTTTGATGCATGTGTTTCTACCTCATGGTCTGATGCTTAATTTAATGTATGGTTGTTGGCAGGTAACCATTGGCGAATGACAGGGTGTCGGAACAGTTGAAGGGGAAAAGAGATAAGCGAACCCACTGGTAAGCTTTGGTGGTATCCCTCCTTAATGGTTCTCCTGGAATCGGACTTGATGAGCAAGTGATGGTAGCATGCCTTCACGGCAATGGCTTTGTCTCGTCTGCAACATTTGGGCAACCTTCAGTTTTAAGTTTTGTCGATAGAGTAGGTGATGTGAATGTTTAAAATATGTGGCCGGCCATTCCTGGGCTCAGCGAGTTTAGCAGGGCTGAACCCTCGCGTTTGCAAATAGTCTTACATATTTACGTTTTATGTCTTATCGTTTTGGTACTTCTGGGTTGATAAGAAAAAAACACATCGACTGTAATTTTGCTTCGGCATTGCTGTGTGTATAAATGGCATGGGGTTTCGAGAGGAACCTTCGGCAAAAGAAAGTGGCGACCGTAGGGTGCAACCACTGTTAATTTAAATGGAACGATTACTGTTTAGGGTTTAATGTTTCGTTTGGTGAATTGAACTTCTCGTTTTTGTATCTAAATCTAAGAAGCCTGTTTAAGATATTTTAGGTTTCATGTCGGTGTATGGTGTTTACAATCTACCCATACTTGAAATCTAATTCAAGGAACGAAAGGCATGTTTGTTTAATTAAAAAGTGGCTATAAGCCGAGAATAGAAAGGAAATGGTTTTGTTTGAAAGCATAAGTGATAATATTAAACCCTAGTTGTCGATGTGAATGAAATCTACCTATCTATATTGATGTTTTTTTTTTTTAAAGAACAAGAATAACAACTCTTGATTCTGCAGTTAAAAAGTCTATGGAAATGAAACCTTCGAATGGCAATTGTTTAAATGTTTATAAATAATAGTGTGATGAGACAAGCCAACCCTAGCTGGGTGTAGAGCTTTGTAACTCAATCTGTCAATTTAATAGAGCTATGTCTGTCCTAGTTGTTAATAACTTGGTATTCTGCGATGTAAGTTCTATCACATGCAATTGATAATTCAGGAAAAATAGAACAAAGAAAATAGTAGTGCAATCATTAGATAATTTGATTGATTATGAATATACAGTTTTTCTATTTTGACTAAAAATTCCTGTATTCGTCCATTTTGGGCCTCTGATGAAAAAAATAACACAGTAGCTTTCTTTCTTTCTATACAATATAATACAGTGATGACAATATTTATATAAGATCAATCGGATTCTAAAAACAATAAGAAGATAGAAAAAAAGGGAATATGGTTAAACAGAATGCGTGATATTGTTTTTCTTTGAAGTAATTAGTAAAGATCAGTGCCCTAGTTGTTAACATAATGTTCACCTCCAGAAATCAGAAAAGGACCTACTGCTATAATTGGTTTCTGTTAAGTTGTTTCAGCATACAAAATTGAACAGTAAAACAATACATGCATGGATCTAATCTACAACTGCTAAAATATAAGATGCATGATAACATAGTTTGTGCATGGGTGGTCTTTTGGTTTAGATATTTAGATACATGCTAGGTTTCATTTTTTTGATGGGAAGATTTAATGCTACCTCTCTGTACTGGAGTACGATGCAGCTCCATGCATGGGGAAAAATGCAGAGGAGTCATTTTATCAGTTCAGTAAATCTAAATTAATTAGGATTTGACATTTTCTACTGTTGATTAATAAATACAATACCAAGCAATTTTCTGAGAGAATTCCTATGATTTGAAAAGAAAACACAGCAAAATAGAACCTGAGTGTAATGGGAGGAACAAAGCACTCAAGAAACCTGTTCCACCCAACCTGCTCCCAAACAGCCAAGATGTCTACCTTAGGACCCCCGAGCCTATCCACTTGTTAACACCCAAAAAGTGTTCACTACCTCATCTACCACATTATATGGCTCATTTGTCCATTTTCCTACCATATTTCCCTTGAAAACCCAAAAAAATCCCACTAAAAAGCCTCCAAAAGGCCTAAAATGCCTCCAAAAGGCCACAAAACCATCAAAATAGCCTCAAAAAGGCTAAAAAACCCCTTTTTCCTCAAAAAATATCCAAAATTCCTCTAAAATAGCAAAAACCCCCTAAAAAGGGAATATAAAATATAAAATAATGAGGAAAAGGAGGAAAAAACCCTATACAGCTGCCCTAAACCATATGGTTCCCAAAACCATGGGTCAGCACTCCACCACCAAAAAACTATAAATAGGTGATGGAGATCCCTTATTTCACATCCACAATCAAGTATACCCTTACTCTGCCAAAATCTCTCTTGAAACCCTAGCTCACCATTGAGCCACTTTCACCTTGAGAGCCCCTTTTGGCCCATTTCCACCATTGGAGAAAGAGAAGGAGCACATTGGAGCTTGGAGCAACCCTCTTGGACATTGCAAGAGCTTCACCAACCTTCACATTGGAGGTAATATTAATACAAAAACCATTATTTACATCTTGTTGTTTATGTTTCATGCACATGTTTTAGAGTAGTTTATATTTCTGTTTTAGCATAATAATTTACATTTACTGAACTGCTACTAAGGAGTCCCTTCTCCTTAGTAGGTGCTCATTTGCACAAGCTAGGGGTAAAACCCTAGCTACAGTTTTGGCGACTCCCCTAGATTTGAATTTCTGGTTTTAGTTTAAAAAAAATTTCCTTTCGGCTGTCCCTTTCGGCCGCCGCACACCGCATATTTTCCCTCTGCAGTCGCGTCCCGACCGCGTCTTTCAAGCCTTTACCTACGACCCGACCGCGGCTCTCAGACTGCTTCCGACGCCCTGCCGGTGGATTCAAGTCTGTTACCTGCAATCCGACCGCGGCTAATAAGCATGTTTGCTGTGATCTGACTGCGCCTGTCGCCCATTTTCCCGCGTCCCGACTACAGCTTTCAGCCCCTTTCCGGCGTCCCGACTGCGTCTGTTAGCCTCTTTCCCGCGACCCGACTGCGTCTTTTTCCCTATTTCCTGCATCCCGACTGCCTCTATCGGCCCAATAGCCGCGACCTGTCCGCGTCTGTTTCCCTTAAACCCGCGGTCCGCCTGTTTTGATTCGCCACAGACCCGCGGTCTGATTTCTGCATTTTTTCCCTAATTTGAGCCCAGCCCCTTTTGCTGCAATATTTTCTGCATCTGAACAGCCATCTGTCCTACCTGCAGCCCCACTTCCCTACAGCCTTTTCTGCAACATAATTTCTGTTCCCTTTACAGAATCTTTTTAAAATTTCAGTATTTTTAAAAAAAATTGCAAGCTAAAGTTTCAAATTCAGTATTATTGATAGTTAGAAGTTGCCCCCCTTGTGGCACTTCTATTTTGGGTTCATCACCTCACGAGCACACACTCTGTCACATAATTCAAGTGAGCCTTAAAAAGTACCTAACTCAACCAATATTCTAACCCCACTTGGGGAACACAAAAGAATCTTTGTAGTTAGGTAGGATCGGGGGGATAGGCTTCCAATAACACCCCTCGGTTACTTACACTTGAGACATAGTTGTTGTCCAAATAGGGAACCAAAATCCCCTAGTACTTTTTGGCACGGTCACGACCAGTTTATCAGAGGGCCTCTCCCTTAGGAGGGTTGAAGTCGGGAGACTGGTTCCGGAGGCCTAAGTGGAATACCGCACTCCATTCAGTAACCGAAGGGCTACCTTTCGCAGTTCTCGGGATATCCCCGTATAGGGGTATTGCAGTTAAAGGACCAAACGGCAGATTCACCTTTCTGGACGTGTCATGAACGGGGTATCTTAGTTTCCATTCTTCTAGGATTGACTACCCGGTGTCCCTCCCGGTAGGGGGATATCATAGCCACTTGGCTTTCCTATTCATATTGTCTGACTTGGATTTCATCACCTTGCAGAGGATATGTCTAGTTGAGTCAGAATACTTTTAGTTAGGTGCTTGCATGCTCCCTTACCTCCCTTTGGTCTAGTGAGTCCACCATTTTTTATTTTTAGGAAACCTGCTGCTTGTTGGTATTCTGACCATCTTTGTTGGTACTCCACTTATTGTAGCACAGCTGTTACAGTAGGTGTTTTGAGTTGGTTGTTGGCCTGAGTGCCTTGTTTTTGAGCTCTCCTTCTGCACAATCGGTTGCAGTAGGATTTTTGAGCTGTTTTTCTACTCACCTCAACCCACAGAGATTTGACACCATCTGTCACCATTGAGTCCCCGAGACATTCTCGGCGCCTCAGGGGCGAGCCTCCACAGCACGGTTCACTTGACACCACCCGTCATAGATTCAGATCATCATCCCTTGATACCACTCATCACAGATCTAGATCCTTGTCACTTGACTCCACTCGTCAGCGACATAGGACCCCGTCACCAGATATTGACGCCCCTTACTTTAGCTCTGATTCTAACGAAGAGTCTGAGAACCCTATTTACACTGCCCCTACTAGCCCCATGGCTGGCATGACTTCTACTCCTTTTGTTATAGGGACCATTGGTGGCACAACCACCACTACACCAGTTACTACACCTATTTTGGGTATGCCCTCCATGGGGCCCCCATCTACCGTTCCCCTCGCGGCACCTATTCCCGCAGCGGGAATATCTATCCCCACTCCATCAATGGCTCACACTACCCATGGTGGTGCAGGCCCCTCCTATACTACCTCCGTTCCCCCACTTGGGGGCAACATCCCAAATCCTGCCCCTCCACTTAGGGGCATTGGCCCCAACTTGGTCCAACCCACTACTGTGTCACATCCTTCTTCCAGTTTTCCATTCATGGCTAGCCTCAACCTACCTTACTTGGCCAGATTGACCAACGACCCTATCCGACACGACCCTACGTGGCCTCATATGCTACCAAGCTCCCCTCTGACATCCCTAAGTTCGAGGGCAAGGCCGGTGAGGACCCACAAAACCATATCATGTCTTTCCACCTATGGTGTTCCTCCAACTCCATAGTGGATGACTATGTTCGCCTCCGTCTCTTACAGCGCACCTTCACTGGCTCTGCAGCCAAGTGGTATATCGAGCAACCCCACGGGACCCATGCCACCTTTGCTTCCCTTGCCTCGACCTTCCTGTAGTTCTTCCAGTTACCTGTCCGCTATGACGTGGGCGTTGAGATACTCCTATCTTGCAGACAAAACACGGCTACCCACATCACGGACCACATCCATGAGTGGCGTCGACGCCGTAGCTTATGCAAGATCAAACTAGACGACCGTATCTTCCTAGATTGGTTCCTCAAGTCCCTTCTGCCTGTCATTGCTAAGGATGTAGCTTCTGAAAGACCCCAGTCTGAAGAAGAGGCCATCCTTAAGGCACAGCAGTTTGACCTCATTTATGCCCAGTCAGGTTATCTCTATACCATTATCCCTGATGACCCTCGCGGCGAGTCCTCCCAGCACGATGCGCCGGGGGCATCCCACGCTGCCGACGGCATCATTGGTCGTGTTTCTTCGCATCCCCAACCATTTTCCATAGCACGTCCTACCCCTGGCCCCAACCTTTCGCGGGCTATCTCACAGTCTGGAGCAACCAACTCGTATGCTCCCATGACACATCACCACCACCATGGACCCTCATGTCCTCCTCAGTGCTTCGGTCATGCGACTCCCACTTATGCCCCCCCAGTCGCACCTCAGCCCTACTACCACCAGCAGGCTGCCCCAGCTCCTGCGCCTTCACAAGCCCAACCCGCTTATTACCCACCACAGGCAGCCCTTGCGGCAAACCCACAACCCGCTCCGCAGCCATATCAGCAACCCCCTCAAGTTGCTGCACCTGCTCAGCCTCCACCTGCATATCATCCCCCGCAGCCTGCTCCCGCACCTACACAACCTCAGAATCCACCTGCTGCCCAAGGGAAAGTTTACGCCCAACAAAACCCGCAGCAAAACCAGAACAACCAACGCAACCAGGGCCAACAAAACCATGGCAAGGGCCGTAATCGTGGGAATAACCAAGTTGGTCAACCGGCTAATCCCCCCGACAATAATAATGCGGCCCCTGCTAACCAAAACCCTGATCGCCCGCCCAAGCAGGCTAAAAACCCCAATTTGTGAACAAACCACCCTTGTTCTATTTGCGGGGTCTATGGCCACTATACGCATGCTTTCCCACACTTGGAGCGAGCTCGGCAACTTTGGGTTGATGATGCCCATCGCCAAGGGCATGCAGCTCCTCAAGCGCCACCTAACCCCCCTTAGCCTCAGCAGCCTCCTTTGGTTCTGCAAAACCCCTTACCAACCCAAGGCGTAGTGAATACTCAGCTGTTGGCTCCCCCTCAAGCCAACGTGCAACCCCAACAACAGATCACGTACGCTGCTCCTGATCAACCCATGTTTGACTCGGGAACCCACCACTTGTTAATGATGTCATCCGCTGATGTCAATCTCCAGACTCGTCGAAACCAGTATGGCTCCACCACTGAAGCCCCTCCTACTGAGAAAACCCCTAACTCTCATCCCACCGATCAAGCGTTACGCATACCCCCACCTCCACTAGAGGGCACTCCCAAAGCACCTCGGTTCCCACTTCACCGTATCAACAATAACCCCAATGCGTGTGCTGCGTCAAACTACAACATCGTCAATGACTTAGCCCAATCTCCCGCAGCCATGTCTGCATTAGAAGTCTTGAAAAACTGCCCTTCTCAACGCAAGACTCTACTATCCACCATTGGGGCGATTGACCCACATGATTCGAATTTGATGGCATTTGATTTGGACCAATCCGAACCACGCCTGCCTTCCTCCTTAACATTCCAAGTTTCTGTTTCCGTTCGGAATCTTGTCATCCATCGATGCATCATCGATGAAGGTGCCTCCACATGCGTTATGTATACATTCATATGGAAGAAGTTGGGATCCCCTACTCTCCAGCAGTCCACCACTACATTACGCGCCTACGACAGTCGGTCGGCCCCAGCCCCAAGGCCTCCTACCCAATGTCCCCATCCAGTTAGGTGGAAAAACCGTCCTCATCGACATCGAGGTAATCAATGCCCAATTGGATTATAACCTTTTACTTGGCTGCAGCTACATGTATGCCATGCGGGCGGTTGCCTCTTCCATTTTTCGCACCATGATGTTCCCCCATGAGGGACGCGTGGTCAAGGTTGACCAGCTCACCTACTATGATCCCAGTGCTCCCGCGGCACCCGAAAACGTTCTCCCCATGGTTGAACAACCTGTTTCTCATGCCACCACCTCATTCGTTTCCTCTATGGGACCTGGAGTTTACTCAGACGCGCCGATAACCTCCACCTTCCAATCCATTCCTCCCCCGTCATCTATGCCCGAAGTGTCTAACTTATGTACCTTGTCCCACGATAACCAACCACCTAACAATCAACCACCCTTATTTCCTAAACCACCATTGGTACCTAGCCACATTGGTGTTACACCTATCCATACAATCCCCTTCCTAGTCCCTCCATCGGGAGTAGTAAGCGCCCCGGTCATGGCTACCCTTAGCCTCCCTGGGCTAACCTTGGGATTACCCGTCTGGTACCTTTCGCCTCCCGTTCCCCCGCCGACACCAAGCGTCGTCCTCCAACCGATGCAACCCATGGCTACTACCACTCAGCCACCCCCCGGTGTCTCTACCCCTTCGTCCTCCACGACTCCCCCTCCTACTCCCAAACCCACTGGGGACAGAGGGCCACAACCTTACACTGCTGTACCACCTCCCAAGACAGTCAAAAACCCTCCAGTGTTTTGCGCTCCTCCCAAATTCTCGTTGTGCGACGAGTTAGGCCATGCGACTCATCAGTGTCCACAATTACCAGCCTTACAGAAACACATGCAGATGCTCGACGACGACCCCAACATCCCAGTTGTCGAACTAAACCCCACCCCCAAGCCCAAAGACAAATCCCTGCGTACTAACCACCCCTGTGCCATATGCGGTGTTTACGGGCGTTACTCACATCATTGTCCCGATCTCCCGGATTACCGAGCGGCTCTCTATGAGATGAACAATCCGGATCTTGAGACGGCACCACCCACCATTGAGGAGATCTACCCCCTGGTCTCTTTCCCCTCAGGAGAGGTTAATACCATTTATATGATCTCTTCAACCACTACCCCCTCGTCAACCGATTTGACGACACAAACTTTCCGTACCGATGAGGAGATTCTCGAGGCCCTCACTGCCCCGGATTATCCCTGGGATGACATGCACCACCGTTCCTACTTCATTCCAAATGAATCCTCCTCTAGCACAGCCACCCAGTTCACGGTCGAATCCAAAGACTTCCTCCCCACCAAGGTTGACTGGTTCAAGGACCCTATTCCTGCTCCTGACGCCTTCGAGGAGGGTAACATGGCCAACATTTCACCCGTCATCCACATAGATATCTCTGAACCACCTAGCGTCAATGAATGCATTGCTTTAGGAGCCTCCTGCAGTGAACAAGAGATTGAGGAGTACCAAAAACTCTTCCGAGAATTCCGTGATGTCTTTGCCTGGTCCTATACCGAAATGCCCGGTCTTGACCCCGCCATTATAGAGCACCACATTGACACATGGCCTGATGTACTTCCCGTTCGTCAGAAACAGCGCCCCATTCATCCCTCAAAGCTCCCAGCTGTCAAAGCCGAGATTCAGAAACTTCGCAAGGCAGGATTCATTTATCCTATTTCCTATACCACATGGGTTTCAAACCCCGTTCCCGTTAACAAAAAACAAGCCACCATCCGACTATGCACTGACTTTCGCAATTTAAACCGTGCTTGTCCCAAGGACAACTTCCCCACACCATTTATTGACCAACTCATCGATGCGTGTGCGGGGCATGAAGTCCTCTCCTTTATGGATGGTTTTTCCGGATATAACCAGATTCAGATCCGTAAGGAAGACCAGTACAAAACTGCCTTTACTACCCCATGGGGCACCTTTGCCTATCGCGTCATGCCTTTCGGCCTAAAAACTGCTGGTGCCACCTTCCAGCGGGCCATGACCTATTGCTTTCACGACTTGGTCCATATCCTGTTAGTCGACCTTGATGACCTTACAGCTCATTCCCGAAAACGATCCGACCACCTTAATGACCTTCGGCAAGTTTTTCTGCGTTGTCGCAAATATCAAATCCGCTTGAACCCACACAAGTGTGTCTTTTGCGTTCCGGCAGGCCGATTGTTGGGTTTGATTGTTTCCCAGAAAGGAATTACTGTTGATCCCCTCAAATTCCAAGCCATCTTAGACCTTCCCTCTCCTCGCACGCTCTGGCAGCTCCAAAGTCTGCAGGGGCGATCCAATTTCCTTCGACGCTTCGTTCCTGATTACGCCACTACCGTTCACGGTTTCTTGCGCCTGCTCCGTACCCACATACCCTTCATCTGGGATGAGCAAGCAGAAGCTACATTTGAAGCCCTCAAGAAATCTCTCACACAAGCCCCTCTTATCTCCCCTCCGGATTTCTCTCGGGATTTCATCCTATACGTCTCGGCAACCGAGCATGCCGTGTCTGGAATCTTGGTCCAAGAAGACGCTTCTCACCAGGATCATGTCATTTACTACGTCAGCCAGACCTTGTCTGGACCACCCCTACATTACCCATATGAGGAGAGACTCGCCCTAGCAGTGGTCTTTTCCGTCCAAAAATTGTGACACTACATCTTAATGAGTCATACCACAGTCGTCGCCGACTCTAACCCCATGGTATATCTTCTAAACCGGCGGCTCCTGCAAGGTCGTGTTGCTAAATGGGTCATTATCCTCCAGGAATATGACCTTACTTTCCAAACACCGAAGAGCACTAAAGCCCTCGCGCTTTCCCAGCTCATTACTGATCTCCCTTCCCTTCTCCCGGCCAAACCAATCTCCGATGAGTTACCCGACAATCACCTGTTCACTATCTCGTCTGATGACCCATGGTACGGTGATATTTTGTTATACCTGCGCACACAGAAGTTCAGACCCAAATTCACTCGTAATGGACGACGTCGCATCCGTCACCAGGCCTCTCGATATCTCCTCTTAGGCGATGTCCTTTACCGGCGCGGGGTTGACACCATTCTTCGCCGTTGCCTTACACACGAGGAAGCTAAACACGTCCTTAATGATTGTCATAGCGGTGCCTGCGGAGGCCATTTCTCAGGGATGGCCACTGCCCAAAAGGTTGTTCATGCCAGATACTTCTGGCCCACACTTTTCATCGACTGCATCACTGCGGTCAAGCATTGCCATAATTGCCAACTTTTTTCCCCCAAGGCTAGGACACCACCTGCTCCATTACACCCAGTCATTACCATTGGTCCCTTTTGTAAGTGGGCCATTGACTTCATGGAGTGTAGACCCCCGTCTGCCAACGGTCACAAGTATATCATTGTCGCCGTTGATTACTTCACCAAATGGGCGGAAGCCATGCCTACCTTCAATTGTACCGCTGACACTGCTTCCCATTTCTTTTTCAACCATGTTATCACTCGATTCGGGGTCCATAAACAGTTGGTCTCAAACCATGGTTCACACTTCAAAGATTTCGTCTGGCGTGAGTTATCCACCCTCCTCAAATTTGAACAC
The DNA here is from genome assembly GCA_027924585.1 of Larix kaempferi. NCBI lineage: Eukaryota > Viridiplantae > Streptophyta > Pinopsida > Pinales > Pinaceae > Larix > Larix kaempferi. The sequence goes on from BSBM01001510.1 coordinate 621,017, forward strand.
CAATTTTCCTCTGCTTACTACCCCCAAGGGAACGGCCAAGTAGAGGCCATTAACAAAATCCTCAAAACCATCCTTCAACGAACTGTTGACAAGCATAAGTCCAATTGGCACCACATGTTGTTCCCTGCCTTATGGGCTTACCGTACATCCACTAAGACCGCCACTGGTTTTACTCCATTTCATTTAGTTCACAGTGTAGAGTCTATCCTTCCCATCGAGTGTCAGATTCCTGCCTTACATATCGCCATTGAGCTTCTCCCCGACACTTCCCCCCTCGAGCAGCGTTTGCTGACACTCGAACAAGCTGATGAAGACCGTCGTGCCACTCTCCAGAACATCGAAGCTGCCAAGAACCGCTCCAAAGCCGGTTATGACAAACATGTTCACCCTCGAACTTTCCATGAAGGGGACCTCGTCCTCGCCTATGACCAAGCCCATGACAAAACTGGAAAAGGGAAGTTTGAATCCATGTGGCAAAGCCCTTACATCGTGCAGACCTGCCTCGACAAGGGGGCATACATCTTAGCCGAATCCAAAGGCCATCCTTTGCGCAATCCCCGTAATGGGTTGTCTCTTAAGCGTTTTTACCCATAAATGAAACCGCGACCTCATTGGTCCGCATTGTATAGTTTGCTCTCTTTTTGTTTTTCACATTTTTTACCATCATCTTACATTCATCATTTCTACATGATCACAGATGGACCATCTTCCACCTTGTTACACTGGCTTCGCTGATGGCGCAAGCCGCTGGTCTCCCAACCTGGCTTCTGCAGCATGAGTCTTGTACTCCCCTTCCAATGAGATGATTCACCTTGACGGAATATGTATAGGCGCTGCTTCCAATAACCAGGCAGAGTATGATGCTGTGACCGGTCTCTTGACTACTGCCCTCCAGATGGGCATATGTCACCTTCGTGTGTTCCTTGACTCCCAGCTACTTGTCTCCCAGCTCAACAACTGCTACCAGGTGCGTGATCCCTGCCTTTTTAGAAAATTCCTGCGCGCAAAACAACTCAGTCGACAGTTTGAATCCATAACATTCACACATGTCCCAAGAGCCCAAAATAGTGTCGCAGATCAAATGGCAAACAACATCCTAGATTGGCATATCAATCACACCATGTAACACCCACATCATGCATCATCATCCCATAACATCTCATAAAAATATATAAAAACCCAAAAAGATTGCATTGCATCAACATTTGCATCCATGTACATAAACCACATTCATATCCATAGGGGCATCCACGTGCCTAATCATACATACATCATGTTGCATCACATAAAATACACAAGGGGCATCCACGTGCCCAACATCCTAGCCTACTTGCATCCACGTGCAATGTAAACATATCATAAATCATAAAGCGCATCCACGTGCGTACAACTAAAACAACATCATACAAAAAGGTGCATCCACGTGCATATATATATATATCAAAAAATAATACATGTTCAGTGCTATACATGTCCTGAGTACCCGTGTACTCAGCTATACAAAAAATGGCTATACATCCCTAAAGCCTCATCAAAATACATGTCGTAGCTACAAAACTCAGGGGGAGTCCCCTGCACTCCCTAATGAGAGTCGTACCCTGCATCACTGCCTACATCGGCTGCCTCTGAGTCCTCCCCTCGCTCCTCCTCCGGCAAGTCCTCATCTCCTACGGGCTCCTGTGCCCATGCCCGGTCCACCAAGATCGCCACCCCGGATCGCTATGGATCTGAACTCTCGGGGTGCCCTCATGCAATCCTGAACCACGTCGGGATCGACATCACACCATCCCTCGTCGGTCACCCCTATCAGCAAACGTTCTAGTAGTGCCCGTACCGACTCCAGTGTCCCCTCCGCATCGCGGCGACGGACCTCCCCTCGCCCAGGCAGAGCTGGAACGGCCACAATCCCCTCCGTGCCACATGTCCTGGCGGCGGCCTCAGACCCACATCTGCAGATCACCCATATGTCAGTCACAGTATATCAATCTACTATCATATATATATAACTTGACATCCATAATATGTAAGCAAAAACATATGTACCATCGGGTCCCCATGCCTGTCCTGGTGCTCGTGGCACCTCTGGATCTCCTGTGTAGTCCATGTCCCTATACGGGAAGTCGTCCAGTGTCAATGGTATCTGGAGCCACTGCAGGTACAACTCCTGCGTAAAATAACTACCCACGTCGCCGCCACCACAGCGACGCATCATCTCGCCCCACCGCACCATCCGCGGCTCCCTCAAACCTCCTACCCTGATCGGCACCCGTGGTCGCAGTGTGGGTACCCTCTCCATAAAGAAGGCACACAAGAAAGAACCATAACAAAATCCCTTGCCAGCTTCCTTCGTTGCTGTCAGCTGCCGCTGAACGCAGGTCAGGAACATCTGGCCCCACGTGTAATACACCCCATCCAGCACGTGCTCTACCATCTGCATCTGGCCCCCCCAACACCTTCTCAGGTGACTGGGACCCCAATACCCGAACCACGCATGCCGCCATGGCCTGCACTGATGGCTCTTGTAGGTCCCTCACCAAGAGTGCATTCCTATGCATCAGTGCCTCTGGACCACAGTATCTCTCCAGCATGTCCTCCATGTCTACGTCCGCGGCGACCCGCGGCTGTGTGTCTGCCACTCTGCTCAGACAGGGCAACCCCGTCAGAAAGTATACATCGGTCAGGGTGAGGTCCACCCTCTCACCCTGTACTCGGAAAGCCTGTATGTCCGGCTCCCAGAAACTAATCAGCCAGTTCAGCAGCAATACTGCTGACCGTATCATGGGTATCTGTGCGAACTTCAGTAGTCCACACAGTCCCAGTACAGATCGCACATGGCGATCCCCTCGGATCACGGCCACGATCTCATCAGGGATCTCCCGCTCTCTCCATAGAACCTGCGGCATCCTGTCAATCACACAAAGTAGACTCATCAGACTCATGTCCAAAAAATAAGTCCTTCCCCTCCCCCCGGAAGACCCTCATAGCTTGGCCCAAAACCACGGCTTTCGGGCTTCCTGCCGCGGTTTTCGACCGCGGCTGTTAGGCCTATAGTCACGGTCCTTAACCGCGTCTGTTTGACCTAACCTTGCAGTTTGGCACCGCGTGTTCCTCCCTGGAACACGCGGTACCAGACCGCGTATCCAGCCGAGAAACACACGGTACCCAACCACGTGGTTCACACCGAAATTCGTGGTCTCCAACCGCGGTTTCGTCCCCCTAACCCGCGGTCCACCCCCCTGTGGACCGTACAAATAACCCTAGGACTCACTACCCAACCCCCGACCCTAAAAAACATGCAGGTATGAGTTTGACGGAATACCTGTATCTCCCGGATCTGAAATCAGCCGATCGGATCATCCGGAAATGCCACCTCAGCTCTGGTCCACTCTGATCACAAGTCAAAGTCACATAGTACAAATGACACATGTCATGTTGGACCCACTCACTATTTATAGTCAGTTGACTTTTTCTTGTTTCGGCCATTCTGACCCCATACGGAGTCCGTTTTTCGAACCGTTTCCACCACTGGAATCAGCACGCCGCGACCGTCATGATGGTCACCTCGTTGCATTATTTTTTCCCCGTCATTTTTTGTCCATTTTTTAGACACCACTAGTCGCCTCGGTTTGCATACCACATCGGCCGTTCTCCATTTTTCACATATTTTATATCATCGGATTCATTTTTCCGAGCCGGTGATGATGCTTGAGATCATTTCTCGCTCTCACCCCCATATTTTTTGGGTATTTTTTCCAAAATGCCCCCATCACCTCGGTTTGCGTGCCACATCGACCGTTACCCATTTTTGACACCCTTTATATCGTCGGATTCACTTTTTCGAGCTCGTGATGATGCTTGAGATCATTTCTCACTCTCTCCTGGTACAATTTCAACATTGTGTCCCGACACCTTGCTGCCTCGGTTTGCGCGCCACATCGGCCGCCATCGGATTGTTCCACACTTTTACATGAGCCATTCACTCCTGTCATACTGCAAATGTTTCGTTATTTTTCCACCATTTCATTCACCCCGCAAGGAGGCCCACCAGTGTTCCCCCCTACCCTCGTTCTTGGTCATCATTACTGATCATTGATTGAACACTTTCTCCTTGCCTGGCCATTCCTTTTGTTCGGTATAATTTTATCCCTTTTTCGGGCCAGACAAGTCCTTTACGAAAAAGGCACTTAAGGAGTTTCCATTAAGTTCTTTTCTGACTCCTAAAACAATGAAAAGATCGCCGAGTAATCTTGCTTCCTTTCATGCTCGTTAAAGTACCTGAAAGGGCGTCTATCTGGTATAAGTTTAACCTTTTTCTGGACCTGATAGACTAATTACGAAAAAGGAATACTCTAGTCACACTGGCTAGAAGAGTTCTTCATTGCATCCTTTTATGCTTCTTTGGGCCTTGGAGACTAAACATACGAAAAAGCAACCCCCTGGAGTCTTCTTATTTTCTTTCAGACTCTCTAAAATTGAAAGCAACCACGAGCATAAACTGTCCTGCGCTCATATAAATCCACACGACAGTACCATTCCATTACTTCAGAGTCTTCTTATCGCTTTCAGACTCCTTAAAATTGAAAGCCATCACGAGCATGAACTGTCCTGGGCTCGTATAAATCCACACGACAGTATCAATTTACACACACTTCTTCTAGTTCCTTAACCCATGAAGAAGTACCCTCCCGTACCTCCTGGCACTATAATCGATCATCTCGGCAGCACCCCCAATCAGGTCGCCTTTTTTCAGAGTATTTTGCAGTCTCCTGCCATTTTACCCCCAGCTTGAGTCTCCCTCAACCTAGTTACCCTCCCAGATCCATTACAGCTATGATCCCTTTCCCCTCAGTCAGTTTCATATGCTGCCAGATCACCACCATTATCATACTCTAAACAAAGGAAGTTTGAGTCCACCCACTCTACTTGCCCAGTTGTCCCCCCACAGTTTGTCAGTCCTGCCAGCAGTACTATCACATTTCGGTTCTCCACCTCGCGCTCCTGTCAAGGAAACATCATTGCCTTGATAGTTGCAGGTCTCCCTCTGTCGACGACAGCCCCTCTATTCCAGAGGATAGACCCAGAGGTCCCTACGCCTTGGACCCATCACCATCTGTGGTGAGTGCCTACGGACCATTTTGGGAGAAGTCAGCATTGCCTCTCCGAGTGGTTGTTTCTCACATGCTCGACTTCAGCACCTTGATCGCATCGCTGAGAATCACGCAGGATTTACATTCCTACCATTATTTGTAGAAGACCCCGGATCTCCCCTGACTCTAGCACATTGGTGAGTCCCTTCGGAACACCCAGTTATATGTTCCCATGGATGTCCGGGTTGCGTTGGCGATTGTATTCGGAAGCCATCCAGTTCTATGCTTCCTTGAGTACCCAGTTTAGTTCCAATTCAGTGTACCATTGTGAGTGTACCCCTTGTCACTCTGATCTAGCAGCTCATCAGTTCCTTTGGTACCACACTCAGTAGCACTGTTGTCATTCCAGTGTATCAGTTCTTCAGCTCAGACATGGTCATCCCAGCAGTATGTCCCAGATTTGTGTCCCCTCTAGACCCTTATCATGTACACAGTGGTTCTCTATGTATCTTACAGGTCCCTCTTTTCGGGCCTCACAGTTCTTTTTATGTATCTTGATACGAGCATGGGTATGCCTGCCTCGTCCATATATTGAGATTCTTCCTCATTCAGTTTTTGAGGTCATGTATATGTCAGGTCCCCATTTTTAGGACCCCGTTGTTATTATTATGTTATATCCTGATACGAGCATGGGAATGCCCGCCTCGTCCATATGATCATATGATTCCTCATCCATTATTGAGGTTATGTACTTTTAGTTCTTGCAGTTTGTTCGGGATCGTTGTTCTGGGCTTCAGTTTGTTTCTTCTCTTCTCTCCACACCCCAGGAAAACCTTCCATGACTTATGATGTCCATCGGCCATACGATGAGCTCCTGCCCTCGCACATCAGGGGGCAATCTGTTAACACTCAAAAAGTGTTCACTACCTCATCTACCACATTATATGGCTCATTTGTCCATTTTCCTACCATATTTCCCTTGAAAACCCAAAAAATCCCACTAAAAAGCCTCCAAAAGGCCTAAAATGCCTCCAAAAGGCCACAAAACCATCAAAATAGCCTCAAAAAGGCTAAAAAACCCCTTTTTCCTCAAAAAAATCCAAAATTCCTCTAAAATAGCAAAAACCCCCTAAAAAGGGAATATAAAATATAAAATAATGAGGAAAAGGAGGAAAAAACCCTATACAGTTGCCCTAAACCATATGGTTCCCAAAACCATGGGTCAGCACTCCACCACCAAAAAACTATAAATAGGTGATGGAGATCCCTTATTTCACATCCACAATCAAGTATACCCTTACTCTGCCAAAATCTCTCTCGAAACCCTAGCTCACCATTGAGCCACTTTCACCTTAAGAACCCCTTTTGGCCCATTTCCACCATTGGAGAAAGAGAAGGAGCACATTGGAGCTTGGAGCAACCCTCTTGGACATTGCAAGAGCTTCACCAACCTTCACATTGGAGGTAATATTAATACAAAAACCATTATTTACATCTTGTTGTTTATGTTTCATGCACATGTTTTAGAGTAGTTTATATTTCTGTTTTAGCATAATAATTTACATTTACTGAACTACTACTAAGGAGTCCCTTCTCCTTAGTAGGTGCTCATTTGCACAAGCTAGGGGTAAAACCCTAGCTACACCAATGATCCACCAGGAGGAAGAAGGTTCTGCAACTTAGGACTTCTGCTTGCAGCAAGAAAATTTATATATCCAACCTTACAGGCTTAGTAATCAATGGGATCAGCACCAACACCTCTGGTCTGTCCTTCTCATAACATTTGCAGACTTATACTTGCACTCTCCACATCCTCCCCTATTCGAATCTCTCAGCCATCACCTGATGAGCATGAGGAATGTTTATGCAGAAAACATTGTAAGAATTGCCTGCTCAATTCGAATTGCCCTTTATAGGCTGCCTAGGTATTTTGAAATTAACTGGTCATTAGTGAGTTTCCTGCTCACCTCTCTCCACCTGGAGAGGGAAATGCCACAAAATTAGGGGGAGTTGTCCCATACCAACAGCTAATGGTAGAGTGCAAATGCTGCCATCTGTCCCAATCCTTCCAGCAGCTTCCATTCCTCCTAGTGGGCCAGTGGATACTCTTGTAACAGCTTTCTTGAATGTTTGTGTCCCATTTTCATTTATTAAATAATAATAATGAGTCATTACATTCATTTTTTACCTACTTGGTCATAATTACAAACTTGTAATTATAATTTAACACAAAGTATTTTTTTTGCAAAAAGGATAATAGTAGAAAATAATTATTCTCAAAAATTGGGTAGGTGACATACACCCCTCCTTAAGCCTCAACATCATCCTCGATGTTGCTTTATTCACTCCTTGAGTGTTCCTGGAACAGAGTTGGGTATGCAGCCCGCATACTACTCTCCAACTCCCAGGTAGCCTCTATTGAGCTATAGTGCTTCCATTTCACTTTTACTTGACCAACCGTGCGGTTCCGGAGTAGAGTTTCTTTCCTTGAGAGAATGCAGTCCAGTTCCACCGGAAAATCGCCACCTTGTTCCACCTGAACATTATTCCAATTTACAACATGAGTAGGATCATGCACATATTTCTTTAAAAACGAAATGTGAAAAACATTATGGACTTTGAGGTTTGAAGGTAGGGCTAATTGATATGCCACAGGTCCAACCCTGGACAAGATTTCGAAAGGACCACAATACCTAGGTGCCAGTTTGGCACAACTTCCCAATTTTAAGGAACTCTTTTTCGGCCTTACCTTAAGAAAAACATGTTCACCAACCTGGAACTCTCTATGAGTTCTTTTAAGGTCTGCTTGACTTTTCTGTCTATCCTGGGCAGTTTTAAGATTCCCTTGTACTTGCTTCACGATTGATTCTAATTCCTGCAACAATTCGGGCCCTAAGGTGACCCTACTAACCGGATCACTCCATGACACTGGTGTGTTACACTTTCTTCCGTGAAGGATCTCAAATGGGCTAAGTTTGGATGAAGCATGGTAGTGATTATTATACTCAAACTCTGCTAAATGCAAGTAGTCTTCCCACTTACTAGGCTAATCCTTAACATACATTCCGAGCATATCTTTCAATATTTGGTTCACCCTTTCGGTCTGTCCGTCTGTTTGCGGATGGAACGCAGTGCTGAAATTTAAGGTGGTGTTTAACCCCTTGAACAAAGACCTCCAAAAATTACCTGTGAACTTCGAATCTCGGTCTAAAACTATTACCTTGGGTTATACCATGTAGTCGAAAAACCTGTTTCATAAAAATTTCTGCGATATCAGGGGCTTTATGGGTAGTTTTGACAGGGATAAAATGGGCTGCCTTGCTAAGTTTGTCTACTACCACCATGATGGAGTCATGTTGTTTTTTATTCTTTGGTAACCCAGTGATGAAATCTATACTTATGACTTCCCATTTCCAGCTTGGTATAGGCAAGGGCTGCAGCAATCCAGCAGGATGTTGATGTTCCACCTTCACTTTTTGACAGTCAAAACACTTAGCTATATACTCCGCTACTTCACCTTCATCATGGGCCAGTAGTACTCCTTCCTTAGCATTGTGATGGTTTTCTAGTAACCTGGGTGGCAAGAATAGTGGCTTTGTGCATCTCATCCAAAATCAGAATTTTTACTGCTGGTACGTTTGGTATGTACAATCTGTTTTTGTACAGCAATAAGCGATTTTCCTTCAAACTGAAATCTGTTACAGAATTTTCAGAGTTGTTTTCTGTTGTCCTTTCCTGTAATTTTCTATATTCCTCATCCTCCTTGATTCCTTCAAAAATTTGTTCCTCCAAATCTGTTGCGTATGTGCTGATGGTTGAAACAAAGTGTACCCTTGCATTACGACTTAATGCGTCAGCCACTTTACTCACTCAGAAAAGTTAGCCATCTGGCTTTCCTGGCATTCAAATTTGTTTGATCTAACAAATATTTCAGCCCCATATTATCCGTCATCAAGGTAAATTTTCTGCCAATAAGGTGGTGTCGCCATATTTTTAGAGCATGAATTACTGCTAACAATTCAAGGTCGTAGGTGGAATAGTTCTTCTCATGAATCTTCAGTTTCCTTGATTCATGTGTTACAGCATGTCCCTCCTATGTTAGGACTCCTCCCAGTCCATCATTGCACGCGTCTGTGCATACAGCAAAATCTTTATTAGGATCTGCAATCCTCAAAATAGGCGCTGAAGTCAATAATTCTTTTAACTTTGCAAAACTGTCCGCACACGTTTGGTCCCAGACAAATTTCTTTCCCTTTTTCTGCAGCGACGTTATGGGGTTTGCGATCCTGGAAAACCTTTCAATGAATTTTCTAACCAGTGATACCCATAAACGATCGCACATCTATCACATCTTTAGGAACCGGCCATTCATTAATGGCCTTTATCTTGGCAGGGTCAACCACAATCCCTTCCTCAGAGATTATGTGTCCCAAGTACTGAATCTTGTCTTTGTAAAAATCACATTTGTTGAATTTTGCATACAATTGGTGCTCCCTCAAAACTTGCAAAATGATACGTAGATGTTCATCATGTTCTTCCTTGTTCTTAGAATATACCAAAATGTCATCGATAAACACCACTGAAAACTTATCTAAGTACTTGTGCAGAATTTTGTTCATTAAGCACATAAATACAACAGGTGCATTAGTTAGTCCAAACGACATGACAACGAACTCATAGTGTCCATAACGAGTTCTAACAGCTATTTGGAAAATGTCTTCATCCTTCACACAGACCTAATGATATCCTGATCGTAAATCGATCTTCAAGAACAGTGTTGCTCCGCGTAGCTGGTCAAAGAGATCGTCAATGCGGGGTAGCGGGTACCTATTCTTGATCATCATTTTATTCAATTGATGATAATCTATGCAAAGTCTTAGGGTACCATCCTTCTTCTTGACAAAAATGACCGGTGCTCCCCAAGGGGACACGTTAGGCCTTATATATTTTTTATCAATCAGCTCCTTCAGCTGAGATTTTAACTCATTCAGCTCCAGTATATTCATCTGATATGGATCTTTAGAACTTGGTACAGCACCAGGTATTAATTCAATAGTAAAATCCAAGTCCTTTTGGGAGGTAAATCTGGGATCTCTTCAGGAAAAATGTCTTGAAAATCCTGCAAGACAGGCATGTCTTCTATTTTCAGTTTGTCCTGCTTAGTACTTATCTCATCATGCTCCGCATTCACAGCAAACATTTGACACCCTTTTCTAATTTCCCTTTTTACTTGCATGGCTGAAATCTGCCGAACGGATGTTTTTCTGGGGATGCCTTTTACCTCTGATGTTTTTCCTTCATCATCTAGGCAATTGAAGCTTTTTTCATAACAATTCAGAATGACCCAATGGGTTTCTATCCAGTCCATGCCGATTAGGATTTCATATGACCGTAATGGCAGAATATTTAGCTTAACCTGTGTTGTTAGTTGATTCATAGATAAAGCACAATTTTCCACAAAGTCAGAAACCTTCCTTTTTGTTCCTATCGCTAATCTAACTAACCAAAATTTATTGAATTTCTCGGTTTTCAAATCAAGTCTTTCAACCACAACTGGTGATATATAACTTAGACTAGCACCGGGGTCAATTAAAATAGAAACGGGGTGGTTTTGCAGCATACCTTCAACCTCCACCATTGAGACTTGGTGTTCTGCTTGCCGGTTGTCTAATGCTGCACTAATTTTGGGTACTTCTCTTGTCACATCTCCTACAGTAGCTTCAGACTGTATGGAGTGAATATGATTGGCCACATGTTTCCTGAGGGGACAATCTGAGGCATAATGGGGCCCTTGGCACTCAAATCATTTTATAGGTGGCTTCTGTTCATTGGTCCTGGAAACATTGGGGACATTTCTGGGTGCTGTAAATTTCTGCTGCTGATTATTTCTGTTCTGCTGAAATCTTTGATTCTGAAAATTTTTCTTCTAAAAAACTGGAATTGCCGCCATATCTAAAATTCTTCTTTTCCTATTCAAAGTTACTGGGTTTTGAGTTTTTCCAGCTAGGTACCCCTTCTCTTCTCTTATTCTGGTCAAATCAAAAAGTGGCTTTCCTCATGGCTTCCTTTAGGGTCTTAGGGTTATCGTACTCTATCATGTCCTTGATGTGGAAAGGTAGACAAATTAGGTACCTCTAGACCTTCATTTTTTCTTCCACCATGTACGGCACATATCTTAGTAGCCTTAAAAACTTGCTATTCAGTTCTTTCATATTCATCATTCCCAGTTTCAGATCATAAAATTCTTTGGATTTTTCTTCATAATGCTGCTCAGATAAGAATTTCTTCTTGAAGTGTCTTTTAAAAGTACTCCAACTCACATCTCGGTTTTTTACACCTTTTACCCTTTTAAGGTCTTGCCACCAAATATCTGCCTTCCCAGTCAGATTATAAATTGCCATCTTCGCCTTCAAGGACTCCAAGTAGTCGTAGATCTGAAAATACTTTTTCATGTCGGACAGCCATGCTTCTGCTGTTTCTCCTTTTTCTGTCTCACCATTGAAAATTGGGGGTTTGATTTTCTTGAATTCACTAGATATCTGTTCGTACTGTCGATTCCTTTTTCTTTTTGGCTTACAGTCTCCTTCACTAGTGTCACTAGAGTAGTTATGCTTCTTTTTACGTGGTTGTTTGGCAGCCCTTGATGATGTTGAGTTGTTGTTTTCTTCAGTTGTTTTTGTTTGTTTGTTCTTGCCTTCCTGGGATAGCTCTTTAGTTTCAGAAGTATGTTCCAAGTTATGTTCATATTTTGGATATTGGTCAAACAGTGCTTGCTTCAATTATTCCTGTGTCTACAGGATTCTTTCATTGTCCTATTTTACTGACTGGATCTCTGCTTTTAATTCATGAAAAGCATGCAATAATTCTGATGAATCATTACCCCAATTGCCCTAGAATTGTTGTTCCATACTACGGCTGTTTGGCGGAAATCTGTCCCTTATGTGTTTTGCTGATCCTTCCATATCTGTAAATCAAAGAAAAATTTTATGTATAGGACAAATAATTTAAACTTGAGTTAGTGAAAAATTTTGCAGTCATAAATTTTTTGTTTGCGTGTTCTTGGACCGTCTTTAGGCCTAGAGTTCGAACATGAGCTCTGATACCACATGTAACATCCCGATATTTTCATAAAATTTAAAAAAAATTAAATCACCATAAAAAGAGCTAATATTTTAAAATGCGGAAATAATAATAATCAATATTCAACAATTAATAAAAGTGTCGCTTGGTAAGAACAATTTAATGCTTGTGTCTTTTGTCTTTTAATGACGTCATGAAAATTAATTAATGATTATGTACTTTATTCGTATGCTGGAATGATTGAAAATTTATGATGCATTGGAAAACAAAATTCTTTTGACAAGTGTTGACAGTTTAACTTTTCTGGATGATGATGAAAAGGGTCCCATGAGGTGCCCCGAGGCTTACTTAGCTATTCCGCTAAAGCACTGCTCTAGTCCTTCATGCGCAAATTGGCAGGTAAGAGATAGCGATAAAATTCAGAGTGTTTAATAACCGCGATATAAATCGAAATTGCTTATGAATTTCGATGCTACAGGTATGGTCTCCTTCCAATTCTGTAAGATGAACCTGACTATCTCAAGACTGCAGATAACATCTTTTTCAGGGTGTGTTTGTTACGAATGTTTCTATTAAGTGTTGATGACTTTACGTATGATCATTCCATAAATGTCTTGTGGCTGTTAAGTAATTCTCTTTAAAAATATTGACGGTGACAGGTTCAAGACAAGGCTCATAGTCTTAAGTCATGCTATGGAAAGAGTGATAAGTTGGTTTTAAATCTCCATTGTCTGGGTAGTTAAAAAGGTGGTGCATTAAACATTGATACCCTACCATGCAATGTATGCGATGGGTCCTAGGGTGGCACCATACCCTAAGGGTGTGTTTCAATAACTTGTAATGTGAACAAAGATTTAGGATATTTATGATGATCCAAGGATGAACTTTATAGTTGACTTAAAGTGATGGGCGGAGTCAAACCATGCCCTATGGTTGCTCGTGACCTTAGTGGATATTCATAAGCTATGAATATGTTTTGCAATTGATTATATGGAATCGTATCAGACCTTTGGTTATATGCTATCGGTGATTGTTATACATTGATAATATTTATATGTTGAAGCTTTTAATCACTGATTCGTATGGGTTGGCAAGTGGAATGATGGCCCTACAAAAGCCTGCATACGAATCGAGGGTGTATTAAACGGTTTGGTTTGCATTTAATGTGCCTGGCCACCGTGTTAAGGATATTGCTACGTGTAAGTTGTGATAGTTGACTCATCATGTGAAATGGTTTGGAATGTTGATTTGTAATGACCTCCTGCCCTGCTATCAACCGATATGGCAACTCCGTGGTTTGGGAGGTAGATGAGCAATTTAATGCTACTCCTGCCACCTTCCAACATGGCTTGATGAGGATGGATCTCCGTCGTTGACCGTTGTGTATTGGGATGAGCTAAACCCTAGCGTAACTTATGGATTTTGTAACATTTCTTGTCATTGTTCGATGGTAGGGTTTGGGAGGTGAGGCCAACCGGATGAGAGGCACTTAGGGTTTGTTGTTTTTCTAGCCTTCCCCGGGATTGATCCTGAGACTGGTATCAGTCCTCAAACTGTATATGAGAGCCGTCAATGGAGGCCGAGTTAGGAGTTAAATGGTGTGGCCATCCACAGGTTGGATGAGCGCGTCGGTTGGGTGTTGTAGTAGCTTGCAATTCTGGGTTTCTCCGTCGGGTTGTAAGTCTTCGGGAGTTATCACACAGGGTGGTCTTCGAGTTGGGTGCATCTCCTTCGCAGTAGATGTATGCTGGACTTCGAAATATCTATCACAACTCAGGTAATGTAATGTTGCAAAGGTTTTCATACTATTCTTTGATGCATGTGTTTCTACCTCATGTTTCGATGCTTAATTTAATGTATGGTTGTTGGCAGGTAACCCTCGGCGAATGACAGGGTGTCGGAACAGTTGAAGGGAAAAAGAGCTAAGCAAACCCACCGGTAAGCTTCGGTGGTATCCCTCCTTAGTGGTTCTCCTGGAATCAGACTTGATGAGCAAGTGCTGGTAGCATGCCTTCGCGGCAGTGGCTTTGTCTCGTCTGTAGCATTTGGGCAACGTTCAGTTTTAAGTTTTGTCGGTAGAGTAGGTGATGTAAATGTTTAAAATATGTGGCCGACCATTCCTAGGCTCAGCGAGTTTAGCAGGGTTGAACCCTCGCGTTTGCAAATAGTATTAGATCTTTACATTTTATGTCTTATCATTTTGTTACTTCTGGGTTGATAAGAAAAAGACACATCGACTGTAATTTTGCTTCGGCATTTCTGTGTGTATAAATGGCATCGGGTTTTGAGAGGAACCTTCGACAAAAGAAAGTGGCGACCGTAGGGTGCAACCACTGTTAATTTAAATGAAACGATTACTATTTAGGGTTTAATGTTTCGTTTGGTGAATTGAACTTCTCATTTTTGTATCTAAATCTAAGAATCTTGTTTAAGATATTTTAGGTTTCATGTCGGTGTATGGTGTTTTCGATCTACCCATACTTGAACTCTGATTCAAGGAACGAAAGGCATGTTTGTTTAATTAAAAAGTGGCTATAAGCCAAGAATAGGAAGGTTTTAAACATGATATTGACTAAAAATTTCTTGCTTTGCACTCTAGGATAGTTCTAGAGTGGAGGGAGAGAGAGCATGACCAGGTAGATGAGGCCGTGTGCAACAATTTCAAGCACAACAAGCATTGCAAGCATGTGGCTTATATAAATACTGGAGTCTTGGGGGCTTAAGGGCCCAAAAACTACTACTCTATCATTTGATCAACTACTGGGATGTGGATGCTCAACACTTCAGCCTCAACGGGAAAACACTGACACTGGAAGTGGAGGATATCTACTTCATTACCGGTTTGTCCCATAGAGGGGAAGTGGTTAGTCTTCAGTCACGGACCGTGGGTGGTGGGATCACTGTGCAAGACTACATAGTATGGTATTGTCCCGCCAACACACGACCAGTGGGAAGTCAAGTCCCAGTCAACCTCATAACGGATCTGAGTACAAAGATCATTGTGGCAACTCTGGTGCGGATCACAGGATCCAAAGCACTACATCAGGCATTCAGACCGATGATGTTCTACGCATCACAATGCTTGCAGCCTACTATATTTGACTGGTGTACTACTCTACTGGTGTCTATAAAGACACAACTGACGGAATGCAAAGAGGGGAAGGCCAAAAAATTTGGGTCTGGCAGCATCCTCTGCAGTTTCTTCTTTGAGAGAGTTTCGGGACTTAGCCCGAGGGTGGATGTCTCTCCTCACAATCTCCGAGATCCATCCCTGACCTGGTGGGATGAGATACTGACACGACAGGGTGGTGGCCATCTGGCATCACCATATACTGAGGAGTTCTTTCGTTGGTGGAACCGGTAGGTGATCGCTATAGAGGACTATCCCTATGCAGGGATAGACTTCAGATAGGATTGTGACATGCCGCTCCCACCAGGCGCAGCTTTCGGAGACATCGGTGAGTACTCTTTTGGTTTTGTGTTTTTTTAAATTTTTATGGATTTTTTTTATTATAGTTGAAATGCAAAAAATATTTTTGGTGGTAATGTCATGTGCTAATGGGTGACTGTTTGCTCGCAGACAAAGGCCTAGTGAGACCCGAGGGCTTCTCGAGACATGGTCGTTGGGGTAGAGATGAGGTGGCGGAAGATGCCGCAGCAAGGCGCACACTCCAGACGTTGCGGCGCAACGTATCACGGATGTTTGCTCGAGTTCCACTAATAGAGGTGGCCCGACTACCTGAGGCCATGCAGTGCCAGGTAGTGGGTGTTCCTGGGGAGTGGGTGTGGTTGCTACAGCAGATGTCCAACGCAGCACAGTACTACTATGAGACACATCCCGTCGAGGTGGAAGCTAGACCTCCTCGGAGGGAATAGATATCCCAGGGTCTCATCATTTTTTGTATCGATATGTATATTTTTGAGGGCTACGGGCTCCAGTCTTGTATGGCACTACCATTTTTGGACACATTTATATATATATACAACTTTGGTTCTCGGTTCTACTATATGTGTGTATGGTACAAATGTATGAATGTCTTTGTATTTATGTGCTTCATGATGAATGTGACAAATGCCAATCTAATACATAGTTAGCGTATGCATCATATATATAATTATGACTTCTCGAAATGTGAATATATGTAATGGAAACAAAATGTCTCTCCAAGAGTCGTACCTTAAGGAATATCCGTAGTAATGTAGGGTCTCGTACACGGTACTGCCCATTCAGCTGAGACATAACTAGTTGTGAATCCAGGAGGACTTCTAAAGACTGTATACCATGTGAAATGGCATCCCGAAGTAGCTCAACAACGGCACTATACTCAGCCACATTGTTAGATGTAGGACCGAGACAAGCACCTCCTGAGGACACAACTAGATGGTCAGGTGAAAAGATAACCCAGGCAGTAGAAGCAAGCTGCTGCGTATGTCGGCTAGAACCATCCGCGAAACCTAAGAACGTAGGACATCCCACTGACATCTGTCAATCAAACAGAGGCTAATCAGCAGACCCGACAACCAAAAAGGAAACCTAGACTATGTACAGAAAAACTATACAATAGTGTGCAAAAGTATCAGCCCGAACCAAAGGTTCAAGCATAATACCGCTTGAGGTAGAGCCCATTTCTAGGCTCCTTCAAGACAACTCCCTCGTAATATTCTAACTCATAAGTTCCTTTTTCAAGGACACGCCTCACAATGTAAGGACCGTGCCACATGGGATTGAACTTGCCTACCCCCAGGGGTTCTTTAGCTTGTTCATACAAGAGTACCAAGTCACCTTCAGCATATTGCCGGGGACGGACAGACCTATCATATTGAACCTTGACACGACGCTTGTTAACATCAATGGCCACAGCGGCATCTCGACGGTGTTCGTCAAGTTGCTCGAGGTGTACTAAACGTTGCTCAATATCCGTCGTATCAGGGAGGAGCTCTATGGCTAGCTTGAGCGAAGGGATCTCGCATTCAATTGGTAAAAGTGACTCCACACCATGAACTAACTGGAATGGTAAGAACCCGGTGGCAGTCTTAACTGCGGTTCGATATGCCCACAAAGCAGGATATAACATGATATGCCAATTGGTCTTGCTTTGTTGGATGGTATGTTGGAGAATGGTCTTCAAAGACTTATTTACTGCTTCAACCTGACCATTTGCTTGAGGATAGTAGGAAGATGAGTGTTCCTGATGAAACCCAATCTTGAGAGACAAATCCTCCATCATCTTATTTTGAAATTGACTGCCATGGTCAGTGACAATCTCTTTCGGGATACCGAATCGAGTGATAATCTGGTTGAACATGAAATGGGCTGCAGTAGCACCATCGGCTTTAATGGTAGGCATGGCCTCAACCCATTTGGAAAAATAATCCACGGCCACAATAATATGATGATGCCCCCCAGCCGAAGCTGGTTTGCAATCCATGAAATCTACCCCCCACTTAGTGAAGGGACCGACAGTGACGACTGGATGGAGGGGCGCTGGATGCGAGTGTATGTTCCGAGAAAACACCTAGCAAGGGTGACATCTCTTCACAGCGTGAATACAATATTTAAAGATAGTAGGCCAAAAATAACCCGCTTGCATAATATGCTGGGCTGTAGCAAGCCCGGATAAGTGATCGCCACATGCCCCCGCATGGCAATCATTAAGTACCCGTTCCACTTCTTCATGAGTCAAGCAATGACGGAGAATGGAATCCTTTCCTCGGCGATACAAAGTGCCACCGACGATAGTATAATCTTTAGCGTGATCTCTCACACGCTATCGCTCGTCTCGTGAATAATGCGGAGGAAACTTCAAAGTTTGGAGATATCTAATGACATCCCCATACCAAGGGTCCTTGGTCAAGATAAGAAATAAGTGTTCATCCACAAAGGAATCTTCATGAATGACGACCTCATCAAGCCGTGGAAGGTCCAACATAAGCTCAGCGAACACCAATGATTTCACCAATTTTGCAGAAGCAAACTCGAGATCAAATTCCTGAAGTATCACAATCCATTTATTATACTTACCCCCGATAAGGCGTCATGATAGCATGAACTGAAACGGATTAATATGAGCTACAACGGTGGTTGTTCGAATCAAAATGTAATTCCGTAACCGCTAGACTGCGTGAACAGTCGCAAGTGCCAACTTTTTTACTTGGGTGTACCTTAGTTCAGCGTCTACTAAATTTCGACTAAGATAATAGATAACATGCTTGACAAGCGCATCATCTATCTAAACCAAGACCATGCCAATAGTCTCTTGAGACGCGGCCACATAAAGAATGAAATCTCATGTAAAGTCCAGCAGACTAAGCACAGGGGCTGATACCAAATATTTCTTAATGGCATCGAAAGACTGCTGGGCTCGCTCATCCTAGATAAAAGGTGTGTCTTTCTTCAATATGCGTGCGAAACCTTTAGTAATACTGGCATAGTTAGCTATAAACCGACGCAGAAAAGTAGCTCTCCCTTGGAGGCTCTGAAGTTGAAATAGATTACGCGGAGGAGGAAACTGAAGTATTGCCTCAATTTTGAGAGGATCGACTCTAATACCCTCCTTCGAAACTATGAATCCTAGAAGGCGACTAGTCCTAATAGGGAAGATGAAACCATCTTTGAGTAGTTTCTCCACCTCTGCCTTAATAGCAGCTTCCTTCCTAGGGTTCACAGCACGTAAGCGTTGTTGAACCGGTTTAGCATCAGGATACGTTTTAATCTCGTGTTCAACAATGCGGGGGTCTATTCCTAGCATCTCCTCATATGACCAGGCGAAAGATTCCCGGAGTTCGGTAAACACATCAGTGTAAATAGCAATCTCCTCAGGAGTGCAATCAGCACCGACGTAAACATTCTCAATCTTTTCGGAAGTACGAGAGATGTTGATCGAAGTGGTTGGGGAAATACTGGTCATATTCCCCTCCAAGAAAACATCATGCGACTGCAAAAGAGCCACGGGGTGACCAACCATCTCAGCTAGAGTCATCCTAAACTCCTCCTGCTCAATGAGCTCAAGGTTGGGAAGGAAATAAGATCGATGGTGCATATCTTCCCAAGGCCTCTCACTACCACACATGGCTTCGAGGATGTCTTCATCCGATGGCAAAGTATCATCGAGGCAATCGTGAGAGCAAGATGAGTTGGCTGCCCAAACTAGCAGTGTAACGGGATCTTCTTCAACTGTCTGGGAAGAAGAGAGATCTGGATCTGCAGTGGTTTGTTGGATGTGATCATAAGTGAGCTCCGCTACAGATAAAGGCATAGACATCCCGACGTGTGCAATGTCTCCAGACATAGAATCCGCGGATGGAAAAATCCATGGATCACCACAATAGGAAGTCCGGAATGGCATACTATTCGAAGGAGGAGACGCACTGTCGGAAATGGTTCCAATAAAATTCACAGGTGCAGAATGGTTAAAAGTTCCCATCAATGAGGGGTACATTCCAACACCTATGTTCCCAGTTGCCGACTGAGAATCAGAAACTTGTGGGACTACTGATCCCATGGATGTTATGGAAGGAGTGCCAACATAATCCAGCTGATCGATCGTCGCAATCTTGCCTTCATGGGGAAAGCAAAAAACTCGAAATACAGTAGATGCAACAGCCTTCATAGTGTACATCCAGTTCTGACCTAGTAAAAGGTTGTAGTTGATGGGTGCATCAACCACTTCGACTTCAATAGGCACGGACTTACCTCCCAAGGATACAACAAGGGAAGGGATAATTCCATGTAGTGTAAAAGATCTACCGTCGAATGCATTGAGTGTAGTTCTAGACGCGAGTAGAGGAGGAGAGCCAAGAGCTTTCCAACAAGTTAACGACATTACTGATGCGGAAGCACCTTCATCAACCATAGTACGTTTGACGAAGCTCTTAAGGCAAACCACCTGGATTTGAAAATCCACGTGGTAAGGCAAGCGAGGTTGGACATCAGTAGTATCGAACTTGATAACACTAGGACTTCCCCCATCCTGAACTCCTAACACACTCAAAAGGGCATGCTTCTGAGAAGGACAAGCTTGCAAAACTTCAAGAGCCGACATTGCACACGGAGTTTGGCCCAAATATTCTACGATGGAGTAGTTCTGGGCGGCTCGAGCATTAGGATTATGCATGGAGCGCTTGAGAACACCTTTCGGTATCTGCCGCATAATAGAAAGCTTCTCGATATGCAAGGAATTATTAGGAGGAGGGGGAGGCTCATTCCCCAAATTCGGTTGTGGTGCACCATAATCACGTTGACGAGTAGCAACACAAACCTCCGACTGAACCATATTCACACATCCATAACCACTAGTATTGGAAGAAGACGTTGTCATTTCATTAGTACCATAACCAGTGGTGGGAGTATGCGAAGCCATGTTCTAGTGATGAGGTAGGGGATCCTTCAACACAATTGGGCTCTATTCCAAATGCTTCGATGCTTCTTCAATACGAGGACATAAGTGAGTAAGATGATCCTCCCCACAAAGCTTGCAAGGGAATTTCACCTTACGCCTAAGTTTACGATCCTCGCCAGCATTACCACCTTCCCGAGGAGGGTTGGCATTCTCTTTACGAGGAGTATTACAATTGCTATTGTTGTTACTTCCATTGTTTCCACCCCTACGATTATTTCTCCCCTTTTTCTTACCACCAAGCTGCTGGTTACCCGATGGTTTCATTGATTGCACATTGTGTACATCAGATGACAGAGTGGAAGTGGACAAGGTGTGAACCTGTTCGGGAGTAGACTGGTTTAGCAACAAATTTTGCATCTGATTAGCTACCAAGTCTACAGGGTGAGTGCATGCGAACCCCATGATACCATCGGCATGTGGTCCAGGAACTGACGTGGGCTCATGTCTTGTTCTCGGTGCGTCAGGAATAATGTCATACAAAATTCCAGACTGAGAATAAAGTAGATCTAACTGCTGGACTTTCAAGATAGCTTGTTCCTCAGTCACAATGCCGGACATCGAAACATCCTTAGAAATGTATGGGAGTAAAGACTTAAGGAACCATTCCAACAGGAACTCTGGAGGAATGTTGTCTTTCACTAATCTCTTCCGCCAACACCACTCTTGAACGTGGTCAGAAATATGTGTGGCCCTATTCTGATGAAAGGTGGACAACAACTCAGTACCAGTATCATAACGAACTGGCAACTGGAAATGGTCTAAGAAAACCAAAGCAATCTCGTTGAATCCCCTATAGGTGTTTCCAGGAAACTCCACATACCACTTCGCGGTTTCCCCCGTGAGGGTGCGTTAAAATAGTCGTAATCGAATGGAATCATGATTCAAAGAATTGGAGGAGCACCAAAGGTGAAATGTCGTGACATGATCTCCCGGGTCCTCACCACCTTTCCCTTCAAACTTTGGAATGTCCGAATGGAACTTGGTAGGGACCGGGGGCCAAGTAGGGTCGTGACACACCGGATCATTCATGAGCTTCGAAAGATCCGGTAGATTCAAGCGTGCAAGGAACGGGAGCTGCGATTAGAAAGCTTTATTATAAGCCCCCATAAAAGGTTGGTTAAACGGAACTGTGTTGTAAGATGGACCAAAAGCTTGACCATGAGGGTTAAACTGCTGATAATGAGGACCTGACGTCCCGTAAGCTTTCCCATGGCCATAAGATGGATAACCTCCCCCTGTCTGACCCATTTGAGAGTAAGCAGGTATATGTGCGTTTTGAGCACCATATTGGGGTGGTGGGTGATACTGATTACCAGCACCGACTGTGTTGTAGTAAGGGTTGCCACCATGGGTATGGGGCATGTATGTACTATTCATAGTGGGAACCGTGTTGTATTGACCGTAATGGTATGGTATGTTCCCACCCCCAATATTAGGATTAGCTTGAGCAGTCGTGTGATGACCATAAGCATGAGAAGTATTCCCAGGTCCAATATGGGTGTGACCAGTAGCAGGGTTGGTGGTGTGATGTCCATGTGGATAGGAAATATTCCCACCCCCTACATTACTATTACTAGCGGCAATAGTGGACGCAAAAGTATGTGGTATGTGTCCACCCCCGTGGTTGGGAGGAATGGTATCATGTGCAAAAGCAGTCCTGGGTTGACGAGTAGCGACATGTGTATTAGGTGGTGGATGGTGAGTCGTGTTTCGAACAGCATTCCGACTAGGTTGGGTATTTCTAGGAGGTGGTCGCGTTCCAACATTAGCATGGTTAGGAATCTGACCAGTCCCCATACTATGTGAGTGGGTGGAAAACATAGTGTCCCCAGCTAGGGTAGTGCCCCCAGTGGGTATAATATGGCTAACACTTTGACTAGTGCCAGCATGAGTACCAACCATAGTGGAAGGTTCAACAGTATTGTGACTAGGCATACCAAAAGAGAGTGCGGTGGGGTTGACCATAGGGCTGGAATCATCATGAGTCTCAGGCCTCCTATATCTAAAATCGCATGGAAACGAAGGAACGAAAGGCTCATCCTGTTCTTCCTCCTCGAGTAAGTCAGGCATCCCGTAAAGATAATTATCCGGATTCGAAGGATCAAACGGATCCCGGTCAAGTGGATTAGGCCAAATAGAACCAGGTTGAGTCTCAGGTGGATCAACTCCCCAATCCTCACGAGGAGTCTGGGGATCGGAAGTATGTTCAACTCTACCCGAAGGAGTAGAAAGGTCTTGCCCGATATCGGGATGTGCAACCATGTAGTCCTCAACGTAAGTCTCGTAAGAATCCAAAGACTCAAAGGGAGCCCTCTGGCGTCCTCTAGCAATACGACGTGTAACCTCGAGTAGCTTTAAACCAACCAAACGACGGGACCGGCGGAGAGTAGGGCTCCACGCCACGTTCTCTCCGGAGAGAGACACGACGTCTCCTAAAGGCCAACTATCGATCAAAAACAATAAATCAAAAGCACACACCTAGATAAACTACAGCCAAGAGCAGACAAACAGAGTGGCTAAATGAGCTCCCGACACTAGAGCCGATATGTCTTGCCTAGGAGAGGCTTGAGACTCCCAAACTATAGCTGGAGGTAACAGAATCAGTTATAAAGACAACCAGGCTTCACTATGTCGACAGGGTCAAGTCCACTGCATGAACACAACTGTGTTGTCCAATCCCTATCTGACTCAGGACACAAACAGCATAACCACTGCAAGTACCCTATGCGATACCTAGGTAAGGAAACTATGTTTACCGCAATATAACCAATGCTTAGGGGGACAGTCGCAGGTGGGACCCGTACCCCCAGATACGAACAAATCCTGGATATATCTCCCACGTTCAGCCGGTATCAGAGGGATAACTCCTCAACCAACCTCCCGTGACCTCGTGCTTAACTATGGATTGAGTAGAGCTTTCCTGAGAACACTGATCTATACTATGGAATCCTCCACTCCCTAGTCAGACACCTAATGTTTCGTTCAGTAGTCTTGGATTGTTAACTCACAATGATCTATTCCAAGACTCTAAACCTATGCTAGTTGGTGTACCCTATAAATAAAATAAGTCTAATCAATTTTATGATTAAGCGTTAATTTTAGTGGCTGTGATTACTCAAGGTATATGGTCGTGAAACTAGTGATGTGTAGACTCAATAGTATGCAACATCGTCCAATCCTAGACTCATCTATACAATAAAACAATGTCACTAATATGCAAAATCAACCAACAATTCCAAAACAAATATGCAAACTTTTATCTTTTCAATGCACAAGCAAAACCTAAAATGAAGGCAACAAGCACTCAATGCAAAATGTAGTACATGGAAATAAAATATTTTTGTATTTTCTCTTATAAACAGAAAGGAAAATGCAAAAAACTAAATGAATATTTTTGTATTTTTTCAATATATATGGAATGAAAAAATGCAAGCAAAATCCTACTATTCAGTCACTGATGTGCCGAGAAGATCACTAAGACAACCTAGCAGATCCTAAACAACAAGACTCAGCCAAAAGAAAGAGCTCAAAAGGAAGAAACCAAGAGGCTAAAACCAAAGATTGGTAAAAAACCAAGAAGGCTCAATCAAGAGAAACAAAGAGATATGGTCACAACCAAGGCATGAAACAGTCAAGAAAGAGGCCAACAAAGACTCAAGAACCAACCAAACTCACCCAGCAACAACCAATAGCCATAAACCAACAAAATCTGGAGTTACACGCTACTGTCGAAGGAATACTTGCGGGTACCCGCGAGCAATAGTGTAAACAGAGGCGGGTATATGCAGGCAGAACTAAGTCAGCCCGCGGGTGAGGAAAAGCAAATGGTCAAATAAAGAGTCTAGAGGCTCAGAAAAAGCAAGTTTTATACAGTGTATCTTAACGGCCAATCAGTAACACAGAGATTTGATAAACAACAACTCTAATTATGGACTAATGCTCAAAAATTTTCCCAAACATGGATGTTTTCCCCAGTGGAGTCGCCATTTCTGTATTGGAGAAAACTCACTATGGCTTGGGAATACCACAACAGACAGATGACTACCAAAAATCTACTCAATTCTCAAAACAATGCTATTATAAATGACAATGTTAAAATAATGGAGAAATGTAACAAACCTCGATCCAACGTTTGATGTAGATCCCCGTTGGAGCTTTCAATCCGCGCACATCCAAGCACTTGTAATCTGCAAATTAGTCTTGACAACCAATATCTAACAAGTACATGTGATATATAAATGACATTAACATTATCAATAACAATGGTCCATAATATCATAAGCAAATGTAACCCAATGTATAATAAATGACATTCACGCCATGAATGGACGAGAATATGAGTATTTCTATTAATGAACAAGAAGAAGTACAGCGTGATACGACCTCTTTCTGGCAACCAATTTGAACCAAGATTTAGATCAATCCACTTGTGCCTCCACCACTTCAATCCTCCATGAAAGGCAAACTCAAACTAGCAAGGAGTTTGGAAGGTGAACATAATTGGTTCACAACTACAAGGATCAATGAGTGCAGACTCAAGATAGGGAAAAAATCCACTAGAGTGCCTTTACTATTCTCTTCTTCCTCCCGTCCAGAAGCCATATGTGCTCAATATATAGTCCTCTCAAAGGTATGTGAAAAGACTAATCGAGACGTTACTTGGGAAAATGGAGAGCCAAAGGTCACCCAATGACCGCTTTTTGGGAGTAAAAAGTGATAAAATATTGGTTTTTACCATTTTACTTGATACCCACGGGCTATAGGGATGCAACTCGTGGGTACGCATGCTATAATGATGCAACATGTGGGTAGGAACAAAAATAGGGTAAACTGGTATCACTGAAGGATGAAAATGGATCTGAGTCACTGAAATGGATCCTACAAGCCAAAGAATGCTGATGCTCACAGGGTGGAAGATTTCTGTGTAACAACTGTCCCTGAATAGCAAAAGCATCTTAAATATTTTATGGAAGGAAAAATTCCTACTGTGGCCAACTTGTCTGAAAAGGAACAAGAAGAGGATTCAAATGTAAATAAGCTTACTATATATAATCCAAGGGGTAATCTTAAAAACCCTCCCTTTTATATTTATGTAAAGATTTATGATAAGCTTGCACATTGTTGTCTTGTATATGGTGAGTTTGGTCCTAATGTGATGCCCAAGAAAATAATGGAAGAATTAGTCTTATCTTGTACTAATGAATACTCAAGAAATTTATTGTCCTATAATATCCAACAACAATCTACAGTAGGAGAAATCAAATATATTACACTATCTTTATGTGCTCATCCTAAAATTAAAACCACTTGTAATATTCAAGTCATTGATATGCCCGTTAGCAATTTCTCAATTATTTTGGGCAAATATTGGCAAGTTTAGGTAGGTGGTTATATCTCAAATTATGGGACACATATGTCACTCCCAAAAAATGGAAAAACATAATTGTCTTGAGATAAGACAGGATATCTCCATATATTGAAGTTATACCCCAACATCATGTTAATTATGTAGAGGAGGATTTAGGAGTATATTCTATTTTCTTATATGAAGAAGAACAAATAACGATACCTAGATCTAAGCCTAAAGATGGACTCTGGCACATGCATTTCGACGGTGCTTATTCCAATGAAGGAAATGGGGTATGCATAATTATGATTTATCCCATTTGTAAGATTCATAATTTTTCTTATAGGGTTGAGTTTTCTTGCACAAAAAATGTTTCTGAATTTGAAGCTCTATTTCATGGATTAGAAAATTCTTATAATATAGGCTACTTGCATTTAATTTTTTTTGGAGACTCTAAACTAGTTGTGAATCCGATTAAAGGAAACTATGTTCCCTCAAACAAACTTTTAAAAATATACACTCAAGCCGCTAAAACTTTAATTTTAAATTTCCTGTCTTTCAACATTCTCCATATTAGAAGAGAGTTGAATTCATTAGCTGACAAACTTGTTGTATATGTTGATTTTCCTTCAAAGCATCTACTACCAGAAAAACCATATTGTAAATTTTTGTCTACATCTACCCGATAATAATGAATCTTGGCAGTTATTTTCTAATGATGAAAGTATTATTTCAATAAATATTTCAAACAAAAAGAGCTTATTTCTCTAGAAGATGGTAAATTTCCCAAAGGATTAACTCCTTTGGAAAACTCCTTTTCTTCCAATGATATAGGCGATCCAAAAATCAAAAAACAAGAAGAGTCAAAAAGAAAAATTGGTGAAACAATTTCTGTCTATATAGGGGATCCAGACAATGTTAAATATTTAAAAATTGGAGCCCAATGTTCTGAATTTGAAAAACAGAATTTCATCGAATTATTTCATGAATTCAAATACATTTTCTCTTGGTCCTATGAGGATTTGCGTGGTTTCGATCCAAAGGTAATACAACATGCAATTCCTATCAAAGAAAATTAAAACTAGTTACGCAAATGCAAAGACTTGTTAATCCTGCTCTTGAAGCAACGATCAGAAAAGAAGTGCAAAAGTTAATTGATGCCCATATTATTTTTCCTATTAAATATTCAGAATGGGTATCTAACCTTGTCCCTATTCGGAAAAAAAATTGGAGATATCAAATTATGTGTTGACTTCCATTCATTAAATAGGTCAAGTGTTAGAGATAACATTCCACTTCCTAATATGGAATTAATCTTACAATGGGTAGCGGGATCCCATATTATGTCACTCCTTGACGGTTTTTCTAGATACAATCAAATTAGAGTCAAGAGAGATGACAAATACAAAACTACATTTACCACTCGATGGGGCACATTTGCTTATGAGAGAATGCATTTTGGGTTAATTAATGCGGGTGCAACCTTTCATAGGTCTATGCAAATAGCCTTTGATGACCTTATCGGTAAAATAGTTCAAGTTTACCTCGGTGATCTCATTGTTTATTCTATGCACCGAGAAGAACACTTTGATCATCTTAAACAAGCATTTTTACGCTGCAGAAAATTTGGGATGTATTTCAACCCAACTAAGTATATTTTTGGCGTTACACAAGGTAAACTTCTTGGTCACATTGCATGAGATTCCGGAATTAGGATAGACACTAACCGAGTTATTGATATCCAAAATATTCAAGCCCCAACTTGTTCCGGACAATCCACTCGACTGAAGGCGAGCCGGATCTCCCTAGCTCAATGCGAGTCTAGAACAAATAGAACAGACTACAAACACGTTTCCTAGATATACTTAAGGATCAAGTGCTAGATGTCTTACCTATTTGATTTCACTATCCTTTCTCCCGAATGTTGCTCCACGTCCCACGGTCATCAGATCCAAGCTGCAAGACCTGTTAAGACATAGAAAAGAGAAACGAGTAAAGAGAATCTATACAATAAGAGATCTATGTAAACAGTTAAGCAGGTAAACAACACAACATCATTACACATAAGAACGATATTGGTGGAAAGCATTTGTATTACTGCAAATGGAGGAGTACATGATAGAGATATAGAACTACAACCAATGACTTAACGTAGCAGCCCTTCTCCACACAAGCCAATTACCAAGCCCTTCCAAGGAAGAATGAATTCTCCAAGAGGTGAGTGAAGGTGTCTAAGAGAGATTTCACCAACATGTAGATACCATAGTCTTCCTCCCTTAGGTATGGGAGTGAGCCTCATATATATAGGACTAAGTGGATGAGGTTATGGATAGGATAGGTTGAGAGATGGTAGGAGAGAGATAGGGGATCTTCCCAATGGGTTAGGGGTCGAGTACCAGCTCTCCAAGAGATCAAGGATAAGCCCCTAAATGGACAAGCTTCGAGAAAGATCTCGAAATGGCTATTTTTTCCCATTAACAGAACTCGTCGCACCTTACTATGGAGCAACCTGCGACGTCACATGTTGCTAGTGTGCAACCTGCGACGACCTCTCAAAAGGTTGTACAAAATGAGTACAAATCCTCCCAAATGAGTAATTGGTCCAGGTGACTTCAAGGATGTATACACTAAATCATGATGATGGGTAGATTTTAGGTGTAACAGAATGCCCCCCAAAGCATGAAGCTGTTAAGGATGTACAAGTGAAGTGCTTTGATAGAAAAAATGGCAAAAGACTTGTCAGATGAAGGATGTTGCTGCAGTACAACTGACTCTGAACTGACAATCTCAAATGTAGTACAACATGGCTGCCAACCAATACATTGCAGATCCATGGGAGTAATGACTGACTGAACACAATCATGGCTACTAGACACAAGCGTAGATCCATGATGAGATGATAACACAGCCACGACCAATACAAAAGTGGATCTGTATAATATGACTCAATACAAACTCCATCGCAACCTGGGTAAAACATGACTCCCCAAGGTCTTCAAGTTGAACCCGCAATGATATGAATCTATCCATGTGATTACAAATGTCTTGACGTCAAACATGGTAAAAACCACTTGATTACCAGTCATTGATGTAAACCGTTAACAAGTGCAAGGGATATCACCATTAATGTCAATGATTCCCAAGGTATCACAGTACATATCATCGAGCGTGAATAAATGAGTTGACGTCGAACGCAAGATGAAATCTCTCAATCAAGACTCAATGATGTACACTCATGATGAAAGCAAGGTGACCTGCCATTGAGGCATGCAGGACCAAGGTACTTGGCTGGTTTCTAGATTCAATCCTTGGATGATGTGCTAAAGTCGACAAGGATGAATCCGTCGAAGGAGGGCCATAATGAATCCCACATCAATCGACACGAAACATGACAAAAGATGTGTAGAGTGGATCGGATGGTACAATAACATGTGAGACTGACTCAAAGTAACAACGGCATAACGACGTGTGTACTAGCTGAAAATGATGAGTGATGAATGTGTTCTTGAACATGGACATGGCATGACTTGGCAGTATTGACATGAGAATGACGCAAACTTCTAATGCAACTGATAGTGGAATCTTTCTCCGAATGACTCAGAGGAGTAACAAGACTCAGAAAGTAAGTGGGGACTCATAGACAAACAAATGACCCAAGTACTGTATGCAAATGCAGATGAGTGCCATGTTCAAGAACGACTATATACTGCCACTAAGGTATGTAACACAAACACTTTCCTTTTTCCCCATCATGAGTGATGAGTGCCTCATGTGTTTTTTTACGATCTTGATGAGGGTAACCAGATGCTCGGTATAGCTCATCTCATGGATGAGTCCAATCCCAAATATTTTCCGAACCTGGGATAGGAGGGGTTCGTCCCATGACGGGCCCTTCAATGTGAAAATTTAACGAGTTCATAGAAGGAAAACTCGGTCGTCATTTCATGTTTAGAGAGTCTGAAAAGAACTAAAGAAGACTCCAACGGTCCTTTTTCGTAAAGTTAGCCTCATCGCCCGAAAAAGGGTAAAACAACGTGGGAGAGGACTCTTCCAGTCATGATTGGCTGGAGTATTCCTTTTTCATAATTAGTGCCCCCTGGTCCGAAAAAGGGGTAAACTATCACCAGGAAGACGACCATTCAAATACTTTAACAAGCGTGAACGCGACAAGTTTGCTTGGCAATATTTTCAATTTTAGGGAGTCTGAAAAGAGCTTAACTATGGACTCCGGGGGGTGTCCTTTTCCGTGGAAGTTTAACGAGCCCAAAAAAGTGATAAATCATAACTCGGTACTTGTTCTCATGATTTGACAAGTACGAGAACAAACGAAGAGTAAACTCATCCTCATGCAATAATTACGACTTAACCAAAAACAATAATGACAAAACGTTCAAAGGAGTGTTCATACCTGTAATTACCGTTGGTAATGCAAGAAACGCTACAAAAGACCACTTTACGACTCCTGTACACGAGAGAAAGTGTCAAATAGCCCCAAATATAATGACAAACGGTCAAAACTATAGTAAATGGCCCAAAAGCATCAAAATATTTGTAAAGGAATATTCCATTCTATTCTATAAAATAGAAATATGGGCCAAAAATAGAAACATTGTTCAAATTGCCAATTTGGGTGGAGAAGTACCAATTTGGACCCAAAACTTCCTTTGCTGATTTCGGGAGCTACGATCCGCCATTTCACTAGCCGTCTGGACTAGGTAGGCCTAAATCTTGTCTTGCAACTTTCCAGTGGTTTACTTTTTACATTTTTGTTCATTTTTTGAGTTTTTTGAGTTTTTTGAGTTTTTTGAGTTTTTTGAGTTTTTTGATGATTTAGGGAGGGGCCATTGCGCCCTCAGCTCATCACAAGTGGCCCTTTCGGGACTTGCGATGAATCTGAGTCGTCGCAGGCCTCGAAAATGGGACCTGCGACGACATCGCCCTGCACCTGAAGGTGAGGTGCGACGACAGAAACCCACAACTCAAACGTCAAAAATATTCCAAAAATGAGTTTGTGCAAGTTGGGAAAGGACCTAACATGTTTTAAATGCCCCTTTGGGAAGGTTCCCAGCAAGCAAAGATGGTATTAGATTGGCGAGAGAGAGAACATGAAGTGGAAGATGAGCAGGCTGCAAACGATCCACAATGTGTGGATGCTTTGCGAAATTGTGGGTTGCTCAAATTCTTCAAGATACAGGGGATGAGAACCCAAATCTTGTTCTTGTCACACATGCTCCAGAGTTGGGATGCGGCCCAACAATACTTTGTTATAGGTGAGCATATCCTCACAATTTACATTGAGGATATCTACTTTCTGACCGGTTTGTCCTGAAGATGGGACGTTGTACAACTCACTGGGACATGAGCCAGTGATCGTACAGTGGAGGACATGGTGGCACAACATTGCATAGCTTCTTCTCATCCTTCTAGCGGGAAGATACTCATCAGAGATGTGGTGAGTCATCCACTGAGGACCATACTGCTTACTATTACCAGGGTGGTGGGTAGCCAAGCTCCACATACGGCTACTCGGACTCAGATGTTATATGCGGAAGAATGTATGTCTCCCATGGTCTTCAACTAGTGTGAGGGTCTCCTCGCCAACATCCGAGCTCAGCTAACCAAGTGTCAGCGCGGGGAGCTCAAGCAGTTTGGATACGGATCGATCATAGTGTCGTTCCTCTTGGAGCGGGTTCCTCTCTTGCGCCCGTAGGTGGTACTGGATGACAGGGATCTGAGAGATCCACACATGCTCAGGTGGGAAGAGGTGATGACCCGCCATGGTGGGGGTCCCATCATCAGTTTTGGTCCCGAGTTCTTTATCTGGTTGGAAGGCCAGTTACTTATGGTTGAGGACTTCCCATACGGTGGCATGGACTTTTGGGAGGATCCCGACTTAGTGTTTCCAGAGGGTGCAGCGTGGGGCGATATCGGTAAGAACAAAACCCTTGTACTTTTTAGTTTTTTGAATTATATTTTTTTTTGATGTAGTGCTGACAAGTACATTATATGTGTGTGCAGATGTGGGTCCCGTGCGACCAGTAGGTCTCTCTCTTTTGGCGAGGAGAGACAGAGGTGGAGAGGCAGTCGTTCCTGCTGGTGCTCATCCTGTCATCGAGGAGATGGAGGAGGTGTACCAAAACTTATCTAGGATGACTGTGGAGGTACTAGAGCCAGCCATCGACAACCTACCAAGGCCTATGCAGAGATTCGGGGTGGGAGTGTCCGTGCGCTTCAACTCCTTACTCTGCAAGGTGGCTCGTACTGTAGACTGCTTTCTCACCCAGCGTCAGAGAGTTGTTAGAGGCAGGGGGTGTACGGGTTAGGCGTCTAGCCTGATTGCACTTTTATACTTGTACTGAGAGCTTAGAGGCCTCAGATTTTTGTACTTACTGAAAGCTATGATGCTTCATATTTTTGTAGAGACTTACTGAAAGCCATCGTGCTTCAGATTTTGTACTAGCAGTACTTTTGAGCAATTTATATACATATGCATTATCGGCGGTTTATACATTATGTGTTCTTCAAATGATTAGTGATGTGATCTTGTTCATATGTTTGATTCTGTACATTATATTTACATGTTGTGAATGCTTTTACATATTATGGATGTTATGTGTGTGCAATGTACCAATCCATAATGAAATTGGCCATCGAGTCAGCAACTGTGTTTAACTCTCGTGGAATGTGCAGGTATTGAACAAATTCAAATGACCTTTCCAGGAGACGTACTCGTCTGAAGAGATGGAGTAAGATGGGATCACGGATGGCATATATCCGGTTCAGATGGGAAACCACTAATTGAGAATCCATGTGGATGACAACGTGGTTCATACCCAAGGAAATGGCATTAGCTAGGGTTCTGATTATTGCTTGATATTCTGCGGCATTGTTGGTCACAAACCCTAGGCAACTTCCTCCTGAGCTAATGAGCTCACCTATTGGGGAATATAGTACCTAGGCTGTCGAAGCAAGGTGAAGGGTATGCCGGCTGGCGTCGTCTGTGAATCCATAGCATGTTGCCATCTGCACACGCAGACAGAACATGGTATGATGAGAAGCAGAAACAAGATCAAAAGACACTCGAAAGAGAAATGCGTCACACCACACAAAAACACGCCATGTACAGTATATACAATCAAGTCTATGCATGAGAGATCAAGCGTAGTATCTCTTCAGGTAAAGCCCATTATGGGGTTCACCTAAAGAGATTCTGTCATAATCTTCAAGCTCGTAGGCACCTTTTTCCAACACATGTTTTATAACGTAGGGTCCATGACTCGAACTTCCCAACTCCTAGTTTATCATGCTTCTGGTCATAAGTGAGGACCAGATCACCCTCGTTAAAGATACGGGGTTCAACCAACTTATCGTACTGGGCCTTGATGTGTTTCTTGTGTGATTCATTAGCAAGAGTGGCATCACGGCGAGACTCGTCAAGTTGGGCTAGGTGTAAGAGACATTCTTCCTCAACAGTAGTGTTAGGAAGAAGTTCGACCGCGATCTGTAAAGAAGGGATTTCGCACTCTATCAGTAGAACAGCCTCCAATCCATATACCAATTGGAAGGGAGTGAAGCCTGTAGCAGTTTTAACGGTAGTTCGGTAGGCCCATAATGCTGAAAAGAGCATATTATGCCAGTTGGACTTTTGTGTCCCTACCATCTTCTGGATCATAGTTTTCAAGACCTTGTTAATTGCCTCGACCTTTCCATTGAATTGCAGGTAGTAGGGTGTCGAGTTTTCATGGCGAAAACCCAACCTGTCGTTCAATTCATCAACCATATGGTTCTGAAAGTGAGAACCATGATCGGTAACTATGGCCTGCGGAACTCCAAACCATGCTATCACATGATTAAACATGAAGAGTGCGACGGTTTTGCCATCATTTTGGTATGTAGGCATAGCCTCGGCCCACTTTGTGAAGTAATGCACAGCTACGATGATGTAACTATGCCCCCCGGCCAAGGTAGGCTTACAGTGCATAAAATCGATGCCCCATTTTGCAAATGGGCCAACGGAAATAACCGGATGTAGTGGGGCAGGATGAGTGCGCTTCTTCGTGTGGAAGTGTTAGCAAGGAGGACATTTTTTAACGGCCTCAATAAAATCTTTGAAGATAGTAGGCCAGTAATATCCTGCGCGTAAAATCTTCTGGGCTATAGCCATCCCAGAGAGATTACCGCCACATGCCCCAGCGTGACAGTCATTTAGAACGCGTTCAACCTCACCATGAGTGAGACAACGTCGAAGGATTGAATCGACGCCACGACGATACAAAGCATCATTAATGATTAAATAATACTTTGCATGGTGACAAATATTACGATGGTCGTCACGAGAAAGTTGAGGATCAAAGCGTTGGGTTTGAAGATATAACAGAATATCTCCATACCAGGGGTCAGTCTTAATGATGAAAAACAATGATTCATCCGGAAATGAGTCATTGTGCTCAACTTCTACATTAGGACGGGGAAGGTCGCAAATGAGCTCAGCAAACACCAAAGACTTCTTAGACTTAGCTTTCTCAAAAAGAAGATCAAATTCTTGCAGTATCACAATCCAGCGTGAATACTTGCCCCTAAGCACCTGACGTGTCAGTACGTGGTACATGGGGTTCGAGTTGGAAATGATAGTGGTGGTGCGGAGCAAAATGTAGTGACGAAACTTTTGGATGGCAATGACTACCGCGAAAGCAAGTTTTTCGACATGTGAGTATCTAGTTTCAGCGTCAGCTAGACCCTTACTTGCATAGTATATCACATGTTCCTGAGCGTTTTGATCCTCCTGTACCAAAACCATGGCGATAGTGGTAGCAAAAGCAGCGAGATATAAGATGTAATCTCGATAATAATTAGGCGGTTGGAGAACAGGGGCATGCGTGATGGCATGTTTGATACTGTCAAAGGAT
This sequence comes from Larix kaempferi, assembly GCA_027924585.1. Classification (NCBI taxonomy): domain Eukaryota; kingdom Viridiplantae; phylum Streptophyta; class Pinopsida; order Pinales; family Pinaceae; genus Larix; species Larix kaempferi. Next base: position 655,836 of record BSBM01001510.1, read on the forward strand.
TTTTGAGCTTGATCATCCCAAATGAATGGGACGTCCTTCTTAAGCAGTCTCATATAGCCCTGAGTCTTCTCTGTGAAATTGCACACAAAACGTCTTAAGTAAGTCGCCTTCCCTTGGAGACTTTGAAGTTCCGTAACATCAGTCGGGGGTGGTAGTGTTAACACCCAAAAAGTGCTCACTAGCTCATTTCCCTATTCACATGACCCATTTGTCCACTTTTTCACCATCTGAGCCTCTGAAACCAACAAAAGGTCACCAAAAGACCTGAGTACACCCCTTTTCCCACTAAAAAATATTATTTTTTCCTAAAAAGCATAAAAAACCCTCAAAAAGGGTCCAAATTCCCAAAAATATTAAAAAGGGAATAAAAAAATTAATTTTATTCAAAAAAGAAAAAAGGAGGGAAAAGTACCTAAACCATGTTGGTCAATACCATTTGGTTTCCACAAAACCACAAATGGTATTCCCCACCACCAAAACCTATAAAAAGGTGGTAGGGGCTCCTCATTTCAGATCCATCCATTATCTCATCCTCATGCTGCCGAAATCTCCCTTGAGTATTTTGGCCATTGTAAGCAACCTTGGAGAAGGAGACCTCTTGGAGCTTGGAGCTACTTATCTTGGGAGTTGCTCTACATCAACCTTCACCATTGGAGGTATTACTATTGCAAGCATTAGCTTGCACCATTTTTAAATACAAATTTATTCTTTCATATTTTCTTGTTCTTGTTTTTAAAATATTTCCATTATTTGCTTATATTCTTGCATAGATCCATGATTAGTTTTGTTTAGATTAGTTAGTTGTTTATTTCTATTTGAAACTGCTGCTACTAGTTAGCAGGTGCCCATAGCACTAAGCTTGGTTGCAAAACCAAGCCAACAGTTTTTGGCGACTCCGATGGCTTTGAACAATAGATCTCAAGTTTTGCTTTCAATCTTAATTTTTTATTAGTTTTTAGCCTTTAGATCCATAGATCTTCCATCCTAGACAGCAGATCCATTGCTGCTCTATTTTTTGGCCCCATTTATTGCCATTAACAGCCCGGAATTATCAATTTTTGGTTCGTTTTTTGGCTTCCGTGCACGGCTTTCGCCTCGCGGTTTTCAGCCTGACAGTCGCGCGGCTCATCGCGAATTTTCGGCTTTTTTCCGTGTGGTTCCCCGCGGCTTTGCGTCCTGTTTGCACGCTGCACATCGCGGCTTCGCGTTCATTTACCGCGCTGCACATCGCGACTGCGTGGCCCTTTTCCGCGCGGTTCCCCGCGGCTTCGCGGCCTATTTGCACGCTGCACATCGCGGATTCGGGGACATTTTCCGCACTGCACATCGTGACAGTGCGCCGAAATCCCGCGCGGTCCATCGCGACTGTGCGACAAAAACCCGCGCGGTCCATCGCGGATTTTCTGTCAAAACCCGCGATGCTAATTTTTTCATTCGGCCATTCCAATTTAAAAAATTAATTTTTACTGTATTTTCTGCCCACATAGCACATTTTTACAGTATTAAATTCTGCATATTTTACAGCCATAGAAAAAAAAATTTACTATTTGAATGCACATCGAAAAGGCTTTTTAAAACTTTTCAAGAAAGTGAAAGAAAGACTTATTTTGCAGTTTATCTACGTTAAAATTTCTTCCTGTTTACTTCTTTAAAATCTTGCCCTTAGCAATTTTCTTGAAAAAAGAAATCCATTTATTTCTTTAAGAAGTCTATTATTTGCTTTCATGATCCAAAAGATCCTTTATTTTTTGAGTAGATTTTGCAAAGCATTTAAATTCCATTTATTGAAAAAAGTCATAAATATTTGCTTTATTATTTTCAAAAGATCCTTTGTTTTTTGAAAATTTTCAAGTTCAGTTTACAATACCACACGTGCACCCACTCAAACACTTAATTGAACTGAGCTTTAAAACTTACCCTAATTTCAACACACTTTTACCCTAATTGAACACTAAAAGAACTTTGTAGCTAGGTAGTATTGGGGGGATAGGTGTTCCAATAACACCCCTCAGTTATTACATCTGAGACATAGAAGTTGTCCATTTAGGGAGCTAAAATCTCTTAGTATTTATTGGCGCGGTCACAACCGGTTTGTGGGAAGGCCTCTCCCCTAGGAGGGTTGAAGTCGCGAGGATGGTTCCGGAAGCCTGAGTGGAATACCGAAATCCATTCAGTAACCGAAGGGCTACCATTCGCAGTTCTCGGGATATCCCTGTATAGGGGTATTGCGGTAAAGGACCAAACGGCAGATTTACCTTTTCTCGACGCGTCATGAACGGAGTATCCTAGTTTCCATTCTTTAGGATTGACTACCCGGTGTCCCTCCCGGTAGGGGGATATCTAGCCGTTGTCTCAACACTCATATTGTCTGACTTGGATTTCATCACCTTGCAGAGAATATCGTTTGTTGATTCACAATACTTTTAGTTAGGTGTTTGCATGGTTCAACCCACCTTTGGTCTAGTTACACCTATTTTTTCTAGAAGCTATTTGCATGTTGGTACTCTGACCATTTTTTGCATCCCTCCACTTATTGTAGCAGAGCTGCTAGAATAAGTGCCTTTTTTTGAGGTTGATTTTTTTGCCTGAGAGCCTTCATTTTCACTCCCCTTTTTGCACCCTTGGTTGCATTAGGGTTTTGAGTTTTTTATATATATCACCACCTGATACTTAAACAGATTTTTTACACAAAGCTTAATTCTCACCATTGAGAATTTTAGACGCTCTCGTCGTCTTCAGGGCGAACTCCCAGAGTTTAGTCTACTTGGCTCTCCATGTCACAGACGCAAAGCCTTATCCCTTGATTCGACGCATCGTCGGTCAACCAGATGGTCATCCGATTCTGACACGCCTCACTTCACATCTGATTCTGAGGCAGAATCTGAAATCTACGTTATATTACCACCAACCACCATTATGGCTGGAACACCATTTGACCCACTATTTACCAGCACCATAGGTGAGACATCCACAGACCCTTCTGCTGCGGTGCCATCCATGGCAATGACCACCCCCCTGGGTATGCCCAACATGGGCAACACTCCACATTTAGGAATGCCCAACACAGGGCCACCTCCTGTTATAGGAATTCCCAACACAGGGCCACCACCTGTTATGGGTATGCCCAACATAGGGGTCACAACCCCTCTGGTTTCCACAAACCCTATCCCAGGAATCACCACTACTATTCCTAACCCTGGTGTAACCCATGTTGCACTAGAAAACGCTGGCCCTTACCAGACCACAGGTATTGGAGGATATATACCTTCAATACCCAGCATACCTTTAGGTGCTACTGGACCCCCACATCATACCGCCATGACTAGTGATGTCCCAGTTCCAATCACTACATCTGCTAGCTTACCGTACATGGCGAGTCTGAACTTGCCAGATTTAGCCAGGCTCACCAATGACCCCATCAGGCACAGCCCCACATGGCCTCCCATGCCCACCAAACTCCCCTCCGACATCCCTAAGTTTGAGGGTAAGGCAGGAGAGGATCCCCAGAACCATATTATGTCTTTCCATCTATGGTGTTCCTCCAACTCTATAGTGGACGACTCTGTCCGCCTCCGCCTTTTACAGCGCACCTTCACTGGCTCTGCAGCTAAGTGGTATATCGAGCAGCCTCATGGGACGCATGCCTCCTTTACCTCCCTTGCCTCGACCTTCCTGCAGTTCTTCCAGTTACATGTCCGCTATGATGCGGGAGTCGAGATCCTACTGTCTTGCAGACAAACCACGGCCACCCACATCACTGACCACATTCATGAGTGGCGTCGACGCCGAAGCCTCTGCAAAATAAAGTTAGACGACCGTATCTTCTTAGATTGGTTTCTAAAATCCCTCCTCCCTCTCATTGCGAAGGATGTGGCATCTGAAAGACCCCAGTCTGAAGAAAAGGCCATCCTCAAAACCCAACAGTTTGATCTCATTTACGCCCAGTCGGGTTATCTATACACAATCATACTGGACGCCCCACGGGGTGACTCTTCACGCGGGGATGCACCGGGAGCATCACATGTCGCTGATGGCATTATTGGCCAAATCACACCACAAGCTAAACCTTTCAGCATGGTGAGCACCATGCCCGCCCCAGACCTCTCTAGGGCTACATCCAGTTCCGGAGCAACAACTTCTTACGCTCCAACAAACCAGACCCATCACATTCATGGACCCTCTTGTCCACAACATTGCTACGGGAAAACACCATCAGCATATGTACCCCCTACATACTATAACCAACCTGCTACACAGAACCCCATTCAGTTCCCGCCACAACAGATGCAGTACCCACAGCAAGCTGCACCAGCTAATCCAACACATCCAATAGGTCAAGGGTACCAACAACCCCAATAGGAAACTGGACCACCACCAGCTCCACCTACATATTACCCACCGCAACCTGCTCCCGCACCAACAGCTCCCCAGAATCCCCCCAATGCTCAAGGGCAGGTATATGTACAACAAAATCAGCCCCAATACCCAAACAACCAACGCAACCAGGGTGGGCAACAAAACCATGGCAGAGGACGTAACCGTGGCAACAACCAACACAATAACCAAGGTCCACAACCTCCCCATCCTCCACAAAATAATAACGCGGCACCTGCTCATCAGAACCCCGATCGGCCACCTAAGCAAGCCAAAAATGCTAATTTACGAACAAACCATCCTTGTTCTATTTGCAGGGTCTATGGCCACTATACCCACGCTTGCCCACATTTGGAGCGAGCTCGGCAACTATGGACAGATGACGCCCATCGTCAAGGGCAGGTGGCTCCTCAGCCGCCACCCAACCCCCCACCACCACAACATCAACCTTTGGTGCTACAAAACCCTTTTCCAACACAAGGGGTGGTGAACACTCAGCCATTAGCTCCCCCACAGGGCAACGTGCCACCACAACAAATCACTTACGCCGCTCCTGATCAACCAATGTTTGATTCAGGTACACACCACTTGTTGACGATGTCAACTGCCGATGTCAACATCCAAACCCGTCGGAACCAGTATGGCTCTACCTCCGAAGCCCCCCCCACCGATAAAGATACTAACGCTCATCCCACAGATCAGAAATTATGTATACCCCTGCTTCCACTCGATGGCGCCTCTAAAGCACCTCGCTTCCCACTTCGTCGTATCAACAACAACCCCAATGCACGAGCTGCGTCAAATTACAACATCGTCGATGACTTAGCTCAGTCTCCCGCAGCCAGGTCTGCGTTAGAAGTATTGAAAAACTGTCCTACGCAGTGCAAGACTTTACTTTCCACCATTGGGGCGATTGACCCAAATGATTCGAAATTGATGACCTTTGATTTGGACCAGTCTGAACCACGTCTACCTTCCACCATAGCAGTCCAAGTTTCTGTTTCCATTCGGAATCTTGTCATCCATCGAAGTATCATCGATGAGGGTGCCTCTACATGCGTCATGTCCACATTCGTTTGGCAGAAGTTGGGATCACCTACTCTCCAGCAATCCACCACTGCATTGCGGGCCTACGACGGCCGATCAGCTCAACCCCAAGGTCTACTACCCAATGTCCCCGTCCAGTTGGGTGGTAAAACTGTGCTCATCGATATAGAGGTCATTAATGCCCAACTCGATTATAACCTCTTACTTGGCCGCAGCTACATGTACGCCATGAAAGCAGTTGCCTCATCCGTTTTTCGTACCATGATGTTCCCCCATGAGGGATGCGTGGTCAAAATCAACCAACTCACCTACTATGATCCCAATGCCCCTGCAGCACTCGAAAATGTTCTCCCCATGGTTGAACAACCCATTTCTAGTGAAACCACTTCTTTTGTTTCTTCTGTGGGACCCGGACTTTACTCAGATACGCCAATGACCTCAACCTTTCAATCTATTCCACCCCCGCCGGCCGCGACCGCCGTATCTGACCTATGTACTCTGTCCCACAATCAAACATCCAACAATCAACCGCCTTTGTTTCCTAAGCCACCATTGGTACCTAGTCACATTGGCGTTACACCTATTCACACTATCCCCTTCCTATTCCCTCCCTCGGGCGTGGTAAGTTCCCCAGTTATGGCTACCCTTAGTCTCCCCGGTTTAACCTTGGGATTACCCATGTGGTACATTCCCCCTCTCGTTCCACCTCCGACACCAAACGTCATCCTACAACCGGTACAACCTATAGTTACCACTACTCAACCTCCTCCTGGTGTTACAATCCTTTCGGCGTCAACGAAACCTCCTCCTGGTGTCACAATCCCTTCATCGCCAACGAATCCTCCTCCTCTCGTCAAGCCCACTGGGGGCAGAGGTCCACAACCATACACTGCTATACCACCTCCTAAGGCAGTTAAACCCCCACCCATGTTTCGAGCTCCTCCTAAATGCTCGTTGTGCGATGAGATAGGCCATCCAACTCATCAATGCCCACAGTTACCGGCGCTCCAGGAGCATATGAATATGTTAGACGATGACATCAGCATCCCAGTAGTTAGACTAGAGCCACCTCCTCAGCCTCACGATAGATCACTACGCACCAACCATCCTTGTGCCATATGTAGTGTGTACGGCCACTACTCTCACCATTGTCCTGATCTCCCGGACTATAGAGCAGCATTATACGAGTTAAACAACGTCGATTTGGAGATATCTCCTCCCCTAATCGAGGAGATCTACCCCACACCATTCATTGACCAACTCATTGATGAGTGTGCAGGCCATGAAGTCCTATCTTTCATGGACAGGTTTTCCGGATACAACCAGATTCACATCCGCAAGGAGGATCTGTACAAGACTACTTTCACCACCCCATGGGGCACCTTTACCTATCGCGTCATGCCATTCGGCCTTAAAAATGCTGGTGCCACTTTCCAGCAAGCCATGACATATTTCTTTCACGACTTGGTCCATATCCTGCGAGTCTATCTTGATGACCTTACAGCTCGTTCCCGAAAACGATCAGACCACCTTAACGACCTCCGACAAGTTTTCCTGCGTTATCGCAAATATAAAATCCGCTTGAACCCACACAAGTGTGTCTTTTTCGTTCCGGCAGGCCGGTTGTTGGGTTTCATTGTTTCCCAAGACGGAATTACTGTTGATCCCCTAAAATTCAAAGCCATCTTAGAACTTTCCCCTCCTCGCACGCTTCGGCAGCTCCAGAGTCTACAAGGGCGGTCCAATTTCCAAAGGAGGAAGAAAAGATAATCTACGATGGAGATCATCCCACGGACTGTCGTCAACATTCATTACTTCCATGATGGACTTGTCTGAATGAAAAGTCTGAAGTAAGAGATCAGGTAGGGAGGACGTCCAACGTAGAGAACAGGATGGGGAGGCCATAGTTAAATGGTCCTCCGAAGCTGATTGGATAGCCTCATAAATACATTCAGCGGGTGAAAGAGGTATCATATCTCCAAACATGTGTGTTGTGGCTTCATCCGATACAAGCCAAGCATCGTTTGAGTGAGATAAAATCTCAGTGGAGATCATGTTCACCGTGGCAACATGATTAGGGGGGTCCACGGCTAGAAAAACGCCCATGAGAGATGAATCTTTCAATAGGCCAACCCCTACACCCTCATACTGTTTTAATGTCTGTCCAATGGAAGGAATATGGTCACCAAGATGAGTAGTGGCGTCCGGTGTACAAAAATCTAACTGGTTGATAGTAACAATTCGTCCTTGGTGAGGGAATTGTACTGTGCGGAAGACTGAAGAAGCTACCGCCTGCATGGTATAAAACCAATTGCGACCAAGAAAGAGATTATAATCTAACGGGGTCGAGACCACTTCCACATTAATGGTTACGGTCTTTCCGCCCAACTCAACTGCAAGAGCTTGTAAGAGCCCATGAGGTTGAAAGCCACGCCTGTAGAATGCTTTCAACGTGGTAGGAGAACGATTCAATTCGGGGGAGCCAATGGCTCTCCAACAAGCGATGGACATGACAGAAATGGAGGCTCCTTTGTCCAAAAGAGTGCGATGGACAATCTTCCCAGCCAAGTTCGCAGTAACTTGGAATGCGAGCTGGTGTGAGAGCCTCGGCTTAAGGTTGTCAATATGAAACATGATGGTGTTCGGGGAATCCAGGTCAACTGCACCAATAGCTGCAAGGAGAGTTTTGCGTTGATTGGGATAATTCTGCAAAACTTCCAGGGTGGACATGGCGCAAGGAGCTTGGGCCAAGTCCTCTACGATATTGTAATTCTATGTCGCACGAGCATTAGGATTGAAAACAACTTTTCGAATCGTACTCTTGGGCGGATGCAATATCGAATCTAGAGAGGTTCTCTCTATGGTGAGAGAGGTCGATGGTACAGTGACATCAGGTAAAGAGTCGGAAGATTTTTCAGTATTACTTCTGGTGGGTTCCTTCGAAGGGACCTGTTCGCAAGATCGCGAGCGAGTAGTTAAATTGATCGCCTCGTTACGCAACATGAGAACATGTGTGGTATTGGATGGTTCCCCCTGGGCTGGGGGGGTTTGAGAAATCATCTGCTGGTTTTGAGCAAGAAACGGATCGTTGAGGACTGCGGGTGTCGGTTTACCCCTAAGAATATTTTGCACTTCGTCTCTATGGGGACACTCTTTGGAGAAATGGTCTTCTCTACACAGTAGACAAGGATACTTCAGTTTCCTTTTCTGCTTAGTATCTTCAGGAGTGCTCTTCGTTTCCTGCTGGGCAAAAGACTTCTTGGGTTTCCCCCTATTCTTCTTTTTGCCATTAAACTTCTGAGATGAAGCTGATTGAACAGAATTCACCTCTTCAGTTACAGTAGGAGGAGTGGACTTGGCGGTGTTGTGGCTAGCTGGAGTTGGGTTGGAGGATCCAACAGTGCTAACAGCAGGCTAGTTGGTAAGGGAACCTATGATCCCATCATCTTGGGGTCCCTTATGTGGTTTCGTGGGATCATTAACGTCCCGGGGTACGTTAGGAAAAATATTGAACAAAGTGCCAAACTGGGTATAGACTAGGTCTAACAGATGAGCACTCACGATGGCTTGTTCTTCGGTGACAGCACCTCGCATGGAAACATCTTTTGCTATGGTGGGAAGAAGCGATTTAGTAAACCAGTCTGCTAGGAGCTGATCTGGAATGGGAGCTTTAATGAGACGTCGTCTCCTTCACCACTCGTGGATATGGTCCGAAATGTGAGTGGTGGTATTCTAACGGAGCGAGGTTAAAAGCTCAGTACCAGTCTCATACCATATAGGTAGCTGAAAATGCGTTAAAAAGTTCATAGCAAGAGAGACAAAGTCAGGAAAAAAGTGTGGTGGCAACTCAATGTACCACTTGGCAGCCGAACCGGTGAGAGTCCTTTGGAACAATCTAAGATGAATTGAATCATCCATTAAGGAATTAGATGAACACCATAAATGGTATGTCATCACGTGGTTCTTGGGGTCTTCACCCGACTTGCCATCAAACTTGGGGATATCAGACGAAAGTTTCACCGAAATCGGTGGCCAGTTAGATCCATGGTAAATAGGATCGTTGGTTAAATAAGAGAGGTCAGGTAGGTCCAAAGTAACCAAAAAGGGCAGTTGTGGATTAGGCTATGCGTATTGATAATACGGATATGCCATGTAAGGACTAAACTGACTATAAGGTGTACCAGGATAAAATTGACCGTAGGGGGGTGTGTCATCCGGACCGTAAGGAGGTCCGCCACCATAAGGTGGTCCATTCCAATAGGGTGGGGGTCCACCTCCACCTCCGGGAGGGGGTGGAGGTCCGCCGCCACCACCGGGAGGAGGTGGAGGTCCATAACCATAATAAGGTGGCCCACCACCGCCATCGCCTGGAGGGGGTGGTGGACCACTTCCGCTGCCATATGGGTGGGGGCCCCCACCACCTCCGCTGCCGGAAGGATAAGGGTTTCCACCACTGCCGCCACCACCATAGTAATTAGGTCCTCCACCTCCTCCGCCTGGAGGGGGTGGTGGACCACCGCCGCCACCCGAAGGGAAATGTCCTACACCACCATGATAAGGTGGTCCGCCGTCGCCTCCGCTTGGAGGAGGTGGTGGACCATTCCCGCCACCGCCAGAGGGGTGAGGGGGGGTTGTAGGTAAAATGAGGTGGGCCTCCACCAACGTTAGGCGGGGGCCCGTCGCCTCCAACAAGAGGTGGGGGAGGACAGATCAGGGGTGGTGGTACTTGAGGGATAGTCGGTTGGGGTCCGTGTTGCAACACAGGTTGTTTCCCCCATAGAGTGTATGGATTCCCGGGATAAGGTATCCCGTATGGCACATTTTTGGGATTAGGTCGACCCGGCACAGGGTTAACAGAACCTGGATACGCTTGACTCCATGAGGGTTGGGTTACATTTGACGGCCCTCCAACATGAGATAATCCTGTGGTGGACGGTCTAGCGGGTTGGGTAGGTCCAACGGAAGGTCCGTTGGGGACTCCACCGCCTACGTTCTGGTTAGGAAACGGGGGTTGCCCCCCAGCCACAATAGGATGACCACTATTCAAAGTTTGAACCAACATGGGTTGTTGACTAGCTACCGTGGTAATAACATTACCAATAAGATAATCCGTAGGAATGGAGTACCCTCCCCTTGAATTTTGAGGTGGGGGAGGAATTGGTAAAGTAACCGTGGTAGTGATAGGTGTGTTGTACCATTGTCCTTCCACCGGTTGGTTCACTTGAGGTGCAGGATTGGACTCCTACGAGGGTTGACCAGTCTCATTAGTGGTCACGTGGTGGGGTGCTTCAGGTGATCTGAAAGATATCGAATGAAATGGGATGTTTCCGTCGTCAAGTCTTATTTGGAAATGACGATTGTGGAACTCTTCAGAGTGTCGCTTGAGACTTTTTCTTTGAAGCTCATCTCCTTTAACACGTAACTGTTCCAAATGTTCGTGGATGGGGCCGAAAGTCTCAGCAAGGTCAGGCCTATAGTAAGGCCTAGTGAACTCTGGAGTAGTCCAGTTAGGTGGGGATGATATGGAAAAATGAGCCACTGGATGGTCTGTAGAAGATGTCCAATAAGTTTTTGAAGGACCAACAGCTGCTGTAGGTTCTTCCTGGGGTTGGTTTATCCATTCCAACGATCCAGGTTCTCCCAGGATGACGGGAGGAAGGTGTTGAGAAGTGGGGGTTTGTGCTTCTTCATCTCGTGTGGGATGAGAGGTAGGTGAATCTGGAGGAGTTTGTGGAAACAAAATCCCTCCAACATTCAAGGTGGGCTTCCCTACTTCAGTAACTATGACCGCGTTATGCTGATCCATTCTTACCCTCAAAATAACCTCCGGATTAAGGGGAAATTTGGGTGGCAAGTTCAAGATCCTACGGGACCTTCTCCAGGGAAAATCTGCCAGAGTATCAGGAAAATCAACCAAAAAAGTCTAAAACAGCGTTTCTCCTAAAGGTATACTAAAAGAAAAGTAGTCCAAGAAACCTACTCAAACTAAGGAAACAAGCAAACTTATGTGACAGAGTGGATTCAAAAGTCTGGAACCTCTCGGGATTATCAAGGCATCGCAAACCACAATATACTACAGGGTCCAACAATATGACACGACAAGGAGGATTGGGACCATACCCTTGCCTGCATACCCGACTACCTGGACAGGACGTGCGTGCTAATCTCCCCGAGTGTTGTTCTCGGTGTATTGCTTTGACAAGATGGACAAATGGTTAACTCGGTTGGTTTCAGGAATCCTAATGGTGTCTCCCGATATACGCAAGGTACGTGGGAGCTCAAATCCGTAGTGGTGTTGTCTAATGCACAGTCGTTGGCACGAGACCTTCCGATATACGTGTCGAGTACGTGATACACCCTTCGATATATGCCAAGTACGGATTATGGTACTTGGTGGGTACGTGAAGGAGCTCGATATACCGATGTACGTGGAAGACTACAATACCCCCCGGACTACTGTGCTTGCAAGTAACGATAACTGCCACGCTTAATGACGTCGGAACACGTCTCTAACTTACACACAAGTTACTAAAAATTTTACCTAGTTCTACTGTTAATTTTATCTTGGACGGTTAGGTGAATGCATGAGGTGAGTACATAATCGGAAATAGAATGCAATCCCTAGCTACATGCATGAAATATTCTTTTATTTCGATGAAGTCTACCTACGGTAAGGAGAAAGCTTTTTTCCAATGGTATTGCCAAAACAAACTCAATGCAACACAACGCTCATTGCAAACAAATTTGACAATGAAAGTACTCTTTTTCTTTTTTCAACGAAACACGGAAACGTACACAACACTACTATCCAAATCAAAGTATTTTTTCTTTTCTTTTCTTTTCCAAATCAAAACAACACTAAGTAATGAAATGAGAGGATTCTGAAATGGAAATGCAAGATTTTCACTTTATCTTTTCAATGATCTAAAGGAAACAAAAATAAAAAAATGCACCTATCTTTCCTTAGCATGGAAACAACTTTTGAAAAAAAACGAAATGTACTCGAGCTTTTCAAGAAGATGAATAATTTATAATTCAAGAAAAACACAATCAATCATATTTCCATTCATCTTTTCCAAAACATTCCAACGCACAATGATCTTTCTTCAATAACTTTCTTGAGAAATAACGGGAAAGAAGCACTTTCAATCTTTCAAAGGATGTATCAAAGCAATAAACTTGAAAACAACTTTGCTTTCAAATCTAAATGACTGAAAATAAAATGCTACTTGCAGCACTCATATACTCAGAAAACTCAAGAAAAGACAAGCACTCAACCAAGCAAAAAAACACACTTAACTCAAAATCAAGCAGCAGCAAGCAAACTAAGCAAGCAAAGCTCAAAACAAAAATAGATGAGGTCTGGAAGGTGATCCAATGCAATGATCAGATCAGGGATGGAAGGAAGGGAATGCAAGAGTGAATGGATGAAGGTGGGGGAGAAAAAAGTATCCGACACTACCGACATCAAACTTGTCCAAAGTGGAACCCAAAGTCAATCCAAATAAACCAAACTCTCAACACACAAATCAAAATGGGATCTTTGGCTGAATGTTGCAGCACAGAGGGAGTTCATACATCAAAACAAGGCTCAGAGAGTCAAACAAGAGGCTGGGTGCCTGTATGTTAAGTCTCGACAGATCGGTGCACTCTGGCTTTGTAGACAGTGCAACGTCACAGTTTACCTGCATGATAGATGCGACGATGTCACAGTTTAATAATGCACAGACCGCGACGAGCAAGCAACAGTCAAAGAACAAAGACACAGAAAAATACAGTGTCGCTCTATTTTCACTGCCCAGGTGCGACAAGCAAGTTCTAGATTCAAAAATGAATCAGATCTCTCAATAATGAACCACCAACAGGTTTGAAACTGAGTTGCATAAACTCAAAGGAAGAAGATCAGGATCTTCAACATGAAGATCTGACAATGGAATCAATCCTAAGAAGGGAAATGGCAAAAGAAATGACAACAAGGCTTGTGACAAGTAATCAACTGAAAATGACTCAGATTAACGATCACTAAACAAGAATACTCCCCAGTATGGTCGTTAGATTTGTTACTAGACAATCCACTTGACCGGAGGCGAGCCGGATCTCCCTAGCTCTATGTGAGTCTAGAACAAATAGAACAGACTACAAACACGTTTCCTAGATCTACTTAAGGATCAAGTGCTAGATGTCTTACCTCTTTGATTTCGCTATCCTTTCTCCCGAATGTTGCTCCACATCCCACGGTCGTCAGATCCAAGCTACAAGACCTGTTAAGATATAGAAAAGAGAAACGAGTAAAGAGAATCTATACAATAAGAGATCTATGTAAACAGTTAAGCAGGTAAACAACACAACATCATTACACATAAGAACGATATTGGTGGAAAGCATTTGTATTACTGCAAATAGAGGAGTACATGATAGAGATATAGAACTACAACCAATGACTTAACGTAGCAGCCCTTCTCCACACAAGCCAATTACCAAGCCCTCCAAGGAAGCATGAATTCTCCAAGAGGTGAGTGAAGGTGTCTAAGAGAGATTTCACCAACATGTAGATACCATAGTCTTCCTCCCTTTGGTATGGGAGTGAGCCTCATATATATAGGACTAAGTGGATGAGGTTATGGATAGGATAGGTTGAGAGATGGTAGGAGAGAGATAGGGTATCTTCCCAATGGGTTAGGGGTCGAGTACCAGCTCTCCAAGAGATCAAGGATAAGCCCCTAAATGGACAAGCTTTGAGAAATATCTTGAAATGGCTATTTTTGCCCATTAACAGACCTCGTCGCACCTTGCTATGGAGAAACCTGCGACGTCTCATGTTGCTAGTGTCCAACCTGCGACGACCTCTCAAAAGGTTGTACAAAATGAGTACAAATCCTTCCAAATGAGTACTTGGTCCAGGTGACTTCAAGGATGTATACACTAAATCATGATGATGGGTAGATTTTAGGTCTAACACAACTTCAAAAAACAAAATTCAATCATTTATGGGTACAATAAACTTTGTTAGAAGATTTATACATGGTTTCGCGATTATGGCCAGACCTATTCATCACATGGTTAAGCAAGATCCATATTTCGTTTGGGATGATAATTCTGAAAAATATTTCAATCAAATTAAAAATGCAATCAGTTCTACCCCTGTCCTTGTAAAACCATATTTTGAAAAAAAATTATAATATAAACTAATGCAACCGAAGAGGCAATTTTTGCCATTCTCCTGCAACAAGATGATCGGAAAATTGAACAAGCAATATCTTCTATGAAACAAATCTTGTCTGATGATGAATTAATATATTCATTAATTGAAAAACATGCTTATGCTTTAGTTAAAGCTATTGAAAAGTTTAGCATTTTATTTTAGGCAAGCACATGGAGGTAAAAGTCCCTTTACCTGTTGTAAAATTCTTACTTTCATAGACTTCTCTTTCAAGTAAATTAGCTCATTGGCTTTCCAAAATTCAAGAGCATTATTTTTCAATCACAACATTAAACACCATCAAGGGATGTGACTTAGCTCTTCACCTAGATCAACATCCCGAACCATCAACATATTCTGAAAATTATGATGAATCACTTTCAGAAATATTTGTCATTGAATCTAAAAACATTGCGTTAGGTAATCACCCTTAGTATAAAGATATAATATATTATATTCAATTTCAAAAGTGCCCAATTAATCTAGAGCCTCATCAATGAAGGAGACTTCATTTGGAAGCTCCAAAATATTTAATTCTTGGGACTTCTCTATTTCGTAGAAATTTTAATGTCATGCTTTTGTGTTGTTTTGATGAACTAGCAGCACACAAAAAATTGGAATAGGTTCATGGAGCTCATGATCTTAACTTGGACATTGGTGGTCATTTTGTAGCAAGAAATACTGCTTACAAAATTACAAGGATGCGTTTTTATTGGCCTTTTATTTTCAATGATTCTTATAAATTTGTCTAATCTTGTGAAAAGCACTAGAAATGCTCAGGGAGACAACACATTTCAACCATGCCTTTGCAACATGTCTGTCCTGATTTTCCTTTTGCAAAATGGAGTTTAGATTTCATCGGTCATATCAATCTACCTTCATCTGTTGAGCATGTTTTTATATTAACAGCGACAGATTATTTCACAAAATGGACTAAATTCGTCCTGCTTAAAAATGCCCAGGATGAACAAGTAATCTCATTTTGGGAATCTTATATCTTTTGAATATTCGGTCTCCCAATTGAAATTATTTCAGATAATGGACCAACGTTTATTTCAGGAAAATTTACTCATTTTTTGAATAAATATGGGGTGAAACTTTATACTTCATCAACATATTACCCCCAGGGAAAGCTAAATCCACTAATAAAAAACTCATCAAAATTATTAAAAAGATCATAAATGAGAATCCACGTCAATGGCATGCTCTACTTATCTTCGCATTGTGGGATGATAGGACTAGTGCTAAAACTAGTACAAGACATACCCCTTTAAACCTACTGTATGGTCAAGAAGCTAGCATGCCCATTGAACTTGAATTGACTTCCCTCGGATTAGCAATCCAAGCAAAAGAGCTTAACTCCATTTCCACTCCTCAAAGATTGAAAGCCTTGTTAGCTCTAGAAGAACAAAGGAAATTTGCCTTAGATAATTTATAAAAAACACAAAAGACTATCAAAAAGATTTTGATAAGAAATCAAAACAAGTTTCCTTTAAGGTGAATGAAAATTTTCTATGGTGGGATTTTGCACATGCTGAAAAGGGTAAACACACCAAATTTCAAAGACTATGGTTAGGACCCTATAGGATAGATTTTGTTGTAGGAAATAATTCTTATGTATTGAAAGATATGCAAGAGAGGCTCTTCTCATATACTACTAATGGTTATCATCTCAAACACTATCAAGAACAAGATTTAATCTAGGCATGTTTTGGTTGATTTTTTGTATATATCTTATGCTTATATTTGTCTTTTTATTCCACTTAATTCTAATTTTATATGTCATGATTTCTATACTTCTTTTTAGAGTGAAAGCTATATCAATTAGGATATTTACTTGTCCCTTTCTGCAATTTTAATTTTTGTTTTTACATGGAATGATTGTCAAATGGTACTCATTCTTCTACATACATGAGTGATAAAACTGTTGTAACCTCCCCATCCCTCAATCCAATTAGCAGAGGGGACATTAACTAAATCAAGGCCTCTAAATTTCACCCCATAACCACAATTATGGATTTATATAGCTAAAAGGCATGTGCAAACATGGAAATAAAAACACACAGTGGAAATAAAATTTATCCACACACACATAACATGCAATTCCAAGCATAATTATCACAGGCATATAAATTAAAAATCATTGCGCATTAGATACATAAGAATACTTATCTTTAAACAAAGAAGATCTAAGAAATTGGTTGTGTAAGAGTGATTTTCCACCCAACCTTAGGCACTATGTCCATCATATACTCTTTATCTTGAGAGGCCACCCGTAAGCTAGGATATGAGGCCACCAAGCAAAAGGAAACTCATGTAGGCTTCTATCTCTCAGCCTACAACCCATTGTGCTCCATGTGCTTAGCCAAAAAATCAACTAGATCTCTACAGGGGTATCACTAAGCCATCATAGCCATGGCACTCCTTCCAACTACCCCATGCAACACAAGGAAGAAATTTCCCTTCACTGATCCACAATTCCCTCAGTAAATCCAACCCTTACAGTGCTCACCAGTATGTGTAGTAAGAGTCCAACCTATTGTATGTTATTGGAGAACCTCCAACAACATTAATCCAGGGCTTTGCAAGCATCCAAAAGTAGCAGAACTCAATGGATAAATTTTCCTAACTTGCCCAACCTCCATGCTCACCTACAACCATCTATTTTCCCTCCCAAAATGCAACTTTGTCTCCAAATTTGAATTTTTGAGTTAAACACGGCCTGGTAATGGACATGAACAGCGATGGAAACTCTACGTGGTGTAGAAAACATGCATGAGAGAGTGAATAAAAAGAGTGTTGACTCCAAGGATATGAGGTAAGGGTGAAAAGACAATTGACATAGATTCTGACCATAAAATAAATAGGACTGCTAACAACTGAGATAAATAACTGGCACAACCCCCATGCTTCAATAACTACATGAAGTGACTTTTCCCACCAACCTCACATATCCATTCAATGATTGGGTTTAATATTCATGAGAAGGTGATTGGATTATTTAAGGCACATGGCATATTTTGGATGGGTTTTAAGGTTGACACTTGGCAACATAGGATTTAGTTTCCCATATACCCCCTTTCCTCTTCCCCTCTGATGAAATCATAGCCTCTCTAGTGCTGTTTACACAACCATCTTGGACCATTTTATTAATTTCCAACATAATATTTACATACATTTCGAATTGGCATGCTAAGCCAACCATATGGTCCAAATAAAAATATATACATCATACGTGCCTATCTATTCACTAGTCGGGCCTTGGCCTTGAGCTCCGCACTAGGAATCCATACTAGCATATTTATATTGTTTACATAATTTTGATTAAATACATTCCAAGTCAAAATTGGGGGTATTACAACTGCTACCAAAATCCCTTAATCATTTGCTAAAACTCGGCCTTCGGATCCCATTCCCATTTCTACAATCCCTTTCTTCCTCCATGCATCCTAAAGAGCATATCAGAGAAAGTTGTTACAGATTCTTACGAAATCAGCAAAAGTATGTTAATTAAAACTAGAAACTCTAGTTTCTAGTAAACTACATTGACTTCCCTGTGGAGTCGCCAGTTGTTGACTCATTTTTTGTCACCTAATTTTAAGCCTGCAAAGGGTTGCGAGGCATATTGCTAATATACAATATTATGATATTACATAGGTGGTACCCCTTAAATAAATTAGTTTCAAACTTCGACGAAAAGGTTGAGGATATAAAAACATGCATTTGTTTGAATCTTTTGTGTCTAAGATGGTTGCACTTGGTTTTATGGTCAATGATTGATTTCGTATGCAATGAACATTGATATGATTTGACACTAGAAGTTCACAATTATTATGGGAAGAATATTTATTTCAAATAAATTGTGAATGAGTATTGGTTGAAAGTTCCAGTTCCCCCACATATCTTTATGCAACTTGAACCGAATGATGGATGGAACCAGGTCAAACCAAGTCAACCATATTGAATTAGAGGTCAGAATTCAAGATCTCTACCACTCCCACCTCCTCCTCCTCTGAACAAACAACTTGATATCTCAGTTCCCTCAAAATTTTCTTGTGCTCAACCTTTGCCTGATATTGACATGCCCAAAGCTGCTCAAAGTCCTTCTTTGGAAAACAAAGGAAAGAAACTTGCTAGAGATCTCAGTCTCGACTCTTCAGAGGGGTCATCTCATTATGTAACCTCACATCATGTCTTGGCCTCAAAAAATACTATCCCTGCAGCAGAAGAATCATCCAATCAAAGGGTGAAACCAGTTGAGTAAGTTGGACAACCTTCAAGTGAAATGAAATCAGCAGATAATGATAGAAGGGTTATCCCTTCTCATCCAGCATACTTTTCTTGAAAAGTGATTTGGTTTTTATTTTTTATATTTTCTATATGACAGTTTATGTTGAGATATGATTTAAACATATACTTTCATTTTTGGACAAGAACATGGACATAAGAATGTGGGAGGCATGCACTATTTTGTATATTTTGGACATAAGTGTATTTTGACAATTGTAATGTCCCCATTCAAATAAGTGCATAGTAAGACAATCCCATCAATCCTACTAGTTTCCTAGGTTGGATGGGCACATGTGGGATGGTAATAAGGAAGCTAATAAATGATATTTAGACATTAGAATGGTTCAAGCATTTAATAAATATGATGAATAAATAAATTCAAGATAAATTCTAGGTGGCAAGTGGTTTTGGAGACATATGGAGGTGGTGGGACCCACACTAGCTTGATTTTTCAATGCCACATGGCAGCTCTCTCTTGCCAATTCGAATTCATGGGAAGGTGAACACTCTTGGGTGAGTTGGTAAGTCATAACACATGGCATTGAGCATCTTAGGTCGAAATGGGATGGAATAGTAACCTCCATGGGAGAGGAAGAGTCAAATTGGAGACTAGTGGACACTTGGGCTAGATTCCCTAGTTTTATGACAACAATAATGAAGCATCTATGACATTTATGACAAAATTCAGACCTGACTTCTTACACCTGACCATTATGACATGTCAGCCCCAAAAATAGGCTCAAGGAAGGCGTTCATGGAGTTGGAGGAATCTAAAGAGACTCAAATTCGAATTTGGGAGAAGATGGAAGGTTGGAACTAGGAGACAAGTGGCAAATGAGGAATATTTTCTAAATGGAAAATTATTGAATCTATTGAGAGGATTTCGACCCCTTGAAGGATAATGTTGGTTATAAAATGTAGAAATCAAGTATGAGAATGGCTTTTGATGATTTGAGAAAAATTGCATTTGTGAAGAGAGAGCTAGTGGATGACTAGTTTCTTGCCTTAGCCAATTTCGAGGGTGAAAGATTCCCATCCAAGTTGGTGTTTGGAGAGGCCACTCAGGTATTTCATGGTGCTTTAATGGAGTTTGTATTTGCAGGTAGCAGATACAGGAAGTTTCATGGTTTGGTTTAGTGCAGCACTTTCTCTCCACCGTTTCCAGTTTTGAAGGCATATTCGTGCTCCTTGAGGGAGGGCGTTTTTGGTGAGCACTTGTGATTCTTGAGAGAGATTATCATTATATATTGCTGATTGTAATAGCTTCATATCCTTTTTTATTGATATTCAGAAATTATCAGGTCGAAATACCCACTGGTTGTATGCAAAACTATTGATTAATGAGCAAACAATGTCCATTTCCCCAATGCATTGATGTATGACACTATAATGTTGATTATTTCGAATGAATGGATGATTCTCTGATATATTTGTGATCAATATACTGCCATGGATGTATTATACAAGTTTCATGTACTGTACTTGAGCATTTGAAGCATTTTTACGCAGTTTAGTTGTATTGGGAGGTGAAATAGTGCCATTTCCCCAAGGGTCGAATTGGGGGTTTTTGTTGTTGAATGTGAGAGAGTTATAACAGTAGTAAAAATCAATTAATGGTGCATATGAGACCTTAATAAAATAATTAACACATTATATACCTCTGTTCATAAATTTGTGGGAGTTTGGAGGTATTTGGAAGGCCATTTGCAGTGTTACCCGGGGGGGATTTGATGCACAAATTACTAGTCAAAATTACATATATTGATCAGAATACAAATCAAGTTTGCAGCAGTATTTGGAGTACCATAAAACATCCCTGAACCTGATATTCAAGTCTAAATACCATTCATACACTCCTACAGAATATTTGGGAGCATTTGGGTTGATTTGGAGGTCAAAACAGTAAAACTAGTCAAAGGTCGAAATTGGGAAAAAAGTGGAAAATTGGGCATTTTAATAAAAATTGAAAAAGGGATATTACAACAATATAGATATGTGCACGCTTGTCGAAAATTGTGTGAAATGCATATTTTTAAAATGAATGCCTATTTATTAATTCGAAGTAACAAGGGGTTAATGGCATAATAAGATATTGGAAAAAGGAGTCCCGCCTATTTATTGCTATTGTTAATATTATTATTTTAATATTTCTATCTTTCCTAAACTAATTAGTAGTCTCATAACCAAAAGGTAGTTCCTAACTACCTCAACTTCCAAATCAAAGGATCAAAGGGGAGATACAAGGAGTTTTATGGAAAGAGATAAAGGGGAGAGAAAGCATTCTGATAAAGGTAGCTCTTGATTCATCTTGAGATTTTATAATCATTCTTTCATCTCTGATTTTCAACTAAAAGGATGAATATGATCTCGGTAGTAGCAAAAGAGTATTGAAGGTGGCCTAAGAGGATCTTGTGCATAATTATTACTCATGTCTTGAAGGTTGTTTCATATATGATAGTTTGTTCATTCCTTTTTAGGATTTGAATTAATTTTCAAGTACTAATAAGGATTGATTTTGAAAAATCAAGAAGTGGCATCCCAAATCATTATTTGATCCAACAATTGTCTATCATGTTGTCTTCTAGGAAAATGGAAGTGTTTATATGATGAACCAATGCCATCCTAGAATTCTAAGTGTTCATTTGGTCCTCATTTTCGTAGAATTGTGAAAGAAATTCTTCATGTTTGTAACTCAGATATTTCATTAATAAAGTTTGTTGGTTTTCTCTTAATATTGAGTCTTGAATCTTTCATTTTACATTCTTTTCCCAATTTATGTGATTGAATGTAAATTTACTTTATTTCTCTCTTCACTGTGATAATCTTGTTTAGTATTTGTTCACATCATCTTTTTTATATTTCATATATGTTATACTTTATTAATAAATATGTTATGTATTTATAGTTTGATTGTAAATATTGTTACTAAGGCTTAAAATTGGGGTTATGATCCCACTTATTTTAACCCAACCAAGTAAAATTCGAAATTGTTGTTTAAGTTTATTCTTGCATCAACATGTGGGCAGATTTTTTTTCCAAGGTAATATGGTAAAGTCCACTGCTTTGTAGGACATCCTCCATACTGGATCTCCATAATAAGTAGTTGGTAATAGTAAGAAGAATATCACTTGGAGTGGTCATATTAGAATATGCGTGTAATAAGGCTTCAAATGAAAAAATTGATCATCTATATGCAAATATCTCGAAAAATTAGGCAATTTCAAAAAAAGTGGCATTGAAAACAGACTCTCAATGTCAAAGTTATGCCTTTTTAAAGAAAGGCATAAAATAGAATTAGGGAGCCACATGGAAAGCAAAGGCTGATCCACTTAGTGATGGGGGGGGAAATGTAGTAAATAATTATGCCCCTTAATAAATTTTCCTATAAGCTCTTTTACAAATAAGTTTCTTTAAAATAAGTGACCCACTTTTATAAAATGGGTGGGAAGAACTTTTACAATGTAGTTACTTTATAAATAAAAGTTACATGAACTTTGTGCACCGGGAGCTGTGTTTCACTTATTGTTTCTCTCAACGTTTCTTGATGGTCATCCTAGAGTAGGGATCAAAATGTTGAGAGAAACAATAAGAAAAGTGCAATTCTCGGTTCACAAATATCTTGTGCGTATGTCAATCCTTATACATGAACTTTTGCAAAAAGTAACAAAAGGACTTGAACCCAAGACCTCTTACTTATTAAAGTAACTTTCAACCAAGTGAGTTAAGCAAAATATTTAGTAATATTATGGAGGAGAATGGGGGTGTTGTTTTTGTTGTTGTGATAGCATGCCTAACCAAAAAAATTGTTTTTTAGCTTGCAAGACACCTTACACAACCACACAAAAACAAAAACAAAAATTATGAAAGTGAAATTTCTCAGGTTTAGTGGTTAGTCCTTGGTTAATTTACCCAAAAACTGTAATTTTAGCCAATTTGTTTGGTTTGTTGAGTTGGCATAAGGTGCATGACAAAGAGAATACATAGACAATAAATGCCTTTCATCTTTGTTTCTGATTTTCCAATTTCACGTAGAGCGTATGGAAAAGAGCATACGAAGACTGAAAAGGTATCAAACTAGGATTAAAACAAAAAACCAAGCTAAAACATGAAAGAATATGAGAAATATTTTTTAAAAATCCATATATGTAAACAGTATACCTCTGGATCTGGTAAAATGGTCGTATCTCAGAAAACGGAAACCTTTTTGAGTGAAACAAAAATTATTTCCAACTAAAAGAAAATCTACAAACGTATCAGAACGCCTTCTGCGACCTAGAAATACACAAAAATAGCATAATACAAAAATCCTTTGGCGCACACAGCTACAACTATTCAAGATCTCGATCAATGATCGAAGCAGAACTTCATAAGTGCTCTGATACCATGTTCAACTAACATAGGGTATTTCTAGAAGATTGAATATATTAAGAAACCAGTTATAGAAGCATATCACAGATAAACTCATCAATGTTTTACATGGTTAAAACCATCAAACAGAAAAACAATCCATGGCCCCATCCAAATAGATACTTGAGGCAATATATTAAGCAAAGGACAAATATTTTACGTATGAGTCATTCTCCAATCCAATCTTGCGCAACCAGGATTGGGCCTCATGTGTTGAGGTAGGGATCCTGAGTTGGACTCAGGAACTTGGAGTAGATTCTTGAGTTGGACTCAAGAATGACTAGGCCTTCAATTGTAAAAGGTTATTTCTCATGTGTTGGGGTGAATGATTTGATGTATCACAGTGATGTTGTTTCTAAAGTCTTGTTGGACAAGAATCAGGACTTGTGTGTCAATTAAGATTTTCATGTGGACCTCCAATTAAAGTAAGTACCCATGGGGTGGACCTCCAGTTATTGTAGGTACCCATGGGATGGACCTCCTATTATAGAGGTGGATGCTTTCCATGTTGAAGCATTAATGTTGTCTGATGTATTACTAACCATGGTCATCGATTGCTATTAAGTCTCCTTTAGAGACTGGCCACCTCTAGAGTGAATTTCTTTAGCATATGATCATTTGGTCTGAGAGTAATATAATATGATCACGGCATCTGAAAAATATTATGAGTATAATCTGATATGATAGATAATTAAAGTTAACACATATTGACCATGCAATAAAGATAAGAGATAAAGATAAATGCATAGAGAAAAAGAGAATTTGAATTTCTCATGAGATGACTAAGTGAACTCGAATTGTTAAGCTTCGGTTAAAGCCACAATGTATGCCTGGTTCAATTAGAGAACTTGAATTGATCACTACAGTGATGTTAACAAGAAAGAATCAGTTAAATAAATTTAACTAAGTGATCATAACAAAAAATATCTAGTTAACTAAGTGTTATTGCATGACGGCACTTATGTTAAACTAAAATACGACACTTATGTTAAACAAAAATACAACACTTGAGTTGCGACACTTGCATGACAACACTTAAGTTCACCACCTAACTAAGTGGGAAAGCTTTCAATTAAGGGGCTAGTTCATCCTAAGAATTAGTTCAGTAAGTTAATACACTACATGAGAAGTGGGTCGCTCTTATTCATGCAAGATTGATTCGTCCAGATGGAGGGCAAGTTCATCATGAAGTAAGAAGATAAAAATAGAAGCCAATGAATGTGAACATTATATAAATATGTTATATTGATTAATTCAATGTGAAGCAAATTCTTTTCTCCCTTGAAGGCAAGGCGTTTTTATTTGTGCAGGATATTATTCTGAGTCTCTCTTCTTTATCTTTCTCTTGCTCTACAATTGCACCGGGGGTGCTTGATGTAAAATACATTCTATGTTATCTATCATAATTATACTCTAAATATTTGTTGAGGTTTTTCATCCTCATTTTTTTTAGGGTTTTCCCCAGGGCACATCTTGTGTTATGGTTGAATGTTTCATGTGATTGAATAGTTCATTGATTCAAGTATTCAGTATTTCCGTACTTAAAGTTTTAAATTTCAAAGCTCATCATATTTTCTCAAAAATTAAAATGGTATCAGAGCTCAGGGCGTGAAGGAGATAAGATTTGTCAAGAAAACTTGAGCATACATAGATCCTAATAAGTTGAGCACAATGCTTGAGAGCCATGGAATCGATCTATGTTTGACCGGAAGATTGTCTTAAGGGCACTTCGAATTTCAACACTTGAAAGGCGAGGGTGTTGAACATCTTGGAGGAACATGAATTGGATGGATACGTATCCATTGGGGTGGAGGAGCCTACATATAATGCATGGTGCATAAACTTCAATAAGAACCAAGCTAAATCCAAATGGATCATCTATAATTCGGTAAAGGACAATTTGATGTCTGAGATCACTCCGTTGAAGACTGCAAAGGAGTATTTAGATACATTAAAAAACCTATATGAGAAGAAGGCCCCGAGTCAAAAGAGGGAATTGAATAATAAGATTCAAAATATAAATATGGAGAAGGATGAGACAGTGTCCTCCTTCTTCACTAAGATCTCTCAGGTAAGACATCAGCTTGTTGATATTGGAGTAGTGGTGGATGAATATGATCTTCTCCAAACCGCTATTGATGGTCTCCCATACCCATGGGAGACATTCTTAATGGTGGTAAATGGTCTATAGGTACAACCTAACTTCGAGAGGTTGTGGCATGACTACCTCTAAGAGGAGGGGAAAATACTGATCAAGTCAGTGTGCATCAAAGAAGAAACCTTTCCCTCATAGCAAGGATGAAGAAAGGAAAAAAGAACTTCTCTCAAAAGAAGTTTTCCCATTCGAAGAAGAAGGTATACAACAAGGAATTTGAAAAGTCGAAGGTTATATGTTACAACTGTGATAAGAAGGGCCATTATGCAAGGGAGTGTAAATCAAAGAAAAAGGGAAAATTAAGGTTTAATGCTTCTACCGCTATAGAAGATGAAACTACTCAAAAGAATGAACCCGAAGAAAAATTTTGCATGCAAGGTAGAGTTGGGAAACAAAAAAACCTATTCGATCCAAGGATTTCGATCCACCTATTTCTAGCTGAGTTCGGGAGATATTTTACATGTGGAGGACATTCTTAATGTTCCAGGCTTGAAGAAGAACCTCCTATCAGTTTCGGTTCTTGATAATACCATCTGATGCGCAACGATAGAGCAGAAGCAAGATCCAGTAAGCGTGTCATGATGAGGATGATCTAAGTGCATTGAACCGAAAGGACGAATCATTTGATGCACGGCATGTCACATATTGTCTAAAATACTATGGCGCTTAAATAGAACGGACACATCAGGAAGTGTGTAGTTCCATCTATTACTGATGCATTTTTTCAAGAGAAGAAAAATATCAATTGAAAGTACAGTATCATTTGGTGAATGCAGTTGCATTGTAGAAGATCGACAGAGCATACCTAAGCACAAAATACAGAGTCAGCAAGCACACTATACATGAAGTAATACATCAGTAGAAATGTTGAATTGAGAGGAATTTGAATTCAAGTGATGTATGCAGGACAGTGATAGTGAATCGTATGCATACAAAAGTTGTGCACGGAAAAACTCATATCAGAAGATCAAAAGTGTGCACGGATTTGAATTTAAGCAAGACGGAATCAGATATTGGATATATGGGAGGCAAGACGGGGCAAGGAAAAAGGGGGTTCTAGCCTCCTTTCATTTGGTTCTTCCTTCATGTCGATTCCTGTAAAACCAGGGGGTCGGTGCCTACTTCCAGTTGGTGCTGGTAAACACAGGAAGTTGGTGCTTCCTTGAATGTATTATTTTTCCACTATAAAAGAAGCATTATGTGGTTTTCTCCCGTTTGGGTTTCCACGTTAAAATATTGTGTGTTATGTGATCTTTGTCTCGGTGCATATATGGATGAATGATTTATTTATATTGAATGTATAACTAAAGATTAATATCAAGTGAAGACTAATATGTTAAAGAAGGTAAAAATTGTTGATAACTGTGCTAATATTGATTCACCCCTTGTCAGTATTAAATCAATTCCAACATAGAGAAGCCCCAACTTGTGGACACATTGTTTGAACAAGTTGAGTGTAAATAAGAGTGAATTTGATGAATGAGAAGTAAGCTTGGAAGAGAAAATGGAGTAATATTCTGAATTGGAAAGCTTCGATTAGATGAAATGCTCAGGCAAATCAGAGGAAATATGATTTGAATAAGTGTGCGAGGTAACAAGAAATGCAGATACACAAGGAGCAGTCACACAGACAGAAGGAGCATTTGTGAGAAAGGCACAAGAATCATGTGGATGTATATGTGCGCAAAATCTGTATTGTAGAATAGTAGTAGAATACAGTGTAAGAAAAATAGTGATCAGATTTGAACCAGCAGAAATGTGCGTGGTCAAAAGCATAGCAAAGAACGGACTATAGTAAGGATAGTGCATGCAGATCTGAAGTCAACAAACGGAAATATCTATATCTCAGGGCAGTTGGAAGGGTAAAGGAAAGGATATTGGTGTAGCCACTCAGGTTGGTTCCTAAACACTATGAGTTGGTTCTGGCGCATAGGATTGGTGTCATCGCAGGTCGGATCTTGATTCAACAATTTGGTGCATGCACAGAGGATGGTTGTCCTCACAGGTTGAAGCCTGCATTATGCAATTTGGTGCTTGTCAGTGGGATCAGTGTCCCAATCAAAGGGATGAATGAGTGATTTGGTGCTCATGTCAGTGGAGATTGGTGTCTCCCATATTTATATGTAATTTCATTATATATATGTACATATATATAGATATGTGTGTGTGTGTGTACACAAAAGTTTCTTCAACTATTTGTGCACACTTTATTTTATTGATGAGATTTTAAATAACAATTGTTGCATGTTTTAAAAAGTGAATTATTTGTAAATATGCACATGATACTAATTCACCCCCCATCTTAGTGGCATTAAGAGTTCCAACATAAAATATTATTGATACATGGAAATTCAAGTCTGTAGGAAAAATTGTGGATCTTACCAATGGGAGAAAACAAAATTATTCCAACCCCATTGCCTTCATTGGAGCTGGCACCATCAAAATGCAAGTTCCATACTACATCTTCAAGTTTTGTGCTAGGTTTTATCGTATTATCATCATCCTCAAGGAAAATAGAATACACACCAAGATCTTCCTTAATATAATTCACATGGGGTTGAGGAACACTCTCAATGTAATGGGATATTCTATCTTCTCTAAGAACAATAATGTTTTTCCCATTTTTTGGAAGAGACATGTGTGTACCATCATTTGAAATATATCCACCTACTCAAACTTTCCAATCTTTAACTAAAATGACTAAAAATTACTTACAGGCATGTCAATGACCTTAATATTGCAAGTGGTTTTGATTTTTGGATGGGGACACAAGGAGAGAGTAACATATTTGATTTCTCATGTAGTAGCTTGTTGTTGGTTGTTGTAGGACATAATACTCCTAGAATTTTTGTTTGTACAAGATAGGTCGAACTCTTCCATAATTTTTATGGGCATTAAATTCGGACCAAATCCACCATCTACCAGACAACAATGAGCTATCTTATCATAAATTTTAACATAAGGTAAAAAGGGAGCATTTCTAAAAATACCTCTAGGATTATATACAGTTAATTTATTTACATGCAGATCTTCTTCTCTTTCTTCTTCCAACAAGCTAGAAACGGTTGGAGTTCTTCCTTCCATAAATTTTTTAAGATTTTGTTGTTCAGGGACTGTGATCATATCAAGAAAAGTAGCATCAGCTTTAATAGTAGCCAATTTCCTTAAAATATTATAATGAAAATATGGAGAAGTAGAATTCATATTTCATAATTTTGATTATTTACATTGACTGTATTTACATTTACTAGTTGTGTTGGCTATTTGGAACCAAAATTTAGAGCATGAGAAGCTTTTGAAGGACCATCCTTACCTTTATTGTTGTAAAATTTATTCCTAGTGTCTACTAGCATCCAATATTCTTCAGGAATCAAGTCTAGAGTTGCAACAGTTGAATCAGTCTTTTTCCCAAAAATATTATCTTTTGCATTTCTTTTGACCTCACGGGTATCTTCTTCATGGTTTTCTTCACAGAATTTACACCATGCTCTCGACATGATTTCCCTAGGCTGTGAATTATTAATTTTTCTAAAGGTTCCTTGATTGGAAGACTCTATATTAGGAATAGGATTTTTCCCTTTCCATTCGTAAGCAATCATTCTACTATTCATATCTTGTACTAGTTGTAGGATAGTTGAAATCTCATTTTTTCTAACATAGTCTTCACTAGGCATCCCAACCCTATTTAATTGATCTTAAAATTCCATACAAGTTCACAATGTTGACCTTAAGTTATCTACATTCTTCTCTTCAATATTTTTTTTTAAATGAGCAGGTAAGATATTATAATAATGCATTACGGAAGCTTGATTTTGAGGCCTTTTTAGTTCAGGAATTTGATTATACAATTTGATGAAATGGAGATTAAAATATTTAATGGTTTCACCTTTGTTATAAATCCTATTATTATATTCTTTTAACTTGTCTACGGGACTTTGGGGTTGACCATATGTAGTTTTGCACCAATATGATAGTTCACCCCAAGTTGAAAAGATTTTAGGTGGTAGATCAAAGAAGTCTGCAGCAACCTTCTCTTTTAGAGAATTGAAAAACAACCTCATGCAAGTGTTTGCATCATTTTCCCCTATGTTATGACAGGCATTAGAAAAATCAATTAAATGCTCATTTACAAAAATTGTGCCATTACCAAAAAACTTAGGCAAATGATATTAAAATTTAGGAAGAGGGGATGTTGCAGGTGCAAGATTAAACGGGGAGGATACATGACAAGGTGTATTATCCACATCTTCCTCAAATTTAAACAAGCCATAATTCTTAATAACCTTAGTTGGATTAGTATTTGATACCGTAGGATTATAATGAGTATACACACTACCAATTTGAGATGAAGAAGAACTAGAACTCAAACAACAATTGCTACTTCCATATGAAGACATATTTGGTTGAGTAAAGGAAAGAGTAGGTATTAAAAAAAAATTTGAAGAAGATGTATCAAAAACATCTCTCCTAATATTTGAATGAAAAAGTTGAAGTACTTATTTCCTCCTATCGATCTCTGAAAAGGGGTCAAATTATGGTGACTCACCTATATTTGTCGAGAATACATTTGAGTATTGGACATGAAAGCTATTGATCAGGTTGGGGATTCGTTATTTACCTAGCATCCCTTTCTCTTTGCTCTTCTTGGTGTATATCATGTCAAATTGCTTCCCAAGAAGCTTCAAGATCCTGAGCAATTTGAGCAGTATCAAGTATGAAATCAAATAAACAAGAATTTATACTGGTTTTATCTCTCAAACCAACTCTAATGTTAGGTTGGGTGTGCTCGGTCAAAATCATGAAAATCAAAAAATAAAAGAAACAAAAGGAAAATACAAATATACAAAAACTAGGAAGAAATGATCATTTCCCTAGTATAGTTGCCAAAAATATGTTGATGCAAAGGAATGAAAATCCTAAGACCAACAATTGCGAATATTACTGAGCTAATGTAAGATAGTCGAGACTGTTACCCTAATTTAAAGCCTATTTACATCAACATCAATCAGACTACAAATATTTATTACTTGTATCTAATGCTTTTCTTTCGGAAAAAGGAAAATAAAAATGCAATAAAATTTACAAGAGTGTTGATTGAAAATTATACAAAAGAGAGATAAAATAGAAGAAAATAAAAGATAAAATAAATATCAGATGCAGCAAGATACTTAAAAATGAGATGGAAATCAATAAATTTTATTAATTATCTCTCTGAGTTACAATCTGAGGATACTCTTTTCAAACTTCTGTGAAAGTAAGGACCAAAAAAAGAACATAGAAGTTCAAGATGATATTCATCTTCATACATAAACTTCTGGTTGCAAAATGAAGGAATCAAGATTGACTGATGCTGGACCAAATTAGAACTCTAGGATGCCATAGTTTGATTCTGCAAAAATCAATTCTTATCAGTACTGAAATTTAATTCAATTCATAACATAAATGAATAGACTATTAAAACATATAACAACCTTCTTGGATGAACAACAATATTGTAATGGGATCCTCTTGCGCCACCTTCAGTACTCTTATATTGTCAACAATAAAATCTTCGGCCTCTATTAAACTCAGAGGTGAATGAAATAGAATGATATCTCAAAATGATCAAGATCTACCTTTTATCAGAAATATTTCCTCTCCAACTCTTGCCCTCAAAACTCCTTGTGCCTCCTTCTTTATTGTTGAAGAAAGAAGTTTAGGTAGTTAGGAACTACCTTTAGTTAGGAATTAATTAAAATATTTAGGCACGATGATGATAATATGATAAAAGAATAATAATAATAGTATATAGTAATAATAGGTGGGACACCTTACAAAATTTCATGTTCCTCCAAGCATACAAATCATGATTAATTAACGGAATCATTACATCATGACCCCAAATAGAATAATGAAAAACATTTCACCATGTATCCATAAGTTAATATATGTAATCCATAAAATAACCTTGAATCAAGGGAAAGAGTCAAAAAAATAAAACATATCTTCTTCAAGTACTCGAGAATGTAAAAATATGTCCAAAACTTCGTCACTTAGTCAAAAAAGTAATCCCATAAAACACAATTGAAACATACATGCCTGTCAAAAATAATATCTCATAATCACATTAAAAACTAATGCCTTGTGGGAAGTAGTTGGTCTTTCTCCACTTTCAGCTGAAGTGATCTTCTTAGTTGTTTGTTCCCCCTGCTTTATTGATTGCATTGCTTGATTTGATGATTCGACATCAGCTAGGATTTTTTTCCTTGGAGGTTGGAGAGGGTGTGAAGTAATGGAGTGAGAAGAACCTTTAGAAGATCTAGGAATAATAGGCTTTGCTGGCCTTTTCCCTTTTTTTTCCAATGAATGACAATGAGCAGCCTTAGGTGGCTCAACATTTGGTAGGGACTGAGCTTGGGAAGCAATTGAAGGCACTTTATGATCTGGGTGTTGATCAAGAGGAGGTGGCTACGGAAGTGGCAAAGACATAGTAAGCCATCTTCTTACAATAGATGGTTGATTTGGAATCATTTGGTTCCAACCATCGTTAGGCTCAGGCTGCATGGAGACATGGTGTTGGTTATGGAGCATGATCTTCCTAATTCAGAGATGATGTTGTTTCAGCCGTGTTTGTACCCCATTTTTATATGATATGCGGGTGGACTGTACACTTACCCCAGCGTGCGGGCATCACTCCCCCACGGGGGTCCAAAGGCCAGCAGGCCCCCGACGGGATTTCGGGGGCAGCGCCCCTAAGAAAGGGGGTTCAGGGGAAAATCCCCCGAAAGAAATTTTTTGAGTTGTTTTGTTGGCCAATAGTTTGCGGGCCCATGGTTTTGGGTAGCCCGTAGTATTTTCCCGTGGTAACTCCCCTTTAAAAGGAAGACATTGTAATACGGTTGTGTAATGTATTGTAGCATTGTAAAGATCTATGTGATTGTGTAAGAGAGACTAAGAGAGGTTGTAGGTTGTATCCCTTCATTTGTTGGATGGTATAATAATAAGGACTGGCAATTTCTATGCGGACGTATCCCATCTTGGGTAAACCACGTTATATTGGTGTCTCTCTTGTAATGTGTTTTATGTGATTTATATTTGCATCTTGTTTATTGTTATTGCTCTACGATCTTGTTTTTCTAACAAGGGGGTGGGACTCGTACTCTGAGAAACTGGGTTGAGACTGGGAAAGAGGTGGTCTCACAACAGGCTGAATAGGGGGTAGATGACCTTGACCAGCAAGGTTAAGGAAACCAATCTGTAATATTTGGTGGAACTCATTGGAATACGCATCAAAATGGATGGAAAC
Source organism: Larix kaempferi (assembly GCA_027924585.1). Classification (NCBI taxonomy): domain Eukaryota; kingdom Viridiplantae; phylum Streptophyta; class Pinopsida; order Pinales; family Pinaceae; genus Larix; species Larix kaempferi. The sequence continues at coordinate 688,593 of BSBM01001510.1, forward strand.
CTCATCCTCTTGTTACCTCTTCCTTGCCACTTAGATTGTTGGACTCTCCGCAAATTGCCCTTGTTGCCTCTATTATTTCTACCTCCGCCCCTGCTAAAAAAGCTCATCTAATGGTCAAGAAAACTAAATCAGTACAAGCATAAATAGCAATAATTCATATCAAATAATCTTGCAATTAAGTAGTCCATGAATGGATTTTTTCAAACAACCCATCCCTGCATACATCAAATTTCATAAGAACAAGGAAGGGAAATATCATCATATACTTCAAAAAACTTCAATTATTAGCTAAAACTATCCATCTCTACTATTCTTTTTTAACAAGGGAAGAGAGTAAACTTGGGAAAATGAATAAGAATGAGTGAAAGTTGGTATAGAAGAGTGAAGGGAATGAACGTGATACTTGTTCAAATGTTCCATTTCAAACAACCAATCCATGATTCAGCCAAGTGAATCCAATATCGTCAACCTTAATAATAGATTTGAAACTTTTATCCATCCAAAAAAACTCAGTGTGAAACTTGCTCAAAATCCATTCAAGGCTCGATTTATTTAAAATTAATTAAAAATAAGCGCCCATTGTTTATGACTGCCTCTTTTATCTTTGCATTCCAATAGTATTCACGACAGTGCAACAATAAAATAATTAAATCTCCATATCAAATATTCAAAATGAATCTAATCAACTGTCCACTCCATCAAAACATTCAAACAGTACTTTTTGAAAACCATTTCAACAGCATAACCGTATGTGGAAGACATGAGATGGCCTAACCATGCATAGTAATACAATTAATATTCTCCTTAACTTTATTCCAAATCTTTTTATCCCTTCTCATAATTTAAATTTTAACCATCAATCCCAGAATTAATCTAAAAGACTCAGACATTCAAATTCAAAAGAATCTGAGTGTGAAAATATGGAAACATGATTTGTATCATGAGTAACATAACCCCAAGGTATTCACAAACGCTCAAATCCTTAAATCAAATTGAACTATAAAGGCAAAACTACTATCCACTTCAACTATAGCCAATCCAAAATTTTGATATGCATGCAAAAATGCAGCTAGAAAAGCATATAATAATGTTTGCTTGTTGGTGTTTTAATTGTTTTCCAACTGAAGCAATCAACAACTTGGAAAATAATTTTGACTTCAAAAGGCCAAAGACCAATCCATAATTCAAAGAAGGGAATCGATTATAAAGCCAGAATTTTGAACATTGAATTCGAAGTTGTGGGTTTCGATACAAATGTGAACACTGGAAAGGAGTTATTTTCTTCTTCAAAGTTCATAATCAACAGAACTTATAAAGGTGTGAAAAACCAATTAAATATTTGATTAGGCTTATACATGGCTTCACAACAAAACCTCTGTATCATACACCGTTTGGCTTGGGTTGCCATTCTATCGCCAATGCAAGGTATATGCATTTTAATACATAACTTTATCACCAAACATTTAGCATTATGACAGGTGAGACTGTAAAAACAAAAAAACCAACACTTCAAAGGTGGCGACCGAAAAATGAATCATTAAAATAAATCCAATAAAAACATAGACTCTTGTTGAGTATGGAGCCACATATAATCAACACAAAACTGAATTTTTTTCATGCAGGGGAACTAGCAATGTCATTAAATGGCATGATCATTCGTAGTTGTTTTGAGATTTGATACCAAATCAACATTAATAACCACTATCATAAGAATGCTGCCACCTTTCGAAACTTTCAAACGATTGAAATATCTATATGATGCTTAAATGATATAACCAATCACCATAATGTTGATCAAACTGAAACTTAAGTGAATAGGTTAATCGGTAATAGGACAAGGCTTCATATTGTCAACTCTATCATAGGTTGAGTTCTTGCAAGGTTTTTAAAATAAATCTTGTTTAAAATATTATAAAACCTACATCATGAACATTTTCCATAAAATAATGTAGCATAATACACATAAAACATGATGAAAGTCTTAAAAACCACATAAAATTATTTGTATGTTCAACTATTGAATTCAATCATGTTACCAAACTTTCGCCATTGACCAGCATAACCAAAACCAATAGTATGATTGACAAACTGAAAGTATAAAGAACAATCAAAAATACAAATCTTACCATGCAAAGTGAATATCATTAATATTATATATATCTATATATATATTCTTACCGCCATTTGGAGGAGAAGGATAGGTGACGAAAATTTGATTCAACAGTACTATATAATATATTATATTATATATTTTTATTTTTTAGTTATATTATATTATATATTTTTATTTTTTAGTTATATTATATTATATATTTTTATTTTTTAGTTATAGTTTGCTAGATTAGTTTATTATATGGTATTATATAATATATTTTTATTTTTATTTATAATATTTTTATTTTTTTATATTATATTATATATTTTTATTTTTTAGTTATAGTTTGTTAGGATTTAGTTATATTTTAATTGGATTTAGTTATATTATATAATGTATTTTTATTTTGTAGTCATGATTTTGTTAGGATTTAGTTATATTTTATTAGTATCTATTATATATGTTATTTATTAGCAATTATTATATATTCAAATTAAATAATTAAAAATTGTTATGTAATATTAAGGTGTCTAGTTATATCGACATTTCTTTTAAATTTTAAACGATTTTGATTGGCTTACACATTATGACATGGATTTTCTTGAGACCCATTTTAAGTTGAAATCTCCTCTAATGTATGTGGTTTACAAAAAAATGAACGGTTTAAAAACACTTCTATAAAACGATAAAATATCGAGCTATTTGACCTATCATTCTTGCAATTACTTTATTGTACACGGCTTCAAGCGTCATTATTAAATAATGAGATCCAATTCATTCATAAAAGTTGAGCATGTTATTCCAGATGTACGTCGCATGTAGGTCGCATTTAAACCACTGAACTACATTAATGTAATGCACCAAACCAAATGGACGTCAACATGCTGCCACCCCCCTCGGATATAGAGCCCAAGGGTGGACGTTAGCCGGAAGGAACCAATGGGATAGGAGAAATCGTTTATCAAAAATCCAGTTTAATCGGGAAACTCAAGTCTAATGTCAAAACATTGGCATAAAAAAATTAAACAACGTACGAACGAAATTAATCTCCCTACACATTCGCTACATGTCTCCTACTACTACGCAAAAACATAATAATTATGTTTTAATGTATATGTAATTATTATTTTCCATTTTTAAATATTGAATATCTTTGTATTATTAATATAAAATATTAAAAATTATTTTTTAATGTATATGTAATTATTATTTTCCATTTTTATATATTGATTATCTATATATTACTAATCTAGATACAGTTTAATTTCAAAATTATTAAATATTAGGATATTAAAATAAAATTGAGATGTAATTTTGTATATGTTTAATATATTTTTGGAATTTCGAGGATATAACTTTTATTGCAAATTTAAAAATTTCATCTCAACTTTGAAGTTTTTCAAATCTTCTACTTCTCAAATTTTATATTTAAGGTTAAATTTGATATTATAGTTTACATCAACAACTACTTCACTTCAGTTCAACCAAATTCACAAGGCAACCCAAGAAAATAAGCATTCAACAAGTGTATTCCAATACCACAATTTTCAATGCTTAGAGCACACTTTCCAAGCATATAATAAATCTAAAAATACTTTATTACAACAAATTATTAGAGTAGTAAATATGCTCATGTATCTTCTAGATATGTGCTAAATCATTTAACAAATTATATTCAATGTTATGTCAAATCAACATGCATAACCATCGCTACTCAATCATGAAGATGACATAAGCTAAAATTCAAATCTACAAGTACACAAAATTTGGACATCTGCAGCACTTCATTCATATATATATATATATATATACTCAATCATAAAGATGACATAAGCTAAAATTCAAATCTACAAGTACACAAAATTTGGACATCTGCAGCACTTCATTCATATATATATATATATGAAGTAAAAGCTATTACAAGTCTATCTCTCCAAACCATAGCTAGGGAATCCATGATATATATATATATATATAGATGAAGTACAGGCTATTACAAGTCTATCTCTCCAAACCATAGCTAGGGAATCCATGAGAAAACACTAGCCACCAACTCATCTTAACTAGGAAACATTCCCAACCAAAGTCGTTAGTCCACCAAAGATCCTCAATAAGCTCGCATACACACTATGAAGTCCACCCTTGATTCTTCACTAGCCTCATCACACGCAAGCACTCTTCCACACTAGCGATCATCTTCCTTAGGGTTTAAAAAACCTATCCAACTTTCATTACATAAGTACATGGCATACAAGACAACTCTAACATTAGTTTTCAAATATACACGTACATCCTAGGGTTTAAATCCTCAAACCCTAGGTCTACCACTCTTTCATAATAAATTATTTGTGTTTGGATGTGTTTACTATTTCATAATAAATGAATTATTGATGAATTATTGTCTAATGTAAGAAGAAGTCTTATACTGATTCACGTCCCCTCTCAATATAAGCATAAGTTCAACATCCATGTTAATGGATCATTTCCATCAAACTTTCTCATATCAATCTTGGCAATAAATTAGTTCCCTAGTCCGGAGTTGAGCCTCCGATGATGTGACCAATGATCAAATGTTGGGGACTTGAACCTCTTGTTCTCCAACTATTTTTCAATTTTCTCAATCTATGATTGGGACAAGTCCCTCTTGTTCTCCTCATATTCTTGAGGATATGAATTATGAGGAAAGAGATGCCTAATATTTTTTAGAACTACCCCCTTCATAACTTCAAGATCCTCTTCACTTGCCATATTTTTAATATCCTCTTTACTAGCCATCTCCCTGACCATCGTTTCATGATCCTCTTTACTAGCCATCTCCTCGACCATTTTTTCAAGATCCACCATTTTTTCAAGATCCTCTTTGCTTTCCATCTTTTTAACATCCTCTTTATTGGCTATATTGTTCAACTCACTTTCTATATATTTTATTATTTTTACCAATTGAACATGTATCATTGAACTATCATTCATTTCCTTAACATTTCCCTCCAAAATGGATAGCTAGTTACGCAGTTCTTCATTTTCTTCATGAGTCATGGTTGAGATTTCGGGAGGTTTAGAGCGCGAAGTGATTTTTGATCTACCTATTTCCATTCGATCCCATTGATAATTACCAGCTCATTCTTCTCTATTTCCTCTTTAGATCACATTTTTAATCACCCAAAACAAATATTCCAATTAAAATTTATGTGAGTTTCAAGTTAACATACATTTAAAATCCTCGGTTTGTAGGTTGTCTTGTTGGTCGACCTTGCTCCTAAATTATCTCTAAAACTTTGATGTCTCTGAGTCTAAAAAAAATTATGTAGTATTCAGGTATAGATTCTCTACAATGCCACAAGTTTCACCCAACTCTAATGTGTAAAGAGATATTTATGGTAACTTTCCAAAAACTTGTTTTTTTTCATTTTAGGAGAGCAAACTTGTACAGACTGACACGTGTCTAATTTTCCTTTTCTATTTCTAAAATTTTTACCACAAAATTTATGGTCCATTTTGCTTCTAATTAATTATGTGGCACTCAATTTGAGTCTCTCAAGGTTCTAATATAATAGTGTCACCCTTGGCACATGTTTGACACTAGTTTTTGGAATAGTCAAAAACCCTAACTTCTACAAATTGTAATTTCAAACTTATAATGAACCAAGACCTGAAATTTTTACCACATATACATCATTATGTTTTGTGAGGCTCCTCAAAATTTAGTAGAAATAAAGAGTAACCCAACATGTTGAGAACGAAATAAAGAGATGAATAAGAAGCATATTTTAGGAGCCAACCTCCCTATACAATGTATCAAATTCACAAAACAAGATGATATGGTCCTAAAATTAGGTCTCCTTGGTATATATATAGGAAGCAAGGGGTACAATTACAATTCTAGATGACCATACAATTACAATTAAGGTCCTAGCCGACCAATAAAGGAAATACTAATATAATAATAGAAATATAATGTCACAATATATAAGGCTTAACAATATTTTATAGGGTTTAAACCCTAGCACTAGCTTGATCTATAAATGACATGCCTTTGGCATATATTTTTCACCAACAGGGATCCAATGAAAGATTAATAAATTGATTTCTTAACCCTGCAACTATTTATAAGACTAAGATTGTAACAATTTGCATAAACTTTTCGATTTTTTTTTTGTTTTTTTTTTTTGTAACTAGGGGAATCGGCAATTGGGAAGGGGTTGGTACTCGCGTGACACGGGGTCCAGGGATCCAATCCTTTCTGCTACCACTATACCCCTAGGTGCACCCACACAGCCCACAAGCATGGGGCACGGGTAAGTCGGGGTTATTTGAACTCATGACCTCCATTTACAACATTTCCTTCATATCAAGCGAATCGTCGGTTGAGATACACCCCTGCGGGCTTGCATAAACTCTTCGTTAGTTTGTGCCTCTATTTTGTTTTTCTTTCAATGGTTTACTTTATGTATTGTAATGCTAGAAGCAATTTTCAATTCAATAGATCAAATTTGTCTTGCTTTGGTTTGTCCACTATTGATGAAGATTGAAGATTGATTTGTGAAAACAAAAACTAGCATTCTCAAAAACTCTTCCTTTGATAATTCCAATGAACAAATAGCTATATTTAGTATTCCATCTAAGTGATAATATCTGCAACAAATCCTTTTTATTTTTATAAATCCTTCCTCATTCACACTTTAATTAGAAGGAAAGGTAATGAGTATGGCCGGCCATTTTATTTCCCTTGGATCATCATCTCATCAACCAAATCCACTTGTGCATATATCATAATCCAACACCTTTCTTAACACATTAGCAATGAACCATAAACAACCTCAACATTAATATGCACGGTGATTCTTTCCTCAACTACATCATTACCCAACAAAGGAATGATATCCTATTCCCACAATCATTTTATCATTATGTATGAGTAGCTATAGGATTACATTGGTTGAGGGTTTGATCTCTAACACGGAATTTGGTTTGAAAGCATAAGACATAGATACCATCTACTACACTCTGTTTACAAGGTGACTGACCCACGTTTGTAAAGGATGTGTTGGATGGTAAAGAGAACTACTATAGTAAATCAATCCACTAATATGCAACCCCAACAAAGCATCAAGGAATCACTATAAGAGTGTATGCCCTATCTAAGTTCCCAACGCCCTAAATGGATAGTGAACTGCTAAATTTAAGAGGTTGAGAGTGAAAACTCAACTTGGAACTTGCAACATAAAATTTATCATAGCCATTGATATCAGGAATCCATGAAAAATACGGTATGTTTATTCTAATTGTTGTCAAATTTCCAAAGTATTAATAAAATTTGATTTTGAGCCAAAGCTATCAAGAATATAGCATGAATTTCATCATATTAATTCATGAAATCAAAACTAATAATATCAATAACTTCACACTATAATTACACAACAAATTCATGACACAATGAACACAATATTTACCCTGTAAATCCAAAACACAAAAACGAGCATTCCATTGGCTTAAATCGTTTTTTTTATTATAGGGAATTGTGTAGGTTACAATTCAACAATAATATTTGGTTCATTCACAATAATCACATAGTAATTCCATTAGCAATCCCTCTTAGTCTCTACAAAGAACCCCTTACAACTAGATGTGCATGAAATTATTGAAGAATGGATCTGTTTGGGGGGTTGGATGGAAGGCCAAGCATCCCCAACTCTTCATCTTCCCCCATGCCCAGTGTTTCTCTTCTTATTTTGTCTTTTCCAACAACACTTTATTGTAAGGTTTTCTTATGATTTAGTTTTATTTCTTTCCCTTTTCTCTCCTTCAATATTTTTTCACTTCACGCTTATATTTGCATAATGGCACTCATTTATGGAGTGGATGTTGGATGCATTAGAGTGGGGACCTTCACAGTATCAATTGCCTCTCTGGTATCATCATTTGTGACCACTTATCTTTATTCCATTCTAGATCATTGATTTATCAAGCACCTTACATGAACTTTAGTCAAAATCCGATAGATTTATTTATCAGATCCAAATCGAATCACATTTCCTAATTGGGGGGATTTTGATCCCCAAAATATTTCTAGAAAGGGTCACGAACCCTGATTTCAACTTTGTTCCTCGTACCATTTTTATTTCCTTGGAGTTTGTGATTTGAGGCCAATTTTCCAAAACTCTTATTGTCCTCTACGAGTTAGTTCTTTCCTTTGTTGAATCTTGTCCTCCTCCAACTCTTCAAGAGTATGTGGTGCAAAGTCTTCTACAATGGGAAGCACATTATGGTCTTCTTCTCCAGGAAGCATGGAAGGATTAAACAACTTCAAATACTTGACATTCACCACCAAATTGATTTGCATATAAGGAGGAAGTATCAATCTGAAGGCATTCACATTCACTTGCTCAATGATGTTCAAAGATCCATATCTAGGGGGATTGAGTTTTTAGATTTATCCATGTAGGCATTCATTATGGAGGTAAAGCCACACCTTTTCTCCAACATGGAATATATGATCTTCTATGTGTTGATCATGTCTAGCTTTATATTGATATTATCTTCTCTCAAGCTACTCGTGCACTTTAAAGTGTATCTATTAAATCTTTTCCATGAGTATGTTTTCCTTCCTCTCTTATTCTTACACCCCTACTTCTTCTTTCTAATTTCCATACACAATGTCAAATGGTGAGGGAGTGAAATAGTTGAAGCAATTCTCAAAAGGTGATTTTCTTGTGAAAGAATGGTGTGCTCAATTGTATGACTGTTGAATATATAAAAGCAATTCATCCCATGTTTTTGGATGCTTCTTGTTATAACCTCTCAACAATTGTACCAACGTCTAGTTGAAAACTTCATTTTTTCCATCAATATAGGAATGAAATGTAGTGGAATACCTCAGCTTTGTATCCATCCTTTCCCAAAGCATTGTCCATAATATTCCCATGAACCTACTATCACAATCAGATATGATAGAGCTCATCAACCCAAAATGTACCCAAACATGAGTGAAGAATAACTCAGCTACTTCTTGTCCAGTGATAGTCTTCCTTCACAATATGAGCACACACATCTTGTTGAAGTAGTTCACAACAACAAACAAGTAACCACAACCTCTTTAGAACATAGGAAAACCTCCAATGAGACCTGTGGAGATATTACTATCCGAAGGTCTATTTGGTGTTGGAAGTGACATGTGCAACCCAAGTTTATTGTTTCTTGGCTTGCTTGTGTAGTATAGAGAACAACCCCTAACAAATATCAACATCGTGTCCTACATATTTGTCCAATACATGTACATCTCCAATCTTTTCATTTCCTTTGCCACACCAAAATCTTGGCTATCCTAGGAATGTGAACTTCTTTCATCCATTGAATCCTAATGTCCTACGGTATGCACAACTTGTCTAGCTTGTATAGCATCCCATTCTGTAGATGGTACTTTTTTCCTTCCATGATAGTAACTTATCTGTCCTTCAACTGTAGATGTATGCCCTTAAAGTCTTCATTTCTCTAATAAGATTCACTCAAACATAACATGAATGAAATTCTAAAGTTGCATTAGCAGGCCAATTGTTGCAATATTCTTTAGTGGATGTCATGAAATAATGTAAGTGAACTTTATTGTATACCCCTTCTTATACTTGATCAATAAGTGGAAATGTTGTAGGAATCCCAACCACTTGTAATGTCCCACTTGTTTCATTTTTCTTTGACTTTACAAGCATTGTAGAGGTTGATGGTTAGTTTCTGTGAGGTTCTCTTTTCCCAGGAGATAGTGTTTCCACTTCTTCATTCCTTACACAATAGCCAGAATTCTTTTATCATACATGGGGTATTCCATCATTGCTCCATGAAACAAATTTGAATGTTAACGCATTGATCTCCATCCTTGCATAAGAACTACCCCTAATGCACATACACTTGCATATGTTTCCATTTCAAATTGTTGATCCCATAGAACTCATGACCTATGTCAAGCCAGTAGGAATAGGGCATTGGTTGATGGATACAATCTTGTATGGATCCACCCTTAGCTCTCCTCCATTGATCATGTGTTCAAGGAAGATCAAGGACTTTTCCAAATTTGCATTTCTTCATATTTTCAATCAACTAATTGTTTCTTGGTGTCTCTATTACCTGCCTCACATGTGAGATGTGCCCTTTTCAAGTATTGTTCCATATTAAAATGTTATTTAGATATACTATTACAAATGAGTCAATAAATAGACACAACATATAATTCGTCAACTGCATGAAAGTTTCAAATGCATTATATAAACCAAAAGGCAGAAATAACCACTCGTACAAACCTTGCCTTGTCTTGAATGTTGTCCTCCACATGTATTCTACTTTAATCATTACATGATGTAACTTAATTTGAATTCTATCCTGATGAAGAACATGGCTTATTGCAATGAATCCAACAAGTCATCAATCCTTGGCATCAAATATATGTTCTTGATGGTGACTTGGTTCAGATCATGGTATTCAATGCACATTCTCCAACTTCACTCCTTCATTGGCACCATTATAATGGGTGAACCACAAGGTGGGGTATTGGGCTTGATGACTTCCTACTCGAACGATTTCTTCACTTCATCTAGTTCTATAATGGATTGCGTATACAACCCAATCTATGAAAATGGAGACTCTGAAAAACAAGTGAATCTCATGCTCAACCTCTCTCTTACATTTAATCCCCTAAGTTTTTTGAAACACCTCCTTGTAGGCATCAATCAGTTATTGTAGTTGTCATTGTTTTCCACAACAATCTTCCAAGGATTCCTACATACACATTTCAATGTCGTCTCCTTGTTGTTTTCCTTCTCTCAAGAACAACAAGACAAAATTATTAGTATTTCCAATGATTATCCTCACCTAATGAGCATTGATTAAAGAGGGTTTGGACTTGTCCTTGTGTGCATTAATGGAAAATTCATTTCCATCCTTCAAAAACCAACACTTATTTTATCCTCTTGTGAAGATGGACTCACATATAAGGAGGGCCTTTCAAAGATGACTCTGCACACACCCAATAGAACTTTGACTACTACTAGTTCATCTACGAAGTTATGGTTGATGGAAAAATTGAACCTACATCATTTATCCGCTCTTAGTTCCACTTATTGCCTCACACATCCCAAAGGGTAAATGGCTATGAATGATTATGAGTCTCTAGGCCAAGCTTCTCAACAAATCGTGCAAAGATCAAATTTGATTGTGAATCAGGATGAAGCAAGCAAGCTACTTCATTTTTCTTCATGTCGATCTTGATGCAAAGAAATCATGTAATATCCTTCTCTTCCTTGGGATTACAACTAACAAACACTACCTTCTTCTTAACAATGGTGTAACTGATTTTTTCTTCTGGGTCAAAGGTATTGTCCACCCTTTATTCTACATCTACAAATACAAAATATTTCTTCTTCTTCTTCAAGCATGTTTGGAGTGCTTCTCGAGGTGTAATCTAGAGCAATGTTCCTCAATGTGTCCCTTTTCTCTCACAAGACATGCATTGCTTAAAAAGAGGTGTTGATTCTTATGCCATTGCTACAATTTTCTTTTTAGCCCAATTCTTCATCTTCTTCCCATTTTTCTCTATTGTTCTTACAGTTATGTTTGCTTGTGTGTGCCAAATTTCTACTTCCTCTTGCCTCCTTCATGGTATTGCCTCCTTTTCTTCCAAATTATTTTCTTGTATTTTATTTCTTAACAATCGTTTCAAACTAGAGTCAATCTCATTAACAGCACCTCTAGATATAAATCTAATTAACAACTCATAAGTTGATAATGACAACACCTCATCAAGAGATAAGGATAACAACTCATAAAAAGGTGATCTAGAAATTTGTGGTTGTCTAGGGACTTAGTCTAACAATTCCCTCCTCCATCACAAGTCTAAATAATTATACCAGCAAAGCAACTTCAACTAGTGCATATGCTGGTATCATCTCAATCTTCAATCTAAAACTTTTGAGCTTAGCTTCAATGAAGATATGCTTGAAAAAATGTCAAATTTGAATGTCGAAAATCTGGAAGTTCCCAGTGTTTGAACATGTGAGTTACAATATATGATGCCAGTTAATTATGAGAAACATTTCAACTTTAAGTCGAACTCTTCCCTAAAAGTTCCAGATAGTCCTATACCAAACAACAATAATTGGTTTATTGACCATCCAGGTGTACAAATTGTCCACAATACTACCCACAGAAAATGACACAAATATTATGAATCAACATCTTGTGTATTATTCCTTTTAACAATAAGTGATGAAATCTTTGCAATTCTATTGTTGTTGTTGTTGTCAAAACTTGATGTCTAACAATCATCATTAATATTATTTCATATTAGTTGAATGGTGAGAAGTATGTTAAAAGGTATCCAAGCTTGAGCTTTGCATACTTCTTCAAAAAATATTTCATTATTGTATCCAAAAACATGTATCTAGAGGTTTTGGTTTATGCCAATTCCATCTTGGTATGCGGTGGTTTTGGTTAACCACTAACCATGTTCGCAATATAATCTCCACCTTAAGGTGCAAGAGGGTTCAACTTTGTCTTCATTAGTGTATTCATCCATTGAGGTGCATGGAGTACCATTTGTCTTCGACTCAATTTTCAATTTGATGTGGGCCCCAATCATGCCCAAAATTATCATATGTAACAATTGATACAAATCCAACCGCTTTGGTAAATTATCATATTGCTTTTGTATTTATACAATTCCTTTAAGTTTCAAGGTCTTGGGTTGTGGATTTTCGATCATGGTTGCAAAAGGAATAGTAAGTTTGCTATCCCCTTCTATTGGGACCTAGATCTTGTCGACCTTCCTAAGATGTGGCAAAATATACTTTCTAGGTGGTTCTTATGTATGTTCCTTTAGAAATAATTCATTTTTAAACACATTAATTTCATTCTTATTTGGTAGTTTACATGAGATTGATGCTAGTGATAATTTTGGTGATGCTTCATGTTTAATAGCCTATATTTTGATCTTAAATATATTGGGTTCACTTGTTTTACCTTGACCTCTTTCATGAACTGTACTCGATGAGTTCAAAGTCAATGGCATATTTTTGTAAGTTTCAAGTTTTATCGATGGCTCATCTCAGCTTTTAGTCGGTTGGTCATTCCCTTTTTCTATGCTCATTAATTATGATTAACGACTTATCCTTACCAAAAAATCAACTCACATAGATGACCGAGAATCCATTTCCTATCACATTCATGAGAAATATCTCCTTTTTATTAATTATAGCCACCATCTCTTGGAATATTCATATAAATTTTCAAATATGTCCACAATTTTGTCTATTTTTTTCCCTAACTATAATTGTCATTCCACATAGTTGGCAATAATAATAATAATAATAACAGCAAGAAGGTTTTTTTAATGGCAATGGTGCAGACCACAGGGCAAAGGAAATTTTACAAGGGATATAAATAAACTATACAACGAAATTGGAGGTAGTGTTTGGTACTATATACAAATGGTTATATGGATTAATCAATTAGAATGATTGCACAAATATGACTAACAATTATTGTCTCAAAATGACAGCATCAATCATTTTTTCATTGCAATGAACAAACTAGCAATTTGGCATTGAGTACAAAATTGACAAGGCACCTACATAGTTGGATAGCGCTAGCATAGAAAAAGAGAGAAGCGTACTAAATTTAAGGATTGACAATAGTTGAAATTTATACAATATTTTCCAGTGACGATTGTATGGAACAACAATTTGAAGTTTGTACATGGCAACAAGTGGAGGTGTACAAATTCGCAACTAAGGAATTTTAATATGTGGATATTAACCCACAAATTCCCAAGATTATGGCTCAAACACCAAATGTAGTAAATAGCTAATGTTTCTATGATTAACAAAGGTATTTCTACAAATATATAAGAATATATATTGAATAGTAGATAATTAATAAGAATTGATGAGATGATGGATTTACAATGAGCCTCATGAAGATGTACTTATACCCATCGACTTAGATAAGGTGTTTCCTTTGGCTATTTAACATAATTAATATTATTATTTCTTGTTATTATTATTCTGATATTTATATTTAAGTTTGTTACAACAACCATATTCTCAATTTGAGTTGCTAGCGTTTCTCATTTTTTCAAATAATTTTAATTGAAGTCTTTCAATCAATTTATCTTTAAGATCAATTTGTTTGTGAAGATCAACAACCCAATTACCCAAATCATGTAAGGTGTCATGTAGTTCGTTGATTTCTAGATTGATGTTTTGCACATGTTTTCCTCCTTTATCCACTTTGTAATTGTGTCATGTTCTCTTGTACTCACTTGAACTTGTGACCAAAATCACTGGAGTGTCAAATACCACAGATCATGCACCCCAAAGGATTGACTTTGATGACTACAACCAAAAAATATTGACCTCTTTTCAATTTCAAACAAGTCTTAATGACAATTTTTCAATTGAAAAAACCCATAATCAACTATGAAAGGGTCTGCCATGTGTACAATTCAATAACTTAATCATGTTCAATTTACTATCGATTTTGCCTTGAATCAATGTTCCATGGAGATTAGAAGAACCATGCATTGCTTTATGGATGATTGTTGAATTACAAGTTATAGTTAGAAGCACCAAGATGAATTTTAAAAATATTTCAACTACAAAGAAAACTTTAAAAATCCAATTGTCACAACTTCGTAGTTTATGCATTTAATGAAAGGATGAGTATATGGTAATTTTGTTGCCAAATAATGACGAGTGTTAAATATTAAACACAAGACACTATCAAGCATAAAAACGCATCCACTATAGCACCCAAATACACAATGTTCCCTATAAGCTCTTATTTTTATTTCAAGACAAGTCTAGAACATGTCAACACCAAAAATGATACTTTTTTATTACTTTTATTACAATTAGCTCTTAACACTTAAAAGAGCACAACAAGCAAGTCTTTTCTCAATGAAAATTAACAATATGTTCAAATCAAGGTACATTCTTGCAAAGCATGAAGAACAGAAAAACAAGGGTCTAAAAACTTTTTACAAACCCATTTGTGCTAAAAGTTTCCACTCACTTTCAAAGTATCTCCCAAAGTATAACATTTGTA
Organism: Larix kaempferi; assembly: GCA_027924585.1. Classification (NCBI taxonomy): domain Eukaryota; kingdom Viridiplantae; phylum Streptophyta; class Pinopsida; order Pinales; family Pinaceae; genus Larix; species Larix kaempferi. The sequence continues at coordinate 703,774 of BSBM01001510.1, forward strand.
AATGTCTCCAAATTTACTAAAAAATTGGTGCTTTTTCTCTTAACTCTTATAAAATTTATTAAAAAAAAATACAAAAGATCCTAAGCTCATTTTACTTTTAAAAAAATACTTGAAACATTTATTTATAACCAAACTTACCATGTTTAAAAAAACACTTAATAAGATTAAGTCATTTCTTTAACTTTAAAAAAACATTACCAATATATCCACTTATTTTCCACTAATAATGGTCTCTTCAACCACTCAGCAAACCATCAATGACCAATATAATTTTAAGCATTTACAATTTCTAATATAAAGAAATTATTATCAAGAAAATCACTGCAGGTATTACAGGGAAGAAAAAAAACAACCTTTTAATTTTTCTAATAAAAAAATCATAATTTTATTTATGAAATAAAAATCACATTATTCAAAATCTCAAAAAAAACTAAAAAACTAGTCTCATGCTGAGAATTTATCGGTATTAAAAAAATGGTCTTAAAAACAATTTTTTTTATGAAATTAAAAAAAAAAAAAAACATTATTCAAAATCTCAAAAAAAAACTAAAAAACTAGTCTCATCCTGGGAATTTATCGGTATTAAAAACACTAGTCTAAAAAACAACCCTTTTTCCCTTAAAAAAAACCTTTTTTCCCTGGAAAAATAATTAATCATAACTTTATTAATAATAAAAAATTACATTATTCAAAATCTCAAAAAAAAACTAGTCTCATGCTGAGAACTCATCGGTATTATGAACTTATCAGTATTATCCAAAAGCAAGGAATCTTCAAATGGTATTTGTCTTTACAGATGCGGCGGGCATTTGATCTTCCATGGTTTATGTGATCTTCCATGGTTTTCATGGCAGCCGGGCGTGACCCACAATTATTAGCATAAAGGATCCTGTTTTATTTCTACTGACAACCACTGCCTTCACACCTCAAATCTCTCATTATGTTCTTCAGATACTCCATCTCAATATCTGATCAGTGGAGTCTTCTGCTTGGAACTTCTTTGACAAATCAATTTGCCAATTCGCTCGCCCTCTTAAAATACAGATCACACAACACTCGAAAAGACTATACATCCGTTTATTCTTAATATACACTCTTTATATTGATGAATCAACGCCATTCATCCTTAAATTGTTGCATAATAGTTTCAATTGCAGATCTGATAATAGTTTCAATTGCAGATCCGATGATAGTGGTTGTAAGGTACTTCTCTCACGCAGCAATTTCCAACTTGTATGTGGCTCCATAACCTTGGACTACTAAGTTACTTATCCCATTGAATGAAGCGTTTTCATGATGGATGCATTTGACCATGTTGGATCTTTCGCAATCCCTGCAACTAAGATCGACGGGACAGAAAGGCTTTGCAATAATCACGCGAGTGCGACGATCGCTTTTCAAAATACATGGATCTGGATCTGAGTCATGCAAGGAGGCCCCCAAGAGACTCCTCATTCGTGGCGTCCAATCGAACTTTCTAGTGTTGGACCTTTGATTTGCTATTGATATAGATCATCTCATGGATCAATACCATGCAGAAAAGACTTCAAATAAACCTTCAAGCCTAAAAGAGCTCTGATTTAATACCATGTTAAGAAACAGAATACATGACAAGAACTTGGCAAAAAGGACTTCAAACCATATTTCAACACTTGCATTCATCTAATAATACCAACATATACATGGATGTAATCACCTTTAGACTTAGATCTCATTGGCAAGTCAGCAATGGATAATAACAAAACCTTATCATGAGATAAAGATAACAATTCATAAAGAGGTAATCTAGGACTTGGTAATTGTCTAGGGACTCACACTGTAACAAACATATGATACAAAATTTATTTACTACGATCTATTTAAAAGATGCCTCACACCCACGTTTGCCAATTGATGCATTGGATGGTAAAGAGACCTGCTACAATAAATCGATTCAGTAATATGTAACCACAACAAATGGCCCCAAACAAGCACTATAAGATTGTACAACCTGTCTAAGTGCCCAATGGCCTGAGTGGGCAGTGAATTGTTAAATTTAAGAGGCTAAGACTGGAAACTCAAATGGTAAATCACAACAAACACAACAAACAACCTATCGTAGCCATCGATCTCAGGGACTGCACAAAATGGATAATAGCTTCATCTAATTGTTGTCATTTTCCCCAAGTATTGATGTTGAGCAAGAACTATCTATAATATGGTCTGAAATTCATCATATCAATAAATGAAACATAACTGGCCTCATAAATACATTCACATGATAATTACACAGCACACTACAAACTCATGACACAGTGAACATAATATTTACCCTGGAAACCCAAAACGGAAAAACCAACATTCAATTGGCTTCAACCCGTGCTTTATTTCTCAACAATTATGCAAGTTACAATTCAAAATGGATCTCTAGTTCATTCTCAGGCTTCACATAGGAATTCTATTAGCAATCCCTCTTGATCTTTGCCAAAGAACCCCTTCTAACTAGTTGTGCATGAATTTATTGAAAAATAGCTCTACCAAGGGGTAAATTGGAAGGCAGCGCATCCTTAACTCTTCAACCATCCCCAAGCCCAACATTGCTCTTCTTATTTTGTCTTTTCGAGTAACACTTTAGTGTAAGGTCCTCTTATATTTTAAATTTCTTCTTTTCCTCCTTTAATATTTTTTTCTCTTCATGCTTACATCTCCATAGCGATATTAATTGATGGAGTGGATGCTAGTTGCGTTAATGTGGGCCCCTTCACACTATCAACCACATATCTTTTTTTCATCGCCAAACTACTATTTTGAAGAGCACCTTGCATGAACTCGAGCTAAAAACCAATCGATTTCTTTTTAAAATTCAAATCAAATCATAACACCTCTTGCTTCACTACAAAAGCCACGGCTTCTACAAGACAAACTATCAACTCCTCATGTGTTATATTATACTCTAGGGTTTTCTTGCAAAACACAAACCCTAGCATCATCTTACATCTTAGAAAAGCAAACTCATCAAAAACATCAGAGTGTTCTCTCTTCTTCATGTATTCTAGGGTTTACATTGCAAACCCCAAGTCTTGCTCCCTACAAGACTTCTACAAAACAATTACAAACATAGAATAAAAGGTATATCAATGGTTATTACAAAGATAGAATAAAAAGTATTTCAATGCTTAGTTATGATAAAGGATCTCTCCTCCTTTCATATAGAATAGGTGAGGGATGCCAACATAAAACATGGATGTAGGTCCATACTAGTAACCAACAAGGCAACTCCACATGGAGCGCTATACAATAAAATGCTGATAAGTGTCAAACTAGTGCACCCTCCAAGCATAATCGTCCTTGCACTCAACACCCCTCCGCGAAGATGGTGTGCTCCCCAACATGTTATCCCAACACTCCCTCTTCCATGTCGATTCATTGTCCAAGTATCCTCGTGCAAGGTGTTGCTCCTAAAGTTGTGTGCCACGTCCTCTTCTTCCCAACACTCTTCAACATGCATGAGAGTAACCTAAGTGGGCCTAATGGTTAAGAACATGTGTTATCTCCGAGGAGGTCATAGGTTCAAAACCGGCGAGGGGTAGGGTTGCTCATTGGCCCGTTGTGACAAGGCTTGAAGGGTAGGCGACCCCTCGGATAGAGGCTCTCACGTGGGATAAAGGGTCTCGAGACGTCTCGGCCCCTGCTGAGTCACAAGTTTCTAGTATATATGGCTTGCGGCCTGATGGATATACCCTTGGCAGGTTGTTGTTCCCATGGTTAAAAAAAAAATATGCGTGCCTAGCTCCACAACCAACCTCCATGAAGTATACACCTCAACCAAGTGTCATCAAGTTATGTGTACAACCTCCATGTGTATGTCACATCCTCCCATGCTCTTAGGGCTAAGCAACCTCTTCCAAGTGCCTAACACTCCTAAATTGATATCTCTCCTAATCAAGCAACCAACACTGCATCGTGCGCACCCAATGGGTTATTCATAATGTCGATTAGGATAATAACCTCCTAGGTAAGTGTTCCATGCTAGCACTCTAACCAAGGTCAAGCATTTGCCCAAATCGGACCATCCATATGTCCAAGCATCTCCAAGGGGCCAAGAGACCTAGCACTCTCCTAGCTAAGTGAAATTACTTTTGGAGTAACCACAAAATCTAACAAAGATGAATCGACTCACATTTGTGTGTTAGTTATTTTATTTTCATTACTTATTTTTTTCTTAAAGTTTTTTTTCATTATAGATTTTAGATTTTTTATACACTTTGAATTATAAGCACAGCTATTAGACATATCATCAATATTGGGGTGTTTTATATATTTGTGCACAACTTATGCCATGTGTCACTCATAGGCACACACATTATACATCTCCCTTCCACTATGCTATAGAATGCACATAGCTTCTCTCCATGCAACAAAAAATTGTAGACAAGGTCTTTCCGAACATTAATCCAAGGATGAAAGGATAAAAAGGAGATTGTTTGCAGCCTATATTCACAGTTTTTCTTATTAAAATATTTATTTCATAAAACTCACCCATATATGTTTTGCAAATGTGTAAGAAAATATTTTTAAAAGCACCCTAATTTTTAAAAACTAAATGGTAGATTGCATATTCTTTGAAAGCATCTCCTTTGGTTTATACTGATTTCTTAGATTAGGTAGATTATAAAAGTGCTTTCCTAAAGTCATGTTGGGAAAGAGATTTGTATTACCATGGAAGAAATTTAAACAGATTCATAAAATTATATTTGGAAACGAGATTTGTAATACAATTGGGTACATAATGCATTTCAACAGCTGGAACCCCAAAACCTAATTTAGCAACCTTCACTAAGTTCATATTAATTTCAAAGGTTAATTTGAAGAAATGTACTAAATCTGAAGGCATCATGCTCCATATAAATTACAATGTACAGTTATGACTTACAAATTGTTAGCAGCAAAAACCCAAATGGTAACAAAGCAGCTTTCTAGCCTCAAAACGAAAGAGCATGAAGGATACCAATTAATTATACTCCTATCTTTGAAGCTCCACTAAGAAGCTGCAAGCACCAGCAAATACACAGTGCTAGCTTTAACACCATTTAGAATTCCCTTTGCAACAAAGATACATCTGTCCTCAACAAAAGTGTTGTTCCAACAACCTCTGTCATTCTCAAAGAAATTCTAAATATTTGCTGAGGTAAGTAACCTTTGACCTGTTGGGAAGGTCAATGAGTTAGTGGAATTAAATCAGCGGTCCCTTGGATTGGAAGCAAGAACATTTGACTTTTTGGATAAGACTTTTAAAATTCTTCCAGGATATACACTCTAAAGCTGGCCATTGAGCATATGAACCAAACTCTAGATGAAAATAATGGGCAAGAGGGTACTAACAGAATGATCAGATGTAAGACGGGGAAGCCACATAAGATCCCTTCAAATATTTTAAATGCTTAATAATAGCTGATCTCAGAGATGGGCAGAGAACTGAATCCATGAAACTGCATGTGAAGTTGGGCATGTCTCGTGCTGACTTTTCAGTGGGCTCCTTTTCACAAACAGCATCCAGAGCCACATTTAGACCATATGAAAGTGGCTCTGTCACAAAACTGTAATCAGTGCACACAAACTTAAGATTCAGTCCACTGACAAAAGAGAATAACACACTTAATATTGTTCATGAAATTGAAAAATTGCAGCCACATATGAAGAGAACATAAAATAATCAGCATATTTAGATAAATGTAGGGACGTATATTATAGTGCAGGGAAAAATAATATTAAAAAAAGAAGAACATTGTATTAAAGAAATTGCCAATAATGTGATTAAATATCAACCAGTCAGTTCTAATAAGCTACTACCAGTTTTCATAAATAGCATATTGATTACTAAAATAAATTTACAGTTTCTACTTTATCCATGCTATTCCTGCTGTGCTGTTTGTACTTACATGGATACATTCTTCGACTAAGAACCTTAATTCAATGTTAAACTCGAAAATCTCTTGCATGACAACTGAAAGTCATGATAAGCATTTATCGAAGAAAAAAAATGATTATTATATATTGACAAAATGCTAACTACCTTCAGTTCTACATGATTAGACCCTGTTATATATTGTGGGGAATTCCTTCTTGTCCAGAAATTCACTTTTGTAGTTGATGAAGCTGGATAAAAATATCCCCTTTGAATTAGACCATCTGTCTCCAATATCTACTACCATTGTTGAATTGATTTCTTTATATTCAATGCAGTAAGGAAAAAGTGTTGTTGAGAGTATCTGCCACTAAGTGTTCCCAATGCAATGCTTTTGGAAACCATACATAGTCTGTTAAATATGTCTATGATTGTCATTAATGGCAACATTAATAACAAAGGAGAAAAAGACACAGTAGACAAGGTGATGGGCAAATGACCCATACTGTGGTCATTTGGATTTGGCCCAAATACCCCAGATAAGACACATGGCAAGATGGCCTGGAGATGGCAACAATGATATGGACAAGACAAGGATGATTGGTACATGAAGTGGAGTTGGGTCTAAGATTCTGGACAAGAGCTGCGTGGTAAATTTTTGAAGGGCAAAACCCCCAGCATATGAAAGAAGACCACGGGCATCCTGGAAGTGGCACTATGGGCATGCCAAGTACCACCTGCGGGCATCTTAAATGACAAACAACCTACCCACGCGCTTGATCAAATGGTGGATTGCAGGCACTGCTAGACAACCCTTGCAAGCATCATCTTTGAGGCTGTGAAGACCAATGCGGGCATCTGTAGGAGGACAGATGCGGGCATCATTTATGGCACATGCGGGCATACTAAATGATGACTATTGCGTATATGGAAGCCATATGATGGAAATCATGTCATGTACCCACAATGAGATGGCAAAAATACATATGAATGAATGTATTTTAAATATAGCATGGAAATAAAATGAACAAGTCGGCCTCTTAATTAAATAAAATATCATTTGATAAATAATGATGTGTCGGCCCCCTTACATGATCAAGTATAAATACAAAAGAGCAATTCGCTGTTTTACAAGAGAGAGATAATACGAATCTGGGAGGAGCAGTGAGGTAGAGTTCAGTGGTTGAGGAGGACAGCTCGGAGGTAGCAGCAGGAGCAGCAACACCTACAGAAATGTAATATTTGGTTTATCTTTTATATCTGAGTTGCATGAAGATATGATGACAGTGTTTATGGAGATATGATTCTGGAAGCTTACTGATGGACAAAATGAGACAGGGTTTGGTGTTGAGATAGCCAGAATGTTGAGAGAATGATGCCTTTGAACAGAGTTATTTTGATATGAGCAGAAGGTGTTTGCTGGAGATTCCACTTATAATTAACAATGAACAATTTGTTGTTTCGATGGTGAATAAAGGCAGATCTGAACTCGAGGAAGCATAAAAAGGAGATTTCGAGTGCTGCTGTTGGGAAAGACTGATGCAGTAAGGGAGCTCTGATAACCTCGGTAAAGGAAACCCTGAATTCGAAGGATAGTGCAAGGGAACAATCCTGTGCCCTTATTCATGTTGTAGCTTGTTTTGACATTCTCAGTTGAAGCTGAGTGTTAGAAATTGATTGAGGTTGAAGCCTCTGTTTGACCAGTTGCAGCTGGCATATGTTCTCTGTGTTGTAGCACAGACTGTTTATATATAAAGTTCATATTCATACAAGTGAAGAAATTCTGTGTTGATATTACCTTGATGGTTATGTTGTTTTAAGGAAAAACTACAAGATCAGTATATTGGTTTTTATTTTTGGAATTAAGAATCAATTGAGACTTTACAACACCAATTCACCCCCCCCCCCCCCCCCCGCCTCTTAGTGTTGTGTGCTTTTCAATTGGTTTCAGAGCAAAGTTCTTCACAAAAGGCTTGACAGCTTGAAGAAGATCCTAAGTAACACACAATGGGTGGATCCAAGCTCAAGGACATTCCTAGATTTGATGGGAGCAATTATATTTACTGGAGTAAGAGGATGAATGCCTACTTAATCTCTCTGGGGTTTGAGGTATGGCAAATAGTAAAAAATGGATATAAGGAACCAACAAATTGTCCTACTTCTGAAGATGAAATAGAGGACTGTGAAAACAATTCTATGGCTATGAATGCTATTCTAGCTGGGCTGAGTGAGACTGAATTTTTCAAAGTCATGAATTATACCACAGCTAAGGAAATGTGGGACAAGCTAGCCACCATTTATCAGGGAGACTCTAAAGTTCAACAAGCTAAGCTCCAGACATACAGAAGTAAATTTGAAAGTCTAAAGATGACTGAGGAAGAAGATGTAGCAGCCTATTTTCAGAAGGTAGAAGAAGTTGTGAACACCATGAGAGGTCTCGGTGAAATAATGGAACCAAAGTTGGTGGTTCAAAAGGTTCTCAGAACCTTGACACCCAAATACAATCCCAAAGTATCTGCTATTGAAGATAGGGAAAAATTGGATGAATTAAAAGTAGAAGAACTTCAGGGAATTCTAACAGCATATGAAATGAGAATTTAAGAACCCAGGCAAAATGAAGCAGCATTCAAGGCTGCTAAAAACAAGGATCAACTTCGTGAACCCTGTCAACTAGACTCTGAAATATCCGATGAAGAGATAGCAAATTTTGTCAATAAGCTTCAAAGAGGGACTGGAAGATACAAAGAAAAACTCCCGCTGAAGTGTTTCAATTGTGGCAAAATTGGGCATTTTGCAGCCAAATGTCCATTAAAGGACAGGCAGAAACAATTAAACCCTAGAAGATCTTTTGGAGATAGAAGGTTTGTAAACAAGCAAACTTTTTTCTCTAAGGTAGAAGATGAAGGAGTTTCAGATGGTGAAGAAGAAGAAGAAATTTTTGAAAGAAATGAGATATTGTTTCTAGCACAAGAAAACAATGAGGATATCTCAAAACATGATGAGGGTGTAGTTGATCTTGAGGAAGAACTCATTGCTTCCTTGGAGGAAATTGAGAACCTAAAAAATACAAATGAACAGCTAAAACAGGAGTATCAAATTGCAAAAAATCAGTGGCTCAAAAGACTAGGTTTGGCATTACAAAGAAAAGAGGATGAAATCAACTCTCTTAAGTTGATGGGAACCCATCAACTTAGGGTCTCCCTAAGTTATAAGTGTTAATAATTTATTTTGGGGGAGTGATGATGAAAATTCCAGCTCACCAGATCTTATACCAAACCAGTAATTAATTAACTGTTTGAATTACTGAAAAAGCAACACACTGATAAGCAACCATAAACAGAGAAAACCACAACACAGGAGACACCCTGGCAACCCCAATCCTTCGAGGAAAACCAGCGAGCGTTTGTCTTCTTCTTATTGTAGGATTTGTTTACAACAACACTACAACAATCCTCCAGATAAACCCTCCGGCTATGCACCAAAATCTCCTCGGAAAGACCTCTGCAAACTTCACTGTAACAGTGCTCCAAATCCTTTCGGCAAACTGGATTGACAAACCTTAAATCCACCCTGGATCCAATAGACAACAAAGAAGTGACTCTTCCTTGGAAAAACAGTGATCTCAACCTGTGATCCGGACTGCTCACTATAAGAGGAAACCTTTACTCATGTGATTGTGATGCCTTACAACTCTCCATAGACTCTTTTATAATATCACTTTACATCAATAACATGGGCAATACAATGGGACACCTAGTACCACAGGCCGCATAATACCATGGACCCTCCAATACCATTGGCAATAAAGTACTACAAAAGACACAGTTACAAGGCTGTCTAGAGAGTTTCACTCAGCTCCTTCTATGTTTCTAGACAACCCTAATGTAGAAGTACCTTCTGAGCTACCAAAAACTAACACTCCCTCTTAGCGAGGAAGGTACTTCAGGAGAAACATCCACCAGGATCAAACACATACACTGTTGTTGCAGCTGCTCCGTCTGAACTGGAAGACTTCTCGACCGCATCTATTGCACTCTGATCTGAAAATTTGTGCTCCTCGTCCATCAGTGTCATTGCATACCAAGTACACTCTCCCTCTGACATTGATCCAGGCTCCGAACTCCCTTTGAAGCTAACCATAGGTTGTCCCAGCAACCTGTACAACATGCCCTACAGCATTTTACTGATGCCTAGGGGTTTATGTGCACTGCCTGAACCTGCTACTCGGACTGTTCTACAGTTGCCCAAGGGTTTCCCTAAGCTGCTCGAAAATTCCTAAATAGACCGCAGCCTTTTCTAGGCACTCCTAAACCCTGTCCAGAGCTGCCCAAAACTTCTACAACTGTTATGGACAGAGCTGCCCAAAATTTCCTAGGACTGCCTGACTTTTCTGGGGCTACCCAATTGACTCTATTGGCCTGACCTACGTCTACTGACCTGGCGACTAGCTAACGTCACTTGGTGGATGACTTTTCTTGGCTGGCGATTGAACTTCTGACGCCTCTCGACAGCTTGCCTGGCTACCCAACGTAGCCACTACTACAGCTCTAAAATCTCCTCACCTAGCGGCTATGATTTCTCTGATGGTAGTTCTCTCCTTGGTTGGACCGACAACTATGACAGCCCTGACGACAACGTCATCTACAACAACTCGAGTTGACTGCTCCTATGCCGCTTGTCTACCCCCGACTTTGTTCCTATTGTCAACCTCGATGTTGTCAACTCTACTCCCTATCCGCCACCATCACGCGACCTTCACTAACAATGGTTTTTTGTCCCTTCGCATGGCATCCTTCTGCTACCTATCTAGCAGCTTACCCATCGTTGTCAATTCTCACATCCGCCTCATATTCCAGTGCTTGACCTCTTTTCCTCTTCATGACAGCAAGCCAGTTTGGCCTGATCACCTAGTTTATCGACTACTCAACCGCACTCACCTAACTTTGATTGCATGCCCTCTTTTGTGTTGTCACTCCACACATAGCTCTCGATCTGCTAGCTGCGACCACGGATCAACCTCCACGTAGCCCAATCTGCACCTATAGCCATCTATTGCCACTTCTCTTCGCCCATGCGCCGTGTCCTCTGCTACACGGGTCGCTCTCCACTCGTCCCTATTGCTACTGACATCTTCCACCCACAGTCGGGTCCCTGCTGCTTCCCGTAGCTCGTCCACAGATTCCTATAGTCGTCGCCAACCTCTCATTTGTCGCCCAAAGCTCTATCCTGTAGCTCGCGGCTTTACCTCCTGCAACTTCTAACTCCACGCTTTGTCGACGGCTACAACTATCTCACGACTACTTCATGGTCCTGCGACCTTCAACTACATCATCCACTGTCACATAGATTCCCACTACACTTCCACGATCATCTTGCAGGTACCTCTTCTTCACTGTTGCAAATCTCCACTATAGCCCACAGCTTGAGCTCAATTCTCCACATTCAACAACCATGAGAACAATCAACCAAATCGACAGAACGACTCACTATCGAATCCATACAATGTACAATCAAAGACCGTACAGCCCGTACCGTGGCCGTAAGGTGTTCTCGATATATAAAATATTTTTTTTTCTTTCTTGTGTGGCGATTCCTCAAACCCACTCTGATACCATGTGAAAATTCCAGTTAAATTCCTATACAAATCTATGCACTACTCTATGGTTGGTTGCTAAACTTGGCTCCTCTCCTACACTCCAACTCTGTTCCAGATATGAAATCAATCACCTCTCGACCGAACTAGATTTTTGTGAATAATGAATGTGTCTTAACCCTCTACCATGACTTGCCTTTATATTTGAGTTGAAACCCTAATCTCTCAATGAGATGTATGGTTGAGATTAGTCTAAATCACTAACGTATTAAAAATATGCTTTATGAGACTCAGCAACCAAATATAAGAATTAACTCGAACAACTTCTGACTCGTTTGACACTAAACCTGTGCGGATGTTCCTATCCAAGCTACAATTTTTAACATAAATAGACACTAATCTTGATCCACCTATCACTTTATCACTTTCTTATTCTATAACACTTGTTTTGTTAAAGCCACTATTGGTACTCACCTTGAGCCTCATGCCTAACCTTTAGCAATCCTAAAATAGAGAAGCCCCCTTTATGCAATAGTAGAGCCAACCTAAAGAGTAGAAGAGTGTTGGTGAGGTGACAATGGCATCCCTCTTAGTTACCCTTGAGTCTTCACCTTGTGAATTAAAACTTTGATATCGTGAGTGAGGATTTAAGTTGTAACATTTCTTGTAAGAAATTTCTTGCTACTTTTCAATTAATTTCAGCTCCACCTAATTCTCATAAATCCTCTGTATTCATGAAAATTCTAGTGCTCCTTGCAAACATTAGCTTTGACGTGAGAGCAATCAAGCAAGGTGACAGTGGCTTGATTTCTAAAAGTTGAAATTTTATGCACTCAGATAATTAATGCAAAACTGAAATTTCACTTTCTTCCCAAAAGGTTTCCAAGATCTTAGCCTTGGAATTCTCAACCTTAGGATAGCTGTAAATTAGAATATAAAACAGCAGCTATGTTGCACAAGTTTCTAGAACACGGGTATGTTGGGTACATGGGTACAAGTACGGCTAGAAGCTTTGCCCAAATTTGCAGGAAACGTATGGTTGGGAACGGCAATAATATATATATTAATTTTTAAAATATATTTTAAAAAATTTAATTTTAAATTTAAAAAAAATCATAATTAATTAATTTCATAGCTTAAACTATTTTAGCCTCTCAAGTCATGAAATTCAATCCTTATAAATTTCCTCACTCCTGTAGGTCCACATTATGCAAAAATTGGGTTTTGAGACCTAAAGTAAACCCTAACTATGCATGACTCTAGTGCCATGGTATGTTTTGCAAATTTAACCTGCAACTTGGAAACCTTTTGGGAAGAAAGTGAAATTTCAGCTCCCTAATTGTTTAGGAGCTTCTAGAAGCTCCTAATAAAAAGGGAGCATCTAAAGCAAGTTCCCAAAAAACTCCTAAAAAGCTCCCAAGCTCCCAAAGAAGTTTCCAACAAAATGGGGACGTTTTGTACCAGCTCCCAAGCTCCCAAGAGTAGGGAAACACCGGGTACGGGTTGCCAAAATCCCGAGAGCAGTACCCGTGTAACTATGAACAGTAGTGGAAAGGTCATAATAATTCACTTCAAACAGCCGCAAACTTTCTGACATAGATGAAAAGATACCAAACAAAGGAATCAGTTATTGTAAAGTATCGTCTTGCACAGAACTCTAATGAAGTGGCAAGGGAAAGCAGAATGCAAAAGGCTTCATTATCTGAACCCCAAGTGCTTTGAGGAAAATTGTGAGCATATAAATGAATGTGAATACATGGAAGTAACCTCATTTCTAGTCAGCTAGGGATGCAGTTGACAGGGAAACAAGAACCCCGTTATCACCTATTTCGTACAAATAGTTGAAGCCTTATTGAGCCGCCAGTGTTGGAACACATCAGTGTTCACTTCCAGAGTATCTGGGTTTCAGATTGCAGCAGTTAGCCCATTTTGGCTAGCCAATTTTTGTTTTCAGTCGATATGACCATGGCCCCATGGGGGTTTGTAATAAAGTGTGCTAGTAGGATTTTGAGTGTCTCGGTCCCCCATGACTTGATTAAGCAACTAAGGTATTCCAGGGAGTTTTTTCCCTTGTCAATTATACTTTTCCTATAGCCGAGCTATAATCGATAAGTTTTTCTCCCGCTTCCTCCAACGCTGAAATGCCCAATTTTGAAAATTTTAGCCATGGGGGGTTATTAGAGTCCAACTAATGTATATAAGCCTACTAGACACTATTAGAATAGGTTTTGGTCATATCCTAAGTCTCTAGGATCCTCAGAAAAAATTTCGAAAAAAATTTACCGGGTCCGTCGAATTTGGGTTTTTAATTATTTTTTAAATTTTAATAAATTTCTCTATAGTTTAAATAGAGAAATTTCAATTTTTAATATGTCACTCATCCGAGATCCGATTTCAGTGATTTAAGGCTCTAGACTTACGCCAAAAATCATTCATGATCCCCGAACCAGCTAACCCTAAGTTTCAGACAATTATTTGGCCTCATAATTATTATTTTCTCAAAAAATCAAAAATTGAGAAATATTAATTAAATTTTTCAAAAAATAATAAATTTGAGATAATTTAGATCTCTCCAAAAAAGGCCAAATTGAATAAAGTAAAAGTCAAAATGACATGGAAAAAAGCATTTATGATGATTGGAATCTTCACCCACCTGATTCATATCAAATTCGGAGCGCTGGGAGTGATCTACAATTGAGAAATTCGCCCACCTTCATGCAAATTCGTTTTTGTGATTTGGCAATTGATTAATGGGTTGTTGGATTTTGAAATCAATGCATGTGGTGCTCCTTCCTCAAATTATGGGCTCCTCTCAAGTTGCAACTCCTTGAAACTCAACTTATGTGATTGTATATTGCTCCAAGCCAAGATTTGATTGGTTTGTGATTGGAATTTGGAGTTTTGTCAAGTGTTTTTGGCTCTCCTTATGCCAAATTCGAATTAGGGTTTTAGCAGTTGGTTTTGCTATATAATGAAGCTCTTTTTCCTCATTCTTCACGGAGAATTGTTGTAAACTTACTCTGCTCATATTTGTAAAGAGCTTGTGGAAATAAAGTTGGCTTTGGAGGCAAATGGTGTGCATTTCTATTGGTTCATGAGTTAATGGTTCATTGTTGAGGTAATATCTGTGATTTTTACATTTATGCAATTTCAATCTTGATTATAATTTATGCTTGGATCTCTTTATTAAGAGCATAGGGCAAGCATTTGATGGTCCAATTTGTTTGCTAGGCTTAGGCTTGGATAGTTTAAAGAGTACAAATTGTAATCGATCTTACTACCTTATCTCTTTTTTCATTCTTGTCTAACTCTATAGGTTTAATCAAGCATTGTTTGTATGAGTGTTTATGCATTGCAGATCCTCAAATGGTTGAGATGAGATGAACTCGGTTGTATCTCCCTCTTCTCCATCAACAAAAAACTTCTGCTAATAGTTTGTTTTCAGGAAACCTCCAAAGGAGCAAGATCTAAGGATTGGCATTCAAAGCGGAAAAGTTGCTTCTTCCATCAACAAAAACTCATTCTTAAATCATTGGTTACAATGGTTCTAAAGGGTTTCCTTCTTCAAGCCCATCTCATTTGCTCCTTGATCTCTTTTTCCCATTGATTTTGCTAAGCCCTAGTCTCTTTCCTCTATTCGTTTCCCCTCTCCATCACCCTTCCTTCACCCATTCGTTTTTACCTCTTTTTTCCATTCATTCCAATCTTGCCCTAGATTTCTCCTTCCTTCGTTTTGCTCCTTCTCCTCCTAGCTCCCATCTTCTCCTTCATCTCGTCCATCCCTCTTCTCTTTGTCCATTCATCCTTGCATTCGTTTTTACCATTCCTCTTTCCCCCTCTCGTCCTCATTCCAAAAAGAAGTGCCCTAAAATCACAAAAGACATATAAAACAAATGGATCTCCAAAGGTTTGGTTAGTAGTTGCTAGTTTCAAATTTCCTAAAAGAGTTAGATTGTTAGATCTTAGTTTAAGTCATTTTGATAGCTATATTTTTGCTAGATCTCATTTAGGGCTTGCATTTAGTCCCTCTTCTCAAACATTTTGCATCTCATTAATAATTTCATACATTTAAAAAGTTAATAGTTAGCCTTTCTAAATCTCTTTTTGCATTAGTAGAGCTTGAAATTGTTAGTTTTCTCTCTCATACAAAAGATGGTAGATTTTTCACATAAAATATTTCGAAAATTTTTATGATTTAGATCTCTTTCCTAGCACATTCTAGGCACTTGTTGTTCGCTGGTCCGTTTTATCATATTAGCATTTTCAAATTAAAATCTCATGCTTTTCATGTTTTAGGCTTTAATTTTCAAGTTAAGACTTAGTAATTTTCAAGCTCATTTGGTTTTTTGACAAATAATGGGTGCCTTGTTGAGATGTTTTGAGCTTGTGTAGGTCATTTAAGAGAGAGATACTCGATAGATCTTGAAACAAAGAATCAAAGCAAAATCACATGAATGCCATAAGGAGTGATTGAATATACAAAATCTCGTTATCCTTTGTAATAAGCTTATAAGAGCTAGTTTTGTTTTCCTAGTTACTTCATTCTCAAAAGTCCTTCAAGGTTTTAAAACCCAAGGCACTTGTAATCTCATAATAAAAGTTAAGTGGAGGAGGCCTCCACCTGTTTGGTTTTCTTCCCCATTTGGGGAAGAGTGTTGTGATTGGTTAGATTAGATCTTTCATTTTCCGCTTTAGAGTAATCAATTTTTTTTATTTTTGTACTCTCTTCCAAGTTTTGACTTGAGGTAGTATCCTTGGGATTTCATCTCAAGGGCAAGACCACATAACTTTGTGGTTACTCCTCTCTCCCCGTTAGTTGCCTTGGTCGAAATTTCAGCTAGCTGGAAAGTTCTCAAGTGCTAGCGATTCTAGTGGTCAACCTTGTTCGGAGGAAGACCCCACCTTAGATTAAATTTGTTTGGTAGAATACTAAGTTGAATTTAAATTTCATTCTGCAAGTAGCATGCTAGTTGTCTTTTATATCTTTTGAGCTATCATATGGTTTATCTTTACAACTGCTTCTACTTACAATAAAATAAACAAAGCCTCTTGAACTTGGCCAAATCCAAGTCAAGAGCACTCTCTGTCGGAGAGCATTTTTTAGACTTGCATTAGGCATATTAGATTAGAAAAGTCTCTTGAACTTTGGTCTTAAGACTAAGTCAAGAGTGCTCTCTATCGGAGAGTTGAACGGTGCTCTTAATAATAAAACATTTCAAATCACATCCCCCTTAATTAATTTATTTTTGGTTGATTATCCAACACCCGTATGCTCTGCCAGCCTGAAAAGGTTGGGCTAGTACTCAGAAAGGTGAAGGACTTGCTAAACTTACAAGTGATAACATAATTAAAACTTTACCCAAATCCAAAACCAGCATCAAATCACTGAGGTTGCTTCCTGAAACAGGTGGTGCCGGGAATCCACTGTCAGACTTGAGGGTGGTCAAGCCATTGTACGCTTATCCTCTGCAATCTGGGTGCTCCCGACCTATCATCTAAGAGGTTGCCAGTATTTTTCCTGGTTAAGGTTTTATTCTTTTGATATCCTTGGTTTTAGCCTAATAATCAAGACCATTAAAATATTCAATTTACCAAGATAATTTTCATAACGATCTCACGAACAACACTTTTTCAAGACCCACACTTTCAGCATCACAATCATCTTTTATTTGACTCCGTAAGGCACTGGTTATTTAAAGGTTTATATCTTGATCGGGACCATTTGTCCTTGTGTGTGTTTGATATTGTGAATGCTTTATCTGATCTTAAGTCTTGAAACATACTATTAGTCTTGTTATCTCATTTAGCAACGTGGATTGCTTTGTTATCTTGTGCTTATCTCATTCGTAAATTGGTCTCATCATAATAAACTCCTAAACAACACCCATCCGCATCACTTCACACTTAAAACCTTAAAACATAAGAGCCTTAGTGAAACTCTTTGTAGGGACTACCCCCCTTGGCTTCGTTAGGAGTTAGCCTAAACGGAGGAGCTGGGATTCAGGTGACAGTGCCTGGCTCATTGCTTGCCCCCAAGGCCACACCTCTCCCCACTTCCAGTGAGGGAGACAGCTTTCGAAAGATTTCCGCTGGCGGTGTGCAATCTAGCGAACAACAAACCCTTTAATACAGATACAAAGATATTGTCTTATCACAATGAAATGGATATTGATGGCACTTTGCTTGAGAACTATGGCATTCGGCTTCAAGCAGAGAGTGATCAGATTGCCCCTGCGACCGATCCAAATGATATATCAGTTACGGATTATTGCAGTGAAGACAAGAAGAGTCCATCTTCAATTTCTAGTGTTAACATTTCAGTCCGACCTGAGGATGCAGATTCAAGAACAGTGTTTGTTTCTGATGTTCACTTTACAGCAACAAAAGAGGCAATAACTAAGCATTCCAGTCGTTGTAGAGAAGCGTTAATTGAAGTTGCAACTAGCCAGCCGAAAGGGTCAGCATACATTGAGTTCTCTTCAAAAGAAACAACTGAAATTGCGTTTGACCTTGAACAAGACATCATTTATGTCATGAATCCTTTAGGTTGTGTGAAAAAATGCTTCACATGTCGAACCTTCTATCATCACTCACTCTCATTACGTCAACCTCTCCAATTTAGTGCCTGGCATCCAACACGAGCTGTATATGGAAGAGGCTTCGCTACTACATACAGGGGAGGCTACATACCGAGGCCTTTTGGTTCTCACAGTCAACAATGGAGGCGAGATACATCGACAGGTGGAAACTCTGACAACTCAGCTCCTCTTAATGAACCTCCAACAGGAATTAACTCTCTGGAAATCAGACTGGTTAACCGATCCTTACTGCAATCTCAACAAAGGATCTAGTTTGTGCTCAAACAATCATTCAAGAGATCAAAGCACACATAGGAAAATGGCATCAAAGCGATCAAAGGCCAAAACAAAAGGTAGAGGACTGTCATAAAAAAGGCTGCTACAGAAAATTGGCGATCTGCAGGGACAGGCATCCTTGATTTTGTGATGATGAAGTTTCCTAAAATCTTGATGGGCACCCACAAAGACCAGATCCCATGATTTGAGGACCCTTATTGGGGATTATCCTTGATTTAGGGTGGGCACACCTCTCTAGGGGCATAATCCCTTGATTTATGGTGTTTGCCACCACATTTGTCACCTTTTTGGTGAGGCGCATGTCTCTATCTCTCTAGCTCTCACATGTGGCACCCTTATCCCTTGCATGAGGGTGCCCACTTGTCATGCATGTAGCTCTTGATGTGGCAGCCCTCATGCATGCCCATACACTTGGCCAAAGGCACACTTCCCTATGCAAAGCTATATAAATGTTAAGTTTTTACTTGTTTAGCGTAATAACATTAAAGTTTTAAACAATATAATCATTGAAAGAAAGACAAGCACAACAATCACAAAGAACACAAAATTTCTCTCAGGAAAACCACAAGAGAGAAAACCCCCACAAAAATTCCTCAATATAGAATTCACCAAGTACAAGATAAAACCCCAAGACAAAACAGCTTCTCTCCTTCACCAGCGAGCTTCTCTCTCTCTCCTATGCGAACTTGAGTGGATGAGTGTGTGTCAAATGAGCAACACAACCCTCCTATTTATATTCTTCAGTTGAGGTGACTTTTCCCCAATAGGGCCGACTTGTTAAATACATAATAAAATATTCTTTTTTGGATTCTAGGTCGACACAAGTCCTAGGGT
This sequence comes from Larix kaempferi, assembly GCA_027924585.1. Taxonomy (NCBI): domain Eukaryota; kingdom Viridiplantae; phylum Streptophyta; class Pinopsida; order Pinales; family Pinaceae; genus Larix; species Larix kaempferi. The sequence goes on from BSBM01001510.1 coordinate 722,960, forward strand.
TTACATTGACTCTTTCAATGATTCTTACATTATCAATTACATCAATGACATCTCCCGTGTTGGATTTTGTACAACTTCGGAAGATATTATTCATTATATTTTATTCTTCCTCCATTGTACTTGTTTGTACCTCCTAAGGGAGATGAACCTTATGTAATCATTTATGTAAACACGTGAGAGAATCAATGTAAGCCTTGGGGTGCAAAAGAAACAAATAAAAATATTAAAATTAAATTATTTATTGCCCCCAGGTGAAGTCGGCCCAATTAGGGAATTTTCCAGTTTTGCACTTGTATAAATAGGAGGCTAGTGCACCTCATTATCATAATTCTCACACTTGCCTTTTGCGCATCACTTGGGAGAGGCTGATTTCGCATCACTTGAAGGAGGTAGCTGATTTGGGGTATCTACTTGTGGAAGACACTTTCACATTTCTTCTCTTTTCTTATTTGTACTCTGATCTTGGGATTATCATCTCTATGCGAAGGTTGCTGGGTTTTTCCCAATTGGGTTTCCCAGGGTAAACTCTGTGTAGTTGGTTTGTGCTTTGTCTTGCTTCTAGTGATCTTGGTTATGCATTTATATTATTATGCTATGAATGTATGAAATTTAACATGGTATCAGAGCCATTCTAAAAGAAGCCATTGTCGAAGCATTGTCGGAACCCTGCCGGAACTAGGGTTTCATCTTGTGAAGTCTCCAACCATCATTTTAGAGAAAAGAAGCTATAGGAATTTTGTTTTTGTCAAGGCGCATCTATTGGTGAAAATGGAATTCAATTCCGAGAACTTTCAATTTTTTACCCAACTCTGTGGCTACAACAGAATTAGGGTTTCAGTTTTAACTCATCTCTCTCCACAGATTTGGACCAGCCCACCCTCTATTCAACTCTCCTTGGCAAGGCAAATTTATCTGTGGGTTCAGTTTTTCAAATTATTAACTTTCATTTTTTACCTAGCTCCTGCTAGGGTTTTTGAACCAAATCTGCAATCAAGATGACTGGGATGAAGGTAGAAGATCGTTTAGAAGGAGCCTCCAACTTTATCTCCTGTAAGTCTAGGGTTCTTCTACTCCTAGAAGAAAATGATCTCTTGCTATATGTAAATGAGAAGGTCCCTGAACCAGAAGCCGAAGAAGATAAATCCCGATGGAGGAAGAAAGATGTTAAAGCAAGAAGGATTCTTGTGGATTAAGTGAGAGACCATTTGGTTCCTCAAATCTCAGGAAAGAAGAATGCTAGGAAAATGTTCAAGACCATTATGAAGTTGTTTGAACACACTAGCCTAAATGTATCCATCACTTTGAGAAACCAGCTCTCAAATATGAAGATAGCAAAGTCAGAATCTATTGCCTCATACTTTATGAGGATTACAGAACTCAGAGACAAGCTCAACACCAGTGGAGATCCTATTAATGATAAGGAGCTTGTCCTCCACACTTTAAATGGCCTTCCACCATCATGGGAGTCCTTTATCTAAAGCATAAGTGGTAGATCCAAACTACCAAAGTTTGACAAGCTTTGGGCAGATTGCTCTCAGGAGGATACAAGAATTGCAGCACATCAAAGACTCCATGGCACTCAACCTGAAGAGAATCAAGCCTTTGTTTCCCATGCCAAGAAAGGTAAGGGAAAGGGGAAGAAGTTTCATAAACACAAGCACCGGGAAAGGAGATCAAGTCCTCGCCATGAACAAGAATACTTGAGATCCAATAATGGTGGAGAATATAACTCTACAGAATTCAATGATTTTTGCAAGGAAGCAAGAATTAAGAGGGAGCTCACAGTTCCCTACAACCCTCAACAAAATGGGGTTGCAGAAAGAAAGAATCGTACAACTGTGGAGGCAGCCAAAGCTATGATACATGACCAGAGTCTTCAAATGTTCTTGTGGGTAGAAGCATCTAGAACCGCAATATATGTACAGAATAGATGTCCACATAAGATATTGAAGAACATGACTCCGGAAGAAGCATTCACAAGTGTGAAACCAGAAGTGGGCCATCTCCAGCATTTTGGCTGTCCAGTCTACATACATGTGCCCATAGAGAAAAGATCAAAGCTAGAACCTTCAAGCAAGAAGCGAACCTTTGTGGGATACAGTGAGTCTTCAAAGGCTTACAGAATTTACATTCCAGGATCCAGACAGATTGAAGTCAGTATGGATGTGACCTTTGAAGAAGAAATGGCTGTAAGGAAAGGCAGAGGATCAGATATGGAGATCGATGATGAAGAAATGCTAGAACCAAAGGAGATGAGATCATCTTCCCCTCCAGTTCAGAGGGAGTCAACAGAAAAAGATGAACCTTTCGATCCCATAGATCCAATTGATATCCCTAGAGATGTGGCAGGTCGGAAAAGACCTAGATGGGCACAACAGACACTGCAGGATGCAGAGGGGCATGATGCTCCACATGGCACTTTCAGAGAAAGCAAAAGACCTCAGAGGTTCTCTAGCTATGTGGCACTGATGAGCAACATTATTGATTGAGAACCCACCACTTACGAAGAAGCATCCAAACATCAAGTTTGGGAGGATGCCATGATGGAAGAATATCAATCCATCATGAAGAATGATGTGTGGGAAGTTGTGCCGAGACCTGAGGAGAAGTTAGTAGTGACTTCTAAATGGCTATACAAGATCAAGCATGGAGCAGATGGCAGTGTTGAGAAATACAAGGCCAGATTTGTAGCCAAAGGATTCTCTCAAAAAGAGGGAGTCGATTATGATGAGACTTTTGCTCCTGTGGCCCGATATACTTCCATCAGATCCATTATCGCAATTGCTTGAGCTATGGGATGGAAGTTGCATCAGATGGATGTAAAGACAGCCTTTCTCAATGGTGTTATTGAGGAAGAAGTTTACATCAAACAGCGAGATGGGTTTATTGTCCGAGGAAAGGAGTCTCATGTATGCAAACTGAAAAAGGCATTGTATGGACTCAAGTAGGCACCCCGTGCTTGGTATGGACGAATAGACGAATTCCTGGTGAGCTTGGGATTTTCCAAGAGTGATGCAGACCCCAACCTTTACTACAAGGTTGTAGATGCTGAGCCACTGATTTTGGTATTATATGTTGATGACTTGTTTCTCACAGGAAATGAGAAACTCATTGTATGGTGTAAGAAGAATCTCGCCTCTAAGTTTGAAATGAAAGATCTTGGATTGATGCATTACTTCTTGGGATTAGAAGTATGGCAGAGGCAGAAAGAGATTTTCCTGGGACAAGGAAAATACACCATTGATATATTGAAGAGATTTGGGATGTTGGACTGCAAGTCCATGGCTACTCCGATGGATGCGAATTGGAAGAGGTTGAGAGATTCTACTTCAGATTCTGATTTGTTTGATCCCACCATTTATCGCCAGTTGATTGGGTCATTAATGTATCTTACCAACACCAGACCAAATATATGTGTTGTTGTGAATGCCCTCAGTCAGTTCATGTGTGAACCGAGGCAGATTTACTGGATTGCTGCAAAACATGTGCTCGGATAATTACATGTCACTGTGGGATATGGATTGAAGTATGCTTCAGATGGTGACCTAATATTGCAGGGGTTTACAGACTCAGATTGGGTCGGATGTGTTGCAGATCGGAAGAGTACTTTTGGATGTTGCTTCAGTTTGGGATCTGCAGTTATTTCCTGGTACAGCAGAAAGCAGAAATCAGTAGCACTCAGTACTGCAGAACTCGGTAGCACTCAGTACTACAGAGGCCAAGTACATGGCTGCTAGCACAGCAACTCGAGAAGCAGTTTGGCTTCGTAAACTCTTGGCAGGATTGTTCGGCCAGATTCCAGAGCCGACAGTGATTCACTGTGATAACCAGAGCTGTGTGCAGATGTTAATGAATCCTGTATTTCACAACAAGTCGAAGCATATCGAGATTCGATATCACTTCATTCGTGATATGGTGCAGAAAGGTGCGGTCGAGTTACAGTACGTGCCGACAGACGACCAGACTGCAGATGTTCTCACCAAGCCTCTTCCCAGGGTGAAATTCAAATACTTTCGCGGAAGACTTGGAGTCAAAGAGAACGTATCCCTCCTTGAGAGGGAAAGATGACATTGAGATGCTTACCCTGCTTTGCTCCGGTGCCTTCTGCAGTCCAGTTACTCAACCAGAGATGGGAGAAATCCCATAGGCAGATGAGTAGGACAGTCAGCAGTTGGTCGGGCTCACCCTGGTGCCTTCTGCAATCCAGTTACTCAGCCAGATATGAGAGAAATCCCATACGCAGATGAGTAGGACTGTCAACAATTGGTCGGGCTCACCCTGGTGCGTTCTGCAGTCCAATTACTAAGCCAGATATGGGAGAAATCCCATAGGTAGATGAGTAGGACAATCAGCAGTTGGTCGGGTTCACACTGGTGCCTCTGCAGTCCGGTTACTCAGCTAGATATGGGAGAAATCCCATAGGCAAATGAGTAGGACAGTCAACAATTGGTCGTGTGGTTGCACAGGTGCCTCTACAATCCAGGTACTCAGCCAAATATGGGAGAAATCCCATAGGCAGAAGAGTCGGACAGTCAGTAGATGGTCGTGCCCTTTTGCTCGTCTGAGATCTCAGCCAGGTATGGGAGGACACCATTAGCAGATGAGACAGACAAGTAGCAAATTGTATAGCAGAGATGGTACAACTGATCATCTCAGATATCCAGGATTGAGTGATTCTCCTAGACTCACCGAAGGGCTGGTGAAGATGATGCACAGAGACTGTGTGGACAACCTTCAGTATGCATAGAGATGATGGAGATAGAATGGATGTACAAGATGAAACCCAAATGATCGTGATGCAGATGAAGACCGAAGAATACCTTCCTCGTTGAGAGGGAGTGTTGGATTTTGTACAACTTCGGGAGATATTATTCATTATATTTTATTGTACCTTCATTGTACTTGTTTGTACCTCCTAAGGGAGATGAACCTTATGTAATCATTTATGTAAACACATGAAAGAATCCATGTAAGCCTTGGGGTGCAAAAGAAACAAATAAAAATATTAAAATTAAATTATTTATTGCCCCCAGGTGAAGTCGGCCCAGTTAGGGAATTTTCCAGTTTTGCACTTGTATAAATAGGAGGCTAGTGCACCTCATTATCATCATTCTCACACTTGCCTTTTGCGCATCACTTGGGAAAGGTTGATTTCGCATCACTTGAGGTAGCTGATTTGGGGTATCTGCTTGTGGAAGACACTTTCACATTTCTTCTCTTTTCTTATTTGTACTCTGATCTCGAGATTATCATCTCTGTGCGAAGGTTGCTGAGTTTTTCCCAATTGGGTTTCCTAGGGTAAACTCTGTGTTGTTGTTTTGTGCTTTGTCTTGCTTCTAGTGATCTTGGTTATACATTTATATTATTATGCTATGAATGTATGAAATTTAACATCCCGAAGGAGGAATACAATAATACAATAGACAAGTACATTTAGAATATCTTCCGCAGTTACATTTCTTTAACAATAAAGAGCATGCCTCTCATTGTAATTCATGGTTGGATTTTGGAGGTTTTTCTCTTCTTGGAGCTTAATCAATATATCATTTCTGGAGCTATTGTGACATGTATTGGAGTACTTTCTTATCAATGTGTGGCATTTGATCTTGTGTGGAACTCTCAAAGGTTGTAAATATTGCTGGCCCGTTTACATTGAAATTTCTGTATTTTGGGTTGGAGGCCATAGAAGGGTATTACTACCACATTGGAAGGCAAATAGTTTAAGTTCATTTCTATTCTCTTTTCTTTTGTATTTATGCACATACAGGTTACAGGTATTAATCTTTTCATTGATTTTTAATTCAAAGGGTCTAATATTAATCTTATGCATGTATGGTGCACCCTCAAAGCTGGAAAGGAAGATTGTACAGTCTAGTATTTTTGCAATTTACTAAGCAGGATTTGATCAACCGTGCGACCTCTTCCCCTTAGTAACATATGACACAAGGCCCTCTTGGACTGTTCTCCTGACTCCATTTGCCCCCTTTGGTGGATTGGCACTAGTCTTCTTGATTGGTTTATCTCTATCCTCCCATCACCTTTTTTCATTTGCTTCCTATTCTACAACTGTTTTGCTAGGGCAACCTCTCCATTTCACCTTGCTCCTCACTTGCCTTTGCCTTAGCAATCCTACCATAGGGAAGCCCCCCTTGAGTTGGAGAAAAGTCAGCCTAAAGTGAGAGGAATGGGTCTGAGGTGACAATGGCACCCCTCAGTAGTTGCCATTGGGGTTATACCTTGTGGACTGGCACTTTCTCCACCTTGGGTGCAAGTTCAGGTGGTAACACCCCCTAGCCAATTAATTCCCACAAAATAATGTGACTTTATTATATTTTTGTATAAGTCACATTTTGTTTGGGTTAGAAAAAAAACAGACAGAACTGCTATTGTGCCCCAAAAACATATCTATAATGTGCAATTCCGGGGTTCATTTTTTTATTTTTTCAGTTGATTACGATTTTGGGAGAAAGGAAAAACTTCCAGCATGGTTCAAGAGGGAAAACTTGCTCTTTGATTGCTGTTAATTTATTTAAATTTAAATCAAGAAAAACAAATTGCATTTTTTTAATTACTATTTTTTGCCCATTTTTTCCAATTTTCTCAGCTGATTACCCCAACTAATTGTTTCCCAATTCCCATGTCGTTAAACATTGGTATAGTGTCACTACAAATCTAGAATAAAAGCAACTGTGTAAGATAAAGGCAGGGAAATCTTCTAAATTTCAGAGAAACTAATCCAGTATACTCACCTTGCCTCAAAATTTTCCTCACTTGTACCAATTGCTGTACAAATTCTGCTGATAACCCAAGGAGGAAGAAATCCCTCTTTAATCTCAACAATATATGACACATTTGTGGATGCTACAGAAGAGTAGTTCTCTTTACAATCAAGATTTTGTACAACTGCCCTTATGGACGGTTTACAAACAGCTTCTGCTCGCTTCATTTGTTTGCAGCTAACCTGCAAAACATGAATGTTAAATACAGACATGAGGCTTCTGTCAAAGCTTTTTAGTGAACATAGTAATAATCATGAAGTAATTGGTAAGATTACTCACTTCTGGCACATGAAGTGATGCATTCTGAAATGGCACTGGCGAATACAATAATGGAACATCAACAGAAGCCACTGAGCTGAGAAATGACCTGAAAACATTTGTGACCAGGATCAACATCACTCATATTTATTTGATTATGTTCTAGGCGGGGTAGGAAAACCACATGCAAAAGCAAATGAAAATGAGACTTACCTGTGATTAAGCAAGAAATCATAAAGCCCATGTACATTTTCATTTCCAATAAAAGCCAAAAGCGATTGAGAACTATTGTCAATATCAGGCATGGAGTCAAGTACTCGAGTCTGCATAAACATGTTTAAGACCAATTCAACTTTAATGACTTTGTATAGAAATCTCTGGAGATACTATAATTCCTTATAAGGCTAGAAGAGAAGGTTCATAGTCAAGTGATTTTCATCATTTAAGAAATAAATCCACTTTTCAGACCATCAGAACAGTTACCACACCAACCTGCCCTGGATTTATTTTCTCAAACTCAGATAACTCGTGCAAATCTTCTGTTGTAGCTTGCTCCACTTCCATGCTGCAGAGAGGCATAGAGAAACCTACATCCTATATTGAAGGCATGAGAATTTTCTGATGACAGCCTATGAATGCTTACAAAACAAAAATATCACGCAGTGAAAACAAGACCTCAAGAACATATGCTTGAAATGAACGGGTCGATGCATCACCAATATTAAGACATAGATAACTTCTGCACGGAACCTTGGATACATATATAGAGGGTATCAACATAGCTCACAGTTTTGGATTACAAACTACCAATCAAGTCATGTCCTTAATTTCTCAAATGTAAGTAAGAACCAGAAGATTTCAAACTAAAACCAATGGTTTAAAACTCGGAACTGGACTCTGAACCGGCCAAGGGTCAATTCAGCTCGGACTCAGAACCGGCAATGACTCGAAGCAGTTTGATTTCAATGACTCGGACTACTAAAAAATACATAAAACTTTACAATTTTAATGAAAAAAATATAAATTAAAGGTTCCAAGCTATGATTCCAAACCATTAGAGACAAAATATGCAAAGTCTATTCATATATATATATATATGGGTCAAGGACTCATGAGTCAAGACTCAAGACTCAATATCTCAAAATGGCACCAATTCATCAATTGGGATCCTATTCATCAATAGCACCCTGTTCCCCCCTCCTTTAGGCTCTAGCCCTTGCCTCTACCTCGAATCTCGAAGTTAATCCTCAAGGACATTAGTCAACACTTTACAATTTTGATGAAACTTCCTAATCCAACCGTTAAAATAAGGTAGAAAAAACTTCCCATGCTTAATAAGTGATTTTGCTTGACCAAAGAGTGCATTTTTATTAATTAAAGCAATGACAGAGGAGTTCGATCAACTTCAACAATCAGGCACCAGCATTTTTGATGTGCTTGATCAAAATTAATCCCTTACCCTCATACATGATAGAATCCAGTGGAAACGTTGCAATTCTGAAATCCTACATACTATTAAGTCTGTTGAATTCTGAATGGGATCTAAAATTCTACTTTTTGCATATGAAGTCCAATGAGGTTGGAACCACTCTCAAACATCCTGAAACATTATCATTTAATATTACTCATTTAATAGTGAGTAATATTAAATGATAATGTTAAATTCTTAAAGTAAAAGAATAGAAAATGAAAGTAATATTAAATGGTAATGTTGAAATCAGACCGGTTCAGTACCAAATCGGCTTCCAAATCAGCTTCTGGGCCAAGTTTTCTGATGGATCGATGCTGCTGAAGATTAAACCAGTCAACTCGGCCGGTTCCAGTTCTGAGTTGACCGGTTTTTAAAACTATGACTAAAACATATGTCATCCAAACATGCAATGAATAACCAATTCTAACTTACAAGCAAGTTTGATCAATTTCAAATGAACGTAATTGTAGATCAATGCTAGATATTTGAAATGAATTTATTTCATAGGCTTTCAATAATGTGAAAAGCAGCAAGTATGTCAATCCGGTATGTTATTTGAAATGTTTTGTCATATCTCCTATCACCCATATTGAAATAAATCGTGTTGGCTTGGTGCAAAATAAACACTTAATTGAAGCCATTAGCTCATAAAAATATGCGCTATTTTTTGCTATCCAAATATGCAAGCAGGTTCCAATAGAACTTTCCAAACTAAGTTCTGAAATGCATAATGCATGAAAGAGATTAGATATATAAGTCAGACTAAAATTAACAGTTTATGATTTGCATAAAATGGTTAATATTAAACCAACATAGCTATAAATATAATTGAGACAATTCAAATCATACTTGCCTTGCTAGCAGCAATTGTAGTCAAGAAATGATTCAATAAAGACTTAATCTATTTCTCACTCGCTTAATCTCTTTCACACTTTGTATTGACATCATGGTACCACACAGTCCCATTGACCTACTTTTGTGGTCAGTTGTAGAACATTAATATAATTATCATATCTTATCTTATCTCAGACTCGATATATATATATATCGACCACCCATAATATAACAAGGTTAGTTACTGCAAGTGTGGGTTCTAGAGCAGTGTTATCAGAACTCTGGAACCGGTAAAACTGGCCGGTCCGACCGGTTCACAGGCCCAACTGGTCCGGTTAGGTGCCTGAACCGGAAATCCTGCAAAACTGATTTGAACCGGCTGTGAACCGGCCGGAACAGGCCAAAACCGGCTGAACCGGCCAGTTTTGACCGGTTCCATACAGAACCGGCCAGTCCGTACTCTGCTTATTTTTTGGACTCTAGGGGCCACTTAGAGCATCTTTATTTGATGTATTTTGGTTCAGAACTTCTGAGATGTATTGCACTATATGCTAGTTTGGTTATTTGCACCCGTACTTGCTATATATATGAAAAAAATTTCATATTTGTGTACTAATGGTTTGGATTCATATGTATGCACATGAATATATATGTTTTTTACAAAATATGAATACTTTTTATATTTTTTGGTCGACCGGCTTTTTTTGCGGTTTTTTTCCGGTTCCGGTCCGGTTCACATTTTGGGCTCTGCCGGTTCAATCACCGGTCCGGTTCTGATAACATTGTTCTAGAGTGGCTTTGCAGTATAAGCAATTTACAAAATCAGAGTTCACTGATATACACAGATGCGAGAATTGAGACACACACACATATATAACATGTATATGTTATTTTTTATTCTAATACATAAGATAAAATTATATTTATAGAACAATAATATATAAATAATATTGTATGCAACACTAATAAATAAACTTATGTTATATTTATAAGCAATGTATTGTATTACATGTATACAATATATCGATACATAATATAGTTTATTTTATGCTTGATATGTGGATAAGATATAATATTATTAAATGTCAATTCTTTATGTTTAATTTAGAAGTACAAAATGCACTTACATATACTATGTAGATTGTACTACCCAAACCACTCGCCTCTTCTTACAACAATATCTTTAATGCTGCTGGGAAAGAAGACTAATTAGCTCTCTTGTGAGTCGTAGGAAAAAATACCTGCCAGTTCCTACCTTATCTAATACATCACCCCAACGTACTATTAATCAAGCAAATCAGACATATCAACTTCCTAATTCATCCTTCCTGCAATTCCAACTCACGGGAAGTCCCACCAGTATTCAGTTTGAAGAATCTCTGAAGATAATCAAGTCAAGGCTCAAAAGTGAAATATTGGGCAGCTGTAAGATTTAAATCAAGAGATAAGCACCTGAAGACAGCAGAAGAGGAAACTTGTAAGATTCGTAACAATAATGCAAGAAGTCTTTTCAATGATGGAGAAAAATTGAAATTGAATGAGCTAGAATGTAAGGTGATGAGACTGTTGGCTAACAGAGAGGAAGACTGGAGACTGAAGCAGGGCAATTTGGCTCAAATTGGTGATGAGAATATAATATTTTTTCACCAATATGCGAATCATAGGAAAAAGCAAAAGATCTTGTACGGGTGATTGAAGAAATTAAGAGGTCTGGCAGGATGCCTGGGAGCTTCAATTCTACATTTATTGCACTTGTCCCAAAAAAAGAAAAGCCTGAATCTTTTGATGATTTCTGGTCTTATAGCTTTGTAACTGTATATATAAAATCATCGCAAAAATTTTAGCATTAACACTCAAAGGTGTACTTACAGGTGTGATCTCAATAGAACAGATTGGTTTCTTGGAAAGAAGGCAAATAAATGAGGCAATGGGTGCTGCCCAGGAAGGTATCCACTACATAAAAGAAGAGAGCAATGGTTATAAAATTAGATTTGTCAAAGGCCTACAACAGAACTAACTGGCTGTATTTGAGGCATCCTGATTCATGTAGATTTTAATCTGTGTAAATTGGATCATGGGATGTGTCTCTTGAATCTTCAGTGGGTTTTGCTATTCTCATTAATGGGGCAGCCTCAGAGATTTTAAACCATCCAAAGGACTAACACAGGGATGTCCATTACCCCCCTTGTTGTCCCTGCTGGTAGCTGAAGGTCTAAGTAGGGTATTTATGGAGGATAAAAGGAGAGCGAGTATAGAAGTCATTACAATAAGCTAAATGCTCGTAAAACACCTCCTATTTGTGGCTGATATATTGTTATTCATTAAAGGATATGAGAGGGAAGCCAGAAAAGCTCAAGAGGTCTTACGTACATTTTGTAAGGCTACTGGGATGGAAATTAATGCACAAAATCATGATACAGTTGCAGTGGCTTGAGGGAGGAAGCTGTACAAAGACTGGATTTAGTGTTCCCCTTTGAAGCTATTGACCTACAGGAAAGCCCGAAGTACATGGTATTTATTCTGAAGCCAGACAGCTATGGCAAAAAATTTAAAAAGATTGTGCTTGGCTTATTGAAATAATTGGGGGTAGAATTCTTCATAGGTGTAACAGATGGCTTTCAATGCGAGGAAGGCCGACCCTGATGAAATCTGTATTGGAAGCAATTCCAGTTTATTGGCATTCTCTAAAAATTCATCCCCAAAGGCATTCTGGAAAGATTTACAAAAGTATGCTTCAGTTTTTATGGGGAGGTAAACATGACACACAAGGTATTCGTCTAGCAAAATGGTTAGACATATCCAAATCAATGGCTTGATGCACATTGATTTGTTTGGGAAGTCTCTTGCTGCTAAAAGTTTGTGGAACTTACTAACTGAAGACAATTTGTGGAAGCAAGTAATAAAGCAGAAGTATATTGTTAAAGGAAATATTATGGATTGGATCAGGAACCCTAGGAAGAGCATCAAAAATATATCTAACAAATGGAAGGCTTTAGTTTTAGCATTTCCTATAATAGGAAAATGACTTGGCATGGAGTAGCTAATAATGTACAAGTAATACTGGGTACAGATGCTACCTTGGGCTGTGGGGAAGCTGTGATAATACCTCCAAATGCTTTACAAGAACTACATGGACAAGGATTGTACTATCTAAATCAGGTAGAGGATATAAGCAGTGGGCACTACGACTATACAGACACAAGGCTGGAAAACAGCTCAGAGGTTAGATCTGGAAAGTGATAACAAAGATAGATGGAATCAGTTTATCTCATAATTAAGAAAGGGACAGGACAAGGCTAGTTGTATATATACAGTTAGATTGGACTATAAAGTCGTGCTTCGTAGTATTAGGAAACAAGAGATATGGTGGTGGTCAAGATTTTGGAAAATCAAGGCCACCAAAAAATCCAAAATACTTTTCTGGTTAGCCCTGATAAATAGATAATAAGATACGATAAGATAATTTGATTAATGCCCAACAAATGGCCACAAAAGTAGGTCATTCGGAAAGTGTAGTACCATGATGTCAATATAAAGTGGGAACTTTGAGATGGGACATGGTGCAGAAAAAAAGGTAAATATGGTTCAGGTATTTATTATCTTTGTAGGGGAGCAGGGGAAGATTCTTTGATGGGGCCAAGCAGGGTCCGTAAGATTTCTGCAGTATTGGAGGGATTCTGTTCATCTGAGAAAATCATTACTTTCAAAGCAGGTTTGAGCCCAGGAGCAATCAATTTTGCAGAATTATCTGCATTAAGATGTTCACTAAAATTGGCACTTGACAAAGGGTTAGTAAGGATGCAAGTGTATGGAGATTCACTCTTAGTTACTAAGTAAATGAGAGGCAAAGTCAAATACGAAATGTTACCTTAAGGACCCTAGCAGACCAGCTGAAAGAGGTTTCTGAACTATTCCAGAATGCAACGTTTACTCATTGAATGTAGAACCAGATGGGCTTTCAAAGGAGCGTCAATAGATTGATGCTGGACCTTAAGATCAAGGAGCATCTTGAAGATGTTATTACTCTATCAACTCACATGATGTTTTCATGTCTTTTCTGTGTTTCAGATTATATTTTTCCTTGTTCAGTTAATGTTACATTATGAGAACTTTTATGTAATCCCTTGTGTTGTTATAAATGGTTATATAAAAAGACCAGGAAAGTGGACTGAACAATATCTATAGGAGCAGCAAGGTGATGAAATCCACTGAGTTATTAGAATAAGCATATGAAGAAAAGTAAGTTGTTAGAGGAAGACAATCTAGTTGTCTTTTTATGGGTATTTTCGACAAAGTGCTATGAGCACCTTAAGAATGTAACTCTCCAATCAGCTATGAATAGAAGTCACGCTTTTTTTCCAGGAATAAAGTGGCTAACAAACCATGCTCTCAAGAGCAAATTAAGAAACTAAAACAAGCAAGATCTTTCACAAACACCAAGGACAACACAACATGTTCTAACAATTTTACATGAAAACTGTTCTATGTACATCTGTATGGATGTCTTTCACAATTTACTCTATTTATATTATCAAAACCATATTAAAATATAGCTTTCACAATCAGCAAATCAAATGCTTATAATGTATCCTCTTTATTATTGATCTTTTACCACAATAATGCTGAATAATCAATCAAATGCCAAGGGTTGTATTCGAAAAGGCCCCTTACATGCTTCTTTAGGAAAGCTCGAAGCCCACGAGTGGATCTTGTGAGATATGCAGCACATGTATTCTCCATTTTTCCATTTAAACTACCTCCCATAAACATGACTATAAATTGTTGAGTGCAAACTGCACAATTTCCAACATAGAAATCACTCAGATTCCAAGTAAGACACAAAAAAAATAGATACTAAGACTAGAGCCAAATCACAAATAATAACTTGAAAACAACACATTAAATGCTTGGACAAAAGTGTTGATATGAAAGCATATACTTACAATAAAAGATATCGCACTTCCTTTTCCTAAACATGTAATATATGGAACGAAATGAATCTTCCCAAGATGATTGTCGCTTTGATAGGAACTCGCTTTCTATAAACATATCACATGCATTTTAGCTCCCTTAAACTAGACTCTGGACCTCACAAATGAAAATTATTGTTTCAAAGTATAGAATTCTTAATGTTCCAAAATCAAGCATCATACCTGCAACACCACCACGAGCAGCAGACAATGCCATAGTAGAAATAAGCGAAGACGGCAACATAGATTGCGGGTGCACCCATGAGTGCAATGCTTTCCAAAAGGAAATCTCCTTCTGTTGGGAGAACTGTGGACAAGGGTTATAGTTTGTATCTCCCTTATCATGTGCACAATCAAATGGAAACATGAATTCCTTCATCCCCATATACTTACAAGTATTACTCAACATATGGCACCTACAAAAAATCAGTGATATTGGTTTAATATATAACCTTCAATTTCTAGGCTTGATATCAGGTGCATACATTTGATCTCAACAGTTAAATGCAAAATCAATGTTCAAAACATTTTCTAAGGATGAAAGCATTGAAATGTATGTACTGCAAAACATAAGACATCCTACTTTCATGAAAAATATCCAACTAAGTAACCTTTACATTTCCATTGCAATTCTTCAACAAATACATACTTCCCACTAGCATTATGCCTCAAGGCATCATTAAAAAGCAGTTTGTATTATTTTTTACTATAAAGAAAAGGACAATAAATCCTTTACCCAAATAAGGATATTGATGTCTCCCCACCACCACCCCCCAATTAGGAAAGCAAACAAGTAACATACAAAAATGATTGAGTAAACAAGACATTTGATAAGATTTTTTTGCCACAAGAGGACAACCAAGTGAAAGTTGTTGATATCCCAACCCAGTTTCAAGCTTTAGAAGCTTCTCTGCATAGTTTAATGCCCAAACCCCAGACCCCAGTATGCACAATTTTTCATAAAAAAATTGACTTCAACTTAAAACACATGAGATTCTTTTCATCATTAAAATTCAGAAATGTAAATTTCAGTCAGCAATTTCAAACTCAGAAATTTTATAACAATAATTCAACCATGAAAATGACACAGGAAATTTTGACCGATGGTCCAGGATAAAACCCTGAAGGGAAAACCTGTAAGAGAGAAATTTTAATTAAAAGAGAAATTCCAACTTTACAACAACAGTACTTATCTCCCTGCTGCCTCGAATTGCGTGCCAATGTTTCACTGACAAAACTGTACGGCTGCCTCGAAAACAGTGCCAAAAACCAGACAGTATGGATTCACACATGTGGGCTGTACAGACTGTTTTCTCGATTTCTGTGCCTGCTGCTTTACTCATTTTCTGTGCCAAAATTAACAGCAATAAATTCTGTATGGCTGCCTTGGAAAATGTGCCTGTACGGATCTCATTAAATGCTGTACGGATTTTGGAAAACATTCTGTTGTACAGATTCCTTCCTCAAAATCTGTGCCAACTTCCTTCCTTGAAATCTGTGGCAACTTCTTCTCGAAATTTGTGCCCTGAATCTCTCTTGATCTTCTCATGAATCTTCAGAAAATTTTCATGGGTGAAATCTCTTCAACCCTCTTCTCCTCTGACCTCTCTCTTCTCCTCCTCTCCAAAACTCTCTCTTGAAAAGTGAATAATGAATGAAGAATGCCTTGCCCTAGCCCTTTTTGTTCATCATAACTTCCTCTTTCAATCCAATGGTCAAGATTAAATTAGATGAGAGGTTCTCATTAAATGCTCAATTAATTAATTAATAAATGACATTTAGTGCACCTCACGTCATTTAATAAAGTATGAGTCTCTCTTCTAATTAATTACTCACTTGACTTTAAATTAAATATGAACTTAGGATATCATGACATTTTAACTTTTAATGAAATCACTTTAAAAATATAAAGTGCATCTCACTTGATTAATTAATTATGACTAGGGGTCACAACTTAAAGAGTCCTTGTCCACCCCAAGGCACTACTAGGTGAACAAACACTTCCTAGGTACTTTTTCAACACCAAGTTGGTGAAATAGGGGTAGTGTTACAACCCCCACCGGGGTTTGATTCTTATAAAGAAATAATAAACAACTCCTGCAAGGGGGGCAATGATTAGTGAAGTCATCATGGTCGTTAATTCAGGATAACTGACACACGCCAAAGATGGAGTATGTTACCGCTTAAACTCTCGCTTGAGGTGAAAAAGTCATGATCACCTGGGAGAGACTTAAAAGGAACATGGAATTATTACCACTGTCACATCAGCAACAATTCCCTCACTTTAGGCCAGCTAAATATTAGCAAAAGGAGGGATTCCCCAAGGCAAGCTAAATCTATAACAGATAAGAAAAGAGGATGAATCTTACTAAACTTCAAATTCAATTTATAAATCTATTTTTAAAAATAAAAATCACAGCAGTATGGGCAGATTTACAAACATCAATCTTTGATCGAGCAAGAGATGATTAAGTGCAAGGGTTTCTAAGCCAAAACAAAGTCTAATTAAGGATCCTCAAGGATGGTTTGGACTCTTATAGACAAATCTGATTTTATGATTTTATATGATACATATTTCAGATTTGTAAAACAGAAATTTAAAAAGCTGAAAATAAAATATTTTGCATTGGTTAATGGGGCAAGACTAGTCCCAATATTCCATGGGCTAATGGGGTCATTAAAAGATCAAGCATTGGCTGATTAAAGGGGGTGAATGGATCTGCTTAAGGCTGTTACAAACATGCAATAAACAGAAACTGAAGGCTGATTAATAAGGCTAGAAAAATCTGCATGCAAATCCCTTACAAAGATGATGTGCATGTCCCTGCAAACTCAACAAAGAATGATCCGATAAATCCACTGAAATGACAGTGCAACCTATTATTAATATGGCATCACACAAACATTTCAACTAGTAATAGAAAAAACAAGTATTGGAAAAGAGGCACCTTGTCCACTATCTCCTCCAAGAAGTATGACAACCCTATGCTTGAAGCCTTTGTTGTAGCTGCAACGAAATGAAAGATCCACTGATATTGACCAGCAATTTGATTAAGATGAGCCGCCAACACATAACAAAGTCTCGCAATCTCATAACCATTCAAGAACATAAGCATAAACAAAACCAAAGAGAAAGAGTCTTCTTTATTCCAATAACAATATTACAATGAAAAGCTCATTCCTCTTATAATACATAACCCAACGGCTACATTTACATGTGAAAATGTGACCTAGCCAAGTGTATGAACATGCAAGAGCATGTGGCACGTGGGAAGAGGCAAGTGCGCCCATGCAAGGGAGAGATGCCACATGTGTGAAAGGAGGAAGTGCACCCATGGAAGTGCCACGCATGGGAAGAGGTAAGTGCACCCATGCAAGAGAGAGATGCCACACATGTTAACGAGGGAACTGCACCCACCTTATTTGTAGGGATCATGAGCCCACCTTAATCTTAGGGAAGTGCACCCACCATATTTGTAGGGATCATGTGCCCACCTTAATCTTAGGGAAGCATGCCCATCATAATTTTAGGGAGGGTGCACCTATCATTCTTCTAGGATATGTGTGAGTGAAGTGTGCCCACCTTTTTTTATGTAAGTGAAGGGGCACACCACTTTACATTAAAATTTTATCAAAACAAGTCTTCATTTCATGCCACAAAATATGCTTACATGATTTACATGGTGGTGTCACGCTTGGAAAAACATTTTTTTAATGATCACTTTGATCACCATGCAAATATGAAAAATATATCCTGATAAATTTGCTTCAAGGAACTCTAAACCATGTGTAACTAATCAATGTGTAAAGCTCCATATTTTGATATTCGATAATTTAAATATCTAATGCGAACTAGCTTAGCATTTTATTTACATATTATCAATTGGACTCAGTTAGATTGATTAAGATTGTTATTATGTGACTTGTGGACTCCCTAGATGTGTGGATAGTAAATGAAAATTATCATTTTATTTTATTAATAAGGATATATATGTAAGTTCATTAAACATGCAAATTAAAAGGTGCAATTTGGTTCACGGACACCAACTCAAAAGTAAGTTGTGAATGTATAATCTATGGGAGGCATGGTATAAATAAACGTATGTTTCTTATTTTTAACATCAATACATATATATTTATGTATGAAAATTGTTTTATATATATACATGGATATGAGTTATGGTTAAATTAACCTACATGATGGTGAGCTATGTAATAGAGAAATGATAGTAGTGATGAGGTGAATTGGATGTCAAAGACATCATGGAAATAATGTGTACCGTAGGTGTTTCTTATGATTTCAAACACTACTATGATTTGTGGGTAAGTGTGGTTTTGACAAGATGCACCACTTGCCCAGAATGGTTGTTCGATGACGTAACTATAAGAAAAATAATTGCACAGTATGGCTCAGTATTGTTAAATATACATCAAGAGACATTCTCCAAACCAATCTTGTGTAGCCAAGATTGATCCTCCCGTATAGAGGTGAGCACTTTGATTGCCTTTCGTGTAAAGGTTATTCCTCCCGTATAGAGGTAACTGATCAAAGTAATGATGTTGTAAAGTCTTGTTGGACAAGGCTCCAGACTTGTGTATGTCAAGGCATGATTATCATGTGAGCCTTACGTATAAAGGTATCGATGAGATGGACCTCCCATATAGAGGTTGACCTTGCGTATAAAGGTCATGCTTTACTTATTAAAAGAATTTAATGTTGTGTAATGTATTATTAACCATGATCACTAGATTGCCATTAAGTCTCCTTTAGAGATTGATCACCTCTAAAGTGAATTACTTTAGTATATGATCATTTGGTCTAGAATAATATAATGCGATCACAACATCCGATAATTCTTCTTAGTATAATGTAATGTGATGGATGATTAAAGTTAGCACATATTGACCATGCAGTAAGATATAAAGAAATAAAAGATAAAGCATAGAGATCAAGAGAATTCGAAATTGCCCATGCTAACACTTCAGCTAATTAAAGAAAACTCGAATTGTTAAAGCTTTAGTTAAGTATCAATGCTTTAGTTAAAGCATCAATTAAAGATATGCCTCGAATAACTAAAGAACTCGCAGTGGTCACTTCAAGTAAATCAATCAGCACAATTTCATTTAACTAAGTGTTAAATAAGAAGGACTAGTTAACTAAAGTGTTTTCACTTTAGTTAAACTAAAAGACAACACTTCAGTTAAAGAGAGTTAACTAAGTGACAACAAAGAAGATCTAATTAACTAAGTGTTATTGCATGACGACACTTATGTTAAACTAAAAGATGACGCATGAGTTGTGACACTTGCATGTCGACACTTAAGTTAGCCACCTAACTAAGTGGGCAAGCTTTCAGTTAATAAGCGAATTCATCCTAAGTGACAGCTCCGTGAGATAAAGCATTGCATGAGAAGTGGGCCACACCTCTACATGCAAGATTAATACATCCAGATTGAGGGCGAGTTAATCCTGAAGTTAGAAGTTGAAAATAGAAGAGAAGAATGTATAAATATGTTATACAAGATTGATGAATCCAAGGTGAAGCAAATTCTCTTTTCCATTGAAGGCAAGGTGCTTCTCTTTGTGCAGGGTATTGTTCGTGCTTGTTATTGTTGTGTTGGGCACACATCCGATTGATCTCTCTTCTCTATTGCTTTTGTATCTTCATCAAGAGTGTTTGGTGATCTCTTATCTTCCGAAAGCAATATGCTATGTTGTAAAAGAAAGCATTCTCTGCTATCCATTATATTATACTGAGAAGAATTGCTGGGGTTTTTGTTCTCATAATTTTGAGGATTTTCTCCAAGGTATATCTTGTGTTATGGTTGTATGAATTTCATGGATTGAATTGTCTCATTGCCTCAAGACTCTGCATCTAAAAGAATTAAAGATCAAAGCTCAACCAAATTTCAAAAGGTATAGGGTGTCGACCCTAGTTATATCAAGAGGGGTGGAGGTATTGCCCACCATGTACCACCCAAAACCTAAAGTCGTGGGAGGGTTATGCAAAGAGACACTCCCCAAGGTGTGTAATGATGACCCAATTGTTTGTTGGGGAGGCTTGGTCGATATAGACGACACTTCCACTTACAGGTTCTATCTAGGGTTAGGTCAATATAGTTAACGCTCCAACATATTCCATCAAAGGAAAGGATAGAATTTGGAAGATTGTAACGCATAAGATTGCAAAATTTTATAACTATTAAATATTTATTGAGCAAGAGACAATATTGAATAAAAGTTTAATATATATAAATGATAATGAAAAAATGATAAGACGATATTGCAATGAGAGAATGCCTCATATATATAAGACTTGATTGTGACTTTCCACATAAGGTCACGACCTTATGGACACACCCTTTGATAATAATAATAATAATTTCTTCAACACTAATTAATATATCTATAACATTGACTACCCCTTGAAAAATCATTTGTCATCAAAGCTCCTCAAACTATATTAACCACTTCCATCATTTATGATGACATAAGTTAGCCTTCAATAAATCCTTTTTCTTGCCACGTAACTTTGTTTAATTTTTTTTCTTCTACGTAATATATAAAATAATCTAAGTAATAATACTTCTCCTTAATAATACCAAAGTCTCTTTGAGAGTGGGTTAACTAGGGATTTTACCTTTCTAGGTAATTTTAGGGTTTTACCCAGGACCCTGTCATTGTCATTGTTAGTAACTTTTCAAAAGTGGTTGTTTATGAAGACATTGTGAATTACTCTGCCGACCCTTTGGAGGAAGAGTCGATTTTCACAAATCCAGAGGGTGTCCTGATGGAGAGTTCGGGTTTGGAGTCAGGTGCGGTAGATATATTTGAGGGGAGGGTTTCTCCTAAGCTCCTTTCCTCTTTTGGGCAGGCACCTAACATTTCTTGGTCTGGTCCAAAGGGTGGGCAACTCTCTCCTTGGCTCAAGGCTAAGCCCGAGGCTCCTGGTGTTTTGGCTCGGAATCATCAATGGGGTCGCCTTGGAGGCTTTCCAAATTTTGTTCCTAAAGAAGTGTCCTTTTCGAAGTCGTTTGCAGGAGGAGATCCTGTTTTGTAGGGTTTTGAGACCTCTCTGAATGGTTTTTTCTTCCCAAAAGTCAGTATTGAAGATGTGGTTTGTTCTTCCCAAAAGTCAGTATTGAAGATGAAGGTTTCAGGGTTCCCCTATGGACATCGCTAGGGTTGCAAGATGTGCATACTGGTGAGGGGGTTTCTTCTCTTCTCCCTTCGATCGAGGCGTGCCTTGACCTGCCAGAAGTTTCAGAAGGGAACAACAATGTTGAGCCAGTTGTTTCATCTATGTTCAAGGAACTGGAGAACATCATACAGGAGGATAACTTAAATCTGGGGATCAATGGGAAATCTGAGGAAAAAAGAAACAGAAGAAGTGTCGAAAGGGAGGAAAGGAGATTACGATGGTACTAGGGGTAGATGTTTGGTTTACCCAAGAGATGGAAACGACAGAGCTAGCAGTGGTTGGACGGACGAGGGGTCGACGCTTTGACATCCAAACTTTGAAGAACTGGATGGATCAAAATTAGGTTCCATCTCTTGGTTATGTTCTGACTGTCCACACCCTGGCGCGTGGTTGGTTTGTTTTCATCTTTCAGAAGGCGAAGGATGTGAGGAGGGTGCTCCAAAGAAATTGGAGTATCGATTCGACTCCAGTCTTGTTGAAGAATTGGACCCCTCTGTTTGACAGTAGCAAGGAATGTTTTGATGTAGCCCCAACTTGGGTGAGGCTTCTGAGATTACCAATGGAATTCTATACCAATGAAGGTTTCAAGGATATAAGGAAGGCACTGCGGGGTTTTTTGGAGGTGGATATGTCCTTTCTGCTTTTAGGAGAGATGTATGTGGTGAGAACTCTTGTATGGTGCAGGGAGGCCTAGCGGAGTAACTGAAATTTGTCTAGAGGGAGGATGTTTTCCATCAGAAGTTGGACTATGAAGGGTTGCCCTTCCGCTGCCGCAAATGTCATCAATATGGACATCTGGTGAATCAATGTTGGCTTCCCCTTCGAACTCTATCAAGTAAAAGAGCGGGGGTTCGGGTAAAAGGAGAGTAGAGAAGACAGAAGGGGCCTCTCAAGAGGATGCAGTTGCTAAGCAAGGGAAATTTGAGGAGGCCAACCAACCAAAGGAACCTCAACATGACAGTTCTGGGGCAGAAAAGATCCTTTCATCTCTTGAACCTGAGATTGAAGCCACTGCGATGACTCCTCCTGAGAAGACACCTACTGGTCGGGAAGGGACAGACTAAGGATTCGACAAGACCAAGTCCATACTACATGGAGTCCGATGCTCAAGGTATGCCAAATGCCTCTCTTCCACCTTTAAATTTTCTTATAAATTCCCTAAATTTATTGGGGAAATACTGGGGAGGGGATGTGCATTCAAGTGTTGATATAGTTGGTTTGAGTGTCCCACTAGCTCTTGGTATGTCAGGGTTGGGTTGTTTGGAGGGGAAGCCAAAGGGAAGCTCCTTCTCAAAAGTTTTAGTTGCGGTTGTATCTTTTTTGGATTCAGAGGAAGAATCCATTCGCTATCATCTTCGCTCCAACGCGGTGCCAACCCTGACTGACTCATCCAAAGTGTCTTTAGGACTGGGGTTGAACCAAGTGGCAGGGGGCACGAGAGGGGTAGACGCTCTCATCTGTCCAAAGCTCAAGATCGGGCTCGTTTGGATATGGCTACAGGTAAACAATTATCAATTTTTGGGGTGTTTAGAGCGACGGTGAACCCTATAGGGGTTCCTCCATGAAGCTTGCCTCCTTCAACTATTGGGGTGTGGCAAGCCCCTCCAAAAAGTTGGCCCTACGTAGGCAAGTTGAGGCTAACGAACCAAATATTATTCTGCTTCAAGAGACCTTGGATGACGATAATGCCATATCTCTAGTGCTGGAAGGTGCCCTTTCTGGGTGGAGTTTTGTTGGTTCTTATGCTAGAGGGCGCTCTAGCGGGTTAGCCATTGGGTGTGTTGTCGTCGGATCAGCACACCTGATTAATGCAACAGAAAATCTATGTTGTTGCTCAGTGCGCCCCTGGGAGAAAGTCTCGAGTCAAGGCTGTCACCTGATCTTGACTCCTCCATTTAGGAAAAACTCCCAACGAAACCAAGGGGGGTAGTCCCTATGGAAAGTTTCTAAGGTCTTTAGAGTTTCCGATGATATGGTTAAAGGTGTTTATATTTTAGGAGTTTATTAAAAGCGTGGATTAGAAGTGTTCCAAAGTAGTTTTGCACAAGTAAATTAAAACTTGCTTTCACCAGCAAAATTAAAATGACTACCAACAGATGCACGATACTGATATGATATTAAGCAAATGAAAAGTATGATAACCAGTGCCTTATGGAGCCAAAATATCAAATAAGTAAAGTTGTTGAAAGGGAAAATGTAGTACAAATGTCTCTTGGTTACTTTTAAATTATTATGGTTTGAACTTTGTTAGGGAAAAAGGGCGGACTCCCGAGATATCGTGAGGTATAGGGAGGAATGTCTAGAAATTAAAGTTTGGTGGCTCCTCACGAGAACGTGTGGGCTGGAATGGAGTCTCTAAGGCGGTGTTCAACATTATACCAAACTAGGTTATAGCCTAACTGTGCCTTGAGGTCGCCTCCCAGTTGGTCCTGCTTCCTCTAAAGAATTTCCCCACACAAATATTAATTGAAGTGTCGGGTTTTCACTTATGTTGATGGGTTGTTACTTTTATTAAAATGAGTATTAGTTTAGATGTGAAAAATTAATAAGTGGCCACAACCGTTTATGGTTTCCCACAGGCCCAAGCAAAGTGCCCGCAAGGGGAAAGAGCATACTCTAGTTATAAACCAAAAGTAAATTCTGGTTTTGAACAATTGTATTGTGGAACAAACTGAAGTACAAAACTTGACTAAAAGAAAAAAGGCACAAACCTATGTGTCACTTTCTGATCATCCACCACTAATCAGCAAAGCCTTTGTGTGGTGGAGAGAGCATACTTCGTGGCAACGAAGTAGTGTTATTTCTACTGTACGCTTGCGAAAATTAGAAATGAACTAAAAGCTTAGAAAAATGTTGTCAAAGTATACACCCTGCAGTTAAAATGTGTGTGATAGTTGTGTTTGTTAGAAAAAATTATGCACGAAAATGACACAAGTACAAATCCCCCCTGGGGGGATCGGGTGTGGGCGCTGGGTATCCCACTACTCGTTTAAAATTTTACAACAATGCTCAAAAGAATACCTCTTTAGTCCATGTTATATGGATCTAAGGGCTTACAATAAACTTAGAAGTGTAAAGCTGGAAAAAGAGGTCCGCGGAAGGTCCTTTTTGGTACTTTCTGGCAGAAAATGGCCAAAGTTTCCTTCTGTAAATCCTTGGACCTAATAAAAACCAGCAAACATTCCAAGTTAGAATATGATAGAAATGAGATTAAACAAATAAATAAAAAATGTACTTAGAAATTTTTTAAAATTTAAAGTGCAAGTACAAAATTTACAATCTAGATCTATTGATAAATAAGCCTTTTATGAATGTAAAGATCTAGATATGCTAAGAATGCTTAAGAAATATCAGATCTGAAAATGATTAACCAATGGAAAGCTCTATATCTAATCTTCTAAGCATGAAACAAAATTTGAGAGAAAGAAAGTTTTGTTTGAAATAGAGATGGATGAGACTTTCAATCCCAATGCCCTTGTTCTTGCAGATTTGCTTTGGAGTATCTGTAAGCAAAGGATGTTAGAAAAGATAGAAGATGCCCAAGAAGAAGAAGAGAAAAAGATTTCAAATCCTTCTTGTGACTTGTGATCTGCAACTTGAAACAAAACACTTGCAACAAAAAATGATGAGAACTGGCGTGTTAGAATAAGAAGAAATTTGAAGAACCTAAGTACATCCAAATATTGTTGGTTACTTCAAGGTCTCTTAGCATCTAAACACAAATAAGTTATCAAACGTAAATACTTATTTCTACAACATGTAACCTAGATCCATACATAAAATGAAAGCAAGTATTGAAAAAACAAGACACAATATCACCTCATAAGCTTGTAATCCAACAAAAATGCAAGATGGACCTCCAAAGTCTTCCAAAAGTATTAGCAATAGCAACAATTATACAAATGAGCAGAGATTCAATGCATCCATATGGAAATGAGGAGCATGAACTTGCTTTTATAACCTCACAGGAGAGGGAGGGCAAATTCAAGGAGGGCAAATTGGTTGAGAGAGGAGCCATGTGTTGGGTCCAAATCCTTGATTGGAGTGATGAGTTGAGTCTCATTAAATGGGAGGGCTACCACCTAAGGGAGGTGCCCCCCTCTTCACATTGGGATCTCCACCCAAAGCTTGGATGAGTGCCACCTCAAGAAAGTCGCCCAAGAGAGGAGAGGGCGCACTTCCCAAGAGGAGACACCTCATACCAAGTCAATCCTTGATTGATTCACTCCATATTTGGTTGGTAATCACCTTAAATGAGTATGCCAAGTCAACTGGGCCAACTCACCAGACAAAATCCACTAACATAGGGGTTTGGATTTTCTCTGTTTTTATTATTTTTGAATTAAATAATTCCTCAAAAATAATTTTGAGAGAATTTTTATTTAAGTGAATAATATTCACTCATAACTTAGGAAAAGTGGGTTTAGGGATTTTATGGGTGCTTTGGGTTGGAAAACAAGCACCCCAATGCCAAATTTCACCTCCTAACCACACTTTTATCACTTTTTTGGTTTTTTAATTAAAATATTAAAAAATCTCATAAAATGAGAAAAATTATTTTTCTCAGAATTACTCAAAAATCCTACGGGACCTACTGCATGTCCATATGACTCATTATTGATGGCTAGCATGTTTAAAAAACATATACACATAGGCATTAATAATCTCCCTAGGTTCGACCACCATGAAAAATACTCCAGCTTTGGAGGTATGAATGAAAAACTCAGAAATTATACGCCACTGAAGCGCAACACATAATTCCTAAGGAAAAAAAACTCCAAAGTATCCCCTTGATGGAAAACCAAAGGTAGACCAATCTTGTTACAAAATACTCATGCTTCAACCAACTTATTACAATTCCCCCAAGGGGGTTTGGACATGCAAAACTTACAAAGGGCCAAAAATTTGGAATGATGGACTCAGAACACTGATGATGAACAATTTTATTGTTCAAGTCTTCAAGGTTCACTCGGAATCCACTAAGTGCAATTTAGTGGATAATAGGGTGGAAACAGAATGCCATCAAAGTTTGCAATTCATGTAGTGTTGACAATGGACTTGGGGCGGATTTTGTCTTCGAGTCCTTGGGGACTCCCTTTACTGTGGT
Source organism: Larix kaempferi (assembly GCA_027924585.1). Lineage (NCBI taxonomy): Eukaryota > Viridiplantae > Streptophyta > Pinopsida > Pinales > Pinaceae > Larix > Larix kaempferi. The sequence goes on from BSBM01001510.1 coordinate 749,581, forward strand.
AAATGTATATGGGCCTTATGGGGACCGAATTACTTTCTGGGTTGCTTCCTTCAGCAAATCCTTTCTGAAAAGAGGCTCAATGATTGTGGGGGGATACCGGAATTTCTCCCTAGGTGCTGCAAAGGTTTAGGGACCGAGAGCTTATGTTGATTCTCAATTGAATTATTTTGTCCACAAACTAGTGTCCTATGGATTGGTGGATGGTGAGCCAGTCAAGTTGAGGCCCTCCTGAAGGAACAAGAGGGTGGGAGAGGATAGAATCTCAAAACGAATAGACCAGTTTTTGGTTTTTGATTCAGTGATGGATCTTCCACCTCATATTCGATAGTGGGTGGGAGGTGGGGGTGAATCAAACCATTTTCCATTTTTTCTTGAGATAAGAGCGGTTGATCACAAGCCTACAAGCCCTTTCAAATTTAATGCCTCATGGCTAAAGGAGGAAGAGTTTATTGCCCTTGCAAAAGATTTATGGACTCCCTTTGATCCATCTTTGGGGGTTTCGTCACAACTCATTTTGCTTCAAATTTGAAACTCTTAAAAAAGGCCACATCAGATTGGGCCTACAAGAAGCGCTTGAGGGACGACGAAGAACTCAAATCTGTGGACACTGCTCTACAAGCCATCTATGACACAGAGGTAGGCAATTATTTTTCGCAGGAAGACAAAGAGAGACTTGTTGTGCTAGAAAGGATGAAGAAGAAACTTGCAAAGGCTGAAAAGTAGAGCGGTTTGGCTACATTGTGGGGCTGATAACACACATTTCTTCCAAGCTTTTGCAACGGAACGCAAGACCAATAACACCATTTGGAGCCTTAATGACCAGCAAGGTAACTCAACATCCTCCTTCGAAGAGCTCGCTCATATGGAGAAAAACCATTTCCAAAGCTTGTTCAAAGCAAATCCAAGGTTTTTTATTGCCGAAATGGTTCGCATGGCACAGTTCATCCCCAACTTTATAAATGAAGAAACTAACAAATCTCTTGCGTAGGAAGCCTCAGAAGACGAGCTAAAGGAAGTCCTTCACAGCTTCCAAAAGGACAAAAGCCCAGGGCCAGATGGTTGGCCCATTGAATTCTTCATAGGGATGATTGACCTTATTGGAGAGGATCTTTTACAAGTGGTGGAAGAATCTAGATTTGAAGGGTGGATGCATGCCCCTTTCAACTCAACTTTCATTGCGCTTATCCCCAAATCAGATAATCCTCTCTCCCTTAAGGAATTCAGGTTGATTTCGCTGTGCAACTGCATCTACAAAATTGTAGTTGAGGTCATAGCAAGAAGACTTAAGGAAGTATTGTCCATCTCTATCTCAAATGAACAATTTGGTTTCCTAGAGGGAAGACAAATTCACGAAGCCATTGGGGTGGTTCAAGAAGGTCTTCATAGCATAAAGGCCAAGAACTTGAAGGGGACAGTTCTCAAGATCGATCTATCAAAGGCCTATGACAGGATGAGTTGGCTCTAACTTAAACTTATGTTAACTCATCTTGGTTTCGATGTCTCTTTCATTAACTAGATTATGAGTTGCATATCAACGGTATCTTTTGTCATTCTGGTGAACAAGGTGACGTCCCCTTTCTTCCATGCTGAAAGAGGGTTGCAACAAGGATGCACCCTTTCTCCTCTTTTCTTCCTGTTAGTGGCCGAAGGGTTGAGCAGGGCCATTGCTGAAGCTTGTTGCACTGGGAACTTTCATGGAATTAGAAGTCGCATCTTCCCTAAAGATAACTCATCATCTTTTTGTGGAGGGCATCTTAAACTTCTACAATGGTTTTATCAAAGAAGCGGAGCAATTGATCGAGATTCTGAATTGGTTTAGCCTTGCTATTGGTATGCTCATTAATGAAAGGATATCCTCGCTTTCCCTTTCGAACCTGGAGGAGAAGGAAATACAACTCTACTGCAATCTCTTCCCATACGAGATGAAACCTTTTGAAGTGGGACTGAAATATTTGGGTTTCAATTTAAAACCAAATTGTTACACTAATGAAGATTGGTCTTGGCATATAGCAAAGTTGGACAAGACACTAAAAGTTTGGAGCTTCAGATGGCTTTCTCGAGCTGGTAGGCTTGTGCTGGTGAAGTCAATCTTGGAAGCCATCCTGGTTTATTGGATGTCACCGGCTTGGATCCCAAAGGGGATGTTGGAAAAATCCAAGTTGTGTTTCAGATTTCTGTGGGCGAGCTCTTTACACAAATTTACTCTCCCTTAGGTCAAATGGGAAAAGATTGCACTCCCAAAGCTTTTAGGAGGGTGGGGATTAAAGAACATTTTCCTATTTGCTAAGGATCTGGGGCGAAATCTGTGTGGCGGCTGGTGTCTAGGGTTGGGCTCTGGACGAATGTGCTCTATTACAAATAAATCAAGCCAAAATCTATTGAGGATTGGATCAGGAACCCGATTAAGAAAAAAGATAACTCCTCAAACATTTGGAAATCTACTATAAACACTTTTCCATTGGTTGGAGAAGGTCTTGTGAGGCGCATTGGAAATGGTTCAAGGGTCCACACTGGGGAAGATCCGTGGGTGGGATGCCAAAACAATCATGTGCTCCCTCGAGATGTCATTGAAAGACTCCACCTACAAGGTTTTTATTATCTTAGACAAGTTGCAGATCCTCTTCATTCTTCTCTGTGGAGACAAGGCTGGCAAAATGCTTTGGAAATGGGGTTGGAAGGAAACCATGTGGAGGCATGGTCTCTCTATACCAGGGTATTGGGTTCCTCTCATGTTCGGTTAACTGACCGGGATGATGAACTGGTTTGGTGTCATGCCCCAAATAAGTCATATTCTCCTAAACTTGGCTATATATAAAGAAATTCGATAAACAATCACAAAAACTTCTTATTGGACTTTTATCAAACACTTTGATTGCAAATCTGATTTATGACTTTTCTGAACTATGAATTCACGTATCACACTGTAATGAATTTTCTCACTACCACCAAAGACCACAAAAGTTAGTGTTTTGTCTTCTATAAACACAGAAAACTAACCTTATTGACTAGTGAAATGTCTAGATGATCTCGAATTAATATACCGTGCATGTGATTTGCCACCTCTTACACCTTTATCTCCTACTATGAATGTATAGGAGTCACTTGCTTTTGGTCCATTACATAGGTTTGGCCTTTTCTAGGTCGTTGCCCTTTTTTGGAATAAGACACTTGGTTGGATGACCTATATTTACCATAGTATTTGATAGACTGGCCATTTTTTAAGTATAACTCCATCCCAAAAACAAAAAACACCAAAATTCTGAAATTCAATCTCAAAAAGTTACAGTTTATTGTCCAGCCATTTGTTTGTTGTTATAAATTAGCAATTCTATTACAGGCCTATTGTTGTTCCATCACATCAATCATGTCGATCACAGCCTTTCTACTTTAATGACACCAAGAACTCCACAAAACACTATTTGTTCAGAAAATTTCCTCATACAAAAAAAGAAATTGTCCACCAAATAAATGTGTTCAATGAAATTACTTTGGAAATTAAACAAATTCAAACTTAACATATGCCACAGAATTCATGTCATTAAAGGTTTGCTCCTCAGAATCTGTGTATGTTGCATCTTGAATTTGACACACCTAGAGCCTTGTATCTCTATCCCAAATCCACAAATTTGAATGTGCATCTGTTCACTTGGCCTGATACCAAATTTGTACATTTGCACTGTTTCTTTGTGCCTCTGCACAACTATGAGCAGTATATATGCCCCTTTTACTGCAACTATTCCTTTGCACTGTAGTTGCACTTGTGCAACCGTTTCACTTGTAGCCAATTCATTCTGCACAGCAACCCTTCTACACTCTCCTACAACCTCTGTCATTCAGCTCTATGACACACGACTGAAGATTATTGATTTCTTCATTGTGTGCACACAGTTTCAAACACTGTTGCGGGCATGTCGTTCTTAGTCCAGGACATTCTGCTACAAATCAAGAAATCTTCTGCACCAAAATTGATACTGCTACAGACAGATTATGGGTTTGTGCATTGACAAGTGTCCGCATGTGCACAATCTCTCAGAATTCATGTCTGTAGATGACATGATTTTTTTGTCCTCGATACAGAAAAATATTTGTGTTTATTTCCTCACTGTCAAGATGATAGTGTTGGGGCCTCCCTCATTAAGAGGGAGTGTTGAAATTTGTAATGAGGAATGTCCTTAGCCACATGTTTTTGTGTTTGCCATGGGGGGGACACAACCTTGTGTTTCTTAGACTTGTTATAATTTTAAAGTGACTTTTTAATAAAGTACTTCAATATTATGTACTTTCAGTTGTCTCAAAAGTTATTTAATGTATTATTAATTATGAGATGTAATTAATAAAGGAGCATTGAATATAAGCCATTATATCAAAATCATCTTAACCATTGGCTGAAAAGATAGTTAGGATTTTGGGAAAGCAAAAGTATAAATATAAGTCTAAGTGAAAGAAAAAACACACAGTAAGAGAGAACAGAAGTCATTTCTGCATTTTATGAGAGCACAGTTTCCAAGGCAAAATCATTGGCACAGTTCCCAAGGTAATCAGCAAACTGTCTGTACAGTTTATGCCATACACTCCGTACAGTCCCCTGCTAGCACAGAAACCAAGGCAGTCCATACAGTTCTCTGCTGGCACAAAATCCGAGGCAGTCCATACACCTCTGCTGGCACAGAAATTGAGGCAGTCTGCTAGCAAAGAGACCGAGGTAGTCTATATACAGTCCTCTGTTGGCACAGTTTTCAAGGCAATCCGTACACAATCCATACAGCAGTCTGAAACGTTGCTGAGATAAGTTGGTTTTAATTGCATTTATGATTTTGCCGAGAAAAAGATGAATTTCTGAGTTGTGATAAATTCCAATTTTGTTCTCCTTTAATAAAAGACATCTCTCTGGGTTTTCCTCTTGTGAGGTTTTGCCCTAGGCTTGGCCCTAAACACATGTGTTCACATTCTACAGTGTTTGAGTGCCTGTTTCATTGAGTATTTCTTGTTCAAGTTATTTCTGATTTTAAATAACATTATAACTCAGAGCAGCATTAAATCATTTATGAAGCAAAGTGTTTGAAGAAATGTCTGAATGAGGTTTTGGTACATTTCCTTTAAATTTTTACATCCTAGTTCTCTTTCAACATGAAATACTAGTTCTCCTTCAACACAGAAAGGATTTGTTGCTATGGCAACTAAATCTAATAATAGTAGTAGGTTGTGGCATCAACATTTGGTTCATACAAATTTTGGTTCTTTGTGAAATATGAGTCATTTGCAAATGATTGAAGACCCTCCACTGATTGAACCACATAGTGGTGTCTCTGAAATATATACTGGGCAACATCATCAAGGATCCATTCTTAAAGAGAGACATGTGTTTCAAACTTTCAACCTCTTGCAATGGTTCATAGTGACATTTACAAGCCTAGGACAACTCAAAATTCTTGAGGGAACTAAATACTTTATTACATCTATCGATGATTTTTCCAGTCTTACTTGGATATATACTATTCAATCCAAGTGTTACGTGGTACCAGTACCAGCGCACCTGCAAAGGTCCCCCTCTCGATCATTTTTTTTGACCAGGAGGGGTGTTTAGCCAGCTTTTTCTAATTAGGGGTTATGGCCAGAGTCCAGACCCTCTAGTTTCTCCTTTGAAAGTACTATGGCTTAGTGGCATTGTTGACTGCCTCATGAAAGGGCTTGAAGCCCTGAGGTTGGTGTCCGAGGCTTCCAGGGTTGGATCACTAGGTCACATGACCCCGACCTTGATTTATCATCCTGGTGACAGGTTTTTCAGTACTGAGGCATATGCCTCTCCTCCAAGTCACCTCCCACACCCTCCTGGCCCTCCATCTAACATGCGCCCTCTCTCCTTGGGCTCCTCTTGATGATGACAACATCCTCCAAGCCAGGTTGCAGTGCTTGATTAGGGGGGGGCGTTGAGGGATTTTCACTACTGTTGCGGTTAGATGGGGCATGACGACCCCCTCCCTTTGTGGTCTGACCTCCAGAACGAACCGATAGGCTCATTTTTAGCCATTTTAGTCATGTGTCGGTAAGTTCTGGGGAAAATGCCCCAAATTACCCACAGATTTGATTATTTTATATTATTATTGTTTTAATTTTAATTTGACATTTATAATTTCAAATTGACATTTTAAAAGGCATGTCGGCCTGAATTATTTTTTATTTTTGTAAAGTGAGTGTGAAAAAAGTATAAATACACTTCTCACTTCATTTTAAAAAAACAACTTATGGGATAAAACATTTATTTTTTATTTTTACCCTACTTGGGCTCTTGGAGTGATGCGCACCTTTTGAGGATGGATGTACTTACTAGTTTGGGGAGAAATATTTGAAGTATCTTTGCTCTTGCTCTTTGCTAAGGTGATGCTAGGAGTTGTTTGCTTAACACATGCACAAGGAGGTATCTAAGTTTCTTCTCTTGATATTTCTTTGTTAAATGTTGGATGTGTGCTTGTCTAAGGTTGAATGGTAGCCATTAATGTTGCATTTTGTCCTAGCTAAGTCATTTTCAGCCTTTAGTTACCCTAGCATTGTAAATCTTGAGCTTTAGGTCTCCAAGGTTTGTCTTAACTAAGGCTTCTCCAACCAACTTTTGTAGTTGTTGAAGAAACCCTAGTTTTCCAAACTTGGCAAGTGCTATCTCAAGAGGAGGGCCATCCTCCTTGATGCCCTAGGGTTAGGGTAAACTTGTAAAGTCTCATGAAAACCCTAGGTTGCTCTTCTACCTCTTAAAAACCTTTTTTTTCTAGTTTTATTTCTTTTGTACATATTATGTTAAATTAGTTCTTCTTAGTTTTTCATGTATTTTAGGTTATCTTTACTTAATTTAAAGTTTAAAAACTAAAAAGAATGCCCTAGTTTTCCATTTTACCCTAGCTGCAAGCCCTAAACCCTCATGGCTCCCTCCTTGGGTGACCTCCTACCCTCACTCCCTACTTTTCTAAGCTCGCACCCCATTCCTTTGTCATCCTAGACCCTCACTCCCCTCTCCTTTCAACTCGGGCCCCCTACCTTTTCCCTCCCCATCTCTTCGCTGCCTTTTTCTGAGCTCGGACCCCTTCCCTTTTCTCTCCCTCGTTTTCCCTTTTTCCTTTACCTTCTCCTCCTCGTTGCCCTCGCCATCCTCTTCCTCCCTTTTCTTTCATCTCTTCTCCACTCCCTTACTTCTCACTGCCTCTTCTTCCTCCCTTACATCTCCTCCTTATCCTCCTTTCTCCTCCGCTGCTCTTTTTTCTCATCCCTTTCTGAAGCCCGGCCTCCTCTCCTTCTAACCTCCTCCATCTCCTCCTCCTCCTATCCCTCCTTACCCTTTATCTTTTGGCTTTCCTCGCTCTCTGTCATCCCTGCAACAGGTCTGCAATAAAATTGTAGACCTTGTTGGCTGCCACTATACTGACATCTGTCCCCTTCTACCTCCTTTCTTTCCACGTCTACTGCTTCCCACCAAAACTCCTACTCTGCAAGCCATACATTCAAACAAAACAAGGTTAAATTTTAGTGATAAACCTCTGCATAAATATAACTCTGATTTTTACATACTGAAGGTCTGGAAAGTCATTATACAGTCTGCATCTTTCATCATTTTCAAGAATTAGTGGTAAAATTACTCTTCATCTGCTTTTTATGGTATCATTGGGTTTGAGTTAAACTTATGTTAAAAGGTATCTTGTTGCTGATATATTACACTGCATGTAATTCTGAAACATATGTTGGTCATTTCCTATAAGTGGTATAATTTGCATCTTAGTTGGCTTCTTGATTTTCTTTAGATGTAATGCTAAGTAGGTGGTGCTTATAAGGTTGAATTGGGTGACATCTTTGGTTATTTACTGTGTAACTGTAGGACTGAAAATTAGACTTACATCTGAAGCATAGCATTTGGTTATTTACTGTGTAACTGGGTGACATTTTATTTCTGCAAATTAGACTTTTTATTTCTGCTACTTCTCTTCCACAAAGTCTGAAGCATAGCATGATTAATTGCTGTTATAACTTTCATGGTTACCTATTGTCATTTAAGTTAAATCTGATTGGCACTTAATGATATCACTTACATCATTATACTTATACTTTACTATTGCCATACTTGCAATTTACATACAGATCTGGAAACTAGTATTCTGTGGCTCTTTTATGATCTATATATCCTGTTGTTGCTAAATTGTGATGTTAAATTGGTGAATATACTCTTGCTACTAACATCCTTATGAGAAAACTTAACATTGATAATACTATGTTGGCATAGAAGAGGCAAATTATTATTACTTTGTTTACACTACATGCATAACATGGTTGGTCTAAGCAGCATTGAGTGGGTTAGTGATTGATGATACCAATATTTACGTGATATATAAATGATAGCTGCTACATGAATGATCAATAATATCACTTACTCGTTAAATGAGATCTCTTGGTTTTGTCTTACTCACTGACTCCATAAAGGCACTGGTCAAAACTAACAATTGTATAGAGAATATAGTCTTTTGTTGCATCAATGTCCTACAGGATAACAAAAGGGTCCTTCCCCTTGGAGATTCCGACACTCCGAAGAAGTTAGAATTGTGATCGAGGTGACATTGGGTCACATTTCTTACATTTGCTTATAGGGCACTAGCCCTGCTAGTTTGCCCGGTAACACCAGGAATTATGTTTTTGGAGAATTCAAGGATTTCAAACCATTAGTGGAGAACAAAGTTAAGACAAAGATCAATTGTCTCAAGATACATCGCGTAGAAATTTATACCAGCAGTGCTTTCCAAACATTTCTCAAAGATCGCAAGATACCTTTGCATAAGATTCTTTCACAGATCCAAATGTATAAATTCTAGAAATGGCTCAACATATGCTTCAAGAAAAAAAGTCAAATATTATACACACATATACATACACAGTCTTATTCCAATTGAAAAAGGCAAATATTAACATGAGCAATTGATAAATTTCCACTAGTGACCAAGACATGGAAAATGATTGGCTACACACACACACACACACACATATATATATATATTCCAATTGAAAAAGTCAAATATTAACATAAGCAATCGATAAATTTCCACTAGTGACCAAGATATGGAAATTGATTAGCACTGCCTGCTTCAAAAAAATCATCTAGTTTTTTAATTTTTTATTTGTAAAAAGGTGAAAAAAGATGAGCAGAAACATCATTAGACTAAAACTTTTCAACAAAAGGGTTTAATTCTTCAAATTTCTATATTTTAAAGATAAAATTATTACTGACATCCCCTTTTTTATCTCATGGGTTATGGCCCCTTCCCCTTTCTGAATCAAAATTTCATTTGCTCGTCCCCTTGTCCCTGAAACTAGAGCAGCATAGCTGTAAACCTTATTCCCAATCAAACAAGAAAAGGTAAAAAAGATTTTAATCTAATGGTACAGCCTTGACACAATTTACATTTTACCTTATTACTATGTCGAACTTGAACCGCCTTAAATGAATTAAGGAGTTTATAGGCAAAATGAGTCAACAAAAGTTTAGCACGCTCACTGCTGGTGTATCCAGCAGGTGAGCCATGTTCTATGCATTCAACATGTTTTAAGAGATTTAAGGTCAGATATTAATTTAAAGCTCATCAGGCTGTGATAGATAAAGGTTATGAGAGATGAAGAAGAAATGGCCTCTAGACAAGATGATGCAATAATCTTGGATGATGACTTATGTCAACAAATTAGCATTTGAATTCCATAAATATATCACCACCTTGTTTATAAGGATACTTTACTCACAGATAATGATCTAAATACATTTTTTCCATTAACATCCACTATCAAGAAATAACCAAGACTGGTATGTTGCCAACACTAGAAATTAATGAGGCAAAAGTAGAAGGTATTATAATACTGACCACTTCAAGGGGGTGATCTCCAATTGAGTTCATTTAAATCAACATGTCCCCTTTATATATATGATATCTTATGTAAAGACTGAAAGGAAGAAAAGAGGAAGAACCTAGAGGATGTGGGATATATAGTATAGCTCTTACAGATCATGTTAAAAGGATAAGATAAAGAAAAAAGGAGAAAAGGAGAAGAAGAGAGGAATAATGCATGTAGATACATAACAATAATTGCCTGAATGCCTACTTTTGTGTTGATCATCAAGCATAGAAAAAGTAACCACCATGTAACTAGGTATTTAACTTTTGGAAAAAGAAGAAGATATTATATTACTAACCACTTCAAGGAAGTGAACTCTAAATTAGTTCATAAAAATAGAAAATAATGAGGCAAAAGAAGATCAGATAAGATAAGATAATTTTGTTGATGTCCAACAAATGACCACAAAAGTAAGTCAATGGGACCATTCGGTACCAAGATGTTTGTTGCCGCCGGATCAGCACACCTGGTTAACGCAGCAAAAAATCTTTGCTACTGCTCGGTGTGCCCTTGGGGGCACCTGATCTTGACTCCTCCGTTTAGGCAAAACTCCCAACGAAGCCAAGGGGGCTAGTCCCTAAGGAATGTTTCTAAGGTTGTTAGAGCTTCCAATGAAATAGTTAAAAGGTGTTTTATGTTTTTAGGAGTTTATTATGGGTTTAGGGTAAAATGTCACAAGATAGCCTTTGCAAAATGATTTGTAATTAGATAAGTGCTTTCACCAGCAAGAAATAAAGATGCACAACACTGATATTAAGCAAATACAAAAACTAGTGCCATGTGGAGTCAAATAGTATGCTGAAATGAAAGCAGAAATTGAAATGTTTTGCGAGTGTTGTCTTGGTTGATTTTAATTATTAAAATATGAAACTTGATTAGGGGAAAAAGGGGGGACTCCCGAGATAACGTGAGGTACAGGGAGGAATGTCCGAAAATTTAGAAATTGGTGGTTCCGTACAAGGACAAATGGGCTGGCCGGAGTCTCGAGAGCGATGTTCAACACTACACCAACAAGGATGTAGTCTAACTGGTGCTCTGAGGTCTCGTCCCAGTGGTTCCCTTGTCCCCAGGCAGAATTTCCCCACACAAAGTCTAACTGAAGTGTCGGATTTTCACTTATCTTAAAAGGGATGTTGATTTTATTAAGTGAGTATTAAGTTAAGTGTGAAATGTTAGATAGTGCTTCCAACTACTTTTGGTATCCCTCAGCTCAGACGAGCTGCTGGTGGGTAGAGCATACGCAGTGTAGGAAAATGATTTATTCAGATTTGGAAAAATAGGACCATTGTGCTCTCTAATAGAGACTTTGGATTGACCTGCTTTTCAGCGAGGTTCAAGAGACTTTGGATTCATTTTATTAAACAAAGTTATACTATGGAAAGTAAGATGCAAAACTGAAAAAGATATAAGTCACCAAGCTTATGCGTCACTTTCTGATCAACCTCCACTAATTAGCAATGCCTTTAGGTGGAGGTGAGAGCATACTTCGTGCTGACGAAACCAGTTTTATTTCTAAGTTACTTTTGCAAAAATAAAATGAAAGTTACTGAAATGAAAATTAAAGCATACACCTGCACTTCCAAAGTGGGTGTGTGAAGGTTGTGGAGTTAGAAAAAAAACAAATCTCAAAAATTTGACAAAATGCACATCCCCCCAGGGGGGATGGGGTGTGGGCACTAAGTATCCCACTGCTCTCGTTTAATATTTACAAATGAAACTGAAAGAAGAAGCGCTCCTTAGTCCATTTTACTTGGATCTAAGGGCTTAAAATGATATACAGGTAAAGTAAATTGAGTTGGGTGTCCACCGGGGTGTTTTTTGCGGTTTCTTGTGGCCTTGGTCACTCAAATCTTTCACTTTTATGTGCAGACCTGCTAATTTCCAGCGAGCTAAAGTGCTACAAAAAACGATTATAATGCACAAATATACAATAAAAAATACAATTTCCAACTTGCAAAAATTATGGAAAAATTTGACATAAACAAGTATGGAAATGGAAAGTAGATCTAGCTCTTTTGAGTATGAAAACTTAAGCACTTCTAGATCTGATTTTGAAAACAAGTTTAAAACAAAATTAACTTTCAGATCTGAAACTTGCTTCAATATAAACAAAATGAAAATGATTTGCTTGTAAATTTTTGAGAAGATAGATGGAAGAATAAGAACCAAAGTTTGTTAGCTTATAAGAGTTGGAGAAGACGTTTAATGCCTGCAAACAATATTAGATATGCACTTTGAAATGAAGTGATTCCACTACCAAGTCAAGAAAAGAGTCAAGCCAAGATCAACCCTTGAGCTTAAGCACCAAATCCTGTGATATCACAAACAATGCTCATACAAAAAAAGAGGTTAAATCTAGTAAATCTAATGCAAAGAAACAAGAAGGGCAAATGTACAACCGAATACTACTTGTTGCTCCTAAATCTCTATACACCAAATGAAAATAAGCAAATCAAACAACAGTGAATGCTTACCCTACTAGGATCCAAGATCCTTGCCAAGCTAGAAAAACCACTCAGTATGCAAAGCAAAAAAGGAAATACATAGTTTACCTCAAACAAAGTTTGCATGCATGAAGAACAAAGCCACGATTGACCTCCAAAGTCTTCCAACAATATATTAATCAAATGATAGTTACAAATCTCAAAAGCAGAGGTCCAATGCAAAATCCACCATATACAAATGGGGTGCAAAGCCTTGCTTATATAGCCTCCAAGAGGGGAGTCGAATGCATGAGGAGAGGAGCGAAATGGTTCAGAGGGCAGCCAAGTGTTGGATCAAATCCTTGATTGGAGCTTGAGTTGAGTTCTAATTAATGGGGAGGCTACCGGATCAAATCCTTGATTGGAGCTTGAGTTGAGTTCTAATTAATGGGGAGGTTGCCACTTAAGGAGGGCGACTCCCTCATGGGCCTCGGTTTCTCCTCCCACCATCTACACAATGCCACGTGAGAATACGTGAAGCGTGAGAGGGCTGGCATATTCAAAGAGGAGGGGTAAGTTCCATTAAACGAGGGATCACATCATGGAAAGGATCCACGTGAGGTTTATGGAGAGGAATCTCATTCAAGGAGGCTCTTGATAATGTCACCATCCAATGCTACGCTTCCACATACTTTGCCCACGTGGGAGGGATGGCGCATCCCCTTTTGAGATGAATTCGTTATCCACATAATTTGACTTTTTAACCCATGCTTTCATCACCTAACATGACCACCCACCTTGGAAAATCGTATGCGACCTGTTATCACTAGAGTTTGCACCTAGACTACTTAGGTTCAAAGCCTAGAGAAATCTTAGAGCTATTGAAAGGATGGCTAGGTATGTGAGTTCATAAGAAAATGAATATAGTTGAGATCAGGCTAACATATCAAGTTACTAAACAGTGAATGTATCAGCATAATAAACAAAGATATAAAAATTACGAGAATGAATTATATAAGGAATGAGCAGGTTCTATCATATCATTGATAAATCTACCATTTATTCATAAGAAACCAAGTATAGAAAGCATCTATCCAAGAGAAAGAATCATGAATAAAACATAATATTTATCATTTCATATATTAAAACAGAACTGGCTCAGTTTGCACATAATCACTTCAAAGCATTCTTTATAAACATAGGAAATGGAATACATGCATGTATAATAAAGTAGCAGTCTGATCTCCACAATCTAACCCTTTACACTGTCTATTAGAACTTCCTATATACAAAATTTACAAACTAACACAGTTTACGATCCTCCTTTCATGGACCTAAATAACCCAAAATAGTTAATCTGATTACATTCAACTAGATCGAATAACTTCAAAGATAAGCCTAATCGCTAATCCTAACAGTTGTATAAACAAACTATAGAATCTTATCTTAACTAACAGCTGTCCAATCCTAATTGTTTATCAAAAATGACCTAGCATCTTGAGCTTAATTCATTAGAGCTTCTTGGCTGCTATAGTTAAACCATCCAGCGCCTGGGATCTCTTCTGCAATCTGGATTGCTCTACCTTCATAGTCTGCATTTGATTCTGAAGGTCTTTGCTCTGGTTCACCATTTCCTCATACTGTTGCTGGATAGCCCTCTTTCTTTTCAAGACTTCTTTAGACATTGAGATAAGTTCCTAGTAATTTGTACCCACCTCTTCCAAATCTTCTCGCAACCTTTTGTTAGCAACCATCAATTTCTTGTTCGCATCACTAAGATGCCAATTCTGCTCTTTGTAAGACTGTAATGACCTTTTTAAAACCTCCAGCTCTGATACCGATTCCATTATATCAGAATGTACTTGAATGTCCTCAGTCTCAGACAGTTTCGAACCAGAGCCAATCTCAAATTCACATATATTGTGCTTACCTTCACAGACCTTTTCAATCAACTTTGGTGTATGCATCAATTCTTGTCGAATTTTTGCTAGGGTTTGATCTTCTGTTTGATAAGCTTCTTCTGTAGCCTGGAACTCTTCATCACTGGACAAATCCTCTATAACATTTACAACATCTCTTTGAACCCTAGGATTTAGGATTACGTTCATGTTCATCCTTAGCTTGTTCCTTGCTCTTGTCCTCAATCTGAAAATATTCTCAACATTCTTTATTAAAAGAGCTTCATCATGTTCTGTATTCAATGCGTTTCTTGAACAATTATATTATCTTCAATAACTCTAGGAGTATCTGGAGCTGCGACTTCTTCTTTTTGAAATCCTTCAATCCCGGAAACTTCTGTCATAGACACAATGTCACATTTCTCATGTGCCTGTGTTTCTCCATCTTCAACCACTTTCCCTTTTTGTTCACTGCGCTGCTCTTTTACTCCTTCCTTGATGCCCTCTTGAGTTTTAGTCTCACAACCAGACTTGAGTTTTAGTCTCACAACCAGACCAAAATATAAAATGTCGTCAGGATCTGTTAGCCTTCCCCAATTCAGAAACTATCAACAATTTAATCAAACCATGATGGAAAACGGAGTGGTCGCTATGGTCAGGGTGATTTCTTCCCCACGCAATCATTTCTCTATGCTCCTGAGTAGGTAGTACGGCAAGTTTAACCTAGATTCTACATTCAAATGCAGCAAAAACCTTAGATGATACCTTAATACGATTGCAAATCGTCCTTCACAAGTGACATATTGTTGAACAATGTTTAAAATATCCCTCCACTCTTGCTTGACCTTGTTCAAATGAATACCCTTTTTCCAATCCAATTTCTCATAGTCGAGCAACAAAAACTGACTAAGGTCAACCTCAAACAAATACTTCTTAAACTATTTTTCGCCTTCAGAGGGTATGCCGACAGCTTCTGCAATGGTAGCTTCATCTACCCTGAAGGTTAGGGTTTGCAATTTCACCACAAAATCCTTGTAGTTGTTTACAAAAGCCTTAGTCACCTGCCGGTTATGGCCTTTCATTCACTCACACAGGGAAAACCAACCTGCAGCCTTCATCATTTCTGCGCATTTTGGAAACTCCTCACTCCATTTGATGTTGTTTGTTTCCAGCTTGCATATTTTCCCACTAGGTATTTTAACCACGGCCATTCTGATCTGAAGCTTTTGCTAGCTCGTGTTCCTGCTACCACATTTCACATAACACAGACTATGCAAAGAAAGGTCAAAAGGATTAACTAAAAGTCCCTGTACATCATGGCGTTATTACATTGCATTGGTTTGTGACAAGCATTCAAACCCTGTTCATTGTATTATTAGCAAGGATTGTCCTTCGTCCATGTGTCCTTTGCTCTTAACAAGTGGAAACAATCTGGCAGCATCATTTCATCTTCATTGTTTCATGCACTGCCGGTATGTGCCAAATCATCACTAAAATGAAGTACCATCATCATAGGGCACCGAACTTTCATCATGTAGAGGTAAGGCTTTGTTTATTGATCAAATAAAACCATTCACACATTAGGCCATGCATAAATTTCAATAAAGAACCTTAAAGGATTAATGCAACCGAGCCTTATTTGTTTTAAAAATAGAACAATGATAAAAATTAACCTTTTTTAAAAGAACGTAAGCACTAAGGTAAAACCTAAGGGAACCAAGGCTCTAAACTAGGTTGAAGTTTTGGAAAACAAGGTCTTCTAAGAAATATTTCTAGAATAGAACTAAGATACAAATCTAGAGATAACACGACCCTTTCCATATTATTTTTTATTTATTTTTGGACTTTTTTGGTTTTGTCACTTAGTGCAATTTTGGATTTTTTAGCATTAAAATGCTAATTTGATGCATCTTTAATGAAAACTGCTCCTAGAGGTGACGTAATCGCCCAGAACCTGGAGAAAGTGGGCACTAAGGTAAAGAGGACTCTCTAAGCGTCAAAACAAGCCTCCCCACACCAAATTCTACCTCCAGACGACACTTTTATTACATTTTGAATTTTTCCAATTAAACCATTAAAAAATGGTCTAATTTACGGAAAAATAAAAAAATAAAAAATAAAAAATAAAATTATTTTCTTCGGAATCGACTCAAACTCCTAGGGGACCTAGTGCATGTCCATACGACTTATTATTGATGGCTAGCATGTAAAAAATACATAGACACATAAACTTTAATAACCTCCCTAGGTTTGACCACCATGGAAATACTCCAACTTTGGAGGTGTGAGTGAAAAACTCAAGAATTATACGCCACTGAAGCGCAACGCATAATTCCTAAGGAAAAATCACTCTAGAGTATTCCCCTGACAGCCAAACCTAAGGCAATCCAAGTCTTTTACAAATTGACCATGCTTAGACCAACTTATTACAATTCCCCCGCAAGGGTTTGGACATGCAAAATTTACAAAGGGCCAAAAACTTTTGGCATGATGGATCTCAAAACACTAATGATGAACAATTTGATTGTTCAAGTCTTCAACGGTTCACTCGGAATCCACTAAGTGCAATTTAGTGGATAACAATGTCAATATCGAGTGGGAGCACTAAGGCAGCTCCTATAAAATGAAATGCAGAAAAAAAAGTAAGAGCAAAACCAAGATATCGAACTCCATGGATGGAGAGCCAATCTAGGAGAGAGATGTACAAATATAGTTGATTTGGGGCCTGCGAAACAAAAGGTACATGTCTATCATGTTACATCAGAGCCATCTCTCCTAACATCGAGGTCGACTGGAGGAAGCGCATAATAGAACCCTATCCAGAGGAAGAGCTGGAAGAGGAGGTAGACAAGGTAATGTGTCTCTACCTGGAGTGATGTGCCTACCTCTGTGCCCTAGAAGCTAGCTAACAACTAGTATGAGGTCGAGACTGTCTATGTTGTTGGGGTCGAACAGAAGAGGAAATCCTTTGCATCTAAATAGGTCTGGAGTCAAAAGAACAGTCATCATCTATCTGCCTCTTGGTACCCCTCAAAGATGGGAGCACCAAAACAAGGAAGTGATCTACTGACTAGAGACTGCTCTAGTAGATGAAGGTGATTGAGGGACGAGAGAGCGAAGCAAGAGGAACTCCTGCAAATACAAGGCCAAACATCTTTGGTCGGGGTACTGAAAGAACCTGGCGAGGGTTTGAAGCTCCCTGAGAATAAGCTCTCTAAAAAGACAATGGAACGATTTGTCGATCTTGTAGTATACATGACAACAAAAGATGAAGTGCTCCTCTATCTCATTCTCTCGAAGGTGGCAAACCTGGCAGATCCTATCTAATCAATCAATATAGTGATCCATCTCAATCCTAAGACAATGTGAGCCCACTCTGAACTGGCCTAAAGGAATACGAAGAGCATGTGCCCAATGGTGGAATGTGTAGTGGGGCCGAATAATGAGGCCAACCCTCAAATCCATGAAATGCTCAACATAAAAGGTCATCTTTGTATGTAACCCACCTTGAGGATTGATCCATGTGACCTACAGATACCACTTGTAGATATCATCCCAAATGATTTTGTTCAACTCTTGCCTAGTAGGCAAGGCAAGAGGTAACCTCCAATTGACCACTTTGAGGATGTAACCTCCAAATGTGTTCCTATAAATCAACATGTCCCTTCATATATATGATGTCTTATGTAAAGAGTGTAAACTAGCAAACGTGGTATATATAGTGTAGCAGCTAGCTCTTACAGATCATGTTAAAAACAAAGAGAAAGAAAAAGGTAGATAAGGAGAAGAAGAGAGTAATAGTGTGGGTAGATACATAACAATAATTGCCTACTTTTGTGTTGATCACCAAGCATAGAAAATTTAACCACCACGTAACTATGTATGTACTTAACAGTTCACTTCCATTTGTAAATACTAAGAACAAGAAATCCCACACTTTGAATAAGAACTTTAAAACCACCTACCAGTTAAGTGAAGAGGAAGAAATTAGGCGCATGCTAACTTTCAAGCTCAGATCCAAAGGTACTTTGTCACCAGCTATTGGCAAATCCTGTCCAAAACTGTTAGCACGTAAGGATGATCCTAAATTTCCCAATAAACCTGGAGAGTCATGAGCTGAAGTGGCAATAGTTGATGCCTTATTATTTGCCAATCCCTTAAATGCCTTGGCCTGCAGTAAAACATTCATTTTAGCATTACTAAAAACACATTCCAAAAATTTGAAAGTATTTCAACTTCTAAAAGAATTGCATCTATCTTAACTTGCCCATGCAGATGATAAGGACTAGAAGATACCATATCAACAGTCATTCTTGAAGAGAAAGCAGCAGAGCTTGAAGAGAGCTCAGCAACATTACGAAAGTTGTTATATTCTTGACACTCAGCCTTTTGATCAACATTCTTATTTGTATCTGTACTATTCATGGAGGTATCTACATTACTAGATGATGTATGATTTTCATTCCTCCTCCTGGCATTTCTCAACAATTATGAGCATGTCATTAAACCAAGATTACAAAGTATTGGGAAAGAAAACTTTTAGCATATTTCATTAGAAAGAAATGCCAACACCTACCAAATAAATTTTGACGAAAGCTTCGCATCAGATAGTGTGGAATTTTGGTTGATATCTTTTATCTGTTTCTGAAACAAAGGAGCATCCTATGACACAAAACCATGCAAAGGTGCATCCTTCATATACCTTGATAACTAAATAAAAATAGTTATAAATGATGAAATATAGTCTTATTCAACATTACATAGAAAATTAAAATCAATATTAGCATGTGATTGATCCAAAGATGTCAGAATAGAACCTTAAACTTGTCTTTAGAGCTAAGAATTTTAAGCCTGTCACCAGGCTTTGTAACAGGATAAATATCAGCAACACGAGTGTCAATGTATCTGGGCAGCCTGGACAACCCAACTTTTTTGGGCCCAGAAACCACTGCATCATGGGACCTGCAAAATCAAAATGTAAACACTTAATTTGCATAAGATGCAAACCTCCTTACATAAAACTTTAAAAGTAGGGGGGAAATAGTGTACTTCTCTCCAGCAAGTAGAGAGCCAGATGCTTCATTAGACACTGGGCGCCGACGTTTAAACTGTTCTCCCTGCAATTAATGGCATGAATGTTAGAAAACGTGATCCCAATTACTAAGATATCAATATGACAACCCAGCATGAGTATATATCTAATACAAAAAAGACAGACCTTTTCACGAAGATTTTGAGCCAGCGAACTGAGCAATAGCTCAGCTACTGTGGACCTGTGATGGATACTTTCAATTATGTGTACAGTCTCTGCTAATAACTGGTTCTACGGGCTGTATGGATCAGCGATCGCTTGCTTCGATCAGCGATGGACACATTCATTCTTTTCTATGACAATAAATGTTTATATGCAATGGGATAATTGCGGGTTGTATGGACAGCCGGATACTATGATCTTGTTTTAAGTTTGGGACATATGATATGTGGATAATCTGGGACAGTAAATATGTGACAATGTAGGGATCTCGTGATTCCCTTACATGTGCAGAATGTAATTTTGTTCATATTATTTTGAAATAAAATTACGACTTTTTCCAAGGAAAAAAAAATATATATATATCTAATACAAAATGACAATTCTCAAAAATACCAAATACAATATGGCTGAAATATGATAAATACAAAAATATCATTGAGAAACACAAAATAGCAAAGCCAAAACCTTGAAGTTGTTGTATATGGATCCACCTGAAGTTGTGAATTTCAATGTGATAATGAGATAGTGTTAATCAAAAAATGATGTGTGTGTGTGGCTTAAAAAAAAGGAAAAGGAACACACACCACAACGTCATTCACAAAGACACTGAAAATGTCATGAACTGCTTATTCAACTAAGTGTCTATGTAGTTCTGTGCATTTGGTCAACAGAGATGGAAGCATTATGGATAGTATACAATAATGTTGCCTTCACTCGTGATGCTGATTCAAGGTGGGGGCACTCTTTGTACACATAAAGGTCCTTGGTACATTATGATTAGGGAACACAACCGTACAACCAACGACTAAGACTTGCTAACAGGGAATCAACTTGTATTTTTGGATTTCAACTAAGTGTCTATGTACAGTTCTATGCATGTGGTCAACAGAGATGGAGGCATGATGCATAGTATACAATACTGTTGCATTCACTCTTGATGCTAATTTAAGACGGGCCCCTCTTTGTACACATAGAGGTACTTGGTACATTATGATTTGGGCACACAGCCGTTCAATCAACAATTAGCACTTGCTAACAGGGAATCAACTTGTTTTTTTGTATGCATTGTATACCAGTGACCCACTAAAGATCTTTCCATGTAATTCAATAATTATGACCATAACAATTATAATGTTTAGGGACCCTTGCAGATCATATGGTCCCTAATATCTATATCGATTCCAATGAAATGCCACCTCTGTACTGAAGCTTTTAGTTTTGACTATAATGAATTTTAAACATTATGACAGTATATTTAGCTTCAAATTTCAGTCAATGCACTTTGTGGTGTCTACAGGTAGCCCAATTTTGTTTAATTATTTTAACTTTTAGAATTGACTTACCCTGGAAAGAACAACTTTTCAGTAAATCTCGCTTAAATTCCCTTCGTGAAGAATTCTGTGGATGAAATGATAACCAGGTTTTCTCTTGTTTCTCTAAGTTGGTTCCTGTGGGTTTTTTTCAAAACCGTTTTATAAGTTGTTCCATTCTTAATTTTGTCCCATTCTAAACTATTTGCGCTGTGCTCCAGAATGTTTGTAGGTGTAATTAAGGAAAGGGAACCTAATGTCAATTATAACAAACTGGGCGTATCTTCATTTTTAAAGGGCTGGGCAGGCTGGGACTATGGATGAAGTGTCAATAATATTTTGAGGAGACTTCGAGATACGACTTCAATCTGAATTTCTAAAACAGAGCTTTACATATTACCATCATAACCACTTTGTCGAATCATGTTTACATGACTTGTGGCAGTTATAAGGAAATGGGACGTAGAAGGATTACAAATATGCGAAAGGGGTGGCAACTTTTGAAGAGTGGGGTTAGTTCCAGTCCTGAATTACTGATCATATTCTTCAAATCGGTAATCTGTAATTTAGATTTTGGCATGGAGAAGAAGGTTGTTGATGGCGACTTGCTATGCATATTGAAGAAAATGAAGTGGAACACTGCAGTCAGTTGCATTTGAAACAAGAAAGGCCAGTTTATGAAGAAGAGGATATGAAAGACTAAAATCAGTGGCATTACCACAAAAATGATCTGTAGGAGGATGTCAATGAAATGAAGATGAGGACAGAGAGGTATAAGCTGATATATAAAAATGGCCTTTCAATGATCAATAAGATCACTAAGAGGATAGCTTAATAGGCCATGGAGGGTTTGTAATGCCAGAATCAGTGACGCCAATTTTATATGGGTGCCCTAGTTTGACAAAATTAGGCACAGGGTTATAGATTTGATAGCATGATTCTGCTCAAAGAGCTAACACAAATTTAAGAGAATATATACAGATCTCAGTGATTTTTCTGAACATCGCCTTGTCTTCACCAACCAAATTATAAAACAAGTTTTGTATTTTATATATACCGAACATCTCCTTGTCTTCGCAAACAAAAATTTAATACAAGATTTGCACTAACATAGTGTTTAAAATTTACCTTTTCTTCACTTCTATCTCGTGTAAAGACTAACATAGTGTCAAAATGCGCTGCAACGCAGCAGAAGTCAGGAGCTGCCCAAACCCGCAAAAATTGCCTCTTTAGGGTTCTACTCGGAGCTGAATACGCTCGGGATTTTCTTCAATGTGCCCTGGCGCAAGGATTCGGAGCGGAAAGACTGAGACGCCGTTGTGAGAAGCCGAAGGTTTCGGCCCGGTTAAAAAAATCCTAATCACTAGGTAGTTCACTTCAGCTCTGTTGACTCTCAATAGTGGCGCTCCTGAAATGGCTTTCCCTTTGCAAAAACTTTGATTTCAAATATTGAAACAGTTTCCCTCTCGTCATTTGAATTTTGAAAAAGGGGTGTGTTAAATGGCGTGAGATGAGTTGTGGTCATGGTACTATAGAACTTGAACATCAAGGAAGTATGGATATTTTAATTTGGAGTCGGGTTTCTGTACATCTTGAGAAAGTTACATATGTTTTATAAATTAAATCAGAAACAGTTTAAAGGGGTGAATAAGATATTTTATTTTTTAATAAATTGGGTAGTAGGATAGGATTTATATAAATAAATGTTAAATAGTATAAAGGTGCATAAGTGAATTTGTTTGATTTTATTTTTATTTTTTTATTTTTTTTTGTTAATGGTGTATGTTTTATATGGTTTGTATAAGATAACCCAAACCCATCTCTGTAAGAGATAAAGTTTATTTTAAGCCCATCTATTTAAGAGATAAAGTTTATTTTAAGGTAATTTTCTTTATAATAAGTATGATGGATCACTATTTTCTTTATGATAAGTATGATGGATCACTAGTCTTAAGGATTAGCTTAAGTGGTTATGAGTCAAACGGGCCAAATGGGATGGGATATCTTTTTGGTGGTTCAGAAGGTCGTGGATTTGACTTTCATGATCCCATTGAGGTTGGGTGATAACAACAATTTATCCTAGTTATCACCAACCGAATCTCCATGGGTTTCCGTGCATGGTAACATGGTAATAAAAAAATGGAAAAATAAAATAAATATTATAGATCATTGTCATTGGAAGTGGACTTTTGCACGATGGATAAGATTGATGGTAAAAATATAATTTTAAATCAAGAATTTTTCTAGTGCACAAAAAAATATGATGCATTTTGCAAAGCGGATTTGGTTTAAGTGGTAAAACAATCTAGTTTTACTTGTACATATGGGGTGGGCTAAATGTTCACTAAACAGCACGACTCTAACATCTTTTCCAACATGATTTTGGCCCAAATCCAGTAATTGTGACTTCAATAAATTCAATGTTGAAGTTGATCAACTCAAAATCATGATCTTGAAATTTCCATGTTTTTAATCCAATCCAGGATGTCAAAATTTCAATTTGAACAACAAATTGATTAGATTCAATCA
Organism: Larix kaempferi; assembly: GCA_027924585.1. NCBI lineage: Eukaryota > Viridiplantae > Streptophyta > Pinopsida > Pinales > Pinaceae > Larix > Larix kaempferi. The sequence continues at coordinate 772,907 of BSBM01001510.1, forward strand.
TTTTTAGTATTGATTATAGTCAATAATTTTTTATTTGTTGGATTTCCACAAAGGTGTTTGTTAGATTCCAATAAAGGTGGCCAAGTGGGCTAATTTAGCTAGCAATGTTACAACTCCCATACATACCCATATTCAATTCCCTAACATGTTTTCATGTTAAACCAAGTAATTATATGTTATATTGCAACATCTCATCATTAATTGACCTTAGGCGGTTTGCCCTAGGTGATATATGGTTTTGATGGAATAAATAATTATATATCATGGCATCTAAGCATGCGATAGAGCTCGATTATTTAAAAATAGGTGAAATTAGTTGCACAATTTAAGGATGTTTGAACCGTACTCGGCCCCAGATGACTTCACAAGTCTCAAATAGGAGTCAATTTAGTATTGTGGATGAGACAAGTGAAAATTAGCATATAATCTTTAAAAGGGGTATTATTAAATTCATCTCCAAAGGCTGAGAATTAGGAGTTCATAATAAGTTGCATGCCCATCACCCTTTTCAACATCTCATACAAAATTATAGCTAAGGCATCTCACTCCTAGAGAAGCATGTTCTCCTAATGAACATTTGGTAAAAACAAATCAGGTTCATCAAGGAGCTCTTCATTCTAGATAATAACATGGTATGAGAAAGCATTGAATGGGTTAGATGCCTTCCATGTGTTTTTTTTCAAAACGACTTCCATAAAGCCTACAATAGGGTGGAATGGCCCTTCATTTTGCATGTGATAAAAGCCTATACTTTGGGCCTTCTTTCATTGTTAAGGATTTGTTTGTAAATACGTCAGCATATCTCTTTATCAACAAATTTAAATATGAGGAGGTGGGACTATTAATATCTACAAAATAGATTGTCCACCTGTTCCAACTCTCTATGTGATGGTTGTTAAAAATATAAATGTTCACAACTTTCATATTAAAACCAATGCTTATAAACAACATGCAATTAATGCATAAGAGAACCAATGACACAACATTGGGACACCAAAGTTATAGGGGAGAAACCCCTAATGGATTAAAAACTTATCTCGAAGATGCATTGTTATATTCCCATGCACTATGTGCAACGATGTAGAGGACACTCTTCAAATACAAAAGCTCCACTTTAGTTTGAGGATTCGAAACGTGTAGACAAATATGGCTTGGATAACAGAAAACAGAAGAAAAAAAAAAAAAAAACTGTGGTACATAATTACAATATTAATAGATGCAAACTCTCATATCATGATATGGAATTCCTTATTCTGAGTTTTTTTATCATGATCATCTTAGCAAGACACAAAGCGTACTAAATCATTGCAAAGTGCATATTGAATTACACAAGATAATAACTTAATCATAGTCGATTTGACAAACACAATATGGAAGTTGTTTCAAACACTCCCCCACAGTGAGTACTTCTTGTGAATTTGTCATTGCATATAGTCTCAGTTGGCCTCTCATGGCATTTATGTCTGAAGCATATGATGAACATTCCCCCATGAGTTGTATGATGTGACTCCAAGTAGGGCATATGTGGGGTTAAATGTATATGTAATAGGGGTTGACCTAGTAAAGGTCCCATGGTGCAATGAGTGAGAATAGGTATATATAGAGGTCATATAGTGATTATTGAGTGGGCCTAACGGTTAAGAACATGTGCTCCCTCCTAGGAGGACATAGGTTCAAATCTAGAGGGGGGTAGGGTATGTACACCTCTGTAGACTTTGGCAGTTAAATCGTTGCACAGAGGGGGGTCCCTTGTCCCACAAACAAGGGGGTCTCATACACCAAATTGGTGTCTCACTTGGCGGTGACCTTAAAAATAGATTATTATTATTATTATTGAGATCAGAACATGCGATTTGGATATATGAATATATGGGTTTACCAAGAGGAGGTTTTCCTATTCTATAAGGAGTTATTGTGTAACTCAACTCTATTATCTCTTTGAGGGTTGTACTCTAGGTTCACATCTTGTATCTATTGTAGTATTTTAAGGATTTTGTACATAATAATTGGTATCTCGCAGGTGGTTCTTGGTTTGTGATGTCAAAATTAGTGACACCCATTTTTTATGGGAGTCGTAGTTTGATCAAACTAGACACAAGCTCATTGATTAATAATGTGAATGTGCTAAAAGAACCAACTCGAAAGTAAGAGAAGATTTATAGATTTCATTGTTTTTTTATTCTACTCTAAACATCTCCTTATCTTCACAAACCAAACTATAAAACAAGTTTTGGATTACAAATACTGAACATCTCCTTATCTTCCCCATCCAAATTTAAAACAAGATTTGTGTTACAACAACAAGTTTTGGGCAATAGGGAAAAGATTAAAAAGTGTCGAAGATTTACCATTTCTTGTGTTTCGTTCATGTAAAGATCAGCATAGCGTCAAAATAGCTTGTAATGCAATGGAAGTCAATTGCTACCTTAAACCTACGAAAAAATTAAATAAATAATAATAATAATAATTTGAATTTAAAAAACATATGTGTATGTGTCATAGATAAAATAAAGTTTCAAAATAATAATAATAAAGTAAATAAATAATAATCCATGGAACAAAAAGCGTGTTGGGTTAGCTCTAGTGGTCGGTGTTGTGAATTGCAAGCAGGAGGTCATGGGGTCAATTCCTCGAGTTGGTTTACTGTGCGAGTATTGTGGCCCCACTAAATGTGCTCACCGAGTTAGGTCACCAAAATTGCAACCGAAGAACTTACCCCATGTACCATCATCGAAATGAGGGGAAGTGCTCGGAAGGTTTCACATTATGTGTATTTCATCGAAAAAATAAAATAAATAATAATCATAAAATGCCTCTTTTTGGTTCAAACAAGGCCCTAACATGCTCAATATTATTCTTAAATGTGCCCTAGTGCAACAATTCAAATAGGAAATATTGAGAAAACATTTTGAGAAGTTTTTCAACCTAGTTAAAAGAATCCCTTATATAACTTTGCTTTGTTTCATCTCAGCTTAGTTGACTCTCAACAATGGCATTATTGAAAATAATTTTCCCTCTGCAAATAATGATTTTGAATATCGAAACATGTGTTCCCTCTTGACATTTGAATTTTGAAAAAGCGATGTGTTAAAATGTAAATGGCAAGAGATGGGTTGTCGTTGTGGTGATACATAAAGTGAATCTTGGGGGAGCATAGGTATTTTAGTTTAGGCTTCTAGAGTCGGTTCCCTTGCATCGTCAAGATAATTAACACGTCTAAGAAGTCAAACTAGTTTAGATGGGTGTTAATATGATACTTTGTCATTTTATAAACTGACCAAGTTCGATGAGATTTATATTCAACATTAATTGAATAAAATAAATATTAAATAGTGAAAAAGTTTGTAAAGTGAATTTGTTGAGGATTTATTTTCCTTTAATTAAGTTGATTGTGTTAAGGGTGTACATCTTAAAGTTATCTCTACAACATAAATCCTACCTTTCTGAGGAATTTTTTCTTGTCTCTAGTAATATATGTTATGGGAAACCCGTGAGGCACTTCCCCTTGTTTTGAACATGGTACCCAAGGTAAGCCTTGGATTCTTTAGAGCATAATGCTAAGTCAAGAACACAATGATAGATCATATATATCTCATCAACAATCACCTCACTAAAAGCAAACATGCCACAAATTGAGATTTGAACTTGGGTGGGGAGGGTAACAATGTTTCCTCACAACCACTCGAGCTACACCCAATTGATAACCAAGGGACCTTTCTTTACGATAAGTATGATGGATCATTATAATTGGAAGTGTATTTTTGCACAATGTAGAAGTTTTATAGTAAACAATATAATTTTAAATTTCAAATCAATAATATTATGGTGATAAAAAAAATGTGATGTAATGCTAAGCAGGTTATGGTTAAGTGGTGAATTAAGTAATTTTCCCCATACATGTGGCATGGGCTAAATGTTTATTCCACGCCTCAACTCTAGCATCTTTTCCTACATTATTTTGGTTCAATCCAAGATGTTAAAATTGTAATTCAAATGAAAGATTGATTGGATTCGGGAATTTTTGGTTGGTCGGATTCCAACAAAGGTGGTAAAAATTGCAATAATTTAGTTAAAATCACTACATTCCCCATACATACATATTCAATATTATGGACCGAATTCTAAAAACAACATAAAAATAGAAAATCAAAGTAACTCCAAACCTTGACATTGAAATAAAGAGAATGACTAAGAAGCCTCTTCAAGGGGGAAATTTCCTTTTGCAATATCAAATGAACAAGATGAGATGATCTCCAAATGGTATATATAGGAGACAAAGGGTACAATTACAATTAAAGTACTAGCTGAACAATAAAGAAAACACTAATATAATAATAGAAATGTAATGTCACAATATCTAGGGCTTAGCATGTCCCTCACATTTCAAACAAGTGTTGTCCTCAACACTTGGTCAACTAGGGATGTTTCTACACAAAGACCTCATCTTCCCATGCCACCCCTTCTATTGTTTGGTTCTTCCACTTGATGAGGTGCTCAGTAATTGCTCGATTTCATAGTTGCTTGATCCATGTTTCAAGGATTGTTTCAGGTTGTAGTATGATTTTCCCTTCTCCATCAATCTCTAGTAAAATAGTCTAAATTGGGATCTTGTTGCCGATTACATTTTTTAAGCAAGAAACATGGAACACATGACGTACACATGAATATAGAAGCAACTCAATCTGTAATCCATACTCCCAATCATTTGAAACACCTTATAGGTACCATAGTACTTGGGTGATAATTTAAATTGTCCTCCTTTGGTTGCTTAAGGGAAATCTGTTTGTATGGTTGTAGCCTAAAAAATACCCAATCCCTCACTTCAAATTTCCTTTCACTATGATATTGATATGCTTGTTGTTTCATCCTATTTTGTGTTATAGGCAAGTTGTCTTTTAATTCCTGGATAACCTTTGTTGGTGCTCTATGTGATCCTCCACTGCTTGAACATTGGATTTCCCTTTCGAGGGTGATGTGATGGATGGAGGATCATGATTCATAGCCATAAAGTGCCTTAAATGGGGACATTTTATGAGGAATGGAAGGGCATGTTGTACCACCACTATTCCAAGGGAAACCACTTGACCCATTGTGTTTGTTTATCATACGCAAAATGACGAGTATACCCTTCTAGACATTTATTCACAATTTTATTTTCCCATCAGATTGAGGATGGTAAGAGGATTTGTGAGTCAATTAAATACCCAAATAATAAAATATTTTTGTCCAAAAATTACTAGTAAAAATCGGATCTTTATTATTTACAATAATCTTGGGGATTCCATGTAGCTTCGGAACTATTTCCATGAATGTTACAGGTATCACAATTGCTTTAAAAGGGTGAGAAAGAGAGCAGAAATGGGCATACTTTGTGAATTGATCCACCACTACCATGATGATATTATTTCCTTAAGAATTTGGTAGACCTGTGATAAAATCCATCCGGAACTCTTCCCAACATTGACTCGTTATGGCTAGTGGTTATAGAAGACCCAATATCTTGATTGTCTCTCCCTTATTATGTTGGAAAACCATGCATTCTTCCATAAACTTTTGAACACCAATTTCAAGGCCTTTTGAGAAAAAATCATTTTTGATCATGGGGTAAGTTTTCAAGAACCCTAAATGTCCTCCTATATGAGAAGTGTGCAATTCCAAAAGGATATTCTATTTGTGTTGGGAATTCGTACATAAATCTAGGCGATCATGTTACCATAACGAATCATTCTTCCACACAAATTTATCTAATGCACTGGGCTCCTCTTATAGTTGTTGAATTAGCTTGCATGCCTTATAACCTCATTTCGATTCCATCCTTTCTTTTTCCACCCAACTAGATTGCATAATGGAAATAACACAAAGTAATCTCTTTGTGTCTTCTTCTTTCCTTGAAAGTGCAATTGGCACCAAATTTTGTTTTCCTTTCTTGTAGATAATTTCAAAATCACAACATAACATCTTTGTAACCTATTTTTTGTTTCTCTTTTGAAGATAATTGTTGTTCCAAGAAGTACTTAAGACTATCACGATATGTTCTTACCTTGAAGTGTCTTCCCAATAGGAAAGGGAGAGAAGTGTCTTCTATTAGATATGGGCATCATTTCTTAATTGTATGAAATATGGCTAACATTTCCTTTTCATAAATTGGTTCGAGTAAGTTTTTCCCTTTAAGATGGCATCTTTCAAAGACAACGAGCCTTCTTTCTTGCATTAAAATTGCACTAATGCCATGCCTCGAGGCATCACACTCCATAATAAAGGTTTTTGTGAAGTTAGGTGTGGCTAGTACAAGCGATGTAAAAATAGGCTCTTTAAGTTTTTCAAAATCTTTAGTTGTTTCTTGAATCCAAGAAAATGCCTATGTTTTCAATAACATTGTTAGAGGTGCTGCTATTTGACCATAATTCTTGACAAACATGTGGTAATAGCCTATCAATCCCAGGAATCCTCTAAGGTTCTTCGAGGTTTTGGGAATTGGTCACTCCATCATAGCTTTAATTTTGATAGAGTCCACTTTGATGCCTTCACGACATACAATATGACCCAAATATTCAATTTCCTCAACCCCATAAGCACACTTGAAGCCGTTGTGTATAGTTATTGTTCCTCCAATAGTTTAAGACAATGTCAAAAATGTTATACTTGTTATTTCAATTTTTTTTTGTAGATTATTATATCATCGAAAAATACTCACACGAACTTATTGAGGAAGGGTTTAAAAATTTAATTCATCAAGCTTTGAAATGTGGAAGGTGCATTGGTAAGGCTAAATGAGTCAAATGCCAACATTAGACTACAATCGACTCTATATGAACTACTATGGGATTACAATGAGGTCGAAGGCTCTTATACAGTAAATTGGGATATCTCTCTATTCATAGAGAGGACAATGAGGATAATATGTGGCGGTGGAAGAAAATTTGGAACATCTAGGCTCTGCCTAAGAGCATTATTTCCATGTGGAAAGTGCTTTATGATAAGGTGTTGATGAGGGAATCCATACAAAAGAGAAACACTTTGGGACCTATTTATTCTATAATGTGCAAAAACAATGTCGGATCTACTTCCCATTTATTCCTCTATTGTGATTACTCTTGTCAAGTATGGGTAAGGTCAAAGGTTTGTTGGGTGGGAGAAATTTATGGAGCAAATGGATTGTGAATGATTGCTTTTTGTAGTGGTTTGTGATCAAAGATCCGAAGTGTTGTAGGTCTATCCCGTTGATTGCGATTTGGAGTATTTGGTTGGTGCATAATTCTTCCTTATAGATTCACTATTTTTTATCACCATTTCAAGTTGTTGCTCAAGTAATGGCCACATTACAAGTTTATAATATATCCCCTAAAGTAAAGGTTACTTTCTTTGTTGTATCCCTTCAATCAACATAGAGATGGCTTAGTGTTACTTCGACGGCACATGTCAAGGTCGAGATGCAACCGATGGCAACGGATTTATTCTCCATTTGTTTGATTATGATTTGGTTTCTTTTAAAGCAAGTCTGGGAAAGGGAACCAACAATCTCGATGAATTTAAAGCTTTGTTTTTGTTCTGAAAATGGCATTTGATAAATAGATTACTTGAATGTAGGTTTTTTGGGACTCTCTCTTGGTCATAAACTAGATGAAGTATTCTATACATGTGAACAGTATTTCTCCTTTGCCTCTGGCTCAATAGATTAAGGACATCTCTCCTCTATTCCAACAAATTAGTTACACTCGTATTTATGGGGAGATGAATGAAAAAGGTTGATTTCCTCTACAAAAGGTTTACAAATGCCTGAATATCATTTATCTTAGGACGAGGAAGTAGAGGACCATTTGGTGGCCTTTAGATCAGGGGTTGTTGCTGAGTTGTTATTGGGTTCGAAGGTCATGTTTGATCAAGTTTGTTATAATTGTGTAGAAGGATCTTAGCGAGTCTATTTCAAAGTTATTAGAAGTTAAGATAGATGGTGGTTGTGGCTTTTTTTTGGTTATTTAATAGAGACTTTGGTGAAACTTTTTAGTCAATTTGACAAAAGGATTCAATTATGTCTTTACATTAATGCCAGGGGGACCCAAGGATTGTAATTTTGGTTCATCTCGAAATAAAAAAGTATGTTTTTTTCTTGGGGGGAAAAATGCCGAACGACATCACCAAAAAATCGTAATGACCTTTATGAGTTATAAAGGCTCTTTTAAGAATGCCTTCTTACCTCGTTCTAGTTTGATGATATCCAAAATGGAGATCCAACATGGCAAAGAAAATTACTCCCTATATTCCATCTAATAATTCATCAATGTTAGGAATAAGAAACTTATCTTTAATGTGTATCTTGTTGAACCCTTTGTAATATGGACACATATGCCACGAACCTTCATTTGTGTGAACAATCGCCAATAGTGCAGAGAAAACACTTTGGCTAGGCTAAATAATGCCAGCATATAACATTTCTTGAACCATATTCCCAATCTCATTGTTTTGTGTACATGGGTACTTATAAGGTTTGATGTTAGGTGGTACACTTCCTTGTTGCAAGTGAATAGCATGGTCATGGACTTGAGTAGGTGGAAGACTTTAGGCATTTCTTCAAATACCTTGGAATGATTGTCAATAACTCTTTAGAGTTCCATGGGAATATAGAGTATAGGTGTTTGACATCTAGTGAGGGAAATTGTGCAATTACACCATGGTGCCCCTTTTTAGCAATTTTTTCATGTTGTTAGAGCTTATCAAGTGGAGGGTTTCCCTTGAATACCTCTCAGTTCAATTTTCTTTCCTTTGAGGAGAATCTTATAATGAAAATTTATTGAAAATTAATAGCCACTATTCCCAATTATTATAAACATTATACCCCTAATACAACAAAAACCACCCATTTGGATTGAAATCATTAGACTACCCAATAAATACTCCCTCATAGTAAGCTTAATACTATGGCACTTCCTTGAACAATTTATGGTACCTCCATTTGTAATCATTACTTGAAACTCCAGTGCTAGGTATATAAAGCAACTGAGAAGTTGGGTTAATTTGCAATCAATGAAGTTATGTGTATGCCACCACACAAACTAGCATCTTAAGATTGAATCCTTGGAATCAATAATAGATTCTGAACAACTAAGAGGGAGACAAATGTCACCACACCTAACCCTCTTATGCTCTTTAGGTTAGTTATTGTCTAGCTCAAGAGAGGAATCCCTGGGATAGTATTACTAGAGTTTGACAAGGGAGCCCTAGGTGAATTTGAAGAGCAACTCTAATAAAAAAAGTGTTCTTGTAAATGAAAAATATAAGGGTGATGAAGGGTTTGAAGACCAGTGTCTTATTTGATGGTAAAATGAGGTCAACCAAGGATTGCATGAGGCTTTCTTTAGAAAGTCTAGAAAGGGACAGGGTTGTAGTGTACAAATCCAACTACTCTTTAAAGGCTATGGATTTCGTGAATCAAACAAAGGGAAACTTCTAGAGTAGGAAATTCCAAATGGATTTAAGGAGGAACGTTATCCTGGAAGGCATCAGAAAACCAATAACCTAGAGCGAAAAATGTGCACCCATACTACACTTCAAATTGATAACAATCTCATAAAAGATAGAGAGCCTATTCCTCTATTGCCTCAAAACCCTTGATAATTTGAAGATCCATCGATCAACCAAGCATGAATAATGTGAAAGACCTTCAATGGAGCACTACATTAACCATCCATGGGAGACCAAATATATTTCTTTAAGTCCAATGGGATTTCTCCCCCAATCAAAACATTAGTACAAATGAGGAAGAGGCTCTCTTATATAGATATGACCTTTAACTCTCTCTACAATAAATAATAATAGATATACTAAAACCATAGATATATCTTAAGGAGGAGTAAATAAATAAAAAATCCTTTAATGTAACATACCCGACCACCTCTGCAACCCTAATGAGGTGATGGGGTACCTAATGTCCTCTGCTACCACTCTATAATGTCCCTGGTGACCACACCCTGCCTTTGAGCCATAGGATGCTCAAAAACCATATTCTGATATTACTAAAAAACGTTGTCCCCTCCTGAAATTGGCAATGTAATTATTGCCAACTGAGAAAAAAAAAATATTGATAATATTAATAATAATAAAAAAAAAAATATATATATATATATATATATATATATATATATATATGAACTCTGAACTACAATGCCATTATGCATGTTGATTTAAAACTCAAACTCTGCTAAATTATAATTACAGTTTATACATATACAGGAATTTGAAATTCCAAACACATCTATCCACATAGGGATAAGCAATATAGCTAAAATAGTAGTACAATGGATAACTACATATTTACAATTGAATTAGAATATAATGACAATTTACACAACAAAATACATATAAGCATGGTCGCCCAAATCCATGTCAAGTTTACCACATATTTATATAGTTGAAATATGCTTATTAATTCTACATGAATGCAACATACAAATACCAATCGACCATGCATTCAAGCATAATAATAAGTTGGAAACATATATATATATATTTAGAGCGACAAATAACCATGGCATCATATTCATAAACAAAACATAAACAACATTATGAATACTTATCTTAATATGAAAGCCCAATTGGCTGTAGGACTCAAACATTCCTCCCAGTGGTAGGCTCTATATTGTAATTAGTCTTTCTACAGCAAAGGACACCCCCGATATGGGGCTATCAATCCACAAGGGCAGAGTGCTCCTTCATATTTTCTCCAAGCCTTACACTCTACCATCCACTCATGAGCTATACACAAGATCAACTCACATCCCAAACAATCAAAAGATTCTCTAGTGGTCCTCTCTTCCCAATCACTCATGATACCCACTACTATGGACCCCATACACATCTATCCCAATCCTCAACAGCCATTCCCCATCAACCCGCACAACACAAGGAACAAGCCCCCTTCTTCCTCGAGAAACCTCCAACTCCCTTCCAATGCTTTAACAAAGGTCGGCCAGGAAGTATCCATACTGGGACTCCAGGGAACACAAAACATAGCCCATATTTCCCCAATAAGGGATCACTAACCCAATAAACCAGTTCGAGGCCAATTTAACATGTCTTAGGGACTCCAAGACAACTCCACAACAAAAGCATAGATTTTCCTTCCCAATTCAATACAATTATATCATGAATATACTCGTTATATCTCTTATGCGTTGAGTCCACCCAATTGAATGGTCACAACATCCAACTGAGCATCAAACTTTCCCCAACCCGAAATAGGGCTGCATTCACTTGCTTATACAAATTTCAGGTGGTAATGCCAATTCATATTTTTCCAAATAGAACCCTTGGACATGGGAAATGTTGGTTGGACTTCCAGGACGACTCTACCAAATTCCCAAAATTGAACTCATTTGAACTCTAAGCATCCCCCAAACTTAACTGAATTCCCAATTTTTATGTGCATGTTGGACACTTGACACATGGCACCCAAGGAAACCCCCTCTTAATCCCCAATTAACATAATTAAGCAGGGAATCTAATATTGACATAATTTAATCCACATAACCTAGGTTATTTGGTTTCCTAAGGTTAATATGAGACCAAAGACATTTTGAATGAGGTCCCTTATTGCCCCTCCTTGGTCCTTCTATGACCCTTGCCACTAGTGGACTCATAGCCCCCCATCTCTTTCGCCCAATCCTTTCTTGCATCCACTCATGATTTTTTATTAATAAACATAACGACAATATATATAACAATATCTAGGTCATTCCGACTATTGTTTTAGGCTTCTGACCTATCAAAATAAATGCATATTTACATTCAGGGGCAAAACAAGGGTCTTACATTCCCCTCTCCCTACCAATAAAAATGCATCATCCCCAATGCCTTACAACACTCTATACTTGAACTGTACATCAAAATTATTTTTTAGAAATATGTGGTATGCTTCCTGTATTTCGTCCTCCATCTCCCATGTTGCTTCTTCAGTGATGTAATGGGTCCATTGGACTTTTACCTGTCCGATGGCCCTGTTCCTCGACAATGTAGTTTTTTTCTGTCTAGGATGCGCACTAGCTGGATAGGAACATTGCCTTCCAGTTCCACCTAGATCACAACCCAATCAATTATGTGGTTAGGATCAGCACACATTTCTTTAATAACGACACATGGAATACATTATGCACACGCATACAAGCAAACAATGTTAATGCATAAGCTACAAGTCTTGTTCTGTCCAATATTTCAAATAGCCCACAGAATCGGGCTGCAAACTTTGGATAGATTCCCAATTTTAGGGAACTCTTCTTTGGCATGAGTTTAAGGTAGACATGATCCCCCACTTGAAATTCTTTGTCTACTTTTCCTCTATCTGCATAACTTTTATGTATGTCTCGAGTTGCCTTCATATTTTTCTAATCCTAACCATTTGTTCTTCCACTTCTCTGAGTAACTCTAGACCAATCATCACTCTGTCTTCTGGATTATCCCAATTGATTGGAGTATTACATTTTATCCCATACAAAGCTTCAAATAGGCTCATCGTTAACGAGGCATGATACCCATTATTGTAGGCAAAATCCACCAAATGCAAATAATCTTCCCGCTTGGATGGCTGATCCATCACATACATTATAAGCATATATTGAAAGACATAATTAACCCTCTATGTCCACCCATATGTCTGAGTATGATATGATGTACTCGGGTTCAAATTGGTCCCAAATCCCTTAAATAAGCCCCCTTCCAAAAGTTAGAAGTGAAATTTGAATCTCTGTCTGGAACAATTGCCTTGGGAATCCCATGCAATCTAGCAACTTCATTCAGGTAGATGTCTAGTTGAATTGATATGTATAAAATGAACTGCCTTGGTCATCTTGTCCACCACTGTCGTGATGGAATCATGCTGCTTAACTATTTTGGGCAACTTGGTGATAAAATCTATAGTCACCACATCCTACTTCCGCTCAGACTGTAATAGGAAAAGGTTGAAGCAATCCTGATCGATGCCCATGCTCAACCTTGAATCTTTGACACTCCAAGCAATTAGCTACATAATCAATGATATCCTTCTTCACACTTGTCCAAAATACTGACTCTTTATTGTTGTAAGTGTCTTTTGATGTCTTGGGTGCCCCGCATGAGGAATTTTATGCATCCCATCTAAAATTAATTTCCTTAATTCACCCGAGTTGGGCACATAGATTTTGTTTTGATACCTCAAAATTTTATCATCTTCAATCTAATAGACATCATACTTTTGAGGTCAATATCCTTGTTGTAATCCTACCTTCATTTACTGATAATATTCATCTTCATTTGCAACTATAATAATTTTATCTTTCATATCTGATTTACCCATATTGATAACTATAACACGCATTGAATGTATCCTCTGATTAAGTGCATCAACTACTTTATTCTACTTACCTTTGAAGTGTTTGATTTCAAAATCAAACTCGTAGATGAGCTCCAACCATCTTTCATGCCTGGCATTTAAATCTTACTTCTTAAATAAATACTTTAATCCACTGTGATATGTCCTCGACACAAATTTCCTACCCATGAGGTGATGCCACCACATCTTCAGCGCATGCAAAATGGAAGCAAGCTCTAGGTCATGTGTGGCATACTTCTTTTCATGCTCCTCGAGCTTCCTGGACTCATAACATATCACATGCCCTCGCTGCATCAAAACACTATTAATTTCTTCTTGACAAGTACATGTACACACCGCATTATTTTCATTGGGCTTTTCAATCTTGAGAATTGGCATGTTGGTCAACAATTTTTCCAACCACTGAAATTTTTCCTCACATAGTGCAACCCATTGGAATTTAATTCCCTTCTTCTTTAATGAGGTAATTAGATGTGCCACCTTTGAAAAACCCTCAATGAATCTCTTGTAATACCCAACCAACCCAATAAATGATTTAAATTTGGATACTTCCCTAGGCGTTTTCCAACTCATGCTTCGATATTTTCTAGATCCCCTATTATCCATTCTTAAAAAACAATATGACTCAAATAATGGATTTTCTTTGGATAAAATGAACACTTACTTAGCTTGGCATATAGTTGATGCTCCCTCAACACTTGCAACACTAATTTCAAGTCTTATGCATGCTCTTCCTCTATTTTGGAATAAATAAGAATGTCATCAAGGAGTACGATGACTAAATTATCCAAATACTTCCTAAAAACTCCATTCATAAAGCACATGAATGTGGTCGGTGCATTGATCAAACCAAATGGCACCACCACGAACTCATTGTGACCATATTGAATCTTGAACATTGTTTTGTTAATGTATTCTTCTTTGATTTTTACCCAATGGTAACCATATCTTAGGTATGTATTTGAGAAGAGCCTCACTCCTCTCAGTTGGTCAAACAAGTCGTCAATCCTAGGAAACAAATATTTATTCTTTACTGTGACTTTGTTCAACTGCCTTAAATCAAAGCATAATCTCAACATTCCATCCTTCTTCTTTACAAACAACATTGGTGCTCCCCAAGGAGACACACTTGCCACATGTATCCTTTATTCAACAACTCCTCCAACAACATCTATAAGTCCTCCAATTAGGGTGTGCTCATCCTATATGTTATTTTGGAAACTGGAGCAGCTCTAGGTACTAGACCAATATAGAAATCAATGTCTCTCTTCGATGACAAACCTAGTACTTCTTTAAACACATTGTTGAATTCCTGTAACACTAAAAAAACTTCCAAGTTGGGGCCTTTATTCTTTTATGGCTCTCCCACTTGAGCTACATACAACTAACATCCTTTTCTGAAACCCTTCTTTAGATACAATAATGAGATTTTCTTGATGGAAATTGGTCATGGGATTCCCATCATTGTCCTTTGCTACCCTTCTTCATCAAGACAATTAAATGTCTTATTATGGCAATCTAATACCACATGATGCGCATCCATCCAGTCCATCCAAATCAACACATGATAGGACCCTAGAGAGATTATGTTCAAATATGCAAAAGTATTAAGTCCATTCATGTCTAATGGACCATCCTTTACTAACTCATTGATTTTCCTCATTGTTCTTGTATCTACCGAACCTTCCAATATTTGTCATGATTGCTTCTCTTTCAATGGAATCTTTCAACCGTATCAGGATAAACATAACCATGACTTGCTCTGGAATCAATTAGAATGGCAATAGGTTGATTGACAATCTTACCTTCAACCTCGATCATGTTGGACTAGAAGTTTTCCTACCAATTGTCCAATGCTGCATAAATTCTTGGAAGATTCCTGGCCACATCTTCCACTGTACTAGCTTTTTGAATGTTGTGAAATGTCTTCATTCTATCTTTATTTTGAGGACACTCTTTATACAAATAATTTCCTTCACATCCCCAACATTTAACATGCATCCTTTCCCTTGGAAACTGTATCCTTTGGAATCCATCCTTAGCAAAATCCCTTTGTTGATGTGGTTGTTGATTCTTGAAGAAAGGTGGATTGTTTCCTTTCTTCCTCTATTCCTTCTTATTTCTCTTCTTACCTTGACGAGACCTTCGAACACTTGTCCTTCCCCTATTATGATCATACAAGTGCTTGGCCTTTCTGATTGTTTCTTCAAGAGTCTTGGGCTCATTATACTGAATCTTATCTTTGAAAAATGAAGGCAATCCACTCAAGATTCTATGGGTTTTTACCTTCTCTTCCTTAATAAACCCCACATACCTTAGCAACTTCAAAAAAATTCTCTCATATTCCTCCATGCTCATGGCTCCCAATCTGAGCTCAAAGAACTCCTCCATTCTCCTCTTGTAGCAATGCTCAAATAAGTACTTTTGTTGAAAGTACTCTTTGAACTACTGTAGCTAGGGTTTTACCCCTAGCTTGTGCAAATGAGCACCTACTAAGGAGAATGGGACTCCTTAGTAGCAGTTCAGTAAATGTAAATAATTAAGCTAAAACAACAATTAAATTACTTCTAAAACATGCATAAAACATAAACATGAAATTTAAAGAATGGCTTTTTCTATTGATGTTACCTTCAATGTAAAGGTTTGATGAAGCCCTTTGCAGTGTCCAAGAGGATGCTCCAAGCTTCAATATGCTCCTTCTCCTTCTCCAATGGTGGGGATGGGCCAAAAGTGGCTCTCAAGGTGAAAGTAGTTCAATGATGAACTAGGGTTTCGAGAGAGATTTTGGCAGAGTAAGGGTGCTTGTGATTGTGGATATGGAATAAGGGATCTCCATCACCTATTTATAGTTTTTTGGTGGTGGAGTGCTGACCCATGGTTTTGGGAAACACATGGTTTTATGCAGCTGTATATGGTTTTTTTCCTCCTTTTCCTCATTATTTTATATTTTTTATTCCCTTTTTAGGGGATTTTTGCTATTTTTGGAGGAAAAGGGGGTTTTTTTAGCCTTTTTTAGGCTATTTTGAGGGTTTTGTGGCCTTTAGGAGGCATTTTAGGCCTTTTGGAGGCTTTTTAATGGGATTTTTTTGGGATTTTAAGGGAAATATGGTAGGAAAATGGACAAATGAGCCATATAATGTGGTAGATGAGGTAGTGAACACTTTTTGGGTGTTAACAGATTGCCCCCTGATGTGCGAGGTCAGGAGCTCATCGTATGGCCGATGGACATCATAAGTCATGAATGGTTTTCCTGGTATGTGGAGAGAAGAGAAGAAACAAACTGAAGCCCGGAACAACAATCCCGAACAACTGCAAGAACTGAAAGTACATAACCTCAATAATGGATGAGGAATCATCTGATCATATGGACGAGGCGGGCATTCCCATGCTCGTATCAGGATATAACATAACAATAACAATGGGGTCCAAAAAATGGGGACCTGAAATATACATGACCTCAAATACTGAATGAGGAATAATCTCAATATATGGACGAGGCGGGCATACCCATGCTCGTATCAAGATACATAAACATAACTGTGAGGCCCGAAAAGGAGGACCTGTAAGATACATGACCACTGTGTACATCATAAGAGTCCAGAGGGGACACAGATCTGGGACATACTGCTGAGCTGATCATGTGTGAACTGAATAAATGGTGCACTGGAACAATCAACAGTGCTACTGAGTGTGGTACCAAAAGAACTGATGAGCTGCTGGATCATAGTGACCGGGGTCATACTGTCCATGGTACACTGGACTGGAACTGAAATGGGTACTCGAGGAAGCATATAGCTGGATGGCTTCCGAATACAATCGCCAACGCAGCCCGGACATCCACGGGAACATACAACTGGGCGTTCCGAAGTGACTCACCAATGTGCTAGAGTCAAGGGAAATCCGGGGTCTTCGACTAAAAACTAATGGATATAATCCTACGCGATCCTCAACGATGCGATCAAGGTGCTGAAGTCGAGCATGTGAGGAACAACCACTCGGAGAGGCAATGATGACTCCTCTCAGAATGATCCGTAGGCACTTACCACAGATGGTGATAAGTCCAAGGCGTAGGGACCTCTGGGCCTATCCTCTGGAGTAGAGGGGCTGTCGTCGACAGAGGGAGACCTGCAACTATCAAGGCAATGATGTTTCCTTGACAGGAGCGCGAGGTACAAGACCGAAATGTGATAGTGCTGATGGCAGGACTGATAAACTGTGGGGGGGACAACTGGGCAAGTAGAGTGGGTGGACTCAAACTTCCTTTGTTCAGAGTATGATAATGGGAATGATCTGGCAGCATATGAAACTGACTGAGGGGAAAGGGATCATAGCTGTATTGGATCTGGGAGGATGATTGGTCTGAGGGAGACTCAAGCTGGGGTAAAATGGCAGGAGACTGCAGAATACTCTGAACAAAGGCGACCTGATTGGGGGTGCTGCCGAGATGATAGATCAAAGTGCCAGGAGGCACGGGGGAAAACTTCTTCATGGGTTAAGGAACTAGAAGAAGTGTGTGTAAAATGGTTACTGTCGTGTGGATTTTACGAGCCCAGGACAGTTCATGCTCGTGGTTGCTTTCAAGTTTAAGGAGTCTGAAAGCGATAAGAAGACTCTGAAGTGATGGAATGGTACTGTCGTGTGGATTTTACGAGCCCAGGACAGTGCATGCTCGTGGTTGCTTTCAATTTTAGAGAGTCTGAAAGCAAGTAAGAAGACTCCAAGGGGTTGCTTTTTTCGTAGATTTAGTCTCCAAGGCCCAAAGAAGCATAAAAGGATGCAATGAAGAACTCTTCTAGCCGGTGTGACTAGAGTATTCCTTTTTCGTAATTAGTCTACCAGGTCCGGAAAAGGGTTAAACTTATACCAGATAGACGCCCTTTCAGGTACTTTAACGAGCATGAAAGGAAGCAAGATTGCTCGGCGATCTTTTCATTCTTTTAGGAGTCAGAAAAGATCTTAACAGAAACTCCCTAAGTGCCTTTTTCGTAAAGGACTTGTCCGGCCCCGAAAAAGGGATAAAATTATACCGAACAAAAGGAATGGCCAGGCAAGGAGGAAGTGTTCAATCAAGGATCAGTAATGATGACCAAGAACGAGGGTTGGGGGGAACACTGGTGGGCCTCCTTGAGGGATAGATGAAATGGTGGCAAAATAACGAAACATTTGCAGTATGGCAGGAGTGAATGGCTCATGTCAAAATGTGGAACAATCCGATAGCGGCCGATGTGGCACGTAAACCGAGGCAGCAAGGTGTCGGGACACAATGTTGAAATTGTACCAAGTGAGAGCGAGAAATGATCTCAAGCATCATCACGAGCTCGAAAAAATGAATCCGGCGATATAAGGGATGTCAAAAACGGGTAACGGTCGATGTGGCACTCAAACCGAGGTGACGGGGGCATTTTGGAAAAATGCCCAGAAAATCTGGAGGTGAGAACGAGAAATGATCTCAAGCGTCATCACCAGCTCGGAAAAATGAATCCGATGATATAAAACATGTGAAAAACGGAGAACGGCCGATGTGGCACGCAAACCGAGGCGACTAGTGGCGTCAGAAAAATGGGCAAAAAATGATGGGGTAAAAATAATACAACGAGGTGACCATCATGACGGTCTCGTCGTGCTGATTCCGGTGGTGGAAACGGTTCGGAAAACGGACTCCGTATGGGGTCAGAATGACCAAAACAAGAAAAAGTCAACTGACTATAAATAGTGGTGGGTCCAACATGACATGTGTCATTTGTACTTGTTGACTTTGACTTGTGATTAGAGTGGACCAGAGCTTAGGTGGCATTTCTGGACGATCCGTCTGGCTGATTTCAGATCCGTGAGATACAGGTATTTCATTAAACTCAGACCTGCATAATTTTTTGGGTTGGGGGTTGGGTAGTGGGTCCCAGGGTTTATTTGTATGGTCCACGTGGGGTGGACCGCGGGTTAGGGGGTCGAAACCGCGGTTGAAGACCGCGAGTTTCGGGCCGAACCACGCGGTTGGAGACCGCGTGCTTCGGGTTGTACCACGCGGTTGGAGACCACGTGATTCCTCGATGGAAACGCGGTCGAGTACCGCGAGTTCCAAGGAGGAACACGCGGTTCCCAACCGCGGGTTTAGGGCTGACAGGCGCGGTTGGGAACCGCGACCATATGCCTGACAGCCGCGGTCGGAAACCGCGGCAGGAAGCCCGAAAGCCGCGGTTTTGGGCCGAGCTATTAGGGCTTCTGGGAGAGGGAAAAGTACTTTACTTTGGTTGACATGAGTCTGATGGGTTCACTTTGTGTGATTGGCAGGATGCCGCAGGTTCTCTGGAGAGAGCGGGAGATCCCTGATGAGACCATGGGTTTCATCCGAGAGAATCGCCATGTGCGATCTGTGCTGGGATTGTGCGGACTATTGAAGTTCGCACAGATACCTATGATACGGACAGCAACATTGTTGCTGAACCGTCTGATCAGCTTCTGGGAGCCGGACATACAGGCTTTCCGGGTACAGGGTGAGAGGGTGGACCTCACCCTGACCGATGTGTACTTTCTGACGGGGTTGCCCTGCCTGGGCAGGGTGGCAGACACACAGCCGCGGGTTGCCGCGGACGTCGACATGGAGGACATGTTGGAGAGGTACTGCGGTCCGGACGCGAGGGTGCATAGGAATGCACTCCTGGTGAGGGACTTACAGGAGCCGGCCGTGCAGGCCATGGCGGCGTGTGTGGTGCGGGTATTGGGTTCCCAGGCGCCTGAGAAGGTGTCTGGGGGTCAGATGCAGATGGTAGAGCGCGTACTGGATGGGGTGTACTACGCGTGGGGCCAGATGTTCCTGACCTGCGTCCAGCGACAGCTGACGGCAGCGAAGGAAGATGGCAAGGGCTTTTGCTTTGGGTCCTTCTTATGTGCCTTCTTTATGGAGAGGGTACCCACACTGCGGCCACGGGTGCCGATCAGGCCAGGAGGGATGAGGGAGCCGAGGATGGTTCGTTGGGGCGAGATGATGCGCCGCCGTGGTGGCGGCGACGTGGGCAGGTACTTCACGTAGGAGTTGTACCTGCAGTGGCTCCAGATACCACTGACACTGGACGACTTCCCATATCGGGACATGGACTTTACGGGAGATCCGGAGGCGCCACGAGCGCCAGGACAGGCATGGGGTCCCGACGGTACGTAAGTGTTTTTATTGCATGTTATGTATGGCAAATTTTATGTATATGATAGTAGATAGATATATTGTGACTGACATATGGGTGATCTTGCAGATGTGGGCCCGAGGCCACCTCCAGGACATGTGGCACGGAGAGGTATTGTGGCCGTGCCAGCTTTGCCTGGACGAGGAGAGGTGCGGCGCCGGGATCCGGAGGTGACCCTAGAGTCTGTACGGGAGCTACTAGATCGGTTGTTGATAGGAGTGACCGACGAGGGATGGCGGGATGTCGATCCTGATGTGGTACGGGATTGCATGGGGGCACCCCGAGAGTTCAGATCCATCGCGATCCGGGTGGCGATCTTGGTGGACCGGGTCCGGGCACAGGAGGCCGGAGGAGAGGAGGACTTGTCGGAGGAGGAGCGAGGGGAGGACTCAGAGGCAGCCGATGCAGGTAGTGATGCAGGAAGTGATGCAGGATACGACTCTCATTAGGGAGTGCAGGGGACTCCCCCCGGAGTTTTGTAGCTACGGCATGTATTTTGATGAGGCTTTAGGGATGTATAGCCATTTTTTGTATAGCTAAGTACAGGGGTACTCAGGACATGTATAGCACTGAACATGTATATTTTTTGATATATATATATATGCACGTGGATGCACCTTTTTGTATGATGTTGTTTTATTTGGACGCACGTGGATGCGCTTTATATGTTTACATTGCATGTGGATGCAAGTAGGTTAGGATGTTAGGCACGTGGATGCCCCTATGGATATGCATGTGGTTTATGTACATGGATGCAAATGTAGATGCGATGCAATCTTTTTGGGTTTTTATATATTTTTTATGAGATGCTATGGGATGATGATGCATGATGTTACATGGTGTGATTGATATGCCAATCTAGGATTGTGTTGGCCATTTGGTCTGCGACACTATTTTGGGCTCTGGGGACATGTGTGAATGTGATGGATTCAAATTGTCGACTGAGTTGTTTTGTGCGCAGGAATTTTCTAAAAAGGCAGGGATCACGCACCTGGTAGCAGTTGTTGAGCTGGGAGACAAGTAGCTGGGAGTCAAGGAACACATGAAGGTGACATATGCCCATTTGGAGGGCGGCAGTCAATAGACCGGTCACAGCGTCATACTCCGCCTGGTTATTGGTAGCAGCGCCTATACATATCCCGTCAAGGTGAATCATTTCGTTGGAAGGGGAGTACAAGACCCATGCTGCAGAAGCCAGGTTGGGAGACCAGCGGCTTGCGCCATCAGCGAAGCCAGTGTAACAAAGTGGAAGGTGGTCCATCTGTAATCATGCAGAAAGGATGAATGTAAGATGATGGTAAAAAAGTGAAAAACAAAAAGAGAGCAAACTGTACAATGCGGACCAACGAGGTCGCAAATTATTATAGGGATAGAGACTTCTTAGGATGCAACCCATCATGGGGGTTGCGTAAAGGAAGGTCTTCAGAGTTGGTTTCAGTACGAACATGAAGTTCCTCTGGCCGTGTGTCTATGTGATGTTTGAGAATGGCGGTGTCGAACCCAGGCATTCCGTTAGAGGGCCAAGCGAAGACATCACGGAACACTTGGAAGAGTTGTTTATAATCCTCAATCTCCCGCTCACTGCAGGAGGCTCCTAAAGTGATGAGTTCAGGGGCATATCCTGGGAACTTTGAGGGAGGAAGAGGATGTTGTTTCTGACGGACGGGGGTACATCAGGCCATGTGTCGATGTGCTGCTCTATAATGGCGGGGTCGAGACCAGGCATTTCGGTATAGGACCAGGCAAAGACATCACGGAATTCTTTGAAAAGGTTTGTGTAGTCCTCAATCTCTTGTTGACTGCAGAATGCTCCTAAAGTAATGAGTTCAGGGGCACGTCTTGGGGCAGCGATATCAACTTGGATGACAGGTGAGATGTTGGCCATGTTACCTTCCTCGAAGGCATCAGGAGCAGGAATAGGGTCCTTGAACCAGTCGACCTTGGTGGGGAGGAAGTCTTTGGATTCAACCGCGTATTGGGTAGCGGAGCGAGAGGAAGACGCTTCTGGGATGAAGTAGGAACAATGATGCATATCATCCCAGGGATAATCCGGGGCAGTAAGGGCCTCAAGAATCTCCTCATCGGTACGGAAAGTTTGCGTCGTCAAATCGGTTGACGAGGGGGGTAGTGGTGGAAGAGATCATATAGATGGTATTAACCTCTCCGGAAGGTGAAGAGTCTGGGGGGTAGATCTCCTCAATGGTAGGTGGTGCCATCTCAAGATCCAGATTGTTCATCTCATAGAGAGCTGATCTGTAATCCGGGAGATCGGGACAATGATGTGAATAATGCCCGTAAATACCGCATATGGCGCAAGAGTGGTTGGTACGTAGGGACTTATCTTTAGGCTTAGGAGTGGGGTTTAGTTCGACAGTTGGGATGTTAGGATCATCGTCGAGCATCTGCATGTGCTTCTGTAATGCTGGTAACTGTGGGCATTGGTGGGTCGCATGGCCCAACTCGTCGCACAGCGAGCATTTGGGAGGTGCACGAAAGACTGGAGGGTTTTTTACTGTCTTTGGAGGTGGGACAGCAGTGTAAGGTTGGGGGCCTCTGCCCCCAGTGGGTTTGGGAGGAGGAGGGGGAGTCGTGGATGACGAAGGGGTAGAGACACCAGGAGGTGGCTGAGAGGTAGTAGCCATGGGTTGCACCGGTTGGAGGACGACATCTGGTGTCGGCGGGCGAACGGGAGGCGAAAGATACCAGACAGGTAATCCCAAGGTTAACCCCGGGAGGCTAAGGGTAGCCATAACCGGGGCGCTGACTACTCCCGATGGAGGGACTAGAAAGGGGATGGTATGGATCGGTGTAACACCAATGTGGCTAGGTACCAATGGTGGTTTAGGCAACAAGGGTGGTTGATTATTAGGTGGTAGGTTGTCGTGGGACGAGGTACATAAGTCAGACACTTCGGGCGTAGATGACGGGGGAGGAATGGATTGAAAGGTGGAGGTCATCGGCGCGTCTGAGTAGACTCCAGGCCCTGTAGCGGAAACAAATGAGGTGGTGGCATGAGAAACAGGTTGTTCAACCATGGGGAGAACATTTTCAGGTGCCGCGGGAGCACTGGGATCATAGTAGGTGAGCTGGTCAATTTTAACCACGCGTCCCTCATGGGGGAACATCATGGTGAGAAAGACAGAAGAGGCAACTGCCCGCATGGCATACATGTAGCTACGACCAAGTAAAAGGTTGTAATCCAATTGGGCATTGATTACCTCTATGTCAATAAGGACGGTTTTACCACCTAACTGGACAAGTACGTTGGGTAGGAGGCCTTGGGGCTGGGCCGAACGACCGTCGTAGGCACGTAATGCAGTGGTGGACTGCTGGAGAGGAGGGGATCCTAGCTTCTGCCATACGAACGTAGACATGACGCATGTGGAAGCACCCTCATCGATGATGCACCGATGGATGACAAGATTCCTAACGGAGACAGTAACTTGGAATGCTAAGCTGGAAGGTAGGCGTGGTTCAGACTGGTCTAAATCAAATGCCATCAAATGCGAATCGGTTGGGTCAATCCCCCCAATGGCGGAAAGTAAAGTCTTGCGCTGGGAAGGGAAGTTCTTCAAGACTTCTAACGCAGACATGGCTGCGGGAGATTGGGCTAGGTCGTCTACAATGTTGTAGTTTGACGCAGCACGCGCATTAGGGTTATTGTTGATACGGCGAAGTGGGAAACGAGCTGCTTTCGCAGCGCCGTCTATGGGCGGCGGAGGTATACGTAACGCCTGATCGGTGGGATGGGCGTTAGTAGGTTTATCCGTGGGAGTGGCTTCAGAGGTGGAGCCATATTGGTTCCGACGGGTCTGGAGGTTGATGTCAGCAGATGACATCATCAGCAAGTGGTGGGTACCTGAGTCAAACATGGGTTGATCAGGAGCGGCGTATGTGATCTGTTGTTGTTGGGGTTGCGCGTTAGCTTGAGGGGCCAACGGCTGAGTGTTCACCACGCCTTGGGTTGGTAAGGGATTTTGCAGCACCAAAGGGGGTTGTTGAGGTTGGGGAGGGTTGGGCGGCGCTTGGGGAGCCGCATGCCCTTGGCGATGGGCCTCGTCAACCCAGAGTTGCCGAGCTCGCTCTAAGTGTGGACAAGCATGTGTGTAATGGCCATAGACCCCGCAAATAGAACAAGGGTGGTTCGTTCGCAGATTGGGGTTTTTAGCCTGCTTGGGCGGGCGATCAGGGTTTTGATTAGCGGGGGCCGCGTTGTTGTTGTCGGGGGGATTAGCCGGTTGACCAGCTTGGTCTGCAGGTTGGTTGTTCCCACGATTACGGCCCTTGCCGCGGTTCTGTTGGCCCTGGTTGCGTTGGTTGTTCTGGTTTTGCTGCGGGTTTTGTTGGGCGTAGACTTGCCCTTGGGCAGCAGGGGGATTCTGAGGTTGCGCAGGTGCGGGAGCAGGCTGCGGTGGATGGTATGCAGGTTGAGGCTGAGCAGGTGCAGCAACTTGAGGAGGTTGCTGATATGGCTGCGGAGCGGGTTGTGGGTGTGCCGCAGGGGCTGCCTGGGGCGGATAATAAGCGGGTTGGGCTTGTGAAGGTGCAGGGGCTGGGGCAGCCTGCGGATGGTAGTAAGACTGAGATGCGACTGGGGGAGCATAAGCAGGAGTCGCATAACTGAAGCATTGAGGTGGACATGAGGGTCCATGGGAATGGTGGTGTGTCATGGGAGCATATGAGTTGGTTGCTCCAGACTGTGAGGTAGCCCGCGACAGGTCGGGGCCAGGGGTAGGTCGTGCTATAGAAAATGGTTGAGGATGCGAAGAAACACGACCGATGATGCCGTCTGCAGCGTGGGATGCCCCCGGCGCATCGTGCTGGGAGGACTCGCCGCGAGGGGCGTCAGGTATAATGGTATAAAGGTAACCCGACTGGGCGTAAATGAGGTCGAACTGCTGTGCCTTAAGGATGGCCTCTTCTTCAGACTGGGGTCTTTCTGAAGCTACATCCTTAGCAATAACAGGAAGCAGGGACTTAAGGAACCAATCGAGGAAGATACGGTCGTCTAGTTTAATCTTGCATAAGCTACAGCGTCGACGCCACTCATGGATGTGGTCCGTGATATGGGTAGTCGTGTTTTGTCTGCAGGATAGGAGGATCTCAACGCCCGCGTCATAGCGGACAGGTAACTGGAAGAACTGCAGGAAGGTAGAGGCAAGGGAGGCAAAGGTGGCGTGGGTCCCATGTGGCTGCTCAATATACCATTTGGCTGCAGAGCCAGTAAAGGTGCGCTGTAAGAGACGGAGGCGAACAGAGTCATCCACGATGGAGTTAGAGGAACACCATAGGTGGAAAGACATGATATGGTTTTGTGGGTCCTCACCAGCCTTGCCCTCGAACTTAGGGATGTCCGAGGGGAGCTTGGTAGGCATATGAGGCCACGTGGGGTCGTGTCGAATAGGATCGTTGGTCAATCTGGCCAGGTCAGGTAGGTTGAGGCTAGCCATGAATGGCAAAATGGAAGAAGGCTGTGACACAGTAGTGCTCTGGACCAAGTTGGGGCCAGTGCCCCTAAGTGGAGGGACAAGATTTAGGGTGGTGCCCCCAAGTGGGGGAACTGAGGTAGTGGAGGATGGTCCAGCACCACCATGGGTAGTGTGAGCCACTGATGTAGTGGGGATAGGTATTCCCGCTGCGGGAATAGGTACCGTGAGGGGTACGGTAGATGAGGGTCCCATGGAGGGCATACCCAGAACAGGTGTAGTAACTGGTGTAGTGGTGGATGTGCCACCAATGGTCCCTATGACAAACGGAGTGGAAGTCGTGCCAGCCATGGGGCTAGTGGGGGAAGTATAAATAGGGTTCTCAGACTCTGTCTCAGAATCAGAGGTAAAGTAAGGTGCGTCACTATCTGGTGACGGAGACCTACGTCGCTGACGAGTGGAGTCAAGTGACAAGGCTCTAGATCTGTGATGGGTGGTATCAACGGATGATGATCGGAATCTATGACGAGTGGTGTCAAGAGAACCGTGCTGTGGGGGCTCGCCCCTGAGGCGCCGAGAATGTCTCGGGGACTCAATGGTGACAGATTGTGTCTAATCTCTGTGGGTTGAGGTGAGTAAAAATAGCTCAAAAAAGGCCTAATGCAACCGAGTGTGCAGAAGGAGAGCTAAAAAGCAAGGCACTCAGGCCAACAACCAACTCAAAACACCCATTGCAACATCTGTGCTACAATGGGTGGAGTAACAACAAAGATGGTCAGAATACCAACAAGCAGTAGGTTTCCTAAAAAGAAAAAATGGTGGACTCACTAGACCAAAGGGAGGTAAAGGAGCATGCAAACACCTAACTAAAAGTATTCTGACTCAACTAAACATATCCTCTGCAAGGTGATGAAATCCAAGTCAGACAATATGAGTAGGAAAGCCAAGTGGCTATGATATCCCCCTACCGGGAGGGACACCGGGTAGTCAATCCTAGAAGAATGGCAACTAAGATACCCCGTTCATGACACGTCCAGAAAGGTGAATCTGCCGTTTAGTTCGTTGACCGCAATACCCCTATACAGGGATATCCCGCGAACCGCGAAAGGTAGCCCTTCGGTTACTGAATGGAGTGCGGTATTCCACTCAGGCCTCCGGAACCAGTCTCCCGACTTCAACCCTCCTAAGGGAGAGGCCCTCTGACAAACTGGTCGTGACCGTGCCAAAAAGTACTAGGGGATTTTGGTTCCCTATTTGGACAACAACTATGTCTCAAGTGAAAGTGACCGAGGGGTGTTATTGGAAGCCTATCCCCCCGACCCTACCTAACTACAATGATTCTTTTGTGTTCCCCAAGTGGGGTTAGAATGTTGGTTCAATTAGGTACTTTTTAAGGCTTACTTGATTTATGTGACAGAGTGTGTGCTCGTGAGGTGATGAACCCAAAAAATAGAAGTGCCACAAGGGGGGCAACTTCCAACTATCAATAATGCTGAAATTGAAAGTTTTAACTTGCAAAATTTTCTGAATTAAAAATACTGAAATTTTAAAAGAATTCTGTAAAGGGAACAGAAATTATGTTGCAGAAAGGCTGTAAGGGAGGGAGGCTGCAGGTGGGACAGAGGGCTGTTCAGATGCAGAAAATATTGCAGCAAAAGGGGCTGGGCTCAAAACAGGAAAAGAGCAGAAATCAGACCGCGGGTCTGTGGCGAAACAGAACAGGCAGACCGCGGGTTTGAGGGAAACAGCGGCGGTCAGGTCGCGGCTTTCGGGCCAACAGACGCAGTCGGGACGCAGTAAATAGGGAAAAAGACGCAGTCGGGTCGCGGCAAAAGGGCTAACAGACGCAGTCGGGACGCCCGAAAGAGGCAGATAGCCGCAGTCGGGACGCGGGAAAATGGCCGACAGGCGCAGTCAGATCGCGGCAAACAGGCTGATTAGCCACGGTCGGATCGCAGGTAACAGACTTGAATCCGCCGGCGGGGCGTCGGAAGCAGTCTGAGAGCCGCGGTCGGATCGCAGGTAAAGGCCTGAAAGGCGCGGTCGGGACGCGACTGTAGAGAGAAAAGACGCGGTATGCGACGGCCGAAAGGGACAGCCGAAAGTAAAAAATTCAAAACGGAAACCAGAAATTCAAAATCTAGGGGAGTCGCCAAAACTGTAGCTAGGGTTTTACCCCTAGCTTGTGCAAATGAGCACCTACTAAGGAGAATGGACTCCTTAGTAGCAGTTCAGTAAATGTAAATAATTAAGCTAAAACAACAATTAAATTACTTCTAAAACATGCATAAAACATAAACATGAAATTTAAAGAATGGCTTTTTCTATTGATGTTACCTTCAATGTAAAGGTTTGATGAAGCCCTTTGCAGTGTCCAAGAGGATGCTCCAAGCTTCAATATGCTCCTTCTCCTTCTCCAATGGTGGGGATGGGCCAAAAGTGGCTCTCAAGGTGAAAGTAGTTCAATGATGAACTAGGGTTTCGAGAGAGATTTTGGCAGAGTAAGGGTGCTTGTGATTGTGGATATGGAATAAGGGATCTCCATCACCTATTTATAGTTTTTTGGTGGTGGAGTGCTGACCCATGGTTTTGGGAAACACATGGTTTTATGCAGCTGTATATGGTTTTTTCCTCCTTTTCCTCATTATTTTATATTTTTTATTCCCTTTTTAGGGGATTTTTGCTATTTTTGGAGGAAAAGGGGGTTTTTTAGCCTTTTTTAGGCTATTTTGAGGGTTTTGTGGCCTTTTGGAGGCTTTTTAATGGGATTTTTTTGGGATTTTAAGGGAAATATGGTAGGAAAATGGACAAATGAGCCATATAATGTGGTAGATGAGGTAGTGAACACTTTTTGGGTGTTAACAACTACTTCCAAGAAACTCTCTTCTCACTAATATGCTTCACTTCCACTAACTAATTCCACCACATGGAAGTTTTCCCTTGCAGGTTACAAATGGCAATTTTGGCCTCCATATTTGAAGAATAATGATGCAAATGAAGGTCTTTTCTCATCCCCAATAACCATGTTTCAACATCTTCTCCCCTCTTGCTCTCACCATAAAAATTAGGAGGCTTGATCTTCCGCAACTCCCCTTGCAATACTTCTTCCACACGTCTTCTTTAAAGATTTCTAATTGGAAACATTTATGGGTTGCTACTAGAATCCTTAGTAGCATATGATCTCCTTGCTGCGTGAGGTGGTGAATAGTGATGTCCATGACCCTTGGAAACACTCTTAGAGTGTCTGAATTCTTCATGCGATCTCTTCTTTGAAATTCCCTCATCTTCTTTCTCGCGATATGAAACTACTCCAACCTACATTTGTCTCTGCAACAGGTTTAGAATTTGCATGAGTTTTCTGTTCAATTGATTTCGTTGCTCCTGGGACTTTAGTATTCTCTTATTATCATCCCTGTAGCTCCGCACCTCCCTTCTCAAGCTTCTCATTATTTCTATAAGCCCCAAAGGTTCAACATCACCTCTATGACCATTAGATTATGTCTCGTCATTCCCTGCATTGGTATTTTGTCCTCTAGCTTCTTCATGGCTATAAGGAAGCTCTTCTCTTCAATTCTCCTCCTTATGGCTTCTTTAGATTTCCTTGAACTACATTATACCTGCTGCAATTACTATATGTTCCATGTGATTAGATTATTAAGAACTATTAGATGCATTTAAATTCCCAAAATTGATAAGAATACTCATATTTTTAAAATTATGGAAAGTTCATTTATTTGACAATTTTGTCAAATAAGAGCCATAGGATGCTTTCTAACCAATTTTTGGAAAATCCATGACCCTTCTTTATGATCTGATCATGTAATTGTATACTCCAAATCATTGAATTTCTAGTGACTATCTCCAGGTCTCAATCTGCCTCATGAGTTGAAAGTTATGGCTTCCTGAAGTTTCCTCATTTCTTCCCATAAGCGTACCTATTGTGTTTTTTTTGGTACCATGGGAATTGACAACTAGGATGGGGCTAGTACTCACATAACGTGGGGTCTAGGGGTCCAATATCGTCTGCTACCACTGTAACCCTAGGTGCACCCACACAGCTCGCAAGCATGGGGCACATATAAGTCGGGGTGATTTGAACTCATGACCTCCATTTACAACATATCCTTCATATCAAGCGAATCGACGGTTCAGCTACACCCCTGCAGGCCTTTCATGTACCTATTGTTGATCTTCATTCGCATTGAAATTTTCTCGTCGGGATGATTCCATGGTGCACTTTTTGTCTTCCTCGATGACCTACCTCCAATTGGCAATGTCCGATCGTATTAGAACTATTTGATCAGACCCTTCGCATAAGTCCCATCACATCGGGAACTCCCTATGTTGTTTATCTTATTGTACTCTGTTTACCTTTGTTAGTACTTATCCATATGATATGGCTCTTATGTAGATCTTTTCTTATGACTAGGTTTCATGTTGATATGCCCAAGTATATTTGAGTGCTAAGCAATGTTTGGTAGTTATAATGAGAGGATCGTTTTTTCTTAATATTTACTTTTCAAGGTGGTAAAGTGCCAAATATTCTCCCTCTACCATAGTTTATTTAACATTATATTATGTCCAATGGTAAGGGAGGTTGGGAATCCTTCTTACCCTTTACTAGAGAGGCTCCAAGTCCATGCAGATATGTTGGGTAAATAATCTCCTAAATCACAATCCTATATAAGATGAACTTATGTAGGACATGAGGAGGTTTGGAAGCTTAATGTGATCTAAGATATGTCTATCCTTCCACTACATACTGATCCCCTAGGGTGTTCTCTACCTACGTTGCTTGCTCAGCCACGCAAGGGATTAGTTTGCAAAAAAACAAATTGTAGAGAGGAGTAATGAAGTAATTGCAAATCCCTTTGTATGCATTCATGTACTTGCATTTCACAATATTTGGCAAAATACATAGAATGACTTGGTGCCTAGTTTCCATTGCCATTCCAATCCTATGAAATTATTTGTTGCACATACAATGTCCATCAAGAAGGATGGTATAAATTATCATGGGCGGGTGCCTATAATGCAATATTTGGATTAGTTGATGGTGTCTCTCATGGTTGCAGACAATATGTTGGACCAATTGAAAACCTTGGTAACTTCTACTACTTGATAAATCAAAGTGATATGTGATTCTTTAAATTGAGTAGTATCCTCCTCCCCATACAATCTGCTTGCTAGTTCTATTGCATATTTGTATGGGAGTCAGAGACAAGTCATTGGATATACACCCTTTTAATGAGACCCGAATGCCTTTTCTTTTATCCACAACCTTTTAAGAATCCCACGATAATTATTAGTTACAAATTGTGCTACCCACTCATCTATAATGCTTATTCATGCTTTGGGAAGTTTATAGCATATATCCAAACTTGAAGTATGAAATGAGGCTACAGATTTCCCATTTTCATCTTTGACAATCTATTGTATAATGTCAACATGGTCGATCAACTATGAAACTACCTTTGCTATTGTCATAAGAGATGGCATGGAAACTACTCTATAGAAGTGAGGGAGTCATGGCCATTTCAAACTTGTCACCTCCAAACCCTAGCCACACAAAGGACTTCCATTGAAAAATAAGCCATTTCTTCCTGAATTCTATATTTTTAATGTTTTTAGGCTAGAGACATCTTCCGACATCTTTAAATCATATAGAGATATGTTATTTAGTAGGTAAACATGAGTTCAAGGAAGAACAGATATGGAAAATACAAGTAGAGTCACCTCATTGGGCACCCTTGTAACCTTTGTCAATACCCCTTAAAGCAACACTACATCAAACAACACCTTTATATGGAATCTAACTTCCATGTACACTTGAGTATATATTAAGTCCCCTAGGTGCACTTGAAATTAGGCTTACATGAAACTATCGACTATCTTGTTGCTATAATGCACCAAGAACAACACTTGGGGAGATCACTTCTAGTACCTTGGAATCAATTAGTATGACCACGGGTACTCTCTATCCTCCTTAGTTAGCACCCTGCAATATTGGATCCAATGCTACTTTCAGAAACCCACATGTATATAAAAAATCTCTAACACCCGACACTCTTTTGTCCTTAGGACCCTACAAATTCTAGACTTTGTGTTATAGGCAACAAAATTCCTACATAAAGTGAAGTATAAAAAAATTAGGGGAATTCATCAGCATAGTGATACTGAATGAATCCATGACGACCACTTGCAATGCCCTTGATCAACAACTCAAATATTTGGAAGTCCAATGCATTGATCTTGACTCCATAATGGGTGAAATCAAATCCACTACCAAGAAACACGGTAAAGAGATTTCAGACATCAATGCAAATGTCTGCCACTTACAAAATTAGGTTGCTCTGCTAGAAGACATGTGCCACCAACTCCAATGGCTAACATCCCCTCCTACTTTTTTTATCCCAATTGGTCGTAACATCATAAGGATATACTTGGTGAGGACCCTTACACAGAGGGATAGTCTAGCAACACACCACCCTTTCATGATCACCAAATGTGGCACACATATCCCAAAGTGGATATGAACAAGTTTGATGGACCCAACTCCACGTGATGGTTTCCGAGATGGAAAACTACTTTGCCCTCCATAATGAAACTTAGTTTGAAAGTCTTATGCTTGGACCAAGAACAATGGAAATGGCATAAGAAATACTATACATTATACATTGCTTGGATTCAATTTGTGAAAGTAATTTATGGTTGTTTTGATAGAGATACCCATTATTTGGGAAAATTAATCTAGTTACACCAAATAGGCATAGCATCACACTTCGTCTTCCCCTTCGAGCAATTTTCAATATACATAGAGGGCCTAACTTATTCTTTTTACATGTAATAATTTTATTAGTGGTCTCAAGGAAGAGATCAGAGCATAAGTCACGATGTAGTGCCCGACCACTTGGTTCGGGGTCTCCTAATAATCTTAAGAAACTAAGACAATGATAAATGTGTAGGGCGAAATACCATCTTTTATCCCACACACTTTGCCCTCCTTGACCCCTACTACAACCCCCTCTCCTTCTCATCCATCGAAATTCCATGGATGAGAAGTTCCATAAGTTGTCCCCAACAGAAATGGCATAATGCCAACACCTAAATATTTTATATAATTGTGATCAGAGGCATGTCCTCAAACATAAAGGTAAATAACAAAAAATATTTCAAATAGATGTGTTTTCTCCCAACTAGTCAGGAGACCTACCAAAGGAAGACATTCTTAAGATCAATTGTGTAAACACCCCCCCCCCCCTCTTAATAAGAACTAGCCCTAAGCTCCCGAGGAGGAACACCTAATCCCCCCCCCCCAAATGCTTTATTCAACATTCCCACCCCTCAAACATGAAATTGATATCTTACATAAAAAACAAAACATGATTGTTTTGATTGACAGTGGTAACACCCACATTTTTATTCATAGGTGAGTGGTTGAAGAAACCCATTCTTATGTCCATGCAATGCATAGTTTCCAAATTATGGTAGCTAATGGAAGTATGATGAAATGTGGTGACATGTGTAAATATGAAACTTCAAATGGGAAGTATCATCTCAAAATTATGTCTTATCGAAATGGGTGGATGTAATGTAGTTTTGGGGATAGAGTGGCTATGGACATTGGGTTCAATTGCCAAAGGTTTCGAGGAATTATACACGAGTTTCATTGAAAATAGACATACACACACCCTAGGGACTTCAATCAGGCTCCCTCGAAATTTTCATTTCTCATCGAATGGAGAAGCTCTTGAAGAAATACCACTTAGGCATTATTGTCCAATTCAATGCCATCCAAGTAATGGACAACCCCACACAAGAAATTCACCATGACTTATAGTTCATATTGGCCAACCATCAACAAGTCTTTGAAACACCCTGTAGCTTACCCTCCTCATGGTGAGTATGGCCACTATAGTCCTCTGATGCTATGTATTCAACCACTGAATATGCATCCTTATAGGCATCATTTTGCCCAAAATAACAAAATCAAAAGGCTATTCAAGAACTATTGGATGCATGCATCATTCATCTTAGTACCAACATAGATCCATCTTAAACCTGGACCTATCAAGCATCGAGAGGGATCCAATTCCTCGAGGTGTAATTTTTTTTATCTTAATTTTTTTACACATTAAGAAAAAAATTACACCTCAAGATATTTGATCCTCTCGGTGCTTGATATATCTAGGTTTAAGATGAAATCGACATAATATAATATATTTTTTTGTTTAAGTGGACAACATTTGCATTTTTATTTTTTATTTTTTATTTTTTTATGGGAACAACATAATATTACACAATGTTATGTGTTACAACATCTCCCCCATACTAGGCTGTAGAGCACCTCGCTACTATCAGTGCTCTCAATAAGTTGAGTATCAAAGACAAATTTCCCACCCCCCATACCGATTATTGATGATCTCCTTAATGAGCTCCATGGTGCTAAGTTATTCACTAAACTAGACCTTTGTTTAAAAAATCACCAAATCTGGATGAAGGAGGACATTTATAAGACAACTTTCCATACACATGAAGGCGACCATTATGACTTTTTAGTGATGCCCTTTGAAATTTGCAATGCTATATTTTTGAATTTTTGTAAGATTTAGAAGCTAGTTAGAATGAAAAATATATGCATTTTCAAAGTTTTTTCATTAAACTTTTTATCTTAAAGAAGTCATTTTTGGGGCAAATTTCTAAACAAAATGAGAAAAAAAATACATTTCAAACCATTTTTCAATGTATTTTCTGCTATTTGATGTATAAAAATGATACTCTTTAAAATTATTTTCCATAAAGTGATGATTCACATAAACTCAACAAAACGTATACCATATATTTCTAAATAGCATATTAAAAACTTAACAGTTATTCTCAAAATAAAATCTTCAATTCAAAACATTACAAAAATATCTTACCAAAAAATTGTCAACTTTGACATTTTCTTGAACGATATGAAACTAATCAACAATATCATGCAACTCGAAATATTCATTGAAATTGACATTTTCTGTTGGTTGCCTCTCTTCCTGGACCTCAATGTGTTCTTCCATTGGGTCCTCTACTTTTGCAAAATGCCCAAAGTGATATTTTCCGAACATCCCTTTTAAAGGAGGTTGAGGCTCTTTTGACATCTTTGCCACAAGTGACTCACTAAATTCTCCTTTCTTCAAACCAACTTCCTACATTTCATCTAGAAGAACTTTCATAACATTAATTATTTGCTTGATATAATTGCACTGTAGTAGATCATTCTCAATGGATATGCAATTTCTTCCTTTTTGTAAGGAACATGCTATTGTTGTACCTAATCACCACATACAAAAAAAAGTTAGATGACATAATGAAACATAAATTTAAAAAATATATATTACTAGATTTAGACTACGGCACTAGTTTCATATGTAATATCAGAAATATTACATGATCCCGAGAACAAATCTAGAACCCAATCTCCTTCTTTTGAAAAAGTATCTATGAGATAATTAATCAATGCTTGTGGTTTCTAGTAGATGTTTACAGTCTCTCCTTTCAAATCTCTTTCTTCATATGTCAACTTGTTAACCACAGCATTATAAGACAATAATTGACTATATTTGCCTTCACTCTTTACATTGATTAAAAGAGATTCATAGATCTCATCTTTTTTCCAACATGCAAGATGTATATTTTCAATATCACTCATAAATGGATCAGTGTTGGAGCTACGAATGTTAGGCTTATGCCTGTAACAGAAATAGATAAGAATCTAATTAACTTATAGAAAAATAATTTTGGTTTCGAAATTCAAATGTTTAATAATATACTACAAATATCTTACCAATGCAGTTGTTTACTTGAGTTTGCTTTATCCTTGAAGGTTGTTAGCACTGCTCCTCCTTGTACATCTGAATGGAAAACAAGAAATATCCATAGGGGTGATGTTGTGACGTCCAGAAATCCCGAAACCACTTTATTGAATGACTGGTATGTATAAGGCCCACAATCATAAGTAATGTTTTTGATATTGTATCCATGAGGGATATCTGCAATAACTAGGGAGTAATCCTTTTTGGGAACAAGATTTGCAATGTTTGCGCAATCACCCAAAATCACTTTATATTGCAAAGTGTTGAGCCCATTCCAAACGTGACGATCAAGGGTGTCATCAAGGTCAACGTTTGCAAGACGTTGTCTTGTTTGTCGTTTTATTTTGGCTCTTTGAATATGAATTTTGAAAGACTCTGGTACTGTACTCTTCTTTGACATCTTTGAAAACAAAATTATATCTATAAGTAATAAAATAGAATTGAATTCACTTAGAAATAAATAAAATAGAAAATATCATAAATCATCATACCTTTTTGTATGAAACAATTTTTTTTAAAAGTTTTCCATGCAGTTTGAATCTGGATAGTTGCATCTGACATCATCCCAACTCTTCTCACCCAACATTATAACCATATCCTCTTGTATTTTCATGTAAACCTTATGACTACATTATGTAAAAATAAATGGCTTTTACAATGACATCTAATAATAACATAATGCTTATTTCATAAAAAATCTTAAACTTAAAAAAAAAAAAACCTATAAACTTACTTTTCAAATTCATTGCACATTTCCTCCATGGATAATTCATCTGAATTTACACGCGACAGTATTGTAGATATAAGTGTTTCATCCTTCACACCTTGCAATGATCTCCAAGGTTTTATAGTCATATCTTCCGACAAATTCTTGGCATCGGGGCTTTCTTGACTACTGCTCCATGCAATTGATCTATTTTTTTTACCTTTTGATTTTTTACGCCAATATTCTCCCACATGCTAAATACGTCATCAATCAAATCCCGTATGGGGCCTGTTCTAAATGCCAACTGAAAATAGTTATCTACCTCTCTAAATGCATAACTTCCTTTCAAACCTTTATGTTTCACATTGTCCTCTTTAATAGGGATACCTATTTCCATACAACATTGTTTCTGACAATCTACATCAACTTTCAATCTATCCCCACCACATATTTGTTCAATTTCATTGTGGATAAATCTAATCCTTTGAATGAAATTCATGGACATCCTATAATCACTATCTTCGTTGTGATCCCATGCCAATAATTTTGCTTCCACATCTGTTAAACCAACGTAAATGATGCATTTCATTGTTTGAAAAATAGGGTTTTTGGGAAACTCTTGCATCAATTCTCTTCTAGCCTCCGTAGAATGATTCCCCCCCAAAACATAGTAGTTGTAATCAAAACATATCGATTCTTCAAATACATCTCTAACAAGAACATCTTTTGGGTCAACAAGAACTAGGTATTCAACCACATGTGCATAGGGGTTGTGCCTCATCGATGCTTTCAAGTTATCTACATGCAAGCAATGTGGTTTCCTAATTTGATACTTCTCTTGGCCTTTTGTGTGTCTATAAAGTTGATTCACATTTAAGCCAAATGTATGCCCATTGTGAACCAACTTATCCCTCCGCAATCAATCTCGAATAACATTTTGTGTTGCCTTAACAACACCATCGTCTAGATCACCACCTGGAGTGATGTTTTCCAAACTGTCCCTTGAGTTTTCACTATGATTTTCAACATTGGATTGAACATCTTCTCTCCTCCTATTATGTCTTGAAGTAGTTGTATCTAAAAGAACAACTTGTTGATGAGGAATGGAAACATCCTCATCCATAGGTCTTTTAGAAGAGTGTCTCTTACTCTTACCAACATAAGTAACATCCTCATCACCGACAATTCGTCGATCATGTTCAGTTGGACGAGATATCCTTTTGAATGTAACCTTCCTAGGTACTTCATTTGATTGTTGGATGCCTTTTCCTTTCTGTGCTTGTACTTCTTTAGGAACATTTTGCACTCGTTTATGCTTTGGTGTTTCTCTCTTCTTTGGTGCTTCTCCCTTATAAAGAGGGTCATTAATGACATCCATCGGATTTTCTTCTGTAGATTAAATTCCATTCAAAATATGAGAAAGTGGCATAACAAAATCCTGCGAAATAAAAACATTTTTTGTATTAAATATATTACATGGTCATATAAATCAAATTATACGAAATTCAGAAAGATATAAAATATAGAAACTTACACTCTTGCGCTCAATATCGTGCATGACTCCTGCACAAAATTCTGTGAAAATTTCATTGATCTTATAGTTTGAAACCTTCAAAGAATATCGGATTTTGACAAAGGTTTTACCTTGTTTCAGTAGTGCATAAACAATGTCTTTACCCGATACCAAACAAATATCTCGCAACGTCGCTCCTCCTCCGGGCACCCTTTGGGCTCTTGTAGCATAGCCCGTGGGCTATGCAATAGCCTGCGGGCTATGCATTAGGCGCCCTTTGGCGTCCCATTGCATATCATGTGGGCTATGCATAGGGCGCATCCTTTGGGTGTATGATTCCTCGGACCGAAAGAAAAATAAATAAATTACCCAGGTTTTACAAAGGGCATGTTGAATCCCAAAAGAAAAAAAAATTACATTAAAACATTGGAAATTTGAAGTATTTAAAAAAAGAACATTTAAATTCCAAAAATAATTTAACTAACCTTGATAATGTTTGAAGCTCTTCGATGGTCTTCAAACCCTTGTGGATCGTTGTTTGCAAAGGGTGACTGTAGAAAACCAAACTGCGTTAATATAGCATAAAATAAGTTTTTTTTTAAATGATAAAAGCACAGCGAAAACATTGCCAAAAGAAATATAAAATAGAAATATTTATTTTAAAAATAAATAGAACTAACCTTCAAAGAACTATTAAATTACCCAGAATTTTAAACATGAAGAATAGAAAACCAAAATAGTTTATATGGTTAATATTAAGTTTAACATTATTCGTTTTACGAATGCGGGATTAAAAAATATGTAATTAGCTAATGCATTATTTCTAAATTTAGAGAAGAATGCATTAAATGATATTTGACGTGTTACGACTCTTGGTTTAAAAAATTAATGTAAATAACTAATATTGTATTAAAAAGCTTGGATAATATTGTTTACATGTAATTTTATTAGTATTATTACAATTTTTATACGATAAATTAAATTATTTTTAATAGTGTTATGATTGTGTTAGAAATGTGTGATTTATTTTGTAGGAATTTTTTGGAGGGAAAATTTTGAAGGAAAATTTTGGAGGGAATGCTTGGGAGGGAAAATTCTGTTCTTTTAGCTATAAGATTGTTGGGGGTTGACAATTGCACCATTGTACGTTTTGGTGAGGAGTGTGAGAAAATTTCATTCTCTTATACTTTTTAGTGAAAAGTCATGGACTCGTCTGAATCAATCGCAATGTCTAAAGATGTACATGAAGATGATGGAAATTTTCATTTAAGTGGGGATTTCAAAGGCACCGATGATGATTTTCCTCCAAGTGAGGATTTTAAAGGTATTAATGATGATGATGAAGAGCTTTCTGCATGTGGAGATTTTAAAGACACTAAGGAAGATGATGACAGTTTTCCTCCAAGTGACGATTTTCAAAGCACCAATGATGATTTTGCTCAAGGAAATGATTCTCAAGGCACCAACGATGATTTTCCTCCAAGCGATGATTTTCAAGGCACTAACAATGATTTTCCTCCAAGCGATGATTTTCCTCCAATCGAGGATTTTCAAGGCACAAACGATGATTTCCCTCCAAGCCAATATTTTCCTCCAAGTGAGGATTTACAAGACAACAAACTTGATTTTCCTACAAGCGAGGATTTTGATGGGATAGATAATAATTTTGGTGAGGATGAAGGCACGAATGATGGTGTAGATGATTTTCCTCAAAGTGAGGATATTAATGGCACTGATGATGATTTTCCTCCAAACAAGGATTTTAATGGGATTGATAATGTTTCTCCTCCAAGCAAGGATTTTGATGGCACAGACGGTGACTTTCCTCCAAGCGAGGATTTTAATGGGACGATAATGTTTGTCCTTGAAGCAAGGAGTTTGATGGCACCGATGATGATTTTCCTCCAAGTGAGGATTTTACTGGGACTAATAATGTTTCTCCTCCAAGCAAGGATTTTGATGGCACATATGATGATTTTCTTCCAAGCAAGGATTTTAATGGGACAGATGATGATTTTGGTGAGGATAAATGCAACAACAATGTTGAAGATGGTTTTCCTCCCAGCCAGGATTTTGATGGCTCTAATGATGATTTTCATCCAAGTGAGGATTTTAATGAGACAAATTATGATTTTGGTGAGGATGAAGGCACCAATAATGGTGAAGATGATTTTCCTCCAAGCGAAGGTTATGATGGTAGCGATGATGATTTCATCCAAGCGAGGATTTTAATGGCAGTAAGGATGATATTCCTCCAAGCGAGTATTTTAATGGTATGGATTATGATTTTGGTGAGGATGAGGGCACCAATAATGGTGAAGATGAATTTCCTCCAAGAGAGGATTTTGATGGCACTGATAATGATTTTCCTCCAAGCGAGGATTTTGATGGTACTAATGATGAATTTCCTCCAAGAGAGGATTTTAAAGGGATCGATGATGATTCTGGTGAGGATGAAGGCACCAATAATGGTGAAGGTGATTTTCCTCCAAGCAAAGATTTTGATGGCATTGATAAGGATGATTTAATGGTAATTGAAACGCAAAGGAAAATTGTACCAATGCGCAAGATTAATTGTAGGACTAGGCCATTTTATATCAATCCAAAGCATTCGAGTTATACAAGGTCTATGAAATATTTACTCACAAGTCCTAGTTCTATTACTGATTTTATTTCAAGTGAGCATTGCCAAAAAAATTGTCTGAAACAAATACACTACAATTATGCCTTAGAGAAAAGGCGAGCATATATGTCAATGAACAAAAATATGCAAAATTCATATTTGGTAGGGTGCATGATTTCTACAAAGGTAGGTTATGATTATCGCATTGGAAGTATTTTGCTTTGCAGAAGGGCATTCAAAAGAATCCACTCAATTTGTAACCTTAAACTATCAAGAATCCAAACAAGGCTAGAAAAGGATACTACATTTTATTCTAGAGAATGCCACGCACGAGCTAGTGGGCCGATAACAAACATTGCAATGTCATGGATGCGTGACTTTGTTTCTAAGCATGGAGAGAGTATGCCAAATAAAGAAACCATACACATTCCCGATAATTTCTCAAGGCAGGAAATCTACAACTTGTATAAGGCATTTGTTCTAGACGTTGAAGGAAATAACAATTTCATTAGATATGCATATTTTACAAGACTATGGAAAACATAGTTCAACAATGTCTGTATTCCTAAGAGGTCAAGGATGGGGGTTTGTAGTATATGTGCTTCTCTTAAACAAAGAAGGGATAAATCAGAAGGGATAGAGAGAGGCATGTCTCTAACAACTTTTTTGGAATAAATATCAATTACGAAAGCTCGTCAATGTTTTGTTTTTATTTTATTTGTAGATTTCGTTGTTAAAAAAATTCAAGCACATCGCAATCAAAAATCAGTTGAACGAAAAAATAAAAAAATAAAATAAAAAAAAAAAAAAAAAAAAATAATAATAATAATAATAATATATATATATATATATATATATACAAACATTGAAATAAGTGTTATGATGAACCACATAAGTATATGGGTTTGATAATTGATGGCATGGATCGAAAAAAAACACTTTTGCCACATTTTGTTCGTGTACCAAAGAATTTAAAGGAGGAAAATTTTATTCAGCTTCACTTGGTTGGTTGTATGGTTTTTAATGGTCAAATGTCTCCAAGGGTTTACTTTACAGCTCCGAATATTCATAATGATGCAAATATGACCATTACCACAATTCACCATGTGTTGACTCATTGGTCTGGTAATATTCCTCGAGTTTTATATCTGCAATTGGACAACACCAGTCGGGAAAACAAAAATCAGATCATGTTTGGTTATCTGAACATGCTTGTTGAATTGGAAAATTTTCAGAAGGTTAAAGTTGGTTTTCTTCTTGTTGGGCATACACATGACCATATTGATCAAATGTTTAGATGTTTTGCAGTGACATTGGGGAGAAAGAATGTTGGAATCCCGCCATCATTAACTGAAATTATTGGAAAAACATATAGTCCAGAGCCTGTTGTACTAACATTGGAGGAAACTATTGACATGCAAAGATTTATTTTGGCATCGCATGGTGAAGACAGGTGCATTGAGAAACTTAATGACATTAGCTTTCAACATCAATTTCGTATAAAAAAGATTGATGGGAAAACACTATTATGGGGTAAGAAGTACTCAACAAGTGCAGAATGGGGGCCTACATCAGGTTTAGCATTTATGAAATTCATCCCAAGTCGTCAAATGTATGCTTCAAAGTTATTGTTGTTGCAATCAGCTGTTGAGACTCAAAATGCACGCCAACACAATAGAGATGTCGATTCTTCTCAATGCTTGGAGGAAATCAAAAAGTCTATCAAAGATACATAAGACTATTTTGATGTTGTTGATTCTGTTTGGTGGGAGTCATTTTTCATGGAGCAAAATGACATAATTTCAAACTCTACAAATGGAGATATTTTTTTGAAGACTCCATTTAGTTGGACACAAAGCATGTCAAATGAAAATGAGGAGAGAAATGTTGAGCCTGTAGGTGTTGAGTCTTCTCAACCAGAAGAAAGGGAAATTTACAATGGGTCTAGAAGATCAACTGCACAGTGTGAGGCGATGGAAGACCTTTACAAAGGCTTAGTACAAAATATTAAGGAGGGTTGCAT
Source organism: Larix kaempferi (assembly GCA_027924585.1). Taxonomy (NCBI): domain Eukaryota; kingdom Viridiplantae; phylum Streptophyta; class Pinopsida; order Pinales; family Pinaceae; genus Larix; species Larix kaempferi. Next base: position 815,581 of record BSBM01001510.1, read on the forward strand.
GATTGCAGTTTTGGCCACAGAAGATCCATGTGGTTATCCATTATGAATTGCAAAAGTTATGAAGGTCAATAAAGAAAATGAAGAAGTTATATCTATTGAAGTACATTGGTATGTAACAAACACACACCCATTTGATGGTGTGTACAAGCCGGAGATGGTGATTGAGAAAAAGGTTTGCAAAAAGAGAAAAAGAAGGGTCAAAATGTAAATCATCGTCGCATAGACATTTTGAAATTAGAGGATGTTGACATACTAGTTTATGACTTTTAGTTGACAAGGAAAGGCACTCTTCGCTCCAAGACTATAGAGATTATCAAAAGATTGTTGGCACCATAAATAGTTGCAACATGGGAGTCTGCTAAACTAAGGCTTAGATCTAGAAGGAATATGGCATATGAAATGTTGGGAGTACATGAAGATTCAGATGGTGCACTCATTGGTAGTAGAGAAGAATACGGGTCATCTACATCTTCATCCAGTCATTCATCTGAAGAAAATGTAACTTTTGATGCCGTGTCAGAATCCATGTGTTGATTTGAATATTTGCACATGAAACATTTTGTCTTTTTTTATGGCAACTCTAAATGAGTGCTTGAATTTTGATATGGATTACTTCTACATCTTATGGTTTAATATATGATTTTATGATGAATATCATAATTTTTTTATTTTATATGAAAAGAGTGGTCAATTTATTTATTGAATAATTTGTGTTTAACTCAGTGGAAGTTTTATATAGTGTTACTAATAGATTAAATAAGCACAATTTTCAATTATGATAAAATCATATAAAAATGCCATTTTTTGAAAAAGTGTGCTACCATTAGCATTAGTTTTCAATTTAGAGCTTGATTTTAAGGTTTTTGCAAACATCAACAACAAATTATTTGGTTCATTTGTATATTGTTAACCCCAAATCAAAAAGTGGTGCTACCAGTAGCACCACTTTTTGATTTGTGGTTGTTTTTTGGTGCTTCTGATGCAAAAATATGAGTTTTTATGGCTAGAGTTATCATTTCGAGTATAAAATTATCGTCAAGTTGTATAACTTGTTCACCCCTCCTCTTAAGAATAACTAGCCCTAAGCTCCCGAGGAGGAACACCTAATCCCCCCCCAATGCTTTATTCAACATTCCCACCCCTCATACATGAAATTGATCGCTTACATAAAAAACAAAACATGATTGTTTTGATTGACAGTGGCCACACCCACAATTTTATTCATAGGTGGGTGGTTGAAGAAACCCATTCTTATGTCCATGCAATGCATAATTTCCAAATTATGATAGCTAATGGAAGTATGATGAAATGTGGTGACATATGTGTAAATATGAAACTTCAAATGGGAAGTATCATCTCAAAACTTATATGTTTGTTATCGAAATGGGTGGATGTAATGTAGTTTTGGGGATAGAGTGGCTATGCACATTGGGTTCAATTGCCAAGGGTTTCAAGGAATTATACACGAGTTTCATTGAAAATAGATATACACACACCCTAGGGACTTCAATCTGCCCCCTTTGAAATTTTCATCTCTCATTGAATGGAGAAGTTCTTGAAGAAAGATCACTTAGTCATTATTGTCCAATTCAATGGCATCCAAGTAATGGACAACCCCACACAAGAAATTCACCCTGACTTGTAGTTCATATTGGCCAAGCATCAACAAGTCTTTGAAACACCATGTGGCTTACCCTCCTCGTGGTGAGTATGACCACGATAGTCCTGTGATGCTACATATTCAACCACTGAATATGCATCCTTATAGGCTCCATCTTGCCCAAAAGAACAAAATCAAAAGGCTATTCAAGAACTATTGGATCCATGCATCATTCATCTTAGTACCAACATAGATCCATCTTAAACCTGGATCTATCAAGCATCGAGAGGGATCCAATTCCTTGAGGTGTAATTTTTTATCTTAATTTTTTTACACATTAAGAAAAAATTTACACCTCAAGATATTTAATCCTCTTAGTGCTTGATATATCTAGGTTTAAGATGAAATCAATATAATATAATATAATATAATATAATTTTTTTCTTTAAGCTGACATCGTTTGCATTTTTTTTTATGGAAACAACATGTTACATAATGTTACACATTACAACATCTCCCCCATACTAGGTTGTCGAGCACCTTGCTATTCTCGGTGCTCTCAATAAGTTGAGTATCAAAGACAAATTTCCCATCCCCATCTCGATTATTGATGATCTCCTTAATGAGCTCCATGGTGCCAAGTTATTCACTAAACTAGACCTTTGTTTAAAAAACCACCAAATCTGGATGAAGGAGGACATTTCTAAGACAACTTTCCATACACATGAAGGATACCATTATGACTTTTTAGTGCTGCCCTTTGGACTTTGCAATGCCTCGTATACCTTTTAAAGTCTCAAGAACAATATTTTTTTACCATTCCTGCACCATTTTATGCTTGTATTCTTTGATGATATCTTGATCTACAATGAAACTTGGAATGCCCATGTTTAACATGTTGATAAAGCCTTGCAACTTCCTTAGGGCCACAAATTGTTCATTAAAAGTTCCAAATGTGTTTTTATTTCTTTAGAAGTAGAATACTTGGGTCACCTTCTTAGTGAGGATGGTGTGTGAGTGGATCCCTAAAAAATTTAGATGATGCAAAATTGGCCATGCCGCAAAATCCTAAAGAGATTACCTAGGACTTATTGGCTACTATAAAGAATTTGTGAAGACTTATGGACAAACTGTCTCCCCCTTTGACAACTTGTTCAAAAACAATACCTTTGTATGGAACAAAGTTGTAGAGTAGGCCTTTTTGGCTTTAAAGGAAGTCATGTGTGCTACACCTATCTTAGAATTGTTTAATTTCACTAAGACTTTTGTCTTGGAATGTGATTCCTAGGGAAAATGTCTCAATGTCATGTTGATGCAAGAGGGGCGTCCCTTGGCATTCACCAATAAGCACTTGTGTTACACAAAATTGGGTAAGACTAATTATGACAAAGAGATAATGGTCATCCTTCATTTAGTCAATACATGGCGCACATATCTCATTGGGAGGGGCTTTTAGATTAAGATAGACCATCCTAATTTGAGGCATATTTGAAACATAGGTTATCATCCCCAAAGCAACACAAGTGGGTCATTAAGATGGCTGGGTATGATTATGAGATCATTTATAAGAAAGGAAAAAAGAATGTGGTGGATGATGCTTTGTTTAGAAAATACGAGGACAATTCTCTATTTCCTTATCCTTACTAGTACCCAATCAAGTCATCAAGGCCTACCAAGAATGGTTGGAAAATGATGCTATGATTCAACTCATCCAAAGGCTTCAAGAAGACTCCAATCCCCCCAATGGATATACTTGGTAGCGAGTTACCTTGAAGTATAAAGGACACATTTTTCTAATATAAAACTCATCTTTGAATTGAAACAAAGGGTCCCGGGGAGTTTCATTCATCTCCTCCCACATGTCACTTTAGATTTCAAAAAACCTATGAACACACCAAGTTCTATTTCTTTTGGGAAGTCATGAAAATAGACAACTAAAATCTTGTAGTTGCATGTGACAAGGAGGATACAATAAAGACTCATGGGGCATTGCAATCCTTACTGATACTGGCCATGGTATGCACTAATATTTCTATGGATTTTATAGTGACCCCCTCAAAAGTTGGCAACAAATTGGTCATCATGGTGATCATCAACCACATTTCCAAATATGCCCAATTTTGTGTCCTACTGCACCCATTTACGCCCTCCATCATTGCCCAAGTTTTCTTGGATGATATTTCCAAGTTACATTGGATGCCTACATCCATTGTATTAGAATGTGATTCCAAATTCACTAGCAAATTTTGGCCGGAGCTATTCAAACTTCATGGCACATAGTTAAACATGAACACTTTTTATCATCTCCAAACTAATGGTCAAGCATAAGTGATCAATAAGTGCTTGGAAACCTATTTGGGATGCTTTATTTAGACAAGCAACACCAATGGGTACATTGGCTATCTCTTTCAGAATGGTGGTATAATACCACAAATGAAGGTGCTACCAAAATGATACCATATGAAACTACTATGGCCAACCCCCTTCCTAGTAGCTTCCTATTTACCCAACACATCCAAGGTTCATGAAGTGGATCACACACTACTCACTAGAGATGCCATCCTCTGCAACCTTAAGGACAATCTGGTTCTAACTCAAAATTGAATGAAGCAGTAGGTTGACTAGCATGGCTATGAGCATTATTTTGTAGAAGGAGATCACATGCTTTGTCATCTTCAACCTTATAAATAGACATATCTTTGAAAAAGGCCACCGAAAGCTCAAACCAAAGTTATATGGACCTTATTAGATCCTCCAAAGCATTGGACAGGTAGCGTACAAATTGTCTCTTCCAATTTGTTAACCCCTATTTGCATGAGTGGTCACTTGGAGGTTTTCTAGATTGATTCCTAAGTTTATGGGCATGTTTGAGCTTTCTAGCAGAAATAAGACGCTTTATATCCAAACCTCGACGAATTTGTGCGTAAAAGGCAATGGTCGAGGGTCATCATGGCCCAAAACTGGGTCTGCCTATGAGTAAAAGGGAGGTGAGACAATGGACATTTCTCGGTGTAACCTTAGGCATAAAACAACGGTTGATGGTTCAACTTACGCAAACGCAATCGTCTTCATTTATAGGCACGGATCAGGTATTGTGGCTGTCAACATGTGTTGTTAGATCCATTTCTTCCTTGATTTAACGAAATATAGAGTCGTCTTTACTCTCAAATTGGACGAAGCTGCAGCCGGGGGTCCCCTCTCGATTCTGCTTGGGATATGAAGACGGGTCGTTCCATTGAAACGGGTCACAGGGCTTGGTCATTCACGGATGCGTTTGCAAATAGGCTCGCATTATAATATGGATGTGGACCATTTCTTTGATTCGAGGGGGTTCGTTTCATCACGTTATGGAGGTTGGGGCATTTATTTTTTCCATATGTGGAGTGTTGAGTTGGTACTTGGGCCATGTGAGGGCCAAAACTTGTTTACACTTTGGCACTCATTTTTGATTGTTTGTTTGTGTGGGGGCAACTTTGCTTATGACTTTGTACTTATGACATTGATCATAATTTGTAAGAGTTAGTTAGAAAGTAGTGGGTTTCTGAATTATTTATTCTACTTTTGGTTAGATTTAGAAATTTAAGAATATTTTATTGTAAGAGTGAGATAAGGCTACAATCTATATAAGCTTAGGCCTTTTCATTTATTTGGCATGGTTGGATGGTGAGAACTCTCTCTCTTAGAGTTTAACTTGGAGCATTTTTTAAGTGAAAGGGTTTTATTCTCTTGGGTTTTACTTGATGGCTGAATATTGAGGTAAAATGTATCTCTTACATACATAAATGAATAATAATAAATAAACAAATAAATAATAATAAATAAAAATGTCATTATTGATTAATAGTCAATAGTCATGTCTTTATAATTGAAAATGCATGATGGGCTATATAAAAACCAACCTATTGTAAATGTAAGATCATCAATTCATATTTTCATAATCATTTTTTTTTCGACATGTAATTATTTTATATTGGGTTATTTATTTGGATAGCTTTACTAGTGTAAACTTGATTCGGTTTACTAGAGTGGTATCATATCAGTTGATTTGGGCTTGTGGCCAAATCATCCAAGTTTTCTTGGGGATTCAGGTTTTTAACCTCACATTAGGCTTTTAGCCATCTTTATTGAAGAAAAAAAAACAAGGAAGAAGGAGAAGTTAAAAAAAGAAGAAGAAGAAAGAACTTATAAAAATAGAGAAGAAGGAAGAACCCATAAAAAAGGGAAAGAAGAAAAAAAACAAACGAAAAAAGAACACAACATAATGTTTTATAAAACCACACATAGTATAGAGTTTTATAAAACCAACCCTTGGTTTTATGAAAGTACATAAGTTTTTTAGACTCGCGGTCTCCAAATTAAGAGACTAATATTCTAACAAGGAGTTGTGTTATTAGTAAAGTCAAAACTAATTACATTTATATGTCGAAGGGTTGAAAAGTTTATAAGTGAAACGCTTTATATTAGGTGAGATAAACGAGTTTCAAGTTTAACATATATTTTTTTAAGTCAAATAATTTTATATTTATAAAAAATGTATTATAAATAATACCTTAAGTCTCATATTAGAAAGGGGTTATTTACTCGTATTTATAAAAAAGAAGTAAAAAGAGATCTCAAAGATGGGCTTTGTTAAAAATAAGGAAGAAATGTTTTCTTATAATGGTTTCCCTGGAGGAGTATTAACATTGAAGGGAAGCATTCAAGGCAAGGAGGTTAACATTTGTATTTCTTCGGGAAGCAAGGAACTTTACATCAACACCAACTTCGCAAATCAACTAGTTATTTCAGAGCTGAATATAATTGAGAATTAAAATACTTATGGCAATGAATATGAGATTAAAAACTTACAACTAACAATTGATGATTATAAATTCACAAATTGGTTTAATGATACCACTATGTTTGATAAGGATGTTGATGTCATTTTGGGCTCTCCTTGGATGGAAAGCTTAGGATCTTTCATCTTAAATATGAACAAAAAGTTTTTGACATTTTCTTATAAGAAGAAGAAGATCACATTGCAGGATGTTCAATGAAGACAGATTCAAATGCTTCATCATCAGATGACCTAAAGGACGTATCCGAAGTAATCCTTCAAGATAGCCGAAAGTCAATGCAAAAGTTGCAGGATCGACAGAAAGAATGTAACAAGGTCATCACTGAAAGAGACAAAGAGATTTCTTGCCTTAGAAATCATAACCGGAAACTACTTACAAAAATCATGAAGTCGAAAGAGAAGAAGCAGAGTTTTCAAAAGTTAGAACAAGAGAATCGAGATCTTATGAAGGAATTCAATAAGAAGTAATAAAAAAAAATCAAGAAGCTTCTAGTTTAAGGGACGTTAATCAGAGGTTACTTGAGAAAATCAAAAGATTAAAAGAAGTGTAGTCAGAGAACCTCAACCTTAGGAACAAAGTTGAAAAGCTAGAGAACAATGAAGAACTTCTACGTTTACGACAACATAATCAAATCTTACTCACACAAATTAAGAAGCTAAAGAGTGATACGAAGTCGTTACAAGAAATGGTAGAACAACTTATCAACAAAGAATCAAAGGTTGACAAAGAAACAATGACTGAAACCATTGAAATAGTGACATCATCATAGATACAAATCCAGACCTCGGAAAAAGGAACCAATACAGATCCAATCAATGTTCAAATTCCGGAAAATGCTTATATTGAAAAGCTATCGACCAATAAATCGTCAAAAGTACAAAAAGTTGAAGTTTCTACAAACACTCCACAAACAAATCGAATAAATAAAAATGTAATTATTAATTGATAGTCAACAGTCGCGTCTTTATAATTGAAAAGGCATGATGGGCTATATAAAAGCCAACCTATTGTAAATGTAAAGATCATCAATTCATAGTTTCATAATCATTTTATCTTCCGACATAGAATTATTTTCTATTGGGTAATTCATTTGGATAACTTTACTAGTGTAAACATGATTCGGTTTACTACAATATCTTTTTATTATTGTAAGATATTATTTAACCTAGCTTTGGGGTAGGAATTTGTCTTGCTTTGTAAAGATTCTAATCAAACATTTACAAGCAAGACCTAAGGAGGGATCATCCGAAGACTCCATATGCCCTGGGGATTGGCACTAGTCTCCAAAACCCTCTCTTCACCTATACTACAAAAGAAGACCTCAAATTTGGCTAAGGCTAGATCTTCGAAACCACCTTGTGCCCTTATTACCGTAGCCTAGTGTTATAACATTTTTAACCCCGATAATGCTTGCACCGCTTTACACCCCTTTGCACATCCTAAAGTGTGTTAAATCCTTCAAAAAAACAAGTTTGGGATTTTATACACGGGTTTCTCTTTAGCAACATTCATACTATCTGTGTGTTTCCCTTTAGCAACACATGTATACATCTTAAAACATCAAAAAATAAAAAATAAAAACACGCACTCACACATCTATTCAGGTAGTTATTGGTTGTTGTTGGCCTAATTGGGATTGGTTACACTCGACCCAAATTCCTTAACCAATTATTCTCAATATAAATGTAAGCTCAAAGCATGAACGAGGGACAATATGCCATCATTATAGCCTTATGCTGAAGAATTGAATCTGGAGTGCCCAAGATTTTTACATTGCCTTCCCTATCATAAATCCCAATTTTTTATCACTTATTCTATCAAGATTGAGTGGGGACCTTAATCACCCTAGATTGTCCCTTTCATTCATGAGAGAGAGAGAGAGAGAGAGAGAGAGAGAGAGAGAGAGCCCACGATTTTTACATTGCCTTCCCTATCATAAATCCCAATTTTTTTATCACTTATTCTATCAAGATTGAGTGGGGACCTTAATCACCCTAGATTGTCCCTTTCATTCATTCATTCATTCATTCATTCAAGAGAGAGAGAGAGAGAGAGAGCCCAAGATTTTTACATTGCCTTCCCTATCATAAATCCCAATTTTTTATCACTTATTCTATCAAGATTGAGTGGGGACCTTAATCACCCTAGATTGTCCCTTTCATTCATTCATTCATTCATTCAAGAGAGAGAGAGAGAACGTATTGGATTGAAGATCTATTAGTGGTCAAGGCAGGAGGATTCTAGGTCCCGGTGAAGGAGGCGTTGCAACAAAAGACTCAAGTATCACATTGTAATTTGTTGCTACTTCTTAATACAAAGGATATGCCTCTTGTTTCCCTCCCCAAATCCTCATGTTTAATGCGTTATTGTTGTTGATGAGAGGCATTGGATGGAGTAATTGATTCTAGATTGAAATTTAATTTGCTTAATTAGATATGAATTTCATATTGATTTTCAGTATTTCAACAAAGGAGTAAAAGGGTTTTTAAGGAAGGTGTTCTTGTTGTATTGTGTGCAGGTCTAAGATAGAAGAGTTTGGTTGAAGAACAAAGCTAAGGATTGACAAATATCAACAAGGAGAACAACCATCTAATTCCGGGTACACCATTATATTTTTCTCCATTGAATTCAAAACTTAACAGGTTGAGTAGGAAATAAGAATGTGTTATCTTCAAATCGATATGTTGGTAACTTGATCCTAATTATTAGGGTCCACTTTTTCGTAAAATAGAATTGGAAAATCCGTTGGGGAACAACTCTTTGGAGTGATTCCTTGCAGGGTTTTTGTTATTTCTTTAGCTCTAAGGTTGAAATAGATGGTACATATCATACTTTAACCTTGCTATCAAGTAGATTCCCTTTTTTTCAAGGTTTTTATTATTTTTTCTTGATTTCCAAATCCTGTATCCTAGTATCCTCGAGTTCTTTTTATAGTAGTCATGGATATACGCGTTCTGATTTACAGACAGTCGCATACATCGATGTTTTTCCTGTGGTAAAGTCGTGGATATATTCTAGTTGCTCATTAGCAGTTCCAACATATACCCTTCCCTGATTTGAAATTACTTGGTTGTACGTGTTGTTGTGATTTTTTGGGGATCTTTTTCAAAGATTGAAAGGCAGTTGCTTGCATGGTAGGTAGGTGCATCACTGGATTTCTTTCCTTTTTAAATCATAAAAGAAAAAAACAAGAAGTTTCTTAGTTTTAGGAGCATAATAGACTAGGCCGCAAAATCATTTTTGTCATTTGTTAACTTTGGCTTGCATTAAATTCAAAAAGAAATTTCTTGGTTATAGAGGCATCATGGATTACGTTGCACTCTTTTTATTTTTATACATTGCTTTTGAATTGTATGTAAAGTCTTTGAATTTCATTTTCATTCCTTAGGAGCATTCAAATGAAGATTTATTGATTTTATTGCATTTTGGTGTAGGTTTGATTGTTGCATTTTTCTCTTTTAGGGATTAGAGGATGCATGGTTATCGAGATCTATTGTCAAAAGTGAAATGATTTGGTGAATTTGATTGATTGATGGATTGTTCCTAGAGTTCATAAAGTTGCATTGATATTGTTATAGTAAGGAATGAAAAGTGAATGCTTGTCGAGTGTTTTCTTAATATCTAGAAGAAATTTTGCATCTTGTGAACAATTTTCTTTCCTCATTTTTTTAAAAAAGCAATTCAAGTAAAAATGAACTAGGCTCTTTTTATTTAGTAGAAACCAAAAAAGTCTAAGGTGAATCCTTGGTTGTAGGACTGGAGAGTAAATTCTCTAAGGCCGCATAAAATGAGACTAGGAATTGACCAGAGAATATTGAAATCCATTAGTAGCAAGAAGTACTTGCTAGGTTAGTGAATCTAACACATGCGCCAATCACGAGGTTAAGCTAGTTGTAGGTGAGAGATTATCCCATCTCCTTTCATTTAGTGGGATTTTGCATGTTAAGGGGTTTTTGTTGGATTGGCAAGTCCTCAGAATGTCACCAATTCATCAGAGGCTTTCAGTCTAGGAATTATGTCCTATATTCCATACCCATACGTAAAATATTGACCAATGACTATTCTTCCAAGCTATTGATTGTGAAGTGGTGTCCTTAGTTGATCACCCTAGGTTCCTCCCAGGTGGCTGCCAGTGGGAAGTGCTTGTAGTACTTGAGACAAATGAATAATCTCCGCCTTAGGTCCCATGGAGGGTGTTCATCTTCATGAGGGCACTTGCATGTTGGGTGATTGTTGTGTGAAGGTTACCATAACTGTCTCCCACACCTTCATTAGTTGGACTTGGGCCCTCATCATCCTAGTCTACCCTACAGAAGGCCCTGCTCTGGTTCTTCACCAACTTGTCTTTTAGAGAGTAGTTCTACTTGGATTGTATCTTTTAGGAATTATTTTTTCTATAGGTGTGCGTTTGGTTTATTAATACATCAAAATTTTCTTCCATTATAAGTCAATGTGGCCAACCAACCTCTCCCCATGTCTAGAAGGACTAGAGACATCTCGCTAGAGAGGGCGGAGTTGATTCCAAAGAGTCATAGGATGCATAATTCAAATCCCACCCCTCAAGAGCTTAACAAAGATAATCCATCGATTCCAAACAAGCCCATAAAAGAGGAAATAGAGGAAGGACTTAGTGATTCAGTCGAACCATCATAGGGAAGGTATCCAAGAGACTCTGGAGTTCACACCGAGATAACTACTAGGGGTCCATGTCCTCATGTATTTTAAAACCTTGATTCAGTTGATATGGAGGACTTGACCAACCCTACAACTTTAGTGGATTTTAATGAACCTAATACTAGTTACCAAAGTCCTTCATTCTTCTAGATGTGTAACTTTGATATTCTAAGCCACATTACATAGTCACCTCCCTTATATTAGGTTGTAACTATGTGTGATGTTGGTGGCGGTTTAGGGGCTGGGGGCAACTCAAATCCTATTTCTAACACTCCCATGGTGTTGAACTTATGCTTATACTGAGAAGGGGACGGGGGGTGAATCAATACAAGACTTCAGTTTACTTTAAATAATCATTCATCAATCATTCATTGATTATGAAATAGTAAATACATCTAAATACAAATCATAGCAAATAGAAGTTAATGTGGAAACTCTTTCCAGGGAAACTATACAAAATTATCTTTATAAATGTATGTAGGCACCAAAATAATATTACAAAGTTTGTAGACACCAACCTAATGGATACACCAATCTACCTAGCCAAGAACCAACTCAACAAGATCTGTAGGCACCCACCTACTTGAGACACCAATCTTCTCAACTGAGTACCAACTCAACAAGATTTGTAGGCACCAACCAATTGGAATAACAAGTACAATAATGTTGATATAATCACCTAAAATATGTGCCATAATCATCCCTATATCAGCCCTTAAAATTGTCATATGATCACCTCAAAATATGTGCCACAATCATCCTTATATGTCGTCCAGACTATAGCCCGTAATTATGAGGCACCTACATCTAGATCAAGAATTCAACGAATGACATGATGCCAAACATATAGAAAGGTGTCCTAAATCAATTGACACATTATTCTAATGTGCAAGGCGTACATAATTATAGTATCATTGAAGTTCTAGCTCAAGCACCTTGCACGACGTCCATTCTGAAGGTGCTTCAACACTTCCCTGTGTAGCGGAAAACATTATTGTTGACAATTGGAGCTTTAGACCCCTTGGATTCTTAGTTAATAGCATATGTCATGGACAATTAGAAACCTTGTCTTCCCCACTCCACTACTTTCCATATCCAAGTATCAACCAAAGGGTCAGATATCTTTAGAACTGTGGTAGATGAAGGGGCTTCTACCTGTAAAACTGTAAAATTCATTTTATGAGTTAGGGATTCGATTCCATCAGTAATTTCGTGTATAAATAAGCCTCATAGGGTTTATATGGATATTATTTTCATAATTATGTAATCTAATCTATTGTATTGTTCAAGAGGGTTGAGTTTCGCCATTGTAATCAAGGTTCCTAATATTTAATAAATGAGAATCTTTTGTTGTTGATCCATCCTCCTGATATGATATAATTTTAAGGTGTGTTTCCCGTATTGAATAGATCCCTTCAATCTAGGTATCACACTCCTCATTCAAATTTTCTTCAATAGTTGTAATATCCCCAATTTGAAAGTTTACACAATTTGGCCAATTTTCGAATCTGTGACTAGTGAAACCCCAAACTGTCCCAAATGATCCCAAATGGTTTCGAATTCTGTATGGAGGGACTTAGTAGGATATAGGACACATTAATACATCTATCAGAAACCCAAACAACTGATATACCCATCCATGATCTGCAATTTGCAAAGAAAGAAGTTTCGGGACAAGACTAGTTAATTCGAGAAGTGGAAATCCCCCCTAGGTATTCCATTAAATTCTCTTCCAAACATTGTACAACCTTCACTAATTCTTGGTCTGAGACTTGTATCTATTATAGGAAATTAAGTACAATATGTGTGCAGTATTATATTTGGTTTTAGGGTCTAATAGGTATCCCAATGAACAACATCTTCTAGAGTCTAGAATTTGTGGTGAAAATGGTGGACAAGGAGTCTCGAATTTAGTCATAAACCATAGTGACACTTCAGGGGTCCGCAAACATCATTTGTGCCATCAAATTAAATTCATATACAGATCATAACATGGATAAATATCTCAGCAAACCTTGATATAAAACAGGTGCAACATCATTCCAAAATCACTATGCAAATGCTATAGGGAAAATGGCTCGAATCTCTTTCTTGATTGGAAACATCACTTGAAATACATGTTGTTTCGAGCTGTGTTTCTCATGATATGATTATTACAGAGCTATGCAGCAACTAATATGTCCACAAGTTCGAAATATCAATCCTCCATTAGCTAGATGCAATAAGAAGTGTGACATCACACGTTTACACAACATTGAGAGAAAGAGGAAACTAACTCGTATATCAATGTTACTTGGAGAAATAGTACATGAAGTGCTTAGTATTTAGAGCCGTGTATCTCATGATCTATCCATTACAAATTTATGCACCCATTAACAAGTTCATAAGGTCGAAAAAGCAGCCTTCCATTATCTATATGCAAAAAAGAGTGCACTATCTCACTTTACATGAACATGGAGAGAAAGATAGGAGAATGATAATAGAGAAGGAAGAGAGAATATGAACTTGAAATCAGATGGGGGTTGAACCTGCATCAAAACATCTCCATGAATATATATTGACAGGTATGAATGGCCTCTCCATCAACCAACTTGGATGGGAATCTTGCACCCTCGAAATTGGTACTAAGGCAGGGAGGATGAACATCCACCGTGCACTGACAAGCTTGAAGCTCTCCAAATTGCAAAGATGCAAATAAAAAATGATCAAAATCTACTCGACTTGGCCTCCTTTTAATAACTTTATTTGAGTAATTTACCTCCTTAGATCTCAAATTATCTCCTAATTACTCATGAAATTCAAATTAGTGGGGGTTATGACCCTTCATTGGCCCCACATGACCCTTGGATCATATTTTGTCTCCAACTCCTCCATGAATTCGACTTGGGGAATATTTTGGATGCTTTGGATATGTTTAACTCCTCTCATGCTCCCTCTTGGTCTATTTTTAGCTCTTACATTGTCATAGATGTCATAGAATCTGTCATAAGTGTCATAGGTGTCCTAGAATCTGTCATAAGTGTCATAATGCTTGTCATAGTTGTCATAGAATATTTCATTACCTATTTTTAGCCCTATGACTCTTCCTCTTCCTTCATGAATGTTACCTCTTCCCTTCCAACTCGAATTTGGGGATGGCTCCATGTTTAAAGGAGCAATATTCTCTCATGTGGACCCCATATGTCCACTTATGCGCCCCCAAGTCCAACTAGGACCTAATGCCACTTCATTTTGGAGCATTTAACATTTATTCCATAATTTATTGGCCTATTTTTCCACCATCAATTTAGAATATTGAATTTTCATGAGAAACTATAGACCTTGGGGTTAAATGCCAATATTTTAATTCTTTCACATAACCCTTAAGAATTGGGTAGCCCAACTTAATTATTTATCTGAAAATCATTTAATTGGGGACATGGAAATAGTATAGTTTCAATTTGTTACATTTAAATTTATTAATGTTGCAATTTTTATTAGATTCTTATTTGATTGTAGAATTACTTTGGCAGATCAGAGCTCAGGATCAATTCTTTGTGTGAATACAAGTTTATCCCTTCGCTATAATCCATCTATTGTGACTTTCAGGTTAAATTGTTGTGGTTTTAATTCCGCTCTGCATTCTTTTGTTGCATTCTTTGCTCTCACACACATTACAACCAACAATCCGCTTCATTTCTTGCATAATAAAGTCACCGGATTTATGCAAATTGTCATTTAACGCATCTATAACTCGGGTTTTTAAGATCCGTTTGTATGCTCTATTTCTGATTTGTATGTTTTCTACAATTTTCCATTACAACCTACAGTTGCGCCCTTTTCAAATCCACTTTATTTTGACTAAAATATCCTCTTTCAATTCATTGCCAGATCACCCTGTATCCATTCCTGACCTATTTTTCTCTTTCAAATCGCCACACAAATTCACCACATCGCCCCTCCACGCTTAATTAAAATTTATGTTAATAAATAGAAATTCCATTTAGTCTCCAAAGCATTTTGTGTGTGAGTTCATAAAACAATAAAACTTTAAAACATAAATTTTCTCTCATAGTTGCACTCTTATCTCTTCTATGAAAATCAATTGAATTTATAACCATAGCATGCATTCAAGTGATCGATTCCATAAACCCTTACCCTTCATTAATAAAATACAAACACTGTTGCACTTGCACTCAGATCTGAATAGTTTAAAGGTTAATTACAAAATTGTATTATTTCCATTTCAGCCTTCATAAATCCCTGTGTAACTATGCTCAATAAACAAAGAATTTGTTTTGTTACCATTACAATATTTTTTTTCTTTCACTCTGAATTTCTGATTCTGAAATTAAGCTAAAGAGATAATCAAATCTGCCATTTATTGAATACAGAGAACACAAAGTGCATCTCTTTACATTTATCTCCGTATGGATCATTGTTAAATGTTGTCATTCAATCAGTAGTTCAGAGATCCATTAGTCTTTATGTGTTTACTACAGAGCTCATTATTGTTGGTTATTGTATTCATTTGAAGAATTATCTTCAATCTAGTTTCACTAGTTTACAAGTCATTTATAGATTGCCTTAAATAGATGATGCTTTAATATTTATTTTGAAATTGTGTTGAGCATTGGAAGTCTGACTAGTATTGGATTAGCACGTGTGCACACCTTAGGATTTACATTCCAGGATAATTATAACAACCTTGTGAGCAAAGTTTGACAGGAAAGGAGTACACGTGAAACAAGCGACCTATGGGCGTGAGATATTGTTTCACCGGAGTTTCTACCAAGTACACGTGTTTATGTTTTCAACACCGTGATATCAACTTTCTAGTCTTTTGATTATTTGATTTCCTGCTTTAATTGATATGTGGATTGTTATTTAAACTTGCAAATATCAGACTCACCTAAAACCAGTCCACCTCATAACCCTTTGTTTCTGAAGCAAATGTTGTGTTAGCACCTACTAAGGGCAGTGATCCATCTACCTTGTACTTGACCTTGTACACCCATTTGCAGCCAATGGGTTCTTCCTTGGTGGAAGTGCTGTGAGAATCCGAGTCTAATTTTCCATCAAACTTTCATGTTTAGGAGTCATGGCCTTCTCCCATTCAAGTCTCCCTTTAGATTCATAAAACACTTGAGTCTTGAATACTTCCTGACTCATTGGCCACAAGAGCAAAGTTGATTGTGTTGGTTTTTTGTTTGCTATTTCCTTTGGATGATTACACCTTGATCATTTTTGTTGCTTGAAGATATTCGATGGTGTTGAGACACCACTTGGGTGGTTTCTTGCTGTTTCCCTGGTTGGGAACCTCCCCACCATTAAAAATACTGGAACTTGCACCTGTGTCCTCTAAATGTTGAATCAGGCTGTGTGGATCATTATCAGACTAAGTCTTAGAGACTCCTCAAAATGATCAGAATCTTCCTCCATTTCAGGTGATCTATCTGATGTTGAGCACTTGAATCTTGATCCATGATGGACAACTCCATGGTAATTCTAAACTTTGATGACGAAGATTGGAATGATCCAGTTTCCTCTATGACATCTCTATTGTAGGTCACCTGTTTCGTTTCCACATCAATCAACCTATAGGATTTGTGATTTTCATTGCACCCAACAAACATGAGTTTCTGGCTCTTAGGTTCTAGTTTGGTTCTTTTCTCATTTGGAATCCAGACAACAGGTAGTAGAACCAAAAACCTTAAGATGGATGACTATGGGATTCCTCCCAGACCATGCTTCCTTAGGGGTCTTCTCCTTAACGACGACCATCGTGAGAGATCTATTCAGTAGATAAACTATTGTGAATACTTCTTCATCCCAAAACTTGCTTGAAACTGACCTGTTCTGCATCATGCATCTAACCAGCTTTGTGATTGTGCGATTCTGTCGCTCAACCACTCCATTCTACTATGGAGTATAGGTGTGGTGTATTGTCTTCATATCCCATGTTTAATTTTTTAAAAATTATTTGGAGCAAAATCCCCCTCCATTATAGGACCTAAGAGTGGTTATTGGACAACCAGACTCTTTTTCTACCAATTCTTGGAAAATTTGAAACTCAACGAAGACTTCATATTTCAACTTCAGAAAATATACCCACATTTTTCAACTATAGTCATCAACAAATAATAGAAAATACCTAGCACCAACAATCGATGTTTTGTTCATTGGTCCACAAATGTTTGCATGGACTAGTTGAAGGACTTTGCTTTCTCTCCAATGATTTCCTTCGTCAAATGGCACCCTATGTTGCTTCTCTTCATGACATGGTCTGCATACTCCATGAATCTTTTGTTGGATATATGGAAGTCCCTCTATGATATTTTTTCAATCCAATTGAGAGAGGTAGGTAATATTGAGATTCCCATACTGCTAATGCTAGAGTGTGCTTATGTCTGATCCACTTTGAGCTACTATGGCATGCTCCTTGACTTGTCCACTTTCGACTAGTCGAAATAGTCCATGGTATTCCACACCATGCACAAGGGTCTGTTGGTTCTCTTCATCAACAATATAAAATTTGTGATTGCTAAAGTTGATAGAGAGTTGTGGATAGTGCATCATAATATGACTAATAAAAATAAGATTAAACTCCAATCCCGACACATAATGCACATTGAGAAAAACAAGAATGTTTCCTCCAAAGTAAATCTAAACATTTCCTTTTCCAATGACCATGTACTCTTCATCATAACAGAATATCACTGAGTCTTTGGAGACACCGGGAGTGTACTCCACGAACCAATTTTTCCTATAGGTGAAATGGAGAGATGCATATTATCTGGGGTTAGAAGTTGGATTCATAGACATGAAGGCATACAAAGCCGACTCCTTCTCCTATGTGTGTTTTGCGACATGAGCCTTTTGCTGATGTCCCACCTAGTTGGTTTTCTTATGAGCCAACCTTTTTTATGCAAAACTTCTTCATATGATCATTCTTCCATAATAGTGACAGGTAATGGTCTTCTGACTCTTTGTGGAATCCTCTTTGCTGCCCTGTCCTTTTTTCTTGCACCATTTACCTTTGCCCTTGAAATTGACAATAAAAGCTTATTCTGAACTCTCTAATGTACTACTGCTCCCAAATTGTATCTTCCATCTGTCCTGCTGTAAGATCTTGTTTTAAAGCGCATCGAAATTTAGGTCAACATCCGTAGAAGTAATGTTTAGATTCTCAATGAAGTGCCTATAAGCACGTGGTAAGATTTTTGGTGTGATTACCACCAAATCTTCTTCTTCCATTGTGCACCTAATAACGATCAAATGTTCTCAGATATCCTTGATCTTGACTAAGTGCTCCTGTAATGATACACTCTCATCCATCTTGATCGATAACAACATGTTCTTCAAAAAGGATGCTCGACTCTTGTCACATGTCTCATGTAGATCTTTCAACTACTTCCAGATGGCATCTGAAGTCTTCCCTGTCAGGAAGCACAACATTTGTCATAGACAACTTAAGCAACTTTACCGCTTCTCTATCTCTCTCATCAAATTTGTCCCAATCTTTACTCAAGCACCTGTACTCAAATATGGCTAACATACATTGCTTCCACGTATTGTAGTTCTTTATAGTGAAAATTTGGCTGGATTACAACAAGATGTTGGGAAAAGAGGCCATAATGATATGTAAAATGTGCTAATGAGTACTAAAACAGAGAAAAAATGTGGGAAAATACCTGTAACACCCATGTATACTGGTTGTAGATCACTGTAGCAACCACATATTATTGGTCAACACACAAATTTTGGATAAATATGCCCTTAAACAACCCCAAAACATGTAGATATATGAATATCCACAGGAAAACAACCTCATAAACCCCCAATCTATCCTCAAACAACTATAAAACCCACAAATCTAAGCATATCTTCTCATAAATAACTCAAGAACAACCCCACAATAATTTATTTCTCCTTGGATCTGCTGAAAATCAATGAATCAACAACTTAAAAATACAAGATCTACAAATCTAGGATACAATCTAGGTAAAAACAGATCCAATCTGCTTCAAAATAGTCTGGATTGGAAAAAAAGGGAGAAATTTCACTTATCAGCACAAATAATCAATCCGTACCACTCAAAAACTATTCCATATAGGTTGTATAGCCATCAATTTTGCTATTGTACGATATCTTGTACGATCTATGCGACTACGTTAAAAACGCTAGCTGCTAAAAAAAATTGTACAGTTGAGGTGATTGTACGAAATCTTAGTTGGTGACTTTCAATTTTTTCCTACACCTAGCTGATCCATACACTAAATTTGACAACTGTAATGGTAGAAAGAATTCGTGTGGCAAGCAATTTTAAATTGATGGTTGGCTGGGATAATTTTTTTTTTATAACTGAAACGGGTATTTTATATTAAAAAAAGAAGAAGAAGTAAGTGAGCCGTGGCTATAGCCAAATACAGCTGTTGGGTTCCAATCCACTGTTGTAAATCAGAGCTTAAATTTAAAATGTCAATCCGGAATTGTAAACTTAGAAGCATGTCCAAAATATATGGATTAGACCTTAGACTAGTACATTCTGCTTTTGGAAATGAATCTAGAACTACTTAGCTTTTGAAAATGAATATAGAACTACTTAAATACTGTAAACTAAGGAATGCAAAAACTTCTTTACAGAAGTGTATTCATTCGAATCCTTCAATTTATCAACACTTCAATATTTGAAATAAAAAATCCTAAAATTAAACTGTAACATTAAAACTCTGTTGTTGAGTGCAGGAATACGTTGAGTTCTTTTACAAGAAGTTAGCTCACAAGGTATTTGAATTCCTCAACAATTCAGTGTATATTCTACTAAAAGGCACAACTGGAAACAACCTACAACGATTGATCAATCAAACATAAACATTAACCTTGTTCTGTGGTAAAACCCTACTTTTTTTTATAACAGAAACATGGGAGTTTATATATATATATAAAAGGCTGTGCACAGCCATTCATTACAAAAGTTGAGCCAAGATTATGCTTCAGAGAGAGGGAAAATGCAGAATTTACAAGGGTTTTGGCTCTTAGAGTCTTTGCTTCTAGTCTTCCTGGAGTTTCTATTCATTTTACTGGGATATACCCTTACAAACTGTTTACATAGTAATAGGCAAAAAAACATTCAGAAAGAGGAGTTCAAATGAAACCTGTGGAGAGAGCATTTTCCAAAATTTCTAAGAAGAGAAATTATCTGTAATTCTGCTGCAGAAAAGAAGCAGCCTCCAAAATTCCTTGATTGACGGATGGCACTTCCTGAACATGAATGAACTGGGTTTTGCTGATGAAAACAGAGAGGTCTTCTTTGATGTTGTCAACCTTCCCCAAAAGATCAATGGTATTCCTGTCAATATCATCCAAACGAGACTCTACACAAGAGAGGCGAGAGTGTATGTACTTGAATTCCATATTCTGCTCTTTGTTTTGGTCCATAATAGAACATACAGCAGAATACGTCCTGCTCAAATAAACCTTAATCTCCGAGGTAAGCTGGCTGAGTGTGGCAATGGCTTGCCGAATCTCGTCCATGTTGCTGAGATGCAAGCTGCTGTAGCAAGGATCGTCTTCGAGTTGCCGAGGGTCGAAAGATGAGACCGAGAGGCTTGTTAAGATTTAATATGCTAAGACAGAAAATAGCAGCATTACATTCCATTTCACAATAATAGCATATACAGGATCACTGAAGAAACAACAAGCACAACATAAACACAAGAGACACAGATTTATCCTGGGAAACCCTCATGGGGTAGAAAACCTAGCAAAGCTTCCTCAATATAGATGACCAGCAATATACAAAGATGTAACCCTGAGCATAAGCTCCTCCTTCTCCATAGCAGACCTCTCCTCCACAAGTGCGCTACTCTCAAGTGAGTGAGTGTGTGTTAAATGAGGAATACACCTCCTCTAATTATACACTACTCCGACTTGTCTTTTACACAAATCATGTAGGCTCGTATTTAACCATTGGGGTAAATACCCCATTACAACTGACTGGGCCGAACCCACTAGGGTGGTCTAACAACCCTTTGACCCACATAACACATATAGGGCCGACCCCCACTAGGGAAGTATAATAACCCAAGTTACCACATTCCGACGGAGGAATAAACATCTCCGGATATACAATAAGATCTTCACGGAGGAATGAATCATCTCCAGAATAATAAAGTACAAATATAATATTCTTTGAAGTTACAATATCTCAACACTCCCCCTTAACGAGAAGGATATTATAATAGCATCTGCACGAGCAAGGAGTCATCAACGTCATACATGATACATCTATAAATCATTGGAAGATTTCTCAACTTCATCAGTAACTCAAGCAGTTACTGGAACATCTTCAATACTGGAACATCAACATCTTCAGTACCGAGTCTTTATCTTCTGCAGCACTCGAACAACTACAACAACATCAACATATGGATCCTCACGATCATCAGCATCGTCATCATACGATCATCAGCATCGGGATCATCTCGATCTACAACATCTGGATTATCACGATCTACAACATCTGGATCATCTCGATCTATAGCATCTGGATCATCTCGATCTACAGTATTAGTATCCACACCAATACAAGTATACACATCATCAATACAAGTATCCTCATCAATACAAGTATACATACAAGTATCCTCATCAATACATATCATCAATACAAGTATCGATACATCAATACAAGTATCCTCATCAGTCATAATAGCAGCATACCCTGCAACACACACGATCATATTATAGGATGATCAATCCCGCTCTCTTTAGGACATAGGTCCATGGATGATACAATCCAGATCAAGTTCCAGGATGATCAATCCTTATCACTTTAAGACAAGTCTCATGTCTAGGGACGATGCAATCCCATCACGTACATTTTGAACCCAGTTCACGGACGATGCAGTCCTCTCACGTACATTTTGAACCCAGTTCATGGACGATGCAGTCCTCACGTACATTTTGAACCCAGTTCACGGACGATGTAGTCCTCTCACATACATTTTGAACCCAGTTCATGGACGATGCAGTCCTCTCACGTACATTTTGAACCCAGTTCATGGACGATGCAGTCCTCACGTACATTTTGAACCCAGTTCATGGACGATGCAGTCCTCTCACGTACATTTTGAACCGAGGTCCAGGGACGATGCAGTCCTATCTTCAATTCTCGGAGACATCAGTCTACGGATCAATTATGGGACCAAAGTCCGGGGAAGATACAATCCCCTACCTATTCATTCAGGACTACATTCTCGGAGACCCAGTCTACGGCTCAATTCTGGGACCGAAGTCCGGGGACGATACAATCCCCCACCTGTTCATTCAGGACTTTATTCTCGGAGACATAATGTCTACGGCTCTCTTTAGGACTGAATTCCAGGGATGATCCAATCCTCACATGTCCACCAAGGACTTCATTCTCGAAGACATACGTCTACGACTCTCTTTAGAACATGTGTTCAAGGATGATACAATCCTTCTTCTTTCTCGGAGACATCTGTCTATGGTTCACTTTAGGACTGAAATCCAAGGATGATTCAATCCTCACATGTCCACCAAGGACGTCATTCTCGAAGACATATGTCTACGGCTCTCTTTAGAACATGTGTTCAAGGATGATGCAATCCCCTTGTCAACTTAGACCCTGTCTAAGGACCATCCACCAACCTCTCTATCGACATCACCAATATATGTATCCACATCATCGACCTCTCTGTCGATGCAGGAAATCTCATCATAAGTGATCACATCACTCCCCCTTTCGAGGAGGGTCCTTCTTAACTATATTAAGTTTGTATTGGAAAACTTTACTTGAGGTAGAGGTTTGGTTAGTACATCGGATCGGTAGAGGTTTGGTTGGTACATTGGTAAGTTGTTACAAATTCGAACTTTAATTCCTTTCTGCACCATATCTTGTATATAGAAATGTCAGATCTCTATGTGCTTTGACTTATCATGGAACATTGGATTCTCTGCCATTTTGGTACAACTCTGTTTGTCACATAGGATCATAGTTGAGTCTATCTCTAAGTCAAACAATTCTGAAACCATACTACTTCATGACTTAGCAGAGCAAGCAGCCATATATTCTGCTTGTGCTAAGAGCCACATTAAATTGTTTCCTGCTAAACCACGAGATCATGGCTGATCCCAGACAATAACATCCTCTCGATGTGCTCTTCCTGTCTGATACACTTCCTACCCAATCAACATCTATGTAGCCATCTGAAGTCATGATCTCCAAGATAACATAGATCAAAGTCTATCGTATCCTTTAGGTATCTCACTACATGCTTTGCAACCATCAGGTGAACACATCTTGTTTCCACTAGATACTGACTTAAGGTGTTCACATCAAAGCATATATCTGACCTAGTATTCATTAGATACATCAGTGACCCAATAATTTGTCTGTACAGAGTTATATCTACTAACTCTGATGAGTCATCCGCTAACAGCTTCAAGTTGGAATCCATGAGAGTGGCCATTCCAACACATCAAGTCCTTTTAATATTTATCGGCATATTTTCCCTGGTTGAGAAAGATTCCTTCTGAGCCTTGCCATGCTTCCAAACCTAGGAAGTAATGCATCAATCTGAGATCTTTCATTTTCATTTCTACAGCCATCTTCTTCTTTCTTTTCATGATCTGTTTTTCATTCCTTGTCAGAAAGAGATCATCCTCATACAATAATGATATGATAGGTTCATCATCCACGACCTTAAGGTAAAGGTTAGGATCAACTTTACTTCTATTAAAGCCCAATCTTTGTCAAGAAGCTGTCAATTCTCCATCATTCACACTCTGCATTGAGTGATCTTATGCATGTCTATCTGTGCCATCTCTCGTCAGATGGGTCTACTGATATGAGCCTCAATATCATTCGAACTCTGTGGTGAGTTCCTTCTTGCATCCATGTCATCTGTGTATAGAAGCCATATTCAACCTCGTAGCAAAGGTTGAGATCCACATGACCCATGATGATCATTAAGCTCATCAATTGACTACCAACCCTGGGTACCCACACAAAACCTGATTCACACTTCTTCTTTAATTACACCATTAAGAGAATGGTCTTATCTATCTACTTGGAGCAAACATCTTGTCATGATTCTCTTCCTCTTTCTAAGAGAATCTTCTAGCCATGAGCCTTCTATATTTTGTTTGATTTGTAAATCTTCTTGTTGAACATCCATCACTTGTTCGGTGTTCATCATTCTTCATGATCTTTCCTACAAAACAAAATTAAGTACATGATTAGTAATACTTCATAATCATGAAACCATGTTGACATGATAACCTATTATGCATACAGATATCATTTACATAGTTATGCAACTATCTTGACCAATACTTTGGCAAAACACTTTTCCATATCCTGTATGCATACAGTGGCTATCTAGATGCCTTCCATCTCTACCAAAACATACTATCGAGAGTGTGCACAGCTCTCAGCATGTCAGCAAAGAGGTTTCATTCTAGACAAGCAACAATGGAATGTTTGTCCAACTTACCAATCATATGCATATTAGTAGTATATGGTTCAATGCTCTATGAATGTTTACACTCAACATGATATATTCTAGGAATACAAATATGCATACAAGCAATATCATTTACTATTTCAAATAACAACTCAAATACTTATCTTTTATGTTTGTGTGGTTGCCTCCCGCTTGATCTTCTGTATGTCTTTTGAACTTCTATTCATTCTGTACCAATGTGCATGCTCAAGTGTGCACTAGTTGTTCGGGTACACAGGGTACTACCAAAGGACCGAACACCAAGAGCAACCACTTCACACAAACAGATCACAGATCAACACACCGATGTTTTGACGTGGTTTAAACCCTCTTGAGGGAAACACTCCACGGCCCCGGCCAAATAGCTTCTACGGGACAATTTATTATGCAAAGAAAGAAAGTTACAAATGAGCTTCTCATAATCGATCAACTAAACAATGACCCTCCATGCTCTTTAAATAGAGATCATGGACCAATCGGGTGTTAAGCCACGGATCAAGGTTAGGTTTGATCTAAGAGAAGTTGAGCCGTCGGATCACTCTATGTCAGAAACATATCGTGACCGTCGGATTAAGTATATACAAATGCATACTAAAGAAACACACTATCCCTAACGGATATATTACACAAGTTGATCTTAACTAACTCCTAAGTGTCTAAATATCCTAACATCCCCCCTTAAGAACAACTTGGGATAGGATTGAAGGATTTACAAAAGTGACACTATTAGGAGAAGGAAGGAGGCATTAGAGCCTATCCCCCCTTAATGACAAGTTCCTGAACTCCTAACATAGATCGAAGTTTAGAAAACTTCGCTTCTGTAAGAGACTTGGTGAAGATGTCTGCAACTTGATCATCTGTAGGGCAAAAGAGCACTTCGAGAACACGATCATGAACAAGATTTCTGATGAAGTGCATATGTAGCTCAATGTGTTTGCTGCGTTGATGTAGAACTGGATCTTTGGCAAGCTTGATGGCACTTTGATTGTCGCACCAAAGTGGAGTAGGCTGCTGCTGCTCGAATCCAAACTCTGAAAGGATCTGTCGAAGCCATAAAGCTTCTTGACTGGCATTGATGGCTGCTCGATATTCTGCCTTTGCTGAAGAAAGAGCAAGAGCTTGTTGTTTCTTACAAGCCCAAGTAATAGGTCCAGATCCCAGACTGAAAACATAACCTGCAGTAGACTTTCGATCATCAGGATCGTCGGCCCAATCTGAATCAGTGAAACCAACCAACAAAGGTTTCCCCCCTGTACTGTAATGAATCCCAAACTGAACTGTACCTCGAATATATCGAAGTATTCTTTTAGCTGCTTTCCAGTGACTTTCATGAGGTGTCTGCATATAACGGGCAACTCGACCAACGGCAAAGGAAAGGTCAGGACGGGAATGAGTCAAGTATAAAAGACTACCAACAAGCTGACGATACAATGTGGCATCTACTTCAGGTGAAGTACAAGTGGCAGAAAGTTTGACTCCAGACTGGAAGGGAGAAGGGGCTGGTTTACAATCTTCCATGTGAAAGCGCCGAAGAAGGTCACAAGCATACTTAGACTGAGAAAGAAAGATTCCTTCTTTGGTTTGCAGAACTTGGAGACCAAGAAAATAATGCAAATGTCCTAAGTCTGACATTTCAAAAGTTTGTTTAAGACTGAATTTCACATGGGTTATAAGCTTAGGGTCACTACCAGTAAGAATAAGGTCATCAACATATAGAACAAGTATGATGAGATGGTTTCCTACTTTCTTAGTATAGACATTGGGGTCGGAATGGCATCTAGAAAAACCAGTGTCAAGGAGAAAGCTATCCATTTTGGCATACCAAGCTCTAGGAGCTTGCTTAAGACCATATAAGGATTTCTTAAGGCGGCAGACAAGGCTAGAGTTATTTTGAACATAGCCAGGAGGTTGTTCCATGTAAATTTCCTCCTGTAAATCACCATGTAAGAAGGCAGACTTGACATCCATTTGATGAACTTCCCAGTTGTGTAAGGCTGCAAGGGAAAGAACAAGGCGGATGGAGTTCATTTTGGCGACGGGAGCAAAGGTTTCATTGTAGTCAATCCCTTCAACTTGAGAAAAACCTTTGGCAACTAACCTTGCCTTAAGTCTTTCAACACTTCCATCTGATGCATACTTAGTTCTGTAGACCCATTTACATCTGACAAGTTTTCTTCCTTTTGGAAGAGGTACAAGATCCCAAGTATCGTTCGCCATTAAGGAACGATACTCTTCATCCATGGCTGCATCCCAATCTGGATTCCCTGAAGCTTCTGCAAAAGTTTCTGGATCATGATTCTCGGAAACTTGAGCCAAAAGAGAAGAGGCTCGCTGAAACTGAGAACGTGTTCTAGGATCACCGGCAAGATCACCAGCTGCTTCACATGTTGAACGGACCCATCGAGGAAGCACTTGTGCTGGTGCAACTGGAGGAACATGAGCAGGCGGAGGTGGATTTTCATCCTCACTGTCATCATCAGAAACTGGAGTTGGAAACCTGTCAAGGAAGTTGGAAGAAGAAGAAGAAGGCACAAACGCCGAATCAGGCTCGCAGGCCAAAGATGGCACACTCGCCGAGTTAGGCTCGCAGGCCAAGATATTTTCATCAAATTTAACATCTCTTCTAATGATTATAGCATGAGAAGGTGGTTGAAGAAGTCTATAACCTTTTACATCTTCAGAATATCCAACAAATATACACTTTTCACTTTTAGGCTGCAATGCTTTCCGTTTTTCATCCGGAATGTGAGCCCATGCTTCACTACCAAACACACGAAAGTGACTTACATCAGGTTTAACTTTACTCCATGCTTCTTCCGGTGTTATACCTTGTAATGCTTTTGTGGGGGTGCGATTAACTATGTAATTTGCACAATTTATGGCTTCAGCCCAAAATTGAAGACTTAGTCCCTTAGATTGGATCATACAATTTGCCATTTCTTTTAAAGTGCGGTTCTTCCGCTCAGCTACACCATTTTGTTGTGGTGTATATGGAACAGTGTGTTGTTGTTGGATGCCTTGTTCAGTGCAGAAAGTAGTGAACTGTTTGTTAACATATTCTCCTCCATTGTCAGATCTTAACTTGATAATTTGATGACCAGATTGTTTTTCAACAAGGGCCTTGTAGGCCAAGAACATGTTAAATACTTCGCTCTTAAGTTTTAGGAAATAAACCCAAGTGCGTCTGGTGTAATCATCAATGAAAGTTAAGAAATACTTGAAACCAGAAAAGGAAGCAGATGGAAGAGGACCACACAAGTCACTATGCACAAGCTCCAAGGGAACCGAGGCGTGCCAAGAGGCACGTTTGTCAAAACTGTCTCGATGATGTTTTCCGAGTACACAACCGGAACAAACACCATCTCTGCAAGATACCATCGGAAGACCTGTCACCATATTTTCTTTACATAGTTGTTGCAATGAGCGATAATTTAAGTGACCAAATCGCTCATGCCAAAGTTTGCTCAAGTTATCACTATGAGCAACAAAAACTGAAGGGAAAGGTGATGACCCAAAGTTGTTAAACTTGTACAACCTGGTAATATCATCAACAATTCCGGTAGCTAGAACCTGTTGAGGATCTTTAAAATCCTTGATTACAACTTGGTGAGGTGTAAAGGTCACAGTTTTACCTTCACCAGAATGAGTGATCTGATAGACTGATAACAAATTGCAGGAAATTCTTGGAACACATAGTACATCACTAAAATGACCATTATCTACTGGAACTGTTCCAGCTCCTACAACACTTAGAGATCTATCATCACTAACAAATATTTGTTTGGTGTTACATTCATGCATAGTAGAAAAAATGGCTTGATCCTTAGCCATATGATAAGATGCTCCAGAATCAATGAGCCATTCATTTGAAGTAGAAGAAGAAGATGCATTATAAGAATAACCAGAAGCACAAAGTGCATGTCCATGAGAGGCAGATTCTGAAGGCGAATCTAGGCTGATGTGGTGCTTCTTCATTGCTGCTTCCAAAGCTGCCATCTTCTTGAAACACTTAGATTCATCATGATTATCTTTCCCGCAATAGTTGCAATGACGCTCAGTCTTCTTGCCTTTTGGCTTGGATCCTTTGTCATTTTTAAAGAAGGAGCTGACTGAGAGGGTTTTGGACCCTTGTTTGACTTATTATTGCGAAAATTTTGTTTCTTGGGAGGCTTGGACTTTTCTTTCTGTTGGGACAATAAGGCTTTCCCAGATGTATCTGCATTGTTGATTATTCCAAGATGAATGAGTTTATCTTGTTCTCTAATCAAGGAATCACAAAAGGATTCAAGACTAGGCTCTTGATAGCTAGCTGCATTCAATGACGCTTTCATGGAGTAAAATGTAGATACAAAAACAGAATATGCAGGTCCAAGTTTGGAAAGAATATGATAAATGCATTGTTTGTCTTCCCTCTCAATCTTACATTCTGCACATAAGAGCTTGAGAGTTTTGTACTTAGATAAATAATCTTGAATGCATGAAAAGTCACTTGGATTTAAAGAAATCAACTCATTTTCGAGTTGGTGACCCCGAATTTCATTGTGTTTACCAAACACAGATTCCAACTTGTCCCAAGCAGCATTAGGTTCATCAATTCCAGATATGTGGAATCGCAAATCAGTAGAGATTGACATCCCAATCAATCCACGAGCTTCATCACATCTATTTGCCCATTTTATTTTCTTATCATCATCAGTGGGTTCTTTTTCTTTCCCTGTTGTAATTCTGAAAAGTCCCCTACTTCGTAGAACATCCTCCATACGAGATTTCCATGAGAAATAGTTGGAACTGTTAAGTAGAATATCACAAAGGGCGGCCATATTTGTAAATTAATGGCTGTAAAAGCAGAAACCAATAGTCTGGATGTGAAGAGCTCGAAAAAATAGGCGGTTTCAAAAAAAACGGCACTGAAAACGGACTCTGTATGATGAAGTTATGCTTGAACAAAGAAACTGTTGAAGATGTCCCCAATAGTGACGTGGCAGCTAGAGAATGTCTAGCAAAAAAAAGAACCCCCCTCTTCCCAAGATGAACCTTTTGACAATCACTTTACAAAAAAGTTGCTTTTAAGTGAATCACTTTTGTAAAATAAGTGATTTCACTTTTACAATGATATTACTTTTAAATAGTGCAACAATAAATAAAAAGCTTAAGTGACTCACTTGTATTTTTATTTTTTATTATTTAAGTGAGATGCACTTTTACAATAAAGTAACTTGAAAATAGAAATTGCATGCACTTTTCTTTTTAAAAGTAACTTCCTAAGACTTGAACTCAAGACCTATTAAGGAATAAAGCAACTTTGGACCAAGTGAGCTAGTTTAAAAGGTATGCAAAATATGGAAATGAGGAAGGGGTTTTTTTTTTTTTTTTTTACTCTTCTTGCTCGGTTTGCGTGCTTGCCCTTTTTCCTGCAAAACAAACCACAAAACGAAACAAAAAAAACTTTTCCACACTTGTGGAGTTAGATCTTGTTAGCTTGCCCGGAAAGTCTACGTTTTCTCTCTGTTTCTGATTTGCCGAGATCGCGCAAAGTGCACGGCAAAGAGCATACGCAGCCGAAAAAACCCTTTCCCTTTCTGTTTCTGATTTGCCGAGATCGCCCAAGGTGCACGGCAAATAGCATACGCAGACGGGAAAGCAACAATCCGAACAAAAAAAAATCTAACAGTAAAAAAAAATGAAATATGAGATTTTTCTTTTCAAAAACGAAATAAAAAAAATGCGTCACTGTAACATTATACCTTCAGATCTGATGAAAAACGCGTTTCTGGAGCAACCGGGAACCGTTTTCGATCAAACGAAAACTATTTCCCAATGGAAACGACGCTCCGGACGCAATGGAACACCTCCCACAGCCCAGAAATGCACAGAAATACCAGAACTAGAAACCCTTTCGAGTTTCAGCAACAGCAGTTCAAGATCTAGATCATAACCGGAATCGGCACTTCATAAAAGCTCTGATACCATGTTCGGGTACACAGGGTACTACCAAAGGACCGAACACCAAGAGCAACCACTTCACACAAACAGATCACAGATCAACACACCGATGTTTTGACGTGGTTTAAACCCTCTTGAGGGAAACACTCCACGGCCCCGGCCAAATAGCTTCTACGGGACAATTTATTATGCAAAGAAAGAAAGTTACAAATGAGCTTCTCATAATCGATCAACTAAACAATGACCCTCCATGCTCTTTAAATAGAGATCATGGACCAATCGGGTGTTAAGCCACGGATCAAGGTTAGGTTTGATCTAAGAGAAGTTGAGCCGTCGGATCACTCTATGTCAGAAACATATCGTGACCGTCGGATTAAGTATATACAAATGCATACTAAAGAAACACACTATCCCTAACGGATATATTACACAAGTTGATCTTAACTAACTCCTAAGTGTCTAAATATCCTAACATCCCCCCTTAAGAACAACTTGGGATAGGATTGAAGGATTTACAAAAGTGACACTATTAGGAGAAGGAAGGAGGCATTAGAGCCTATCCCCCCTTAATGACAAGTTCCTGAACTCCTAACATAGATCGAAGTTTAGAAAACTTCGCTTCTGTAAGAGACTTGGTGAAGATGTCTGCAACTTGATCATCTGTAGGGCAAAAGAGCACTTCGAGAACACGATCATGAACAAGATTTCTGATGAAGTGCATATGTAGCTCAATGTGTTTGCTGCGTTGATGTAGAACTGGATCTTTGGCAAGCTTGATGGCACTTTGATTGTCGCACCAAAGTGGAGTAGGCTGCTGCTGCTCGAATCCAAACTCTGAAAGGATCTGTCGAAGCCATAAAGCTTCTTGACTGGCATTGATGGCTGCTCGATATTCTGCCTTTGCTGAAGAAAGAGCAAGAGCTTGTTGTTTCTTACAAGCCCAAGTAATAGGTCCAGATCCCAGACTGAAAACATAACCTGCAGTAGACTTTCGATCATCAGGATCGTCGGCCCAATCTGAATCAGTGAAACCAACCAACAAAGGTTTCCCCCCTGTACTGTAATGAATCCCAAACTGAACTGTACCTCGAATATATCGAAGTATTCTTTTAGCTGCTTTCCAGTGACTTTCATGAGGTGTCTGCATATAACGGGCAACTCGACCAACGGCAAAGGAAAGGTCAGGACGGGAATGAGTCAAGTATAAAAGACTACCAACAAGCTGACGATACAATGTGGCATCTACTTCAGGTGAAGTACAAGTGGCAGAAAGTTTGACTCCAGACTGGAAGGGAGAAGGGGCTGGTTTACAATCTTCCATGTGAAAGCGCCGAAGAAGGTCACAAGCATACTTAGACTGAGAAAGAAAGATTCCTTCTTTGGTTTGCAGAACTTGGAGACCAAGAAAATAATGCAAATGTCCTAAGTCTGACATTTCAAAAGTTTGTTTAAGACTGAATTTCACATGGGTTATAAGCTTAGGGTCACTACCAGTAAGAATAAGGTCATCAACATATAGAACAAGTATGATGAGATGGTTTCCTACTTTCTTGGTATAGACATTGGGGTCGGAATGGCATCTAGAAAAACCAGTGTCAAGGAGAAAGCTATCCATTTTGGCATACCAAGCTCTAGGAGCTTGCTTAAGACCATATAAGGATTTCTTAAGGCGGCAGACAAGGCTAGAGTTATTTTGAACATAGCCAGGAGGTTGTTCCATGTAAATTTCCTCCTGTAAATCACCATGTAAGAAGGCAGACTTGACATCCATTTGATGAACTTCCCAGTTGTGTAAGGCTGCAAGGGAAAGAACAAGGCGGATGGAGTTCATTTTGGCGACGGGAGCAAAGGTTTCATTGTAGTCAATCCCTTCAACTTGAGAAAAACCTTTGGCAACTAACCTTGCCTTAAGTCTTTCAACACTTCCATCTGATGCATACTTAGTTCTGTAGACCCATTTACATCTGACAAGTTTTCTTCCTTTTGGAAGAGGTACAAGATCCCAAGTATCGTTCGCCATTAAGGAACGATATTCTTCATCCATGGCTGCATCCCAATCTGGATTCCCTGAAGCTTCTGCAAAAGTTTCTGGATCATGATTCTCGGAAACTTGAGCCAAAAGAGAAGAGGCTCGCTGAAACTGAGAACGTGTTCTAGGATCACCGGCAAGATCACCAGCTGCTTCACATGTTGAACGGACCCATCGAGGAAGCACTTGTGCTGGTGCAACTGGAGGAACATGAGCAGGCGGAGGTGGATTTTCATCCTCACTGTCATCATCAGAAACTGGAGTTGGAAACCTGTCAAGGAAGTTGGAAGAAGAAGAAGAAGGCACAAACGCCGAATCAGGCTCGCAGGCCAAAGATGGCACACTCGCCGAGTTAGGCTCGCAGGCCAAGATATTTTCATCAAATTTAACATCTCTTCTAATGATTATAGCATGAGAAGGTGGTTGAAGAAGTCTATAACCTTTTACATCTTCAGAATATCCAACAAATATACACTTTTCACTTTTAGGCTGCAATGCTTTCCGTTTTTCATCCGGAATGTGAGCCCATGCTTCACTACCAAACACACGAAAGTGACTTACATCAGGTTTAACTTTACTCCATGCTTCTTCCGGTGTTATACCTTGTAATGCTTTTGTGGGGGTGCGATTAACTATGTAATTTGCACAATTTATGGCTTCAGCCCAAAATTGAAGACTTAGTCCCTTAGATTGGATCATACAATTTGCCATTTCTTTTAAAGTGCGGTTCTTCCGCTCAGCTACACCATTTTGTTGTGGTGTATATGGAACAGTGTGTTGTTGTTGGATGCCTTGTTCAGTGCAGAAAGTAGTGAACTGTTTGTTAACATATTCTCCTCCATTGTCAGATCTTAACTTGATAATTTGATGACCAGATTGTTTTTCAACAAGGGCCTTGTAGGCCAAGAACATGTTAAATACTTCGCTCTTAAGTTTTAGGAAATAAACCCAAGTGCGTCTGGTGTAATCATCAATGAAAGTTAAGAAATACTTGAAACCAGAAAAGGAAGCAGATGGAAGAGGACCACACAAGTCACTATGCACAAGCTCCAAGGGAACCGAGGCGTGCCAAGAGGCACGTTTGTCAAAACTGTCTCGATGATGTTTTCCGAGTACACAACCGGAACAAACACCATCTCTGCAAGATACCATCGGAAGACCTGTCACCATATTTTCTTTACATAGTTGTTGCAATGAGCGATAATTTAAGTGACCAAATCGCTCATGCCAAAGTTTGCTCAAGTTATCACTATGAGCAACAAAAACTGAAGGGAAAGGTGATGACCCAAAGTTGTTAAACTTGTACAACCTGGTAATATCATCAACAATTCCGGTAGCTAGAACCTGTTGAGGATCTTTAAAATCCTTGATTACAACTTGGTGAGGTGTAAAGGTCACAGTTTTACCTTCACCAGAATGAGTGATCTGATAGACTGATAACAAATTGCAGGAAATTCTTGGAACACATAGTACATCACTAAAATGACCATTATCTACTGGAACTGTTCCAGCTCCTACAACACTTAGAGATCTATCATCACTAACAAATATTTGTTTGGTGTTACATTCATGCATAGTAGAAAAAATGGCTTGATCCTTAGCCATATGATAAGATGCTCCAGAATCAATGAGCCATTCATTTGAAGTAGAAGAAGAAGATGCATTATAAGAATAACCAGAAGCACAAAGTGCATGTCCATGAGAGGCAGATTCTGAAGGCGAATCTAGGCTGATGTGGTGCTTCTTCATTGCTGCTTCCAAAGCTGCCATCTTCTTGAAACACTTAGATTCATCATGATTATCTTTCCCGCAATAGTTGCAATGACGCTCAGTCTTCTTGCCTTTTGGCTTGGATCCTTTGTCATTTTTAAAGAAGGAGCTGACTGAGAGGGTTTTGGACCCTTGTTTGACTTATTATTGCGAAAATTTTGTTTCTTGGGAGGCTTGGACTTTTCTTTCTGTTGGGACAATAAGGCTTTCCCAGATGTATCTGCATTGTTGATTATTCCAAGATGAATGAGTTTATCTTGTTCTCTAATCAAGGAATCACAAAAGGATTCAAGACTAGGCTCTTGATAGCTAGCTGCATTCAATGACGCTTTCATGGAGTAAAATGTAGATACAAAAACAGAATATGCAGGTCCAAGTTTGGAAAGAATATGATAAATGCATTGTTTGTCTTCCCTCTCAATCTTACATTCTGCACATAAGAGCTTGAGAGTTTTGTACTTAGATAAATAATCTTGAATGCATGAAAAGTCACTTGGATTTAAAGAAATCAACTCATTTTCGAGTTGGTGACCCCGAATTTCATTGTGTTTACCAAACACAGATTCCAACTTGTCCCAAGCAGCATTAGGTTCATCAATTCCAGATATGTGGAATCGCAAATCAGTAGAGATTGACATCCCAATCAATCCACGAGCTTCATCACATCTATTTGCCCATTTTATTTTCTTATCATCATCAGTGGGTTCTTTTTCTTTCCCTGTTGTAATTCTGAAAAGTCCCCTACTTCGTAGAACATCCTCCATACGAGATTTCCATGAGAAATAGTTGGAACTGTTAAGTAGAATATCACAAAGGGCGGCCATATTTGTAAATTAATGGCTGTAAAAGCAGAAACCAATAGTCTGGATGTGAAGAGCTCGAAAAAATAGGCGGTTTCAAAAAAAAACGGCACTGAAAACGGACTCTGTATGATGAAGTTATGCTTGAACAAAGAAACTGTTGAAGATGTCCCCAATAGTGACGTGGCAGCTAGAGAATGTCTAGCAAAAAAAAGAACCCCCCTCTTCCCAAGATGAACCTTTTGACAATCACTTTACAAAAAAGTTGCTTTTAAGTGAATCACTTTTGTAAAATAAGTGATTTCACTTTTACAATGATATTACTTTTAAATAGTGCAACAATAAATAAAAAGCTTAAGTGACTCACTTGTATTTTTATTTTTTATTATTTAAGTGAGATGCACTTTTACAATAAAGTAACTTGAAAATAGAAATTGCATGCACTTTTCTTTTTAAAAGTAACTTCCTAAGACTTGAACTCAAGACCTATTAAGGAATAAAGCAACTTTGGACCAAGTGAGCTAGTTTAAAAGGTATGCAAAATATGGAAATGAGGAAGGGGTTTTTTTTTTTTTTTTTTACTCTTCTTGCTCGGTTTGCGTGCTTGCCCTTTTTCCTGCAAAACAAACCACAAAACGAAACAAAAAAACTTTTCCACACTTGTGGAGTTAGATCTTGTTAGCTTGCCCGGAAAGTCTACGTTTTCTCTCTGTTTCTGATTTGCCGAGATCGCGCAAAGTGCACGGCAAAGAGCATACGCAGCCGAAAAAACCCTTTCCCTTTCTGTTTCTGATTTGCCGAGATCGCTCAAGGTGCACGGCAAAGAGCATACGCAGACGGGAAAGCAACAATCCGAACAAAAAAAAAATCTAACAGTAAAAAAAAATGAAATATGAGATTTTTCTTTTCAAAAACGAAATAAAAAAAATGCGTCACTGTAACATTATACCTTCAGATCTGATGAAAAACGCGTTTCTGGAGCAACCGGGAACCGTTTTCGATCAAACGAAAACTATTTCCCAATGGAAACGACGCTCCGGACGCAATGGAACACCTCCCACAGCCCAGAAATGCACAGAAATACCAGAACTAGAAACCCTTTCGAGTTTCAGCAACAACAGTTCAAGATCTAGATCATAACCGGAATCGGCACTTCATAAAAGCTCTGATACCATGTTCGGGTACACAGGGTACTACCAAAGGACCGAACACCAAGAGCAACCACTTCACACAAACAGATCACAGATCAACACACCGATGTTTTGACGTGGTTTAAACCCTCTTGAGGGAAACACTCCACGGCCCCGGCCAAATAGCTTCTACGGGACAATTTATTATGCAAAGAAAGAAAGTTACAAATGAGCTTCTCATAATCGATCAACTAAACAATGACCCTCCATGCTCTTTAAATAGAGATCATGGACCAATCGGGTGTTAAGCCACGGATCAAGGTTAGGTTTGATCTAAGAGAAGTTGAGCCGTCGGATCACTCTATGTCAGAAACATATCGTGACCGTCGGATTAAGTATATACAAATGCATACTAAAGAAACACACTATCCCTAACGGATATATTACACAAGTTGATCTTAACTAACTCCTAAGTGTCTAAATATCCTAACATCCCCCCTTAAGAACAACTTGGGATAGGATTGAAGGATTTACAAAAGTGACACTATTAGGAGAAGGAAGGAGGCATTAGAGCCTATCCCCCCTTAATGACAAGTTCCTGAACTCCTAACATAGATCGAAGTTTAGAAAACTTCGCTTCTGTAAGAGACTTGGTGAAGATGTCTGCAACTTGATCATCTGTAGGGCAAAAGAGCACTTCGAGAACACGATCATGAACAAGATTTCTGATGAAGTGCATATGTAGCTCAATGTGTTTGCTGCGTTGATGTAGAACTGGATCTTTGGCAAGCTTGATGGCACTTTGATTGTCGCACCAAAGTGGAGTAGGCTGCTGCTGCTCGAATCCAAACTCTGAAAGGATCTGTCGAAGCCATAAAGCTTCTTGACTGGCATTGATGGCTGCTCGATATTCTGCCTTTGCTGAAGAAAGAGCAAGAGCTTGTTGTTTCTTACAAGCCCAAGTAATAGGTCCAGATCCCAGACTGAAAACATAACCTGCAGTAGACTTTCGATCATCAGGATCGTCGGCCCAATCTGAATCAGTGAAACCAACCAACAAAGGTTTCCCCCCTGTACTGTAATGAATCCCAAACTGAACTGTACCTCGAATATATCGAAGTATTCTTTTAGCTGCTTTCCAGTGACTTTCATGAGGTGTCTGCATATAACGGGCAACTCGACCAACGGCAAAGGAAAGGTCAGGACGGGAATGAGTCAAGTATAAAAGACTACCAACAAGCTGACGATACAATGTGGCATCTACTTCAGGTGAAGTACAAGTGGCAGAAAGTTTGACTCCAGACTGGAAGGGAGAAGGGGCTGGTTTACAATCTTCCATGTGAAAGCGCCGAAGAAGGTCACAAGCATACTTAGACTGAGAAAGAAAGATTCCTTCTTTGGTTTGCAGAACTTGGAGACCAAGAAAATAATGCAAATGTCCTAAGTCTGACATTTCAAAAGTTTGTTTAAGACTGAATTTCACATGGGTTATAAGCTTAGGGTCACTACCAGTAAGAATAAGGTCATCAACATATAGAACAAGTATGATGAGATGGTTTCCTACTTTCTTGGTATAGACATTGGGGTCGGAATGGCATCTAGAAAAACCAGTGTCAAGGAGAAAGCTATCCATTTTGGCATACCAAGCTCTAGGAGCTTGCTTAAGACCATATAAGGATTTCTTAAGGCGGCAGACAAGGCTAGAGTTATTTTGAACATAGCCAGGAGGTTGTTCCATGTAAATTTCCTCCTGTAAATCACCATGTAATAAGGCAGACTTGACATCCATTTGATGAACTTCCCAGTTGTGTAAGGCTGCAAGGGAAAGAACAAGGCGGATGGAGTTCATTTTGGCGACGGGAGCAAAGGTTTCATTGTAGTCAATCCCTTCAACTTGAGAAAAACCTTTGGCAACTAACCTTGCCTTAAGTCTTTCAACACTTCCATCTGATGCATACTTAGTTCTGTAGACCCATTTACATCTGACAAGTTTTCTTCCTTTTGGAAGAGGTACAAGATCCCAAGTATCGTTCGCCATTAAGGAACGATACTCTTCATCCATGGCTGCATCCCAATCTGGATTCCCTGAAGCTTCTGCAAAAGTTTCTGGATCATGATTCTCGGAAACTTGAGCCAAAAGAGAAGAGGCTCGCTGAAACTGAGAACGTGTTCTAGGATCACCGGCAAGATCACCAGCTGCTTCACATGTTGAACGGACCCATCGAGGAAGCACTTGTGCTGGTGCAACTGGAGGAACATGAGCAGGCGGAGGTGGATTTTCATCCTCACTGTCATCATCAGAAACTGGAGTTGGAAACCTGTCAAGGAAGTTGGAAGAAGAAGAAGAAGGCACAAACGCCGAATCAGGCTCGCAGGCCAAAGATGGCACACTCGCCGAGTTAGGCTCGCAGGCCAAGATATTTTCATCAAATTTAACATCTCTTCTAATGATTATAGCATGAGAAGGTGGTTGAAGAAGTCTATAACCTTTTACATCTTCAGAATATCCAACAAATATACACTTTTCACTTTTAGGCTGCAATGCTTTCCGTTTTTCATCCGGAATGTGAGCCCATGCTTCACTACCAAACACACGAAAGTGACTTACATCAGGTTTAACTTTACTCCATGCTTCTTCCGGTGTTATACCTTGTAATGCTTTTGTGGGGGTGCGATTAACTATGTAATTTGCACAATTTATGGCTTCAGCCCAAAATTGAAGACTTAGTCCCTTAGATTGGATCATACAATTTGCCATTTCTTTTAAAGTGCGGTTCTTCCGCTCAGCTACACCATTTTGTTGTGGTGTATATGGAACAGTGTGTTGTTGTTGGATGCCTTGTTCAGTGCAGAAAGTAGTGAACTGTTTGTTAACATATTCTCCTCCATTGTCAGATCTTAACTTGATAATTTGATGACCAGATTGTTTTTCAACAAGGGCCTTGTAGGCCAAGAACATGTTAAATACTTCGCTCTTAAGTTTTAGGAAATAAACCCAAGTGCGTCTGGTGTAATCATCAATGAAAGTTAAGAAATACTTGAAACCAGAAAAGGAAGCAGATGGAAGAGGACCACACAAGTCACTATGCACAAGCTCCAAGGGAACCGAGGCGTGCCAAGAGGCACGTTTGTCAAAACTGTCTCGATGATGTTTTCCGAGTACACAACCGGAACAAACACCATCTCTGCAAGATACCATCGGAAGACCTGTCACCATATTTTCTTTACATAGTTGTTGCAATGAGCGATAATTTAAGTGACCAAATCGCTCATGCCAAAGTTTGCTCAAGTTATCACTATGAGCAACAAAAACTGAAGGGAAAGGTGATGACCCAAAGTTGTTAAACTTGTACAACCTGGTAATATCATCAACAATTCCGGTAGCTAGAACCTGTTGAGGATCTTTAAAATCCTTGATTACAACTTGGTGAGGTGTAAAGGTCACAGTTTTACCTTCACCAGAATGAGTGATCTGATAGACTGATAACAAATTGCAGGAAATTCTTGGAACACATAGTACATCACTAAAATGACCATTATCTACTGGAACTGTTCCAGCTCCTACAACACTTAGAGATCTATCATCACTAACAAATATTTGTTTGGTGTTACATTCATGCATAGTAGAAAAAATGGCTTGATCCTTAGCCATATGATAAGATGCTCCAGAATCAATGAGCCATTCATTTGAAGTAGAAGAAGAAGATGCATTATAAGAATAACCAGAAGCACAAAGTGCATGTCCATGAGAGGCAGATTCTGAAGGCGAATCTAGGCTGATGTGGTGCTTCTTCATTGCTGCTTCCAAAGCTGCCATCTTCTTGAAACACTTAGATTCATCATGATTATCTTTCCCGCAATAGTTGCAATGACGCTCAGTCTTCTTGCCTTTTGGCTTGGATCCTTTGTCATTTTTAAAGAAGGAGCTGACTGAGAGGGTTTTGGACCCTTGTTTGACTTATTATTGCGAAAATTTTGTTTCTTGGGAGGCTTGGACTTTTCTTTCTGTTGGGACAATAAGGCTTTCCCAGATGTATCTGCATTGTTGATTATTCCAAGATGAATGAGTTTATCTTGTTCTCTAATCAAGGAATCACAAAAGGATTCAAGACTAGGCTCTTGATAGCTAGCTGCATTCAATGACGCTTTCATGGAGTAAAATGTAGATACAAAAACAGAATATGCAGGTCCAAGTTTGGAAAGAATATGATAAATGCATTGTTTGTCTTCCCTCTCAATCTTACATTCTGCACATAAGAGCTTGAGAGTTTTGTACTTAGATAAATAATCTTGAATGCATGAAAAGTCACTTGGATTTAAAGAAATCAACTCATTTTCGAGTTGGTGACCCCGAATTTCATTGTGTTTACCAAACACAGATTCCAACTTGTCCCAAGCAGCATTAGGTTCATCAATTCCAGATATGTGGAATCGCAAATCAGTAGAGATTGACATCCCAATCAATCCACGAGCTTCATCACATCTATTTGCCCATTTTATTTTCTTATCATCATCAGTGGGTTCTTTTTCTTTCCCTGTTGTAATTCTGAAAAGTCCCCTACTTCGTAGAACATCCTCCATACGAGATTTCCATGAGAAATAGTTGGAACTGTTAAGTAGAATATCACAAAGGGCGGCCATATTTGTAAATTAATGGCTGTAAAAGCAGAAACCAATAGTCTGGATGTGAAGAGCTCGAAAAAATAGGCGGTTTCAAAAAAAAC
Source organism: Larix kaempferi (assembly GCA_027924585.1). Classification (NCBI taxonomy): domain Eukaryota; kingdom Viridiplantae; phylum Streptophyta; class Pinopsida; order Pinales; family Pinaceae; genus Larix; species Larix kaempferi. The sequence continues at coordinate 856,600 of BSBM01001510.1, forward strand.
GGCACTGAAAACGGACTCTGTATGATGAAGTTATGCTTGAACAAAGAAACTGTTGAAGATGTCCCCAATAGTGACGTGGCAGCTAGAGAATGTCTAGCAAAAAAAAGAACCCCCCTCTTCCCAAGATGAACCTTTTGACAATCACTTTACAAAAAAGTTGCTTTTAAGTGAATCACTTTTGTAAAATAAGTGATTTCACTTTTACAATGATATTACTTTTAAATAGTGCAACAATAAATAAAAAGCTTAAGTGACTCACTTGTATTTTTATTTTTTATTATTTAAGTGAGATGCACTTTTACAATAAAGTAACTTGAAAATAGAAATTGCATGCACTTTTCTTTTTAAAAGTAACTTCCTAAGACTTGAACTCAAGACCTATTAAGGAATAAAGCAACTTTGGACCAAGTGAGCTAGTTTAAAAGGTATGCAAAATATGGAAATGAGGAAGGGGTTTTTTTTTTTTTTTTTTACTCTTCTTGCTCGGTTTGCGTGCTTGCCCTTTTTCCTGCAAAACAAACCACAAAACGAAACAAAAAAACTTTTCCACACTTGTGGAGTTAGATCTTGTTAGCTTGCCCGGAAAGTCTACGTTTTCTCTCTGTTTCTGATTTGCCGAGATCGCGCAAAGTGCACGGCAAAGAGCATACGCAGCCGAAAAAACCCTTTCCCTTTCTGTTTCTGATTTGCCGAGATCGCTCAAGGTGCACGGCAAAGAGCATACGCAGACGGGAAAGCAACAATCCGAACAAAAAAAAATCTAACAGTAAAAAAAAATGAAATATGAGATTTTTCTTTTCAAAAACGAAATAAAAAAAATGCGTCACTGTAACATTATACCTTCAGATCTGATGAAAAAACGCGTTTCTGGAGCAACCGGGAACCGTTTTCGATCAAACGAAAACTATTTCCCAATGGAAACGACGCTCCGGACGCAATGGAACACCTCCCACAGCCCAGAAATGCACAGAAATACCAGAACTAGAAACCCTTTCGAGTTTCAGCAACAGCAGTTCAAGATCTAGATCATAACCGGAATCGGCACTTCATAAAAGCTCTGATACCATGTTCGGGTACACAGGGTACTACCAAAGGACCGAACACCAAGAGCAACCACTTCACACAAACAGATCACAGATCAACACACCGATGTTTTGACGTGGTTTAAACCCTCTTGAGGGAAACACTCCACGGCCCCGGCCAAATAGCTTCTACGGGACAATTTATTATGCAAAGAAAGAAAGTTACAAATGAGCTTCTCATAATCGATCAACTAAACAATGACCCTCCATGCTCTTTAAATAGAGATCATGGACCAATCGGGTGTTAAGCCACGGATCAAGGTTAGGTTTGATCTAAGAGAAGTTGAGCCGTCGGATCACTCTATGTCAGAAACATATCGTGACCGTCGGATTAAGTATATACAAATGCATACTAAAGAAACACACTATCCCTAACGGATATATTACACAAGTTGATCTTAACTAACTCCTAAGTGTCTAAATATCCTAACATCCCCCCTTAAGAACAACTTGGGATAGGATTGAAGGATTTACAAAAGTGACACTATTAGGAGAAGGAAGGAGGCATTAGAGCCTATCCCCCCTTAATGACAAGTTCCTGAACTCCTAACATAGATCGAAGTTTAGAAAACTTCGCTTCTGTAAGAGACTTGGTGAAGATGTCTGCAACTTGATCATCTGTAGGGCAAAAGAGCACTTCGAGAACACGATCATGAACAAGATTTCTGATGAAGTGCATATGTAGCTCAATGTGTTTGCTGCGTTGATGTAGAACTGGATCTTTGGCAAGCTTGATGGCACTTTGATTGTCGCACCAAAGTGGAGTAGGCTGCTGCTGCTCGAATCCAAACTCTGAAAGGATCTGTCGAAGCCATAAAGCTTCTTGACTGGCATTGATGGCTGCTCGATATTCTGCCTTTGCTGAAGAAAGAGCAAGAGCTTGTTGTTTCTTACAAGCCCAAGTAATAGGTCCAGATCCCAGACTGAAAACATAACCTGCAGTAGACTTTCGATCATCAGGATCGTCGGCCCAATCTGAATCAGTGAAACCAACCAACAAAGGTTTCCCCCCTGTACTGTAATGAATCCCAAACTGAACTGTACCTCGAATATATCGAAGTATTCTTTTAGCTGCTTTCCAGTGACTTTCATGAGGTGTCTGCATATAACGGGCAACTCGACCAACGGCAAAGGAAAGGTCAGGACGGGAATGAGTCAAGTATAAAAGACTACCAACAAGCTGACGATACAATGTGGCATCTACTTCAGGTGAAGTACAAGTGGCAGAAAGTTTGACTCCAGACTGGAAGGGAGAAGGGGCTGGTTTACAATCTTCCATGTGAAAGCGCCGAAGAAGGTCACAAGCATACTTAGACTGAGAAAGAAAGATTCCTTCTTTGGTTTGCAGAACTTGGAGACCAAGAAAATAATGCAAATGTCCTAAGTCTGACATTTCAAAAGTTTGTTTAAGACTGAATTTCACATGGGTTATAAGCTTAGGGTCACTACCAGTAAGAATAAGGTCATCAACATATAGAACAAGTATGATGAGATGGTTTCCTACTTTCTTGGTATAGACATTGGGGTCGGAATGGCATCTAGAAAAACCAGTGTCAAGGAGAAAGCTATCCATTTTGGCATACCAAGCTCTAGGAGCTTGCTTAAGACCATATAAGGATTTCTTAAGGCGGCAGACAAGGCTAGAGTTATTTTGAACATAGCCAGGAGGTTGTTCCATGTAAATTTCCTCCTGTAAATCACCATGTAAGAAGGCAGACTTGACATCCATTTGATGAACTTCCCAGTTGTGTAAGGCTGCAAGGGAAAGAACAAGGCGGATGGAGTTCATTTTGGCGACGGGAGCAAAGGTTTCATTGTAGTCAATCCCTTCAACTTGAGAAAAACCTTTGGCAACTAACCTTGCCTTAAGTCTTTCAACACTTCCATCTGATGCATACTTAGTTCTGTAGACCCATTTACATCTGACAAGTTTTCTTCCTTTTGGAAGAGGTACAAGATCCCAAGTATCGTTCGCCATTAAGGAACGATATTCTTCATCCATGGCTGCATCCCAATCTGGATTCCCTGAAGCTTCTGCAAAAGTTTCTGGATCATGATTCTCGGAAACTTGAGCCAAAAGAGAAGAGGCTCGCTGAAACTGAGAACGTGTTCTAGGATCACCGGCAAGATCACCAGCTGCTTCACATGTTGAACGGACCCATCGAGGAAGCACTTGTGCTGGTGCAACTGGAGGAACATGAGCAGGCGGAGGTGGATTTTCATCCTCACTGTCATCATCAGAAACTGGAGTTGGAAACCTGTCAAGGAAGTTGGAAGAAGAAGAAGAAGGCACAAACGCCGAATCAGGCTCGCAGGCCAAAGATGGCACACTCGCCGAGTTAGGCTCGCAGGCCAAGATATTTTCATCAAATTTAACATCTCTTCTAATGATTATAGCATGAGAAGGTGGTTGAAGAAGTCTATAACCTTTTACATCTTCAGAATATCCAACAAATATACACTTTTCACTTTTAGGCTGCAATGCTTTCCGTTTTTCATCCGGAATGTGAGCCCATGCTTCACTACCAAACACACGAAAGTGACTTACATCAGGTTTAACTTTACTCCATGCTTCTTCCGGTGTTATACCTTGTAATGCTTTTGTGGGGGTGCGATTAACTATGTAATTTGCACAATTTATGGCTTCAGCCCAAAATTGAAGACTTAGTCCCTTAGATTGGATCATACAATTTGCCATTTCTTTTAAAGTGCGGTTCTTCCGCTCAGCTACACCATTTTGTTGTGGTGTATATGGAACAGTGTGTTGTTGTTGGATGCCTTGTTCAGTGCAGAAAGTAGTGAACTGTTTGTTAACATATTCTCCTCCATTGTCAGATCTTAACTTGATAATTTGATGACCAGATTGTTTTTCAACAAGGGCCTTGTAGGCCAAGAACATGTTAAATACTTCGCTCTTAAGTTTTAGGAAATAAACCCAAGTGCGTCTGGTGTAATCATCAATGAAAGTTAAGAAATACTTGAAACCAGAAAAGGAAGCAGATGGAAGAGGACCACACAAGTCACTATGCACAAGCTCCAAGGGAACCGAGGCGTGCCAAGAGGCACGTTTGTCAAAACTGTCTCGATGATGTTTTCCGAGTACACAACCGGAACAAACACCATCTCTGCAAGATACCATCGGAAGACCTGTCACCATATTTTCTTTACATAGTTGTTGCAATGAGCGATAATTTAAGTGACCAAATCGCTCATGCCAAAGTTTGCTCAAGTTATCACTATGAGCAACAAAAACTGAAGGGAAAGGTGATGACCCAAAGTTGTTAAACTTGTACAACCTGGTAATATCATCAACAATTCCGGTAGCTAGAACCTGTTGAGGATCTTTAAAATCCTTGATTACAACTTGGTGAGGTGTAAAGGTCACAGTTTTACCTTCACCAGAATGAGTGATCTGATAGACTGATAACAAATTGCAGGAAATTCTTGGAACACATAGTACATCACTAAAATGACCATTATCTACTGGAACTGTTCCAGCTCCTACAACACTTAGAGATCTATCATCACTAACAAATATTTGTTTGGTGTTACATTCATGCATAGTAGAAAAAATGGCTTGATCCTTAGCCATATGATAAGATGCTCCAGAATCAATGAGCCATTCATTTGAAGTAGAAGAAGAAGATGCATTATAAGAATAACCAGAAGCACAAAGTGCATGTCCATGAGAGGCAGATTCTGAAGGCGAATCTAGGCTGATGTGGTGCTTCTTCATTGCTGCTTCCAAAGCTGCCATCTTCTTGAAACACTTAGATTCATCATGATTATCTTTCCCGCAATAGTTGCAATGACGCTCAGTCTTCTTGCCTTTTGGCTTGGATCCTTTGTCATTTTTAAAGAAGGAGCTGACTGAGAGGGTTTTGGACCCTTGTTTGACTTATTATTGCGAAAATTTTGTTTCTTGGGAGGCTTGGACTTTTCTTTCTGTTGGGACAATAAGGCTTTCCCAGATGTATCTGCATTGTTGATTATTCCAAGATGAATGAGTTTATCTTGTTCTCTAATCAAGGAATCACAAAAGGATTCAAGACTAGGCTCTTGATAGCTAGCTGCATTCAATGACGCTTTCATGGAGTAAAATGTAGATACAAAAACAGAATATGCAGGTCCAAGTTTGGAAAGAATATGATAAATGCATTGTTTGTCTTCCCTCTCAATCTTACATTCTGCACATAAGAGCTTGAGAGTTTTGTACTTAGATAAATAATCTTGAATGCATGAAAAGTCACTTGGATTTAAAGAAATCAACTCATTTTCGAGTTGGTGACCCCGAATTTCATTGTGTTTACCAAACACAGATTCCAACTTGTCCCAAGCAGCATTAGGTTCATCAATTCCAGATATGTGGAATCGCAAATCAGTAGAGATTGACATCCCAATCAATCCACGAGCTTCATCACATCTATTTGCCCATTTTATTTTCTTATCATCATCAGTGGGTTCTTTTTCTTTCCCTGTTGTAATTCTGAAAAGTCCCCTACTTCGTAGAACATCCTCCATACGAGATTTCCATGAGAAATAGTTGGAACTGTTAAGTAGAATATCACAAAGGGCGGCCATATTTGTAAATTAATGGCTGTAAAAGCAGAAACCAATAGTCTGGATGTGAAGAGCTCGAAAAAATAGGCGGTTTAAAAAAAAACGACACTGAAAACGGACTCTGTATGATGAAGTTATGCTTGAACAAAGAAACTGTTGAAGATGTCCCCAATAGTGACGTGGCAGCTAGAGAATGTCTAGCAAAAAAAAGAACCCCCCTCTTCCCAAGATGAACCTTTTGACAATCACTTTACAAAAAAGTTGCTTTTAAGTGAATCACTTTTGTAAAATAAGTGATTTCACTTTTACAATGATATTACTTTTAAATAGTGCAACAATAAATAAAAAGCTTAAGTGACTCACTTGTATTTTTATTTTTTATTATTTAAGTGAGATGCACTTTTACAATAAAGTAACTTGAAAATAGAAATTGCATGCACTTTTCTTTTTAAAAGTAACTTCCTAAGACTTGAACTCAAGACCTATTAAGGAATAAAGCAACTTTGGACCAAGTGAGCTAGTTTAAAATGTATGCAAAATATGGAAATGAGGAAGGGGTTTTTTTTTTTTTTTTTTTACTCTTCTTGCTCGGTTTGCGTGCTTGCCCTTTTTCCTGCAAAACAAACCACAAAACGAAACAAAAAAACTTTTCCACACTTGTGGAGTTAGATCTTGTTAGCTTGCCCGGAAAGTCTACGTTTTCTCTCTGTTTCTGATTTGCCGAGATCGCGCAAAGTGCACGGCAAAGAGCATACGCAGCCGAAAAAAACCCTTTCCCTTTCTGTTTCTGATTTGCCGAGATCGCTCAAGGTGCACGGCAAAGAGCATACGCAGACGGGAAAGCAACAATCCGAACAAAAAAAAATCTAACAGTAAAAAAAAATGAAATATGAGATTTTTCTTTTCAAAAACGAAATAAAAAAAATGCGTCACTGTAACATTATACCTTCAGATCTGATGAAAAACGCGTTTCTGGAGCAACCGGGAACCGTTTTCGATCAAACGAAAACTATTTCCCAATGGAAACGACGCTCCGGACGCAATGGAACACCTCCCACATCCCAGAAATGCACAGAAATACCAGAACTAGAAACCCTTTCGAGTTTCAGCAACAGCAGTTCAAGATCTAGATCATAACCGGAATCGGCACTTCATAAAAGCTCTGATACCATGTTCGGGTACACAGGGTACTACCAAAGGACCGAACACCAAGAGCAACCACTTCACACAAACAGATCACAGATCAACACACCGATGTTTTGACGTGGTTTAAACCCTCTTGAGGGAAACACTCCACGGCCCCGGCCAAATAGCTTCTACGGGACAATTTATTATGCAAAGAAAGAAAGTTACAAATGAGCTTCTCATAATCGATCAACTAAACAATGACCCTCCATGCTCTTTAAATAGAGATCATGGACCAATCGGGTGTTAAGCCACGGATCAAGGTTAGGTTTGATCTAAGAGAAGTTGAGCCGTCGGATCACTCTATGTCAGAAACATATCGTGACCGTCGGATTAAGTATATACAAATGCATACTAATGCATACTAAAGAAACACACTATCCCTAACGGATATATTACACAAGTTGATCTTAACTAACTCCTAAGTGTCTAAATATCCTAACACTAGTGTCATCCTCATGATCTCATACACAAACATACATTCATTAGTATATTCTCAATATTATCAAAACATTATAATTCTAAATAATCTTGAATATGTATAGTCATGATCATTAGTATTTAGGGTTTCAAGGAAGTCTTCTTTTACTCATGCATATTCTTGTTTGATGATAGTACTCTTCTGGTTAATTAAATCATCAAGATAAGAGACATAATATGCATAAACCCTTGATTACTAACTTTATGAATAAGCATAACCAATCATACCAAGTATACTTATATAAGGGATCATAACACAAGGTAAGATTCTAACTTGACATAGGAAAACATACCTGGATTAGTATACCTGCTTAGTTATGTCTAACATACCTAAACAATCTCTTCAATGATTTAGAGATCCTGTGCTAGAACCTGCATATCTCATAAGTTAAGCATAATATAAAAAAGTCATACATACCTCGTAAGTAGAACAAAGATTATGGATGAGTCTTTGTCTTCATGTTGTCATGGTCATGGAACTTGATTTGCCTTTCGTGATGTACTTGTATCTTGTTAGCAGACAACATCAACCTCATACAACACCATAATGCATTAGTACAATCATATAGCCCTAATCAATGAATGTCTTCGATCATTCACATGCATTCATATTGTTACTAGGGTGATAAGACAATTCTAACATTAATCAAGATTGTACTAATAAATAATATGAAGACAAACACATTATGAACTTAATCAGGAATCAGATTTCAAGACATACCTGAACCTCCTTAAGTCATACCTGTCGAGACTTCTTATGGTCTTCTTATGTAAGGCCTTAGCCTCAACTCCCCCTGAAACTTGATCTGGAGCTTGATTAGGGTTTGCTAGAGAAACCCTAAAAATTCAATCTTTGACTTTCACACTTCTGAATGGATGGAAGGATGTGTCTTGCTGAGTTGATCAAACTAGCATACTTCAATTTTGAAATCTCCAAAATTTGACCCTTCAAAATTGCCTTCGAAACTTTTGGATCTTCTGTACAGGATCCTGAACTAGGGTTTGATGAAGCCCACCCTTCTTCCCAATCAAAAGGTTCGATCCAAGGCTCTAAAATCTTATTTTTCTGAGGAGCTTCCAGCCGTGGTCACAGACTTCAAAAATTCCAACTTTTGCTGAAGCCCTAATTTTTCATCTTTTCGATCAAAATCCCGAACTCGGGTTTGATCAAGCCCGGTCCTCTACCCAACCAAAAAATTCGATCTTGGTCTCTAAATTTCGATTTTCTTGAGTAGCATTCAGTCGTGGACTCCGATTCCAAAAATTCTAACTTTCTCCGAAACCCTAGTTTCCGGAAGCCATGAATGAAGGTGCTCCAAAAATAATTCTGTTTTGATAGAAATATGTACCTGATTTTTTCTGCTATAACTCCAAAAATTTCGCTCCGCAGGGTCTGAATTTTTTTTTTTTTCTGTGGTAGCCTGACCTGTCATCTTTCCATCCCAACAGGTCTGCCTCATTTGGATTTTTTGAGAGAGAGTTATGCCAAGTGTCGCAACGTGACCTGTTTATGGGATAAAACAGGAGAGCGGACTTGTACGGTGTGCCACGTGTCACTGGTTAAACTTAGGCCTCTGAAAAAGTTTCCTGAGATAGTACAGTCTGTGTACTACCTGTCACTTTTTACGAAATTTCCTTTGGAGCTTCCTAGCCCAAGTTATGACCTTTTTTCCTAGGTCACCTGATTTTGACTGAGATCTGGAAGACGCAGAAAACCTAACTTGTACTGATCATAACTCACAAAGTACAACGAATCTGAGGGTGCCCTTTGGACACAAGGTACCTGGGGATGTTAGCTACGACCTGTAAAGGTTTTAGATCCTGAACCTTCGCCAAAATGTATTTATAGTGAAAGTTCCACGATGACTGGTTTTTGCTATATAAAACCCTAACCTTCAAATTGTCGCAAGAGAAGCAAGTGTCGTAAGTGCCATAAATTTCCTTCCTTCAGGTTAGCTCTGATACCATGTTAAGATTTAATATGCTAAGACAGAAAATAGCAGCATTACATTCCATTTCACAATAATAGCATATACAGGATCACTTAAGAAACAACAAGCACAACATAAACACAAGAGACACAAATTTATCCTGGGAAACCCTGATGGGGTAGAAAACCCAGCAAAGCTTCCTCAATATAGATGACCAGCAATATACAAAGATGTAACCCTGAGCATAAGCTCCTCCTTCTCCATAGCAGACCTTGAAACGGAGCCCTAAAACCTCCCTGCTGCATTAAATGCTTGAGCGTGGGAGCGTTAAAGCCCATGGTGAAGGCACATGGGCGAAGTCGTGCCATCTAGAGAGGAGCGCGGGCAGGTGAGGCCAGGTGCCCACAACGGGGAGAACGCCCCCAAAATACCATAAAGTTTGGATTAAAACTCATTAGCTAACTCCTTAAGGGATGAACTTATATTCCAAAATTTGGTTTTGCAATAAATGACCTTTTTCCAATGTAGCTCCAATGTTAGCGAGCCTATCAGCTGTGGAATTAAGACTTTTGAGGACATGGAAAAAAAGAGTGTCGGTGGGAAGAGGAAGAAGCTCGATTCTTTTTCGAAAGTTTTGGCTCTTAGATCTTCTCGAGGAGCCATTCCTCATAGCCTGGATTACATGCCTGGAATCTCCAATTACCTGTAACTTTGCCGTGTTTAAGGAGGAGGCTAACTCAAGTGAATGATGCATCGCCAACCATTATGCTTCATTATTAGTTCTTGTGCCTAATCCCCAAGAGAAGTCAACAACTTTTCTTCCTCCGGGATAAAAAATAATCCCCCCCGCGCCTGCCTCCCTTGCTGTGGTAAAACCCTACTTGCAGCATATGAAATCGAATTTGATTTTAAAACTCAGATTGATAACTTAATTGAACTCTACAGGAATTTCAAAACACATACCAATACGCATCAATAAGGAAAATAGGTATGCAGGTTCGGCAGAGGGGGCCCTCCACTGCTTCACTCACACACGCAGGAAGAATCACAGAGTTCCCAACACTAAAATCGCTTTCACAGCATAAGAATGAACAAACACAAAGATATTTGAAGTTTGAAGTCTTTATTTCTTTAGCATAAGTTCACCATTACCGGATCGGAATTACATGTCGAATTCAAATACTTATACAAATTGTTTGAAAACTAAAAACGGTACAATCCTGGTGATTAATAATGGCATTCCCCTAATATATCTACTATCCTCGAGATCATCCTTCAGATCCATAAAAATAGACCAGATCGATACAAAATCGAAACTGTCCCTGTTTTTGTGCTAAGTGGCAGTGCTGGAAGATTGCTTTGACTAGTGTTGACTTGCCACTATAAAACCTGTTTTATATAGTTGTTAGAAATTCATCGATCCTGGGACATCGAGGATCCTTCTCTATCTTTCAGTTTGTGCCCAGCTGGCCTACAAGTATCCAATCTAGGAGCAACTACAGGAAGTCAATTAATCTTGTAATTTAATTAAAATCTCAATTTAAATGCTTTAAAAACTGCATAATTCAATTTATTTAAGAGCAACAACAATTTATACCTTTGATAATCAAATTTCAAGGTTCTATGGATGAAAATGAGGATTTATGGCAAAATATGAAGGATAATGGGGATAGCTGAAGGATTTATAAGGCAAAATAGGTATCAAAATAGTGACCAACATCTCCCCCAAGAGGAAGCTATTGCATGTCCTCATGCACAAAACTGTTTCCAAAACTGAATATGCATATTCCCATGCACAAAATTGTTCTTGTACTGCTGCTACTAATCATCTGACATATCTCCTGTCTGTGATGATGCATCTGTGCTAGCTTGAGCTGCATAAAGGACCCTCAATCTCTGATATTTTGTCTTGAAATTTTTCTTTTGTTGATACCATTTGTATGAATGTTTAGAAATTTTCATCTTTTGAATTTGAAGCTTTTTATTTTTCTCCTTTAATTTCTCATTCGCTAGCTCTAATTCCTTCACCTTCAATTTTAACTTCTCAATCTTTTAACTTTTCTTGGAAGATTTCTTCTTTTTCATCTCTATTGAAGGCTGCTCAGAGATAGTGTCCATTCCAACTTCCTCTTCTTCATTATCCTGCCCTGAATACTCTTCTCTTTCTTTTTCTGTGACTTGCTGCTCAAAGACAGGAGAAATGATGGTTGTATCCTCATTATCTTGCTCTTCTCTGTTAGTTGGCGTCTGCTACTCAAAGACAGGAGAAATGATGGCTGTATCCTCATTATCTTGCTCTTCTCTGTTAGTTGGAGTCTTTTCAATTGTTTGAACATCTATCTCCATACTTTCTTCTACAGTTTGCTGTTCAGAGATGATATTCACCTCTTTATCACGTTGTCCAATCTCACCTGCTAGATTTTCCTCTTGAATTTCCAAGGATTGAATGTATGCATAATGCTTTTGTTGTGCCTCATCATCCTTTTCCAGTGCTTGTTTCTTCTGAGCTTGTTGACGTTTCCTTGATTTCTTCTCATAAGTGGTGAAGATCTTATCTTTCTCTTGGAATTTCTTCTCTTCTTTCATCATGCTCCTTGTTCTCATTCTTCTCTTAGGATGTTTTGGGCTTGTTGCCTTAGAGTCATCTTCATTATCTGTTATCATTGGTACTTTATCTTCTTCCATTCCTCCCTTAGGCAGTTTTGAACTTGTTGCCTTAGGGTTATCTTCTTCAACTTCAGTGCCTGCTATCATTAGCAATTCATCTTCCTCCATTCCTCCCTTAGGCAGTTTTGAACTTGTTGCCTTAGGGTTATCTTCTTCAACTTCTGTGCCTGCTATCATTAGCAATTCACCTTCTTCCATTCCTCCTTTAGGCAGTTTTGAACTTGTTGCCTTAGGGTTATCTTCTTCAACTTCAGTGCCTCCTATTATGAGCGCTCCTTCTTTAGGTATCTCTTCTGGTTCTTCAAAATTATTAGGAATGGCAAATTGCTGCCATGTCAAGGATTGTTTTTGTAATTCATGTATGATGATTATCTTGATGAGCCCATAGTGAAAAAGGCTTGTTAACTTGTCTTCAACACATTTTTGAACAGCTTTAGCCATCTTAGAAAGGCTCTGTAATAGAAAATAAGGTATGTTAATCTCACAGTCACCCCTCAAATGCTGCATTATCTTGATGTGATAGAGATATATAATGCCGAACCTTCCTTCACAAGTGATGAATCTCTGGATGATATATGATATTTCATCCCAAGGATGAATCAACCAACTCCTTGGTATTCCTTTCTTTCATTGTACTGAGCCTGCCCTTGATCTGCATAATAAGGGTGTCCATGCCTTCTCCTCAAACTGTTTTGTCTTAAAGAACCTCTCTCCCTGTTGAGGTAACCCAATGATTTGTGCCATAATGTCCTCAGACAATTTGAAGGTGAGATTACCTACTGTAGCCCTTTCACCATCAAATGAACAAGCAAACTCTAGGCTAATATTGTCATTTTGTCCATCAAACTTTCAAAGAAGGGAACCCACTATTTCCTCTCAAAAATTTCCATACATTTTCCATGAATGACAGAGGAATTGAATTTTTCTGGTTCTAGTCTAGACACCATTTTGAAATTTCAACAGGAAGAATCCTTTTATGCAAATAAAACCTACAAGCAGAACTCGACCCTAGCTTGAAATTCTAAACTTCTGAAAAAATTTCTATTCTTAATTGTTTCTCTGTCATTCAAATCTAGAAAAACCTGGAAGTCAAATTTCAAGTTTACCTTTCCCCTGGTGACTCCTTCCTGAACACGTCCTGAGATAAACACTTCTATGGCTGCGTGCAACTGGGGTTTCTCTTCATCATACCACGTGAAAGATTCTTGCTGAAGATAATGGAGAAAAATCCCTGAGTTTACCAGTTAACAGGCTGCGTTTTCTAATTTTCTATGTAGTGCCTCTGTTAATACCTCCTTTCCTCAGTTTACTCATCATTCCTTTACCCCTTCAACCATCGTGGGAGTGAAGTCTGGGACTTAGCAAAGACAGTTGGAAAAAAATGAAAACACTTTGAATTTCAAGTTGGAAGAGTGCGGCTCCCTATGTATAGGCAGATTTCGTGGGGGTGAGTTTCAATGATTTCCCTCTTTCCTTTGCAATCATTTTTCAAACTTCCCACTGAGTTCTTCACGTACCTTTTTAGTCCACTTACATACTCTTTTATCACTTTTTGACTTGATGCATAAAATGCAAATAAAATAGAGTATGTAGAGAAAATATAAGTTAAATTTTGAATTTTCTAGGTTAAAGAACCCTCCTTACTTCTTTGAAACTGGATTTAAAGCTTGCATGTAGGATGCACTTTTTAGGCATGGATTAAAAAGTCTGAAAGTGCCTCTGTCATTATTGGACCACTAATTTTGATACCTAGGGTAGATGAGTGGGTAAGTGAATGGGTGAATGGGTAGATGGCTAGGATTGTGAGGGTGATAGATATGTTGTAATTACTCAAAAACAAAGAACCATGCAAGCTTTTAAAACATAAAAATAAAAATTCTTACAGACTTGTTTGATATCCCTTTGTGCTTTCATGCTGCTTGAAGTGGTTGGTTTGCTATTTTGCTGTAGATTTTGATGGTCCTTCTGCTTTGATGTGTCTTCTGTTGCAACTGTCTTGATGTTCCTTCTGGTTGTAGCTTGCTGTGTCTTTGTCTCAGGTCCCTATGCAAATGAAATGTGCTTCTTCTTAGGTCCCTCTGCAAGTCTGATCTTCTTATGCTGGCATCTGTAGGAGGATTGGAGGGTTTCAAAACTTGAAAAGGAAAGCTTGATATGCTCATCCCTCTCAGGCCTATTTATTGACTTGTCCTCAAGCCGAATAAAATCGTTATTTCCTGCTAAAAACTGATATGGGAAAACTGCTTATTGGAAAAACAAGCCATGAAAGAACTGAAACTAGGAATTTGAAATTGTTTTTGTGAATTTTCAATGGCCAAGTAAACTTGGTTTTCCAAGGAAAATTCGAGTTTATGTTGTGCCAGTTGCTTGGTTTTCACAACTAAACTCTTTTTTATTTTTATTTTTTTATTATCAGAATATTTCTAAGAATAAAGTGAAGGAGAAACACCAGTGTGTTTGTCCAGCACCTCCATCTCCTTCTGCCGAGAAATTTGTTGTAGGAAATCTTCTTTGTTGATAGGCTTAGTGTAGAACTTTAACCTATGGCCATTGACCACAAATGTACTTGCTTCATCATCTATTGTTTGTAATTTGACCGAGCCATTGTCATATACCTCTGCAATCTCATATGGACCAAGCCAATGAGTGGTAAACTTGGCTTTGAAGTCTTTGAACTTCGAATCAAACAATAAGACCCAGTCACTGATGTGAAATTGTTTCTTTTTGATGAAATTATCATGCCATTGGGCTCTCTGTTGTTGTACCAAAATATTTTGTTCTACTGCAGCTTGTCTCATCTCATCTAATTGATTTAACTGCAGTATCCTTTCTTATTGTGCTTCAGAAAGATCCATCCCTAAATCAGCTGCTAATTTTAAAGTATGAATTTGGAATTCAATTGGTAACAGTACTTGCTTACCATAGACTAGATGATAGGGAGAAAAACCAATACTATTTTTCCAAGTAATTCTGTATGCCCATAAAGATTCAGTAAGCTTAGCTGACCAATCTTTTCTGTGCATCTGGACTATCTTGATTATGATTCCTTCCAAAGTTTTGTTGGTAGACTCCACCTAGCCATTGTCTTGTGGATGATAAGGTGTAGATTTTCTGTGCTTGATTTTGTACTTGGCTGCTATCTCTTGCACCAGTTTGGAATTAAACTGTGCCCCTTGATCAATAACAATCTCTCTAGGAACTCCAAATATAACAAATATTTCTTCAAAGAGAAAGTTTACTACTGTTTGTTCTGTGGCTCTTGGTAATGGTTTGGCTTCTACCCACTTTGTAACATAGTCAGTACATACCAAAATGTACCTATTCCCTTGTGATGGTGGATTGATTGGACCGATGAAATCAAGAGCCCATTTTTCGAATGGATCTATGAGGACTTGTGGCTGGAGTGGCATCTCATCAGATGGTACTGGTCGTCCCATCCTTTGAAAAATATCACAGCTCCTAACATACTTCTTAGAATCTTTGAAAATAGAGGGCCATTAATACCCCAAGTTGAGTATCTTGTATGTTGTTCTTTTATATACAAAATGGCCACCACACGGTTCATCATGACAAGCTTTTAAAATTTCTAAAACCTCATCTTGTCTTACACATCTTCTAATGATAAGATCATATCCTGTGTAGAAAAGATCTCCATTGACCCATATGTGTCTAGCACTTTGCTTAATAATTCTTTTCTTTTCTTTTGATGACATAGATGGAGGTAGCTTTCCTGATGATAAATAGTTAGCTATATCAGCATACCATGGAGTTATAACAGAAATATCAAATAAGTGTTCATCAGGGAAACTATATGAAACAGGAACAACCTCACCATAATTGTTTCATCGAGACAACAAATCTGCCAATTGATTTTCCCTTCTAGGTCTATCTAGGATAGTAATGTTGAATTCCTACATCAATAATATCCATCTTGTTATCCTTCGATTAGTAATCGACTTGTTCATTAAATACTTTAAGGCAGAGTGATCTGTATGGACAAAGATTTCATAACCAGTAATGTAATGACAAAATTTGTTCACAGCATGAACTACTGCCAACATCTCCTTTTCAGTAACCGTGTAATTCAATTCTGCAGGGGTTAGATTTTTGCTAATAAAGTAAATAGCATAAGTCATGACATTCTCTTTTTGACCCAAAGAGGCCCCTATTGCAGTATCTGATGCATCGGTAGAGATGTGAAATGGCAATGTACAATTTGGTCCCCTTAAGATGGGTGCAGTTGAGAGCTTCTCCTTAAGTTTCTGAAAGGCAACTTGACAATTAGTATCCCAATGAAAATGTACATCTTTAGAAAGTAATTTGAATAATGGCAGAGCTATTTTGCTAAATTTTTCAATAAACCTTCGGTAATAGCCTGCATATCCTAAAAAAATTCTCACATCTTTTTGAGTTTTTGGTTCAGATAAATTCACAATGATTTGTATTTTTGCAGGATCCACATTGATTCCAGATGATGATGTTAGTTTTTCAGAAATTTCAATCTGATCTAGGATCTTAACTGAGAGAATAACATGTACAGCATATCTACAACATATCAATCATGGACACAATAATACAAGCACACAAGGGACACAGAGTTTCACCGGGGAAAACCAAGAAGGTGAAAAACCCCGCAACTTCCTCAGAGATAGATAGAGCAATGATACAACCAAAGTACAACCAAATTACAAGAGATAGTCTTCTCCTAGCAGCTGATCCTCCTCCTCACATGTGCGCCACTTTCTGAGTGATGTAAGAGTGAGTAATGAGATGATCAAATAGAGATCTCCCGATCTCTATTTATACTTGTCTTGTCCCGCCCAATAAACTAACAGGGCCGACTTGTCTAACTCAGTCTAATAACCCATGGTTACATTAATCCGGGCCGACCCCACACTAGGTGGTCTAATAACCCTTTTACCCCTCGACCCCATCAAGGTGGTATAATAACCCATCAAGTATAAGTTACGACACTTACAATATAAATGACGACACTTCCGTATAGAGGAATAATAACATCTTTATAGGAATACAAACACTTCCGTATAGAGGAATAATAACATCTCTATAGGAATACAATATACATGGGTGAAATACATTCCGAAGTTACATATACATCAACACTCCCTCTTAACTAGGAAGGCATTTCTCGACACAGATCTGCTAGCACAAGTCTTCTTCTCTGGATCATCGTCATCGTCACTGCTGCTGCTATCTCAATCAATCTCCGATCTACTTGTCTTAGGAAGTTCTATAGAGCCAGTCCCTCTTCATACTAGATGTAGGCCCACCACCTGTAGGTCTTCATCATCACTGGCCATACTGTGGAATTCTTAGGACTGATTACGTGCATCAACAAAATCTCGAAAGATCATCCCAGGATTGATTACGAGCTTACTGCTCAACCTATCGGATCTCCCAGGATCTTTTACATGTTGACCTTCACAAAACCTACTCAGAGCATCCCAGGATGTTACGAGCACACCGCTCTACCTGTCTGGATCTCGATAGAGCATCCCAGGCTGTTACGAGCACACCGCTTTACCTGTCCGGATTTTAAAGGATCTTTTCTATGTGAACTTTCGCAAAACCTACTTAGAGCATCCCAGGATGTTACGAGCACACCACTCTACCTGTATGGATATTGATAGAGCATCCTAGGATGTTACGAGCACACCGCTCTACCTGTCCGTATTTTAAAGGATCTTTTCTATGCGAAACCGTAGCAAAACCTACTCAGAGCATCCTAGGATGTTACGAGCACACCGCTCTACCTGTCTAGATATCGATAGAGCATCCCGGGATGTTATGAGCACAATGCTCTACCTGTCCGGATTTTAAAGGACCTTTTCTATGCTACCTACACAACCTGTCCACGGCCACAGAGTATCAACCTGATACTCACCATACATCACCCTAATGTACATCATCCTAATGTACATCATCCTAATGTACATCATCACATGATCAACCTGATCATCATCATAGCATCAACCTGATGCGTATCATCTGGAGCAACATCCTAAAGCTCGTCATATGTGATCATCCTGATCATCATCATAATATCATCTTGATGCATATCATTTGGAGCAACATCCTGAAGCTCGTCATCTGTGATCATCTTGATCACCATTTGATGCATACAGAGTATCTACCTGATACATATCATCATACATGATCTACCTGATCATACAGTGCATCCTCTTGATACATACATCAGTACATGATCTACCTGATCATACATAAGTACATGATCTACTTGATCATACAATGCATCCACCTGATACATACATAAGTACATGATCTACCTGATCGTACAATGCATCCACCTTATACATATACAAAAATACATGATCCACCTGATCATACAATGTATCCACCTGGTACATGAATACATGATCCACCTGATCATATCAAGCATCCAACATGATGCATATACAAATATATCAAGCATCCAACATGATGCATATACAAATACGTGATCAAACTGATCAAAGCATCCAACTGATGCATATATAGAGCAGTAACTGGAGCATCGTCCTGATGCTCATCATCCAATGCTTACATCCACAGCCATGGGAAGGATCCTCCTCTCACGATGATTGGAATGGCTCCTGCAAATGTGTCCATCACTTCTTCCTTGAAGTGTCATCAATTTGAAGAAAACCAAGCCTCTCTCTGAAGTACTCAAACTTCACTTTGGCTAGTGGTTTTGTCAACACATCTGCAACCTGCTCATCTGTCACAACATACAGGAGCTTCACTGCTCCTCTCTGCATCATATCCCTGATATAGTGATATTTGATCTCAATGTGCTTCAACCTGTCGTGGAACACTAGGTTCTCAGACAACTTGACACAACTCTGGTTGTCACAAAAGATACCAGTAGCCTCCAGCGGGAGATCAAATAACCCATACAGTAGCTTCCAGAGCCATACTGCCTCACAACTAGCTGAACAAGCTGCAACATACTCTGCTTCGACTGTACTCAATGCTACACAGGATTGCTTCCTGCTAGACCAAGAGATCACACCTGATCCCATACTGAAGCACCACCGAGATGTGCTCTTCCTATCTGCAGCACTGCCTGCCCAGTCCGAATCAACATAACCTTGCAAGTTAAAATTTTGATTCGCATCATACTTGAGCCCATAATCAATTGTACCCTTCATGTACCTCAGAATATGCTTTACAACAACTAGGTGAACACCTCTGGGATCCGTCAGGAACTGGCTCAATGTGTTCATCGCAAAGCAAATATCTGGTCTAGTGTTTGTCAAGTACATCAAGGACCCAATCATCTGACGATACACAGTGACATCAACCGGTTCAGATGAAGCATCACACAGAAGCTTCAGGTTCGATGCCATAGGTGTGGCCATGGCCTTGCAGTCCATCATCCCAAACCTCTTCAGGCTCTCTATTGCAAACTTCCCTTATCCAAGGAAGATTCCATCTGCACTCTGCCACACCTCCATGCCTAGAAAATAGTGCATCATCCCCAAGTCCTTCATCTCGAACTCGATTGCAAGCTTCCTCTTGGTATCGACAATCAACCTATCCTCACCTGTTACAAACAGATCATCCACATACAATAGTAGGGTAAAGCCCAAACTGGATAGAAAGCTGTCTATCCTACCATACCAAGTCCTAGGAGCTTGCTTCAAGCCATACAAGGCTTTCTTCAACCTGCACATATATGACTCCCTGTCATATGTCTCAAAACCGAGTGGCTGCTCCACATACACTTCCTCTTCGACTACACCATTCAAGAAAGTTGTCTTGACATTCATTTGGTGTAACTTCCATTTCATCACTGCAGCCAGGGCAAGTACTGATCTGATGGAAGTGTATCTGGCTACAGGAGCAAAAGAATATTCATAGTCTATTCTTTCTTTCTGGGAGAAGCCACGAGCTATAAACCTTGCTTTGTATTTCTCTATGTTGCCATCTACAACATGCTTGATCTTGTGGATCCACTTGGAAGTCACAACAGACTTCCCTTCAGGTCTTGGGACCACATCCCAAACATGATCGATTGGTACTTCTCGACCATGGAATCCTTTTACTGTATCCCGTATCATGGGAAATTCAGATTCTTCAATATCTTCAATAGATAGTTTGAACTTCGTTGCTGGAACAAATGTTGTAGTCCTTCTTTTGTAGGTGATGGTATACGATCTTTCCTACAAAGCAAGTTAAATTGCATGATTAGAAACATCTCATAGTTTTCAGAACAAATTCTTACACATAAAGAAATATGTCATACAGTCATGCAATTATCTTAGCCAATGCTTCAATACAACATTTATCCATATCCCATAACTTTCTAGATGCCTTCCAATCTCTACCAGAACATTGTTAAGAGTGTGCACAACTCCCAACATGTCAGCAAAGAGGTTTCATTCTAGATAAGTATGAATGGAATGTTGTACAGTGCCATAGGCCACTTACCCATTACATATGCACATTAGTAGTATACTGTTCATTAATGCAATTATTCCAATATGCATACTACACACCCTAAGTCTAGGAACATAAGCATATACATCATTGAACAATATTATTTAAACAAATATGCAAGAAATGATAATTCAAATACTTATCTTTGTTCAGTTTGTAGGGTGGACTCCCTCTCAATGTTTGCTTCCTTGCAGGAACTACTCGAGTGTGCTCCCTCTTGATCTTTGCTTCCTCGATTACCTGTCCTTGAACTTATATCCATCCTTGATCAGTTATGCATACTTACTAGTATTATCATTGTGTTATCCTCGAGGTCTCATACATACATTCATTAGTATAATCTCAATACTATCAAAACACAATAATCTTAAACATGTATAGTCATGATCATTTCGAACACAGATAATAAACATTAGTATTCAAGGTTTCAGGGAATACTTCTTTTACTCATGCATATTCTTATTTGACCATAGAACTCTTTTGGTTAGTCATATCATCAATCAAGGTAATAGACATAGTATGCATAAACCCTAGATTACTTAAATTTCTAACTTCATAAATAATCATTATCAATCATGCCATGTATACTTATATAAGAGATCCTAACATAAGGTAGGATTCTAACATGATATAGGAAAAACATACCTGGATTAGCATGCTAGCTAGTTATGTCTAACATACCCGCATAATGTCTTCTTGTTCTCTTCAACGACTTGTGCTAGTAACCTGCATATCTCATAGGTTAATCATTATAGAACCACGTTATACATACCTCGTAAGTAGATCTTCTATGTGATCCATGACAATGGATGAATCTTTGTCTTCATGTCAACATGGTCATATGTTCTTGAACTAGAACATGATTTGTCTTTCTTGATGTACCTTTCATGTTAGTGGACAACATCAACCTCATACAACACCACAATGCATTAGTACAATCATAAGTGTCAAAAACCTAATCAATGAATATCTACATTCATGATTTTATTAAGGTGATACGACAAGTCTAAAGTTAATCAAGATTGTACTAAACTTAATGAAGACAAACATACCATAAACTTAATCATGAGCAGATCTCGAAACATACCTGGATAAGTCATACCTGTCGAGATTTCTTGTAATCTTCTTATGTAAGGCCTTAGCCTCATCTCCCTCTGAAACAAGAACTTCTTCACTTATGCGGGTGACCAATCCATTCTCTTCTAGGATTAACCCAATCCACTTGATTTGCAGAAACTGGATCTCGAGTTGGATTGAGGTTTGTCAAAGAAACACTAAAAATTCAAACTTTGAATTTCAAACTTCTGAAAGGATAGAAAGATGTGCCTTGATGAGCTGATCAAGCTGATATACTCAGAATTTGAAAACTGCAAAGTTTCACCCCTCAAAATTGCCTTTGAAAGTTTCGGATCTTCTGGACAGGATCCCGAACTAGGGTTTGATAAAGTCCACCCTTCTTCCCAATCAAAAGTTTCGATCCAAAGCTCTAAATGTCGATTTTTCTGAGGAGCTTCCAGCCATGGTCACAGACTTCAGAAATTCCAACTTTTGCAGAAGCCCTAATTTTCCACCTTTCCGATCAAAATCCCAAACTAGGGTTTGATCAAACTCGACCTTCTGCCCAACCAAAAAATTTGATCTTGGTCTCTAAATTTTGATTTTGATGAGGAGCATCCAGCCATGGTCTCTGATGCAAAAATTCCAACATTCTCCGAAACCCTAAATTCCCGGAGCCATGAATGAAGGTGCTCAAAATCCAATTCTGTTTTGACAGAAATATGCACCTTATTGTTTCTACTGTAACTCCAAAATTTCAGATCTACAGGGTCTGAAAATTCTTCCTGTGGTAGCCTGACCTGCTATCTTTCCAACTGCATAGGTCTGACCTCAATTGGATTCTCTGAGAGAGATGTATGCCAAGTGTCGCAACGTGACCTGTTTATGGGATAAAACAAGAGAGCGAACTTGTTCAGCGTGCCATGTGTCATTGGTTAAGTTTCAACCTCTGAAATATTTACCTGAGAAATTACAGTCCGTTCCCTACCTGTCACTTTTTACGAAATTTTATTTGGAGCTTCCTAGCCCAAGTTATGACCTTCTTTCCTAGGTCACCTGTTTATGACTCAGATTTGGAAGAGGCAGAAACCCTATATTGTATAGATCATAAATCACATAGTACAATGAATTAGAGGTTGTCCTTTGGACACAAGGTACATGGGGATCTTATCTTCGACCTTTAAGATTTTTAGATCATGAAACCTCTCCGAAATGTATTTATAGCGAAAGTTATACGATGACTGGTTTTTTCTATATCAAGCCCTAGCTTCGCAAATGCAACAAGTGTCATAAATGTCATACCATGCCTTCTTTCAGGCTAGCTCTGATACCCTGTTAGTTTTTCAAAAATTTCAATCTGATATAGGATCTTAACGGAGAGAATAACATGTACAGCATAGCTACAACATATCAATCATGGACACAATAATACAAGCACACAAGAGACACAGAGTTTCACCTGGGAAAACCAAGAAGGTGAAAAACCCCGCAACTTCCTCAGAGATAGATAGAGAAATGATACAACCAAAGTACAAGAGATAGTCTTATCCTAGCAGCTGATCCTCCTCCTCACATGTGCGCCATCCGAGTGATGGAAGAGTGAGTAATGAGATGATCAAATAGAGATCTCTCGATCTCTATTTATACTTGTCCTGTCCTGCCCAATAAATTAACAAGGCTGATTTGTCTAACTCAGTCTAATAACCCATGGTTACATTAATCTGGGCTGACCCCACACTTGGTGGTCTAATAACCCTTTTACCCACATGACTCATACAGGGCCGACCCCATCAAGGTGGTCTAATAACCCATCAAGTATAAGTTACGACACTTACAATATAAATGACGACACTTCCGTATAGAGGAATAATAACATCTCTATAGGAATACAAACACTTCTGTATAGAGGAATAATAACATCTCTATAGGAATACAATATACATGGGTGAAATACATTCCGAAGTTACATTAACATCAATAGATGAAATATGATGACCTAACACTATCCCTTTAGTTAACATCATGAAACATTTTTCATTGCTAAGGGAAAGATTTGATTCAATGCATCTTTTTAGGATTCTCTCTAACTTGTCCAAGGAGTCATCAAAAGTATTGCCATACACATAAAAATCATCCATATATACTTCAACATATTCATGAATTAAATCAGAAAAAATAGCTAGGACTTCTCTCTGAAAAGTAGCTGGAGCGTTACATAGACCAAAAGGTAAAACCTTATAGGCATATGTACCCCAGGGACATGTGAAAGTAGTTTTTTCCTGGTACTCTTATGCAATTCTGATTTGATTGTATCCACTAAAACCATCTAAGAATGAAAAATAGTGTTTTCCAGCTAATGCATCTAACACTTGATCAGTAAATGGCAATGGAAAATAATATTTAAGTGTTGCTTTGTTTAACTCCCTATCACGTCCCCTCCCGCGGACCCAATTAGAGGAAGGGAACATGATGTCAATCTCTGGGGATTTTACATAAACTCATCCCATTCATTAGATTCACAACCATAAAATAAATGTGTGCAGATGCAAATCAATTAAACCTTCACAGCGGAATAAGAACATCATCCACACACATCTTTCATAACGCATTCAACATATCAATAATAATCATCAAATTAAAACATTGCAGAAGTAAAATACATGTAGAGAATACTTATCTTCATTGTGCAATTGTCCCAAGCAACTAGCTATGTCGCTGCAACGTTCCACCCAACCGTAGGTCTCTGCCCAGCCTATATTATTTCAGCACTCGGAGACCACCCCCAAGCTGGGCATGATTTCTACAAGGAAAAGGGGACATTCAAGCTCATGCACAGCCAAAGCAAATAGATACCCATAATCCACACCCCAACATACTCGTTTCTCACAAGGCAAGCACAATCATTGGGCATGGATGCATATTTTAACAATGGGATTTACAAACAGGATAGCCATGGGTTTTCCCCAAATCGTGGGCACACCAAAAAAGACTATGGAGAGGGAAATTCGACCACAGGGAGCAAACCTGATTTCTCCCATAGGTTATGAGCATTTCAAATTGCCAAAACGACCTCATTGAAACCCCAAATCGAGCTCCCTCTTCTTCCAGCAACTCTGCAACAAAAAAACGCCCTCTTCCCAGCTAGAGAACAAAGAAAAACCAGAAAAACGTGGCTGGAAAATGCCCAGGTAGCTCCAAATTCGCGAGGGAGAGAAAACTGGTTGATGGTTAATGGCTTGGGGAGAAATTCATGGCTCTTTTCTTGCCCAAGGAGAAAAACACGATTTTCCATGAAGGGTGGTTTGCCCATACTCGATTTTGGACAGCCATACCTCCCATTCCCCAAAGCATTAACTACCTCAACCAACTTCTTGGGAGAAATGGATGATTGGGTACAAAAGTCAACATGGGTAGTTGAGGGTTTATGGGTTCTCTCAATGACATTTGGATTAACACCATTGGCTCAAGGGTTTGAATAATTCCCCTCCCAATTCCTTGTAAAATCATGCCCCCATCTCTTGTTGCATTGCATAGATAGTTGTGGGTCTTTTATTAAAATGCATACTTACATGATGTTTGAAATTCTAATGTGCCTGGTTAGCACACAAACCATATGTATCAATAACTCGATGGCGGGGCCTTGGCCTTGAGCTCCTCATCATGATTTTATAACAATATTACATCATTTACATTTTAATGCAATAGGGTCAAGATGGGGACGTGACACTCCCTATAATCGACACAAATTCTCCATTTTCCATTTTTCTTCGGAACAACAACTAACGAAGAAACCCATTGACCGTCAGAGATAGGGTAGATAAACCCTACCTTTAATCACTTTTGCAATTCTTCCTTGACTATCTCTTTCAGTATGGGGTTCATTCGTCGTTGAGGTTGCCTTAGAGGTATGATATTATCATCTGTGTAAATGTGATGAGTGCATGTTTCGTGATGAATTCCTGGCATGTCAGTGTATTCCCAAGCAAATGCCTTGTGATATTTATTCAACAATTCAATCAACTGTTCTTCTTATGATAAAGTAAGATGTGCACCAATATTCAAGTGTTTCCCAGGACTGATTTCGATCGTTTTGCTTTGGGCATTAGTTATTGAATGAACAGAAAAATGTCATTAAGTGATGATTTTAAAGAATTAACTGTGCAATTTTCCTGAAAATTCTAGCCTAAGACCTGATCTGCAATAACATACTGCATGTTTCTTAATTCTTCAGAGATATCTGGTTCAGAAATAAAGTAGTCTAGCAAATCTCCATTATTTTCCTCTTGAAAATAAAAAAGTTGATTAATACCTAAGATGGGCTGAATTACTTCTTCCTGTTGCTCTTTTGTTTCATTAATCCAGGATAACTAATTTGTTATAGAAGGTCTTTGAGCAGGAGGATACAATGTAATTTATTTTGTTTCTATTCCATGGGAAATGGTCATATTTCCTGCTCTACAACCAATAAAAGTGTTAGCTGTGGCCAACCCAGGTCTTCCAAGAATCAAGGGATGCCCTCCTAGATTAGACTTTGGTTGAAGAACTATGAAATCTACTGGATATTCCCAGGAATCTAAAGAAACTATGATATCTTCTAGTATTCCTTTTGGTGTGATTTTAGACTGATCAGCTAGCTCTAAGACTGTAGTGGTTGGTCTGAGATTTTTCAAGTCCAGATATTCCATTGTTTCCAGTGTCATTACATTAATAGCTACACCTAAGTCAATTAATGTTTTTCGAAATTGAAAAATTGTTGACAGTGATTGTTACCATTGGAATTCCCGGATCAACATATTTTTCAATAAAGACAGTATTTGACATTAGGCCTGCTAAATTCCCAATTACATGAATTGTTGGTGGATCCTTCTTTCTTTTATTAAGACATAATTCCTTAATTGCTTTGGTATAGATTGGAATATCTTTTATGGCTTACAACAAAGGAATTTTGATGCAGACATTTGTTAATTCATTTAAGACAACAAAATCAGGAAGGGCAATTGGTAAATTTTCCTTAACTAACCTTTCTGGAAAAGGAGGTGTTTGAGGAATTACTGTTTTACCTTTCTGACTTTGTAAATCTAGCTGCAAATTTTCTGTATTTGATTTTTTTGGATTTTTCTCTTCTTCTATGTGTTCTTCTATAATATCAGGAGATTCTTTTGCCAAAGTTTTTCCAGACCGCAAGTAGATGTTTTGAATAGGAAGGATTGAATATGAAAATGTGGTTCCTTCGTCAATATTATACATGGGATTTTCCACTCTGTTATTAGGATTGGGTACTGGCTGGGTTGGTAACTGTGTTGGTCGAGGTGGAGGTTGATTCGATGGTAGCTGAAGTTGTGGAGGTTGAGCTAGTTGGGAAGCAGGGTTTTGCTGTGGAGGAAATGAGGGCTCATTTTGCTGGAACTGTACATAAGGAAAAGACTGTTGGTAAGGCTGTGGATATCCTGCTGATAGGTTTTATTTCCATGAGCATATCCTCGCCAACCTGGAGCATATTGGTTTTGGTTTTGCTGAGGAGACCAAGTTTTCCAAGGCATAAGAGCATTCCATGAATTCTGAACAGGATATTGATAATTCTGAGAAGATTGTTGCATAGGGTCTTGAAAGATACCTGGAAAGCATGGCTGCCATTGTATTTTCCACGCCATAAGATAAATAGACTCCATGCTTTGACTCTCTTCCACTTGAGATGCCTGTAATTCTTTCAACCTAGGACAATCATTAGTGTTATGATTCTTTGTACATAATCCACAAATCTGCACATTATTTTGAGGACATTCTTTTAATGGATGTTTCTTTCTACATTTAGGACAGAAAATTGACAAAGCTTGATCTTGTTGTTCTTGTCTCTTTTTAGTTTTTGATGTTTCAACCTGTGTCCCTAAAGTACTCAGAAGGTCAGTTTTGAAATCTTCTAGTAAATTTCCAAGCTCAACTCTTGATATACCTCTTGTTGCTGATTTGGTTATCTTGGAAGTTACATCCTTTTTTCCATTTCTGGCTCTTCCTCGTGAATACTTTTGACATAACTCTGTAATTTCATCAAATGGTAGGTAAGAAATACCCCCTTTTCCCATTACATTCAAAATGTCAAGATACTCATCTCTTATGCCTTTCAAAAAGATTATCCTGGTGATATCAGATGTCAAAGAATTATATTTGGATTTTTGTAGGTTATACGAAAATCTCTCAAGATATTCTTCTAAACTTTCATCTTCTTGCTGAGACATCTTGAAAATATCATCTTTCAAAACTTTAGATCTACAGTATGCTTGATATTTCTCATGTCATCCCAACTGGTTATAGTATGTTCTCCTAATCCCATAAACCATTTCAATGCAGCAGCTTTAAGAGTAGCAGGGAATAGGCGAAGTTTATGTGTCTCATCTGTATATCCATAGGTACGACATAAAATATCAAATTCAAACAAAAATGAATCTGGATCTTCAGAAGTCATGCCATAAAATTTTGGTAAAACAGATGGTGGAATGTTTTTTAGTTTTACTTCTTGTCCTAGGATAATAATAGTGTCTAAGATTGGAAATTTGAAAGTGGATTCTTGTTCTTCTTCTACTCTTTCCTCTCTTTCATTTCTTCTTTCTTCTTGTCTTTTGTTTTCAAGTTCCAGTCTTCTTTCATACTCTCTTCGTTGATATGGGGTTGGTCCTCCTCTTAATGTTTCTCCCTCAGCCATTTCTCTACGTTTATTTTCCATCTCCATCCTGCGTTCATACTCCCTGTGTTGTTCTAGGGTTAGTCCTCCTTTTTTAGATGTCTCCTCGTCAGTCATTTTTGCAGTATCTTTTTCAGCACTTATGGCAAGGAATTCTTTCTTCTCAGATGGAGAAGTTCCTGTTATCTCTATTTTTGGGGGTTTTTTCACAAATCTTCCTTTTTTGTCTCCCTGTCTTGACATAAAACTAAAGTCTGCTCTGTGATTTTGAAATTTTTTTTTATAAGAAAACTAAACTTCCTAAGTCTAACTCTAAGTATGCTTCCTTGGAAACGACGCCAAAATGTTGGGTTGCAATCTACTGTTGTAAATCAGAGCTTAAATTTAAAATGTCAATCCGGAATCGTAAACTTAGAAGCATGTCCAAAATATATGGATTAGACCTTAGACTAGTACATTATGCTTTTAGAAATGAATCTAGAACTAATTAGCTTTTGAAAATGAATCTAGAACTACTTAGATTTTGAAAATGAATCTAGAACTACTTAGATTTTGAAAATGAATCTAGAACTACTTAAATACTGTAAACTAAGGAATGCAAAAACTTCCTTACAGAAGTGTACTCATTCGAATCCTTCAATTTATCAGCAGTTAAATATTTGAAATAACAAAATCATAAAATTAACCTGTAACATTAAAACTCTGTTGTTGAGTGTAGGAATACGTTGAGTTCTTTTACAAGAAGTTAGCTCACAAGGTATTTGAATTCCCCAACAATTCAGTGTATATTCTATTGAAAGACACAACTGGAAACAACCTACAACGATTGATCAATCAAACATAAACCTTAACCCTGTTCTGTGCTAAAACCCTACTTGCAGCATATGAAATCGAATATGATTTTAAAACTCAGATTGATAACTCAATTGAACTCTACAGGAATTTCAAAACACATACCAATACGCATCAATAAGGAAAATATGTGTGCAGGGTCGACAGAGGGGGCCCTCCACTGCTTCACTCACACACGCAGGAAGAATCACAGAGTTCCCAACACTAAAATCACTTTCACAGCATAAGAATGAACAAACAAAAATATATTTGAAGTTTGAAGTCTTTATTTCTTTAGCATAAGTTCACCATTACTGGATCGGAATTACATCTCGAATTCAAATACTTATACAAATTGTTTGAAAACTAAAAACGCTACAATCCTGGTGATTAATAATGGCATTCCCCTAATATATCTACTATCCTCGAGATCATCCTTCAGATCCATAAAAATAGACCAGATCGATACAAAATCGAAACTATCCCTGTTTTTGTGCTAAGTGGCAGCGCTGGAAGATTGCTTTGACTAGTGTTGACTTGCCACTTGTAAAACCCGTTTTATAAAGTTGTTAGAAATTCATCCATCCCGGGACATCGAGGATCCTTCTCTATCTTTCAGTTTGTGCCCAGCTGGCCTGCAAGTATCCAATCTAGGAGCAATTACGGGAAGTCAATTAATCCTGTAATTTAATTAAAATCTCAATTTAAATGCTTTAAAAACTGCATAATTCAATTTATTTAAGAGCAACAACAATTTATACCTTTGATAATCGAATTTCAAGGTTCTATGGATGAAAATGAGGATTTATGGAAAAATATGAAGGATAATGGGGATAGCTGAAGGATTTATAAGGCAAAATAGGTATCAAAATAGTGACCAACACCAGCTACATACATTGATCAGAGTAATAGTTAGCATTTTCTCTATTAATTGTTATTTAGGCAATTTCATAGAGAAATTGACTTCTATAATCCAGTTTCTCTATAACCCAATGAGTTCCTTTGAGTATGATCTTTAACCGATGCTGCAATTGATTGTCACATGGACTGTATGGACTTCGAATCTCTGTTTTGTTCTTGATTCCTTCAATTACCGGGATGATCCTTCATTAAAATATCAGCTTCCATTGCTACGATTTGAGTAATCGATAATCCATGATTTTCATCTTCAAATGCTACGATATGGTCCTTCATTCCTTGCTCAACATCATATGCTGCGATTTCCAAATTCCAACTGCCACTCTGGGTTTTCTGCTATATATTATTTTTGGTCATCAAAATACAACGAAGTACCCCTATAAAATACTTGATTGTTTCCAGAACGCTTGTTAGGAAACCAAAATCTGAAATGATTATTGATCTTGCAATTGCTGGAGAGATCGATTCTGAATTTTGTGTGCTGAGGACGTTGGAGTAGGCCGCTTGACACATTGAGGATGTTGGACATGCAACCATTAATCTAAATTGGTCATTGATTGTGCTGGAAACGTTGAGGACAGAGGTAGGTTCTTGAAGCCAAGTGCACTGTATTCTGAGCTATGGAGCAGAATCAAGGAATTTGGTGTGTTTTACTCATATTGTTAGAAATTCTTAGAGTACCCTGGCTGAGATTGGAGCCAACATCTGCTTCTGTATCCTCTTCGTTGTTTAAGTTTCTTAAGATGTGATAGGCCCTGAACTCTGCAAATGTACTCGCAATGCCCTGTATTCACTGAATAATCCGATTTAGTTTCAGATTGTTGAGATTGTTATTTGAATTGATGGCTCTGATAATTATCATAGAGTCTCCAAACACTTGTAATTTATCGATCTTGTGTTCTTTGGTGATCTGGCATCCTTTCAATAAGGCTAATGCTTCCACTGTGTTATTAGAGCAAATTCCTAAGCCCCATCTATACTTCAGTCTCAATGTTCCTCCACTTAGCCACAAGACTCCTCTAGCTCCTGCTACACCAGGATTTCTCTTGGATGCACCATCGAAATGCAGGATGTCTATTGCTTGGTTGTTTCTCCAAACAAGAAATTCATAGTTATATAATATGATTTGCAATTCTGGAGGTTGTCATTGTTGGATAATTTTGCTTGGGTTAGGGAGTGTAACTCCAATCCATTTCTTTTTCATCTCTGTTGAGGGTTGCGTCTGACTTGTAATTGGTGGTAATGAGAGATTCAATCAGCAAGCCTTTGGCTTTGCTTGTGATTTGTAATGGAGTGTAGTGCTTATCCTGAAAGATGATATTGTTTCTTGCGATCCATACTTTCCAGCATATGTATTTGGGGATGGAGATCCAGATATGATGCCAGGTTTTATTTTTGGAAAGGGAAGAAGGATATAAGGATTTCCAGTCTTTAAAAAGTTGCGTGATGGAAGAGAAGGACGACATGGAGAAATTAAGATCAAGGAGCGCATGCTTCCAGACAAGCTTGGTATACTTACAGTCTATAAAGAGGTGATGAAGAGTTTCGTCACTGCTTCTGCAGAAAGGGCACTAGAAAGGCCCATGGAAACCTCTCTTGGTGAGATTATCTCTGGTAAGAACTTTGCAATGTATTAAAATCTAGGTAAATAAATTGATTTTGGGGAGTCCAAGAGGGTCCCATACTAGTTTCAATATATCTTTTCTTTCGTTTTCTTGAGTTTGTAGAGCTTTGTATCCAAGAATAGAGGTATAGGAACCATTGGGACCCCAGCCCCGATCGTCTTTGGCTAGCATATGTAAGGGGGCGTAGCCTTTCAAGTTGTCTATGAGGATGTTTTTAGTAGACTCAAGTTGAGGGGGGATGGGTCTATTGCTCTAGCTTTTCTAGTTTCCATGCCTGTCCCAGGCACTGAAATCATTCAAGGTAGTGGTCCCATTTTGCTTGAGCCATGTTGCAATATTACATAATTCTTGAGTGCTTTGTAGAGTATCGTTGTTCATGATCCTATCCATGAAGATGTCAATCTTGTTGCCATTACCGGGAACCCAGTAAAGGCCTTTTGAAAAGAACTTCCATGCTGCCTTGCATAATGTCCAGGTGCTGGAGCCTTTGGTTGTTGGATTTTGGTCAAGACATATTAACCTATTACCCTGTAAATATTTCTTTCTGAGCACAAGACTGACTTGATGGCTTTTGTTGTGCATGATTTTCCATAGAAGCTTGCCGCCTAGTGCTAAATTTGCATGGAATGGATCTTGAATTTGAAGGCCTCCGAAGGATTTAGGTTGCTTTATGATCTCCCACATCACTAAGTGGATTTGTTTCCCATTGTTTTTCCCGCCAGACCAAAGGAAGTCTCTCAAGAGTTTACTTATCAAATATGACACTCCTTTTGGAGCTAGGAGGATGGAGAATTGATATATAGGCAGCGGGGTGAGGACGAAATTTATAAGGATCAATTTTCCAACCTTGCTGAGACAATACCCTCCCAATATTCTAATTCTGTTATTTATTTTGTTTATCGTACCTTCCCAATTCCCAGTATTTGAGAGACCTTGTGTGATTGGGAGGCCGAGATACATGAATTTGTCCCAATGGTTGTGGACTTTGATGCTGAGTATTCTGCTGATTTTGGCTGCAACGTTGTTATTTAGGTTCCAACAATAGACAACACTTTTATGCAGGTTGATCTTTCCTCCATATGCTTTGCAATACCAATTCATATTTCGATTGAATTTCCGAGCTATGATGGAGGAGGCACCACCCAATAATAGAGAATCATTGGCGAAAAGGGTATGGTTGAGGGGGTGGGAATTAGAGGTTAGATGTAAGCTAGGAAGGGATCCTGAAATCAACTCATGGTTGAGCTTTCGAATAAGAGAGTCTACAAGGATGATGTACAGGAAGGGGGACAAGGGGCAACCTTGTCTAATGCCACGAGTGGCTTGGAAGAATTCAGTTGGGCGTCCATTAATGAGGGGTGCGATCCAGGGCTTGCAAATGCAAGCTGAGATCCAGCTGATGAGTGTGTCTTCAAAACCAAAGCATTTCAGAATTTTAAAAAGAAAAGAATGTTTGACCCGATCAAATGCATTTTCCATATCTAGCTTGAATAACATACCTTTTTCCTTTCGGGCCTTGCTGGAGTGTATTGCTTCTTGCATAAGAATAACATTGTCAAGTATTTGCCTTCCTTCCAAGAAGCCACCTTGGTTGTTAGAAATGATGTTGTTGAGTAAAGGCTTCATTCGAGTTGCTAACATCTTGGAGATAATTTTATATGAGGAATTACATAACGAGATCGGTCTGAATCTATTGAATGAGCTGGGATTAGTTTCTTTAGGGATGAGAGACAGGAACGTTGAATTTGTGCATCCTCCGATTTTTTCCTTTGAATGAAAGTTCCTTATCATTCTCATGAAATATTTTTTTATATACTTCCAACAAGCTTTGTAAAAGTGGATCGAGTAACCACTGGGACTCGGTGCTTTGTCAGATTCAAAGAAATGGATTGCTTTGAGCACTTCCTGTTCTGTGAACGGTTTGTGCATGTTGAGATTATCCTCCAGCGTAATCCTCTTAGGGATGTGTTCCAGGAAGATAAGCTCGTCCTATCCATCAACACTGTCATATTCCATAAATAGCTAGGAGAAATGAGTATGCGTTGCGTTCTTAATATTCGAGTTCCCTTTGACTGTCATACCATATTAAAGTTTGATCTCAACGATATAATTTAATGACTGTCTGATTTTAAATTGCTCATGAAAGTAAGCGGTATTTTTATCACCAGCTTTGAGCCAGGTGCTTTGCGACTTAAGCCTCTCTTCTTCAGTTCGAAATGCATGAAAGGCGTTGGTTTGGTGTTTAACTTCTTCCTGCAGCGTGGTAGCTTCAATGGGTTGATCTTCCATATCAAATTGGATATCTTCAAGAGCACTCACTGCAATTTTTCTGGAATTTGCAGGGGTTGGGAAATTAGATTTGGACCAAGTCTTGAGTGCGTTTTTGGTATTAGTGAGTTTCTTTTCCCAAATGTAGCAAGGGGATCCAGTGATGGGTATTTTCCATGCATTTTCCAATGTGCTCCAGAAACTATCACGAGCAAGCCATTGGGGGTTGAACCTGAAGGGGATTGGACCTAACTCCTCATTTTCCTGAAAGAGGAGTTGGATGGGTTTATGATCGGAGGCTAGATTGGCCAGAATGCTGGATGAGATGATTTGGTTATCATATAGAATATTGCTATGGACGAGGAACCTGTCCAATCTGGCCATAATATTTCCTTTGCCAAAACGCTTGTTGGACCATTTATACTTCCCTTTTTTGGGTTTGATGTCAATAAGATCCCAAGTTTGGAGAAGGGCTTCAACCTGAGATTTGAAGCAATTTGTACGACTGTTACCACCCTTTTTTCAGAATTAGAAAGGGTAATGTTCATATCACCGGCCAGAATAATATTTTGAGGGGCATATGCCTGCAGAAAATCTTCAAGTAGGTTCCAACAGTATTTTTTCTCAGAGTAAAGATTTGGAACGTACATGTTGAAAATGGCGAATTGCTTGTTGCTTTGAATATGGGTGAGATCCGTATAAATCCAATGTTGCGTAGCGAAGGAGTTGTGGAGATGGAATTTTTCAGTAGACCATAATGTTGCCAGACCGATAGAAGCTCCCCTAGCAATAACTGCATAACCGATGCTTTTCTTCCATTTTTCTTTTCCGATAGTTAAGACAAAATTATCGTCGAGCTTAGTCTCTTGAAGTAATAGAGATCTGGCATATCAATTCCTTGAAGATCTTTTACTGGTTCAAGCTTGCTAAGGCTTCCAAGACCTCTACAATTCCAAGAGACCATCTTCATCATTTAGGATTATAGATGGAGGAGGGGGTTCCTCCTGCTAGGTCTCCGTTTTTCTTTCCTGCTTGTCTGGCTCTAGTATTTATGCTGAAGACCATATCTATAGTGGCTTGGGATCCTTGGACTTTCTCACGCTCAGCTTCTTCTTCTCTCAGTTCTTTGATTGATTTCCGACCAGGCTTTTTGGCAGATTTATCTATGATTTCTTCCGAGGAAGAGGGGGAGTTGGGAGGTCTAACTTTAGTGATTTCAGCATAGGAGGGAGCATCTTTGATCGGGATAGATCTGGTGGGTCTGGATGTGTTTTAAGGAAAGGGAGTATTCATATTTTCTAAGTGGGGGGGAATAGCTTGAGAGTCTTGTTGTTCGCGTTTTTCTCCTTCTTCTTCTATCTCATGGGTGTCTTGATTCTCCGATATTTCTAATACTTTGAAACTATACTGTTATTCGATGTCGTCGGATCTTAGTGTTGATGATCTAATTTCTTGGTATTTAGAATTTTTGAGTGGGATTTCATTCCCGATTTATTATTTTTCTGGATGGCCGTCCATTGTTCTTTCTTCCCTTCTGATTCTGGATCCGCAGGATTCTTTTTGTAGGAATGGGCAAAGTGACCGTACTCATGGAAGAATCTACATTTAAAGGGGATTTGTTCATAGCCAAGTTCTTGAATATGGTACCAATCTGCCATAGTAAGGTTTATTGCTTCCGGAAGTCCATGTTCCAAATCTACTTCAACGCAGATTCTCGCGCATGCATATTGATCTTTCCGATCAGCTTTGTCGATGTATTTACCCAGGGAATTTTCGATAGCTTCTAGGGATTCATAATTCCAATAGTGAAGGGGTAGATGAGGGAGTCTCACCCAGACGGGGACAACAGAGGGGATGTCAAGTGTTGGATCGAAGTTCGGGGTCCATTTATTCATATAGAGTCCCTGCGGTCCCATGAAGTACGGTCCATTTCTGAAGATGAGCTCGCGGTCCTGTTTGCTTTCGAACATGAATGCAAAGTATTCTTTACCCAGAAAAAATGATTTCACGTCTTCCGTGATTAAGGGTCTCCAATTCTTTTGCACCTAGTGTTCGTTAGACTTCGGAGAGGGTCATAGTCCTATGAACTAGCTGATCAATCCATGATCCAACAGGTTGAGGGCTGTCCTGCAAGGTAGATCAACCGGTAAAGCTACCGTCAGGATCTCATTAAGCTTCTTCATGAACTTCTATTAAGAAGAGGATAGAGGGTTCTTGCTCTGATTGGCTATCAGATTCAAAAAATTAGACAGGTCTAAAGGTGGGATGACTGCTCTCGATGCCATTGGAGGCTGGGGCATGCCCTGGAAGAGGGATCGGGGAGTAAGAAAGAAGAAGATCTAGGAGGGATCCCTTCAAGCATCCTTGCGCTCAGGAAGAACGACCAGGAGGGCCTGCAACAACTTCCCTACACTACGCCCAGTCCATCTCACTTTGCCTAAGGAACAGATCGTGTTCAGGTACACTCAGATCTTGCAAATGCACGCAGCCAACGCTCTCAGATGCATGTAGCCAATGCTCTTAGATGCACGCCTGTGAAAGACTCTCCCTCAGTCCATCCAAAAATATCCATGGCTGACTGAGATAATCGATATGCACTGTACGATCAATTTCTTGCAATGTATGGCCTTGCAATCGGCTACGTCGGCGGCTGTACGGTTTCTATGGCATCTATACGACTTTTTTTTTGTTTAAAATTTTGTACAGTCCCTCAAAAATATGTACGCTAAAAAAAATTGATTTTGCGGACCCAAGCAGTGGGCTTCTACAAAAAAAATTGACCTTTCTTCGAAAAGAAAAATGAAACTGTACGTGGTTAATAACGGAAACCCTTTTGGTCCCTTATGTGCTATGCTAGCGATCCCTCAATCCATCGCTGTTGAAAACAATCCCTAGGTCTTCATGCTCTCCACGTCTTTGAGGCTCTATATGAGCTCTGATACCATATCACGAAAATCAAACACATAAAGAGACCAAGTAATAGCAAGAAAATGCTATTGTAATATATTGCGTTATAATGAGAAAGTGAAAGCTTTCATATATAAGTTACATTGAGGTTGAGTCAATCCACTTTATGAATGTGGTATAGGCCAATAAAATTAAATAAATCAACTTAATCATAAAACCTAAAAGTAAACTAAAGTCATAAAGTGACTTTATTAACCCCTAAGTCTAATATCTAATAGACCATTACATAAAGTAAGTTTCACTTTAACACAATTTCTTTCCTCGCCTTTTCTGCTTCCACTTCTTCTTCCAATATTTCCTTTTCTTCTACCTACACCTTAACTTTTTCTTCCACCATAGCATGAGATTTAGCTTCAGCTTGAACTTTTGACTTTGCTTTTGTTTATGTTCTTTATTTTTGAGCTAGTTCCTCAAAAGTTTTTGTTTTCATATCCTCCCCCGTCTTCTTCTTGTATGTTGTTTCTTGGTTATGTTGTTGCACCAAGGTTTACACTACTTCATAAGATAATGCCATTTTCTTCACGTCTCACTCTTTCCATTTATTAGAAGTATAAGCCCAATCAACGACCACATGAGCTATGTGGTATACTGTCACCTTTTCTAGATCATGTCTTTTAAACATCTCTTCCTTGAACTTATAATATTCCATTTCCTCTTTCTCCATTATTACAAAATTAGAAATATTCAATTCAAACAGTCCTATGTAAGTAAGATATGCTAGACACAATTTCTTTTGGTCCTTTACTAATGAGGCATTAAAGCTATATAAGATTCTTTGATAACATATTTCCCTAAGCACCAACCTCTTCAACACAAATCTTGGCAATAAATGAGGAGCTTTGGTTGCTCAATATAATTTGATGTAAGTGATACGTTCATTTACGTACCGATCTCCACACTAGCTCACAACTTGCATAGTCTCTTTCGATAACCTACCTTAGGTATGGCTTGTAGAAAATCAAAGCATGCAATGGGGAAAATAAATTATCACATATCCTCAAATGTTTTCTCATATATTTATGTCCCACAAAACTTGAAAATATAGATACGTCGGTGACTTTTATATGCTCCAGTTCCATCATGTTCCTAGAAAAGAATTAGTAGCACAAATGATGTCAAATAGATATTATGAAATATAAATCTTAGGAGGATTCCCTAGATTATAATACCTAACCCTGGACATTGCATCATCATACCGTTGGAAAATATAATAGCCCAATTAAATATTGATTCTCATTTATTAAGGTATATAAAAGAGACAACCAAGCTTCTTAAAAGAGTGTTGCATACTTCTCTCCATATTATCTGCTCACCAATGCAATAGCGTAGACACATTGTTCTCGTAAATTGTTGGTGAGATAAATATCAATATCCTGGGACTTAATTTTTTTTACTTCAGTCCATCATTTTCTCATCACTTTATGATAGTTTTTTAATCCACCAAATTCTTCTACTTATGTTGGAGTCATTGACAATTATGTGCTCATGAACTTGTAGCACATTTCCAAACCATTGGGTTCAACAGAAGCATAGATTGTTGGAAAGAGAGACACATGGGAGAGGGAAATCCCTTTTCCATCATCCCTACTTTAGATGACATTCTTTTATGGGTTGTATGATTTGACTACATTTCACTCCTGTTAGGTTAAAGTTGACTTCCCGGCTTGGGTTTCCAGGGTAAAATATTCTTCGCCATTGTATGTGTGCGCTTGTTTTCATTTGTTCTAAACCCTAAAAACTGATATCAGAGTGAGGTTGAAGGAAAATATAAATGTCTTTGAAGCTATGGTTGCTTGCATTGAACCCACAATACTCATACATTGGTCCATGGAAAACTAAAGGAATGTGCTAAAGCTCAGAAATTAAAGTGATGGTTTATGGGTATATGAACCATGGTAAATTATAGGTGGAAAAACATGGTAAAAATTGAGGATAAGCACACAAAATATACAGATGAATAAGTGATTGACTCACTATATTGTAAGATTTTATGGAGTTGTAATTCGATCACAACATAAATGGGAATATGATTGTAAGACCTAGTTAGGCGTGCGCACCCTAGCATGGTGAGTCATATATGAAAATTCTGTAGGTATATTTAGGTAGATTGAAGAGGGGGGGGGCATGTTGTATCCTCAAATACTAGGTTAAAAATTTGAGGTGAGTTGGTGATTACCCCTAGTCAAGTTTAAAGGGGGGAATATTAAGTTAAAATTGACTCCATAAAAGAGTCAAAGATGGGTTCACCATTGGTGGTTTATGAGCCCATGGTATTGCATGTGATGAAGCCTTCTTAAGGGATCGAGGAACTCCATTGTAAAGTGCCTAAATTGGCCAATGTTGGCCTGAGTGGCCCAGTGATGGCCATATTGATTAGGGGCAATAGATCTATTGTTTGCTAGTTCTTCTCAATTTGGGTTTGGTTTCTAGCGTAAAATATTGCTCACCATTGTATGTGTGTGATTGTTTTCATGTGTTCTAGAACCTAACAACTTCATCATATACCCTTGCATTTTCTTCTTCAAGTTTCTTCTTTTGTTCTTATTCTTCTAATTTATTCCTTCACTTAAGAATCTGCTTTAGTATTTTCCGTATTCTTCTTCTTCAACTAAAATCTTTCTCTCTTCCTCCTATTGTTTATTATTCCTCCCCTCTTTATTTGCTTTCCTCACTTTTTCAACCTAAAATTCTTCCTCAAATATTTTATGCCTTTGCCTTGGCTTTTGATTTTGTTGTACCTTAAGCTTTAGCTTCTGT
Source organism: Larix kaempferi (assembly GCA_027924585.1). Taxonomy (NCBI): domain Eukaryota; kingdom Viridiplantae; phylum Streptophyta; class Pinopsida; order Pinales; family Pinaceae; genus Larix; species Larix kaempferi. The sequence continues at coordinate 896,066 of BSBM01001510.1, forward strand.
TTCAACTTTTGACTTTGCTTCCATTTCTTCTCTTTGTTTCTAAGTTCCTCAACAAATTTTCTTTTCATCTACTACTGTATCTCATTCTTGTATTCCTTTTCTTGGTCATTATGTTGCGTCTGAGGCTTTGCACTTCTTCGTAAGAATGCCAGTTTCTTCACTTCTTCCTCTTCCCATTCATCATGAGTATGAGGCCAAGTAATAGCGACATGAACAGTGTGATATACTAACACAAATTTTGGATCATGTATTTTAAATATTCCTTCTTTAAACTTATAAGACTCCATTTCCTTTGACCCCATTCTTACAAAATTAGGATTATTCAATCCAAACATTCCTATGTATATAGGATTAGCTGGACACAATTTCTTTGGTCCTTTATTAATAAGGCATTGAAGCCACATAAGATGTTCTAATAGGCTATTTCCCTAATCATCAATGTTTTTGGTACACATATTGGAATAGATGAGAAGCTCATGTTGCTCCATTGACTCTAATGTAAGTGCTATGTTCATTTATGTACTAATATCCAAATTTTATCACAACATGTAGCCTCTTCTGGTAACCTTGGGTGGATTGCAAAAAATAAGCTAGTATATTGGGGCAAAGAAATTATCACATATATTCAAACACCACCTCATATGTTTATGCTTCCACAAAACCTAACAACAACTCTGCATTGGTGACTTTGATGATTGTCTAATTCCATCCCATTCTTGGAAAAGGATCCGCGACACAAATGCTTCCAAGGAAATAGGATGATATATAAAACTCGAGAATCACTAGGATTATGATACCTCACCCTAGCCATTACATCCATCATATTGTGAGACAATATGGTAACCCAATTAAATATTTATCCTTCCTTTATTATGGTATATAAAAGAGGCACCCAAGATTCCTAGAAGTGTGTTGCATACTTCCCTCCATATAATATGTTCAATAATGCAACATTGTAGAGATATTGTTTTTACAAATTGGTGGTGGGATAAAAATTTAATTTTTTTTCTTTCAATCCATCATTTGCTCGTCACTTTATGATAGTTTTTTTAATCTACAAAAATTTTCTACCCATGATGGAGTCATTGACACTCTACTTGCAAGAACAATTCTTGTTATTGAATTTGACAAAAGATCTGCGATAAACGTATATAAATATTTGATTGAATGAAATGAGATTTTGAATTACAATGAAGTCTCACTTAAATAATGCTTAGGCACCTTTCCATAAAGACGTGAATTATGAGTCACGTGATTAGTCAATTAAACATTGTCTTGTTTAAAGCTTATATCACTTATTATTATTATCATGTTTATTAAATTTAATTATTAATAATTACAACTAAAACATTGCCCTTCCCTTAAAATTTGATTTGTCCTCAAAGCAATGGTAACGAGGGGTGCAGTTGTCAAAAATGTTATGATTACCATGCTGTGTCTTCTTCGGGAATATTTTTCCATTTAATAAGATATTTGTTGATCACTCAAGAACGCAATCTCTTTTCCCTAGTAGCAATAATAGCTTCTGGCTCCAAGATAATTTGTCCTTCATTGTCCAACATAGGAAGAATTGTTAGCGCTTTCTGATGTTGTCCTAACAAATTTTTAAGACATGATACATGAAAAAAATTATGGATATGATTGTCTGGTAACTCCAATCCATATGCTACATGATTAATCTTCCCGTTGACTTGATAAGGTCCATAAAACCTTGGAGCGAATTTATTTTTTCCTTGTTGTTTAAGTGATAACTGTTTATAGGGATGGAGTCTCACAAATACCCAATATCCAATTTTGAACTCTCTTTTTGTTTGATATTGGTCGGCCTATTGTTTAATTTGGTTCTTGGCGCTGGCTATATTTTCCTTTAGTACTTGGACAACTTTTTGATTCTCTTCTAAATGATCCTTTACTGATGCAACTTTTTCTTGATTTGTGAGTAACTCTTTCCACTTCGGGGGTTCATATCCGTAGATAGCTTGGAATGGTGTCATTTTTGGCGGATGTATGATATGTGGAATTATACCACCATTCAATAAGATGCAACCATTGGAACCATTTATGTTGCTTGTCGGTTACAAAACAACGAATGTAGGTTTCTAATCATTTATTGACAATTTCCGTTTGACCATCTGTTTGGGGGTGGTAAGCTGAGCTCATATTAAGTGATGTCCCAATTTGTTTGCAAAATTCTCTCCAAAAAATTCTTTTAAAATTGATATCTATATCACTGATGATAATCTTCGGAAACCCATGTAACTTGTACACATTTTTACATAAAACTTCAATTATTTCTTTTGTAGAATCAATTTTTCTTACCCCAATAAAAATGTGCATACTTGGTTAGTCTGTCTAATGCCACCAATATTTTGTCCTTCCCTTCTGACATGGGTAGCCCCTCAATGAATCCCATTGATATTTCTTCCCATTTCTGCTTAGGGGCGTACAACAAATGTAATAACCCAGGCATTAAGATATTTTTGCAATTGTTTCTTTGGAAACTATCACATTCTGCTACATATTTTTGAATGTCCGCATTCATTCCTTTCCAAAAGAATGATTTTCTTGTGTTATAATAGGTTTTGAAAAATACTACGTGTCTTGTAGCTGGATAGTCATGGCATTCTTTAACCGCCTTAGATTTAAAACTTGAGTTGGGGCTTAAATAAATTCTTCCCTTATACTGGAAGAGGTCGTTTTTCCATTCAAATTTGGGGTACTAATTTACAACATAGATTATGGAGCACTTCTCTGGGTTCTTGACATACTCGGTTCTTATTTCAACTAGTCACCCTGGAATAACCATCAACACTGCAAAAACTTGCACTTCTTCATCTTTTCTTGAAAGGGCATCAAATACTATGTTGTCCTTTACCTTTTTATGTAGGATTTACATATAAAATGTAGCAATTTTCTCTATCCATTTATGTTGTTCGGTTGTCAATATTTTTTGTTGTAAGAAGTATTGAAGACTATTATGATTTGTACAGATCATAAACTTGCTTCCCAAAAGGTATTGTCACCATTTTTTTAATGCATGCATGATGGAAAACATCTCTTTGTTGTATGTAGATTGTAAGCATTCCCTTTTGTTTAATTTCCTACTTTCAAAAGCTATTGGGTTTCCTTCTTGCATCAAGGTTACTCTTATTCCAAAACCTGAGGCATCACATTGGATTACAAATGGTTTTGAGAAGTTTGGTGTTTCTAATACAGGAGTTGTGGACATAACTTTTTTCAATGCCTCAAAACACCTTTTCTGCTTCATCATTCCATTGAAATGAATTCCTTTTAAGGAGGTTGGTTAGGGGATCATTAAATGAGCATCATTCTTGACAAATATTTGATAGTAACTGGTCAACCCTAAGAATCCTCTTAACTTGGAGATATTTTTTGGTTGGAGCCATTCGTTGAATGATTTGATTTTATTTGGATCTACCTTGACCCCTTCTTTCAAAATAATGTGACCAATATACTCTACTTCTTGTTTTCCAAATGTACATTTTGACATTTTTGCATAGAATTGGTTTTTTTCTAGGAGAGATAGTGCCTATTCCAGATGCTTTAGATGTTCCTTCCATGTCTTACTATATATAAGGATGCCGTCAAAGAAGACTAACACAAATTCCCTTAGGTAGGGTTCAAATAGTTCAATCATAATTGATTGGAAGGTGGCAGGGGCATTTGTTAATCCAAAAGGCATTGCCTTGAATTCATAGTTCTCTTCTGTAATGTCCCCAAATTTTGAATATTAACCATTTGAGAAAAATAATTAAATTTGGAATATCATGGCCTATAGTCATTTTGCAAATTTAAATTCAAAGACTAGAAGGGGTGATGTGGATCACAATTTTTGTGATAAAATGGCCAAATATTCATAAATGAGGTGGCAATGGTCCAAGCTAGACAAGTAGGGTGCATAGGAGTATAAAGTGGGCCCACAAGAAAGTTGTAACACCCCCAAATCAAGGAGAGCATCCACAAATTTGAATTCTAAGGAAGAGTAACTCCCAAGAAGTTTCATGAAGAGGCATCTAGTTAAAAATAGCTAGAGGGTTGCATTAGTGAAGGAGGGAGTCCAAGTTATTTCAAATCCCACTAAATGAGGAAGGAATCTATGATAATCTATGACAAAATCTATGACAAATTATGACAAAATCTATGACAAATTATGACAAAGAAGCTACTAAATATAGCCCAGGGAAGGCACATGAGGGTAGAGTGGGCCCAAGGGGAGTTGTAACTCCCACTAAATCAAGGAGGCATCTCCAAATTCAAATTTCCAAGGTGATTAAAATCTACATGAAGCCAAAATAACATTAGAGATGAAGTTAATATTTCCCCAAGGTCATTCTCTCATGAAAATAATATTTATTAATATTTTATTGATATTTTATGAGAGAAAACTCTAGAAGGTGAATGAAGTATTATAAAAGAAGGGTGAGGGAGCCCATTCGAGATATTTTGGAAAAAAATATTTCTGAAATAGAGAGCTCTTATGGATTTCAAGCTTGGGATATGTTCCCCTTGCATTTGTGATTGGTTTTGGTGGAGAAAGATTCCACCCTAGCTAGTGTGAGAGGAGAGATCATCCAAATCTCTTCATTTGGGATTCATTGCAAGTGTTTAGAGAGGTCATTTAGATTTATATAATTATATTCATTTATTAGTTTATGTGTGAGTTTCATTGCAGATCTGAATATTCATTAGTGTTCCAGTGTTTCTATTGTGTGGGTTTCCAACATGCTCGGTGTGGAGGGTGCACTTGTTCTCATGTAGTGTTAGATTTTTATTGTTCCCAATGTTGGAGGGTGCAGTTGTGGAAGGGAATACACCATTTGGGATTTGGAAATCATATTTTCAACTCTCTTTCTCATATCCATTGTGTTTTTGCTCTTGATGTGCGATTGAAGCAACTCTATCATTGGAACCAGTGTTGGTGGGACAAAATGGTGGTTTTGGTTTCTATACCTATGATAATTTATGGAATATAAGACCTATTCCATTTCATACGGAGCATATGTTTCAGTGGGAAACACTTTTTGGTTCACCCAAAAAGGATTCCGGATGACCAAGATACACTCATTTTACCGAATCTACTCTATTCCATATCTTCTTCTAGCAGAGGGGCGCACCTATGCATTTCTATCTCTGTATTCCATGAGTTTTGAGTTGTTGTAAGAGCATATATTGGTTTATTTAGTGTTATTAAAGTTTCCCATCCATTTCGTAATAAATATTTCGAGTTAGTTTCCCATATGGTGTTCAAATAATTGAGTTGTTAGTTGATCTATGAGTAGATCTGTAGATATGGTTGTGCCATCTTGATGTATTGTGCATAAAGATTTCATAAGAGACCCCTAAAGTATGTTAATGAGACTTTGAGTTGTGTTTGAGTCAATTTGAATTTGTTTGGGAAGTGTTTGGAAAAGTTAGAAAATCGATAGGTTCTTTGTAGTGAAAATTGAGCTAGTCTCTCCTTGATTTGAATCGGTGTTTGCGGAGTTGTTCATGCTTGATTAAATCTGAAATATATACCTCACTCCTACTGTTCATTGAGTCAAGAACTATTCCTATGAATTTGGTGATATGTTTGATACCTCCAATGCTTCACTATTAATGACAAAGAGGTTGCATACAAATTGTTTGAAGAAAGTCCCGAACAAGATTTAATAACCAATTGCCAAACATTTTATATCTGATTTGCTTGGGCATATTAAAGTGGTTCAAAGCATATTTTATGGGATGCACATCATTATTCAGATCCAAAATTATATATACATATCCCTCTATTTTTGAACTAGAACATCTCTTAAGCTTTCATAAACCATTTTCTGGATAAAGTTGGAAACCAATAAAATTTCCGTTGGAAAATGGGAGTTAATATTCCTAATTTTTGTTTGGGGATACTACACCTTCATGGGTTTGAAAAGCGGTCTTGGCGACATCTTCTAATTTGAACCTGATTTGATAGTGACCTAATCTCAAATCAATATTTGAAAAATATTTGGCTTTATGAATTTCGTCCAACATGTCATCAATTAATGGAATGGGGAACCTGTTCTTGATTGTTATTTTGTTTAATCCTCGGTAATCTATGCATTATATGAATGAACCATATTTCTTCCCTACTAATGCTACTGGAGCTGCATATGGACTTATACTCTTTGTAATAACACCACATTTTAATAGATCTTGAACTAACCTTTCTATTTCTATTTTATGGTGGTGGGGGTATTTATAGGGTTTAACCTTGATTGGAATTGATTATAGTTTAACCTCGATTATATGTTCAAACCTTCTCTCTGGTGGTAACTCCATGGGAAGATCTTGAAATATATTTTTGTAGTAAATCTTGGACTTCTTCTACTCTTGAGTCATCTTGTTTTGAATCTTGTATCTCCATTTGGTTGCATTGAATCACATAAGTTGATGCCCCTTTCTAAATAAGTTTTTCCATCTGTTGAGATGACACAACAGTTATTCTGTTACAACTTCCTGGTCGTTCATCTAACCGACCAATTGCACCGACTTGACCATAGTCGTAGGAGTACCTAGTCGGACAGTCGACTAGGCTCATCCAACATCTCCCCCACCAACAAAACGATTCTTCGTCTCGAAGAGAACAATAAAATAACTGAAGAATTGGATCAAAATTGGTAGTCGTTGTTGCTTATGGTTTTGAATTGGTGGATGTAGTTGATGGACCTGGACTGGTGTAGGATTATACAATAGTTGGGGATGATGAAGCGAGTCGTCATTTGAAGTAATCCCAGGTGTGAGAAGCCGTGTGCATATCTACACTTACAACAATAAGATTAGAGCCTCAACTAATCTGGTTGGGAATAGATAGATGTTTAATGTTGTGAATATTAGGTCCCATGAACAAGTGTTGTTGGTCGGTGGCCAGGAGGAGGTGGTCAATTTGAGAAGCAATTGGTTCAACTTCTATCTCTGCAAGCCGTTCTTGAGTAGCCCACTGTGGTTGTTTCTTTTGGAATTCAACTAGTCGATTATGCTCCATTTGAATTTGTTGTTAGAGGTTCTGAAGGGTAACATGATCTATAGTATCCTTTTGCTGAAATATCTGCGCCAATGTCGTCTAGACCTTTCCCATATCGATAAAAAATTGGCCATAAGAACTCTACCAGTTATTAAGTACAGAGGTTGTATGTCCCCATTCAAATAAATTCATAACAAGGAAATTCCATCCATCCTACTAGTTCCCTAGGTTGGATGGAAACATGAGGATTTGCAATAAGGGAGCTAATACATGGTGTTTGGACATTAGAATGGAATAAATATTTAATAAAAGAGATAAATAAATAAATACAAGAGAAAATCAAAGTGGCAATGGTTCATGAAGACACATGGAGGTTGTGGGGCCCACACAAGCTAGAAATTCTGTGCCACATGGCATCCTCCTCTTGTGAATTCGAATCCATGGGAAGCCTAAGGTTCTTGGGAGGAGTTGGAAGGCTCATACAATTGGAAATATGCATCATAGGTCGAATTGGGATGGAAATGTAACTCCCATAGAAGAGGAAGAGTCAAATGAGGAGTTATTGAACACTTGGACTAGATTCCCTAACCTATATGACAACAATGATGAAGATGCTATGAAACCTATGACAAATTTCAAACCTGATTGTTGACATCCAACCACTATGACATGTCAGGCCTAAATATAGAATCCAAGAGGGCTCTCATGGGAGTTAGAGAAGCCCAAAGGATTCCTACACGAATTGGTGGAAGGTGGAAGGCTAGGAAGGGGAGGACACATGGCAAATCATGAACCACTCCCTAATTCGAATTGGCTTGGAGTATTTGGAACCTTAGAAGGCTAAGGATTTTTATAAAATATAGGGATCAACCAAGAGAAGGGATTTTGATCATTTTGAGAATTTTCATTTTTGAAGAGAGCTAGTGGAATACTAGTCTACTTGCCTTAGACAATTTTGAGGGTGAAACATTCCCATCCTAGTTGGTGTGTGGAAAGGCCACTCAGACCTTTCATGGGATATTTAATGGAGTCTTTATTTGCAGGTGTAATCTACAGGGCAACTCGTTGTTTCTTCTAGTGCAGCTCACTCCTTCAACCATTTCCAGTTTTCATTTCATATTCTTGATCCTTGAGGAGTGGCGCTTTTGGTGAGCTATTGTACTCTTTGGGGGAGATTCTAATGCCCAATTTATTTTGTAATAAGATTCATATACTCCATTATTCACACTTGGAAATGTACCAGGTCGAAAATCCAATTGGAATGATGTAAATCTGTTTTTTAATGAACAAATGGTGCCATTTCCCCACTATCTTGATGTATAGTAATGAAATATTGATGAATTCGAATGGAAGAGCATTTATATGATGTATTTATGATTAATGGACTGTCATTAATGATCTGCACAAGTTTCATGTTTAGTACTTAAGCATTTGGATTCATCTTGCTCAGTTTTACACCATTTGAAGAAGATTTAATGCCATTTCCCCCAAGGTCGAAACTAGTGATTTTGTAGCTATTGGGAGAGGGTTATAAGAGACTTCAAAAAATGAATAATGATGCAAATGAGACCTTAATATTGTCCCTTGTAAATCATTTTCCTCTGTTCAGAAATTCAAGTGGGTTGGAATCTTTTGGAGATCCATATTCAACATTTACCATGGGGCGATTTGAACCCCAAATTGCTAGTAAAAACTCCTATCTTGGCCAGAATCTTAAAGGGGTTTGCAGAAGTATTTTGATGGTCCTAAATCATACCTGAATATCATAATCAGTTCCTAATATCATTCATACACCTTCTCTGAATATTTGGGAGCATTTGGAGCAATTTGGAGACCTAGACCTCAAAACTAGTTAAAGGTCGAACTAGGGAAAAATTGAAAATTTCACTATTTTAATAAAAATAAAAAAAGGAACATTACAGAGGTAGATTGTTGTGCCTAGATAAAATATTCCTTTAATTGTTTGTGTCGGTTGAGAAGTAATTGATATTGATTTGCAAGAAGAGAAAATGTTTGCTTGACATCTTCTTTGTATTTTTGTCGAATAACTTCCTAATATAATGATACCAGGGACCCCACTAAGCTGGTGATTTGATCTAAAGGATTATGGGATGAGGGTCCATGAAGGATCGGTGCCACTTGAAGAATAAGATCTTGACAGGTGTGTAATGTTTTTCTTTGTTCTTTCTTCATCCCGTCGACTTTATGTTTGTCTCGTGCCCATCGTTTTTGTTTTTCCTTATGGATGGTGTCTAGGAGTCTATCCAACTCATGATCTTTTGGTATTGCAGGATCAAATGTAACTGGTGGTTCTGCAGGGTCCTTTGCGAGATTTAGTGTCACTTTTGATGACTACTTCTTATTCTTTTTGTTCTTCTTTTTCTGGGAATCGTCAGTTGGAGTTGTTGTATGAGGGGTCCTTGGTGTAGAAGATGATGGCGAAATAGTCGATTCTAGTTGAACATGCGACTAGAGTGAAGTGGACGACTTGGGGGGAATGGTTGACTGGGGGAGACTGGTCTATTATGGAGGAACGATCAACTTGGGAAGAATGGTCGACTCTGGGGGAACAGTCGAATCAGTGGCATACTCGACTCAAATCGAATGGTCGATTTAGGGTCAGTCAACTCACTAGGAACAACCAGAGTAGGAATAGACGAATCAGGAATATCACTTAAATTTTCCTGAGTAGTTTTTTCTATAGGTGAGTCATGGGGAATGGGTGATTGAGGTGGCTCTGGACTATCTTGGATTCATTCATACCAAGTGGTGTAAATGGGGAGTGGCGGAGGATTCAAAGGTGGCACGGTGGATTGTTTAGTAAGAACATCTCCAGGTGGGGGGGCTACATAGATGTTTTTGTTCAGTAAGAACCTCTCCAGGTGGGGGGGCTACATGGATGTTTGGATATTCAGTAGCTTCTTGAATAGTTCATGTGGTAACAATTATTTTCCAATTAGGAAATAGGTTGGGTAAGTTAGCAACAAATTTCTGAAAACCGGGGTCTTGCATATAGTTGGGACCCGTCGGGGCAAGCTCTTAAATAACGACCGGGGATACGGGAGGTGAATTATCGGGGACAAGAACAGGGTCTTCAACTTGTGATTGCAGACAAATTTTCAGCTTCTTTAGTGGGGTTGACTTCACCTGTGCATGAATAAATTGACTGCCAAGGATTTAGTTGACTTGCTCATCGATTATGATGCGATGTGCAACTATATCTTTAATTATATGCTCAACCTACGCCTGTAATTCCTGGAGATCATCCTTAGTTGGGGCGTTCAATATAATTATCTGCTTTGATGATCCTTTTATTTGAATAACTGCTGCTTATTGAACATGCTTTGTGCTAAATGTCGAGCTGTTCTTTAGTCATGCCGGGCTCAGATTGCTGCTCGTTGAGTATATCATCATCGGTAGTTTCTCCCAACGGATCGTCGATTTCCATTTGTCTGGCCTATTTTGTTTGCTTACTGTGCTTGGGTACGGGAATGATAGCAAGAGTATTTTATTCTTCCTCTAGAGGCCCAACGATTTGGAGATACAACCCAGCCTCATAGACTTCTTCTTTTTCTCCATCGATTAGGGGTTCTTCTAACTGATTTGGTACCTTCCACGCTGACTCAGGAATTGAGTGGACCATATTTGATTGAGCACTAATATATGTGAAAATATCTTGAATAGAGGGATAGTAGTCTAATTTAGCTGCATTATCAGTGACGCCTTGCATGTACCAGACTTTAGTGTAGTCGAGTTGCAGCTGAATGTGGACAGGCGGTGGTAGGCTTCGACGAACTTGCTGCAGGACTCGCCACCTAGATTATGATGTTTTAAGGACTTGAAACCAGTTTTCAAGCCACATTTTGGCCACTGCAGGGCCCTTGGTGCATCCGTGAGATTGGAAGACCCGAAACTTATGCATAGATGTTGGATAGTTGGCAGTAAAAGAAGGATTGCCGACGGGTGTTATTTGGTACATCGCCAACCATATTAACAAAGAACGGTACCGAATTGTTGATCCAGTTTCTTGACTTTTTTCGCAAGTTGAACGAACTACCCATGCTAAATAACCCGCCCAGTCAAATATTTTTTCTTATGTGGTGACTACTTTTATAACTTCCAACATATCCAGTCGGATGTCGGATGGTTGACATGTGCTGGTTAGACAAATTGAAATGATGATAGTGGCAAACTTATAGGTATTATATTGGATTTTTTTAATAACCAGTCCTTTGGATTTCTTCCCCTGCGACGACCCTATCAACTCTTCAACAAGTTTTGGATTGACCTGGACCGACACATCAGATCCTGTGGTCGAAAGCCCTGTGACCCTTCCAATTAGTTCAGAATTAATCTCGAGGTTGGTCTAGCCATAACTTCCCATTATGGTATGAACCGACTATAAATTAGCAATTAAGTCTTTCAGTCCATTGAAATGGTCAGCAACGGAGCTTGAAAATAGTGTTGTGTCTTTGCAACATACAGTCTATTAGCGGATTCAATCCATTTATCATTTTGAATGCCCCAGTTATGTATTTTTTTCCACAAGCGAATCCATTGGTGTTCTTTTGTTCATGCTTTGCGGATTCTAAGCAGGAGAGCTTTCCAGGGCAAGGTCAAACTGTCCTCTACTTCAGGTAGATTCTTCTCGGCAAGCTTCATTGATCTTGTTGTAGCAATGGTTCTCTTTGGTCCCATTCTATGCGTAGTCTCAAGTAGAGGAGTCAGATTTCTAAGGGTGGCCAGAATTGGTGCTATGTAAACTTGCTCAATTTCTTTGCAAAAGTGTTCCCAATCTCGTTCAAGGTCCATATTTATAGCTTGGGCGTCCGTTGTACATTCAAGTCGGGTAGGTGAATGCATTAATTGATGCTTTTATGTGGGACAACTTCTTGGCATGTGCAATGAGCCTTCCTGGTCACGCTTTGGTCGAATTTTTTTGTGTGACCTCTGTCGAGGTCAGTCATGCCAATGTCTATTATGAGCGAGTCGACTCGTTCTTGAATGTTCTTTTGGTCGATGTTGGGCACCTTCCATTTGTCGGTCAGTTGTAGGTGTATGTTTGTGGTCCATTCTCCGGCCGTGAATTATCTCGTTCTCCTTATTCCAGTCTACTGTCATTATGATGCACTTAATTTCTTCCAAAAATCCATGATTTAGATCATTTTTATATAGTTTTTTCTTGGGTGCAAGTTAGTTTTTGATAACTACCTTCTTCTTAACTAATATAATTAAGCTTGGTTAGAAGCGTTAACTAATTTACAAACCTAGGGAACGATAGTCGACCGAATGGTTATACGACCAGTCAGTCGGTGTCGTGCCCATCCTAAGCTTTATAGCATTTTAATCTTGCACCATTGACAACTTTGGCAAAACAATTTCCTTGCAGTGTCTTTAGTCGAACCGACCCGTTCTGATTTATTTCTTCGACTATATATGGGCCGTGGTGCAATCCTCTTGAGGCTTGAAAGAAGTTAGTTGATCTCCCGTTGACTAGGGGAGATATCCAGGGGCTGCTTATACATGCTTTGACCCAGCGAACAAATCTTCTTGAGAATCCAAACTTGATCATGATTTCGAAAAGAAAGGGGTGGTTTACTTTGTCAAAGGCATTGTCCATATCGAGATTAATGGCCATTCCTTGATGCTTTTTTTCCATGCTAGAGTGAATTGCTTCTTGAACAATAATGATATTGTTGAGGATTTGTTGACCAGCTATGAACCCCCCTTGTGAATCTGAGATGAGCTGATCCATGACTTTCCTCATTCTAGTGGTGAGAATCTTTGATAGGATTTTATAGGAGGTGTTGCAGAGAGAGATCGGTCTGAAGCGATCTATGGAACTCGGTGTTTTATCTTTAGGGATTATAGCAAGAAAGGTGGAGTTGGTGGCCCCTCCTATTTTGTCTTTCTTCCTGGTCCAATTGAGCATTTTTTTTAGGTCCTCTTTGATCATCTCCCACATTTCCCTGTAAAAATTTATGGTAAACTCGTCAAGACCTGGCGCCTTGTCCACTTGAAGGGACCAAATGGCGTTTGCAATTTCATGTTCCAAGATCAGTTTGGAGAGCTCTCTGTTTTCATTGTCTGAGACAAGAGGGGGAATGCCAGAAAGAAGATCTGCTTGTGATTCCGGATCTGTATCTCCTCTGTCGTTAAAAAGATCACTGAAATGGTTGAATATATGGATCTTCAAGTCTTCCTGACCTCTGACCCTCTCTCCATTTTGGTTCTACAGTTCCTTAATAGCATTCTTGCTGCGACTGGATTTAGCTTGTTTATGAAAGTAATTCGTGTTGCTGTCACCTCCCTTTAACCATAGTTGTCTTAACTTGATTCTCCAGATTTATTCTTCTTGCTTGGATGCTATGAGAATTTTTTGATTTAAATTATTTTCATGGCTGAGAGTGAGGGGCGTGATCTCCTCGAGCTCCATTTTTTGTTGAAGGTTGGATAGCTCCGTTTGAAACTTGATTTTGTCCTGTCTCAGATTATTGTAGGATTTCTTTGCCCGATTTTTAAGTGCATGTCTGACTACTCTCAGCTTGCATTCCCAAATATAACTGGGAGATCCAAAAATGCTTACGTTCCAGGCAGTTTGCACAAGATCATAAAAATCAGAATCATGAATCCAATGAGAGTTGAATCAAAATGGGATGGGGCCATAATTTCCTGGAGATGTGAGCGATAAGGGGATTGGCTTGTGGTCGAAGGCCACGGATAAAAGGGTGTGCGAACAATCTATGAGATCAGAGTTAAGGAAGAATGTGCTTACAAGAAATCGATCCAACTTAGTTGCGATGTGTCCAGCTCCGCATCTTCTATTGTTCCGTGTGTATTTTCCATTTCTTAGTGGGATGTCCATCAGGTCCAGATCATTGATTAAATCCTCTAGCTTTTCTCCGAAAGGATCGCAAACTATGCTACCTCCACGCTTCTCCTATTGAGAATTTGTTACATTAAAATCTCCAGCAAATATAAGACTCTATTTTTCGATGTCCTCTTTTAAATTGTTGATATCTTCCCAGAATTTAGTCTTGTCCCTATAATGAGTGGGACCGTAGACATTGCAGTTATAAAAGAGATTGTTGCTGTCTTTTTCCTGTATTTCGGTGAGAAGCCAATGGTTATTCTCCTTGGTGGAAATTACTGAGAAATTATGTGAAATCAGAGTAGAAATTCCCCCAGATGCTCCGTGAGCACTAAGGGATTTGCCAAGGAAATTATTCCAGAGTGAGCATGAGAGAGACATGACCTCTACGTCCAACATTTTAGTCTCTTGGATTAGCATAAGATCAGGTTTTTCGTATTTTCTCATTTCCTTGATTGCTTCGACTTTTTTCAACCCGCCTAGACCCCTGCAATTCCAAGAGATTACTTTCATTACTTCTTGAGGACCTGTGATCCTACTTAGGACCTGCCGTCGGGTTTTACACCACTTTGAGATTTGGTATTTTGGAGCAATTTCATTTCCTCCAGGATTTTTTGCCTACCCATCTCGATCTCTCTTTCTGCTTCCAATTCTCTGTAGTACCTTTGCGATTTCCTACCTCTGGTATTTGGAGGTTGCACCACATCAAATTCCTCTGAGGATTCTGTGGTTGTATTATCCGAGGATGAGTTGAGTGGGACGAATTTTATTTTTACCTTGTCTTCCCATGAGCTTCCAAGTGTACTGGATCCACCCTTTTCCTCACCGATCAACTCCTTTCTTGGGGATGAATATTGTATGCCGACAGGAATGGGTATTTCTTCCATTTCTTTCTCTGTTGAGGTTGCTTCCAATATTGGGATTTCTCCTTATTCTAGTGGCAATTCCTGAAATCCGTTGCTGATTGTGTCTTCCCTTACTTCCTTCGTGGTTTCTTTGCCGATTTTTGATTGAATCCCCTTGGGTGGGACTGCTACTGTATTTGTTTTCCTTCCTTTTTTTATTTGCTGCCAACCTTCTTCTTGTATTTTTTCTGGGACTTCTTGAGCTTCCTTAGGGAATTTTTTGATAAAAAGTCCGTATTCATGACACTTCTTGTATTTGAATGGCAACTGCTCGTAATCAACTTTCTGCATGTGCTCCCATCCATCCATGTATAGATTGACTTGTAAGAATCTGCAAGAGATCTAGCAGCTGTAGCAACTCACAATCAAACTATCAAGTATGTTGCAAAGAAGAAGAGAAGGAGACACTCAATGATCACTCATAAACACAGAATAATAGACCAAATCTCAGTATCATATAATGAATAAGAATGTAAGTGAATGAATACAATAGCTATGATGATGGCATCATATAGGATTTGAATTATCCAAGTAGGTCATTCGAATCTAATCTCTAGTCTAGCTTGGATAACTATGGAGACATCATCCAGTCAAATGTATCAGTCATCAATGGTAATAGTTAGTCAAGTGTGGCTAACTGAGTCTAACAGAACCATCTAGGCATGAATAAGGGAATGGAGACTCCAAGGGAGGTGCATGAGTCTGTCAAGAGGATCAGTGGAACTCTAGAATTGGCTAACTAGGAGTTGTAGGTAGGTAGAATGAGCAATCAGTGGAAGAACTGAATGATAACTACTGGTAGGTGTGCTAAGGCGCTCTAACTAAGTGATAACTGACTGGTAGGTGAGAAAAGGCACCCAATTGGCTATGGTAGGTGGGAAAGGCGCACTTGGTATGCATAAGATTGAAAGAAGGCACATTAGGTAGGTGGGAGGCCCCCTGGGGGCTGTAGACAACCTCTAGAGAGCTAGAATCAAGCTCTAGGTGCTGGGAGGAAAACCAAGATGTTGACTGCATGCATGCAAAATGCATGCATGCAAAACTAAAAAAAGATGGGAAGAATATTCCAACACCCCCCCTCAAGCTATACTATGAGAAAATAACTCAAAACATAAAAGTAGGGCCCTGGTGACTAAGACCAAAGGTCACCCCATACAATCAATCTAAAATAAGCTAAGTGAGGAAAGAGGGAAAACCCAGTGGGAAGAAAGCCCTCCCTCAAAATAGACTGAAGGGTGCTAAAGTAGCATATCATGACTTACCCCTAAAGGAGGCAAGTGCTCTTCTTTTCATAAAAAGGGTTGATCGATCCAAGATGAACCAGAAATGTGAGAAGCATGAATCCTTCCATCCTGAGAATTGTTGGTATTTTCCTATACTCCATCCTAGTCCTACCAGCTTTGCATTTTCAGTTATGCATGCATCCCAGTCATCAGTCCCTGCAACTAGTCCTCAGTTAGCTAGCCCCGGGAGCTTCATTCTGATCAGTTTTATCCCTCCTAGAGCTTAGTGCGCCCTTCCTCCTTGATTTAAGGAAGCAAAGGCGCCCTTTCTCACCTACCACTCAGTTGCACTTCAGTTAGTTGAGTTATCCTTAGTTCCTTCCTTGATTTAAGGATATACTGACTCTCAATTGAATGTATCACTCTGATGGACCTCCAGTGAGACTAGACTTCCCATTCTGACTCCAGTTAGCTCCTCATGCGCCCTCCATTGAGCCTCCTTCATTCAGTTAGTGCCTCCATGTGCTAGTTACACCTACCACACTCAGTTAGACTCAGTTTGACATCTGGTTGACAGTTACTTGTACATTGATGACTCCATTGATGATTATGAAGACTTCTAGTTGTGCTTTGATGACACTCCAATGATATTTTGATCTCTCCATGTAGGCTAATTCGAATTACACCCTTCGTATTCGAATCCTGTGCATTGTACCATTATTGTTTTACTATTCAGATTAATGAAACATGTGTGAATATTTTGCTCCTATCTGATTTCCATTGGATCTATGTTCTGCTGCCCTCTCCTCTTCCATTTTCCTAAATTCTTTCATTGTGAGGTTTACATCATCTCTTTGGATCCACTGTGAGGATTTTCACATGGTATCGGATCCATTTGAGAGTATATTCTACCTCCATTCTTGAGAGTTTTTTGCAGGTAATTCGAAGTTGCAGCAACAGCTGTAGCTAGGGTTTTCACCCTAGCTTGTGCAAATGAGCACCTACTAAGGAGAAGGGACTCCTTAGTATGTAATGTCCCAAATTTGGCATTGGATCACAATGGCCTAATCACATTGTCCCTATTCAGTAGAGTTTTTCAAATTGATGCTAAAGTTCAAATAATTGCCAAGGAGGAAGATTACTAGTTTCCTAGGTTTGGGGTGGAAGCTTTGGAATTTGGAATAATGGGGATAATAAATGATGTTTGAACATTAGAGGGCATAAATATTTAATAAAGGAGATAAATAAATATATACAAGTGAAAATCAAAGTGGCATTTGATCATGAAGACACATGGAGGAAGTGGGACCCACATATGGCTAGATTTCTCCACTACACTTGGCATCATTATCTCACCAATTCAAATTCAAGGTGAATGGTAACATACTTGGGGGAGTCCAAAAGGTATTATTTATGGCATGACTCATCCAAGGTCGAAATATAGAGGAAGAGTAACTCCCATGGAAGAGGAAGAGGCAATTTGGAGCTAGTGAGACACTTGGGCTAGATTCCCTAGCTCTATGACAACAATGATGAAGATGCTATGACACCTATGACACAAATCGGAGCTGAAGGCTGACATATGAAATATATGACATGTAAGGGATAAAAATAGACTCCAATAGGGTGCTCAAGGGTGTTGGGGCAGCTAATATGCTTCCACATGTGATTTGGTGGAAGTGGGAGACTAGGAATTGTTGTACAAGTGGTGTTCTTTGGAATCTCTTCCCAACTTGAGTTGACATGAGTCTCTTGGAAGGAATTCGACCCATGGAGGAAATTAGAACTTTATAAATGTCAATAAAAAAGAATGAAACTAGCTTTTGATCATTTGTAGAATTTGCAGTTTCATTTGTGAAGAGGGAGAGCTAGTGGATGACTAGTTTCTTGCCTTAGCCAATTTCGGGGGTGAAAGATTCCCATCCAAGTTGGTAATTGGAAAGGCCATTCAGAACTTTCATTTGGAGCTTTAATAGAGTCTTTATTTTCAGGTGTAATCTATAGGGCAGCTCATGGTTTCTTCTATTGCAGTTCACTCCTTCAACCATTTCCAGTTTTGATGGCATATTCTTGATCCTTGAGGGAGGGCATTTTTGGTGAGCTATTGTACTCTTTGGGGGAGATTATAATGCCCAATTTCTTTTATAATATGAATTAAATACTCTTTTATTTATCTCCAGAAATTTTCAGGTCAAAATTCCAAGTAGAAATGTATAAATCTCATTTTTAATGGAAGAACAATGTCATTTCCCCACTACCTTGTTGTGAACCAATGTATTGATGATGATTTCGAATGAATGGATGATTATTTGATGAATTTGTGATTAATGTACTGCCATGGATGTATTTTACAAGTTTCATGTACTGTACTTGAGCATTTGAAGTATTTTTACTCAGTTTAATTGCATTGGGAGAAGAAATAGTGCCATTTCCCCAAGGGTCGAATTGGTGATTTTTGCAGTTGAATGGGAGAGGGTTGGAACAGATATAATAATCAATTAATGGTGCACATGAGACCTTAATAAAATCCTTAATATATTCCCTACCTCTATTCATAAATTTGAGTGGCTTTGGAGGCATTTGGGAAGCCATTTTCAGTACTTACCCCAGGGGGATTTGAACCCCAAATTACTAGTAAAATTTAATACTTGGTCCAGAATCTTAAGAGGGTTTGCAGAGGTATTTTGGTGGCAATATATCATCCTTGAAAATTATATTAAAGTCCTAATATCATTCATACACCTTCCTTGAATATTTGAAGGCATTTGGAGTCAATTCGAGACTTAGAGACCAATACTAGTCAAAGGGAAATCACTAGTAAAGTTACTTACATTGACCAGAATTGAAAGAGGATTTGAAGAAGCATTTTAAAGGTCCAAAGGCATCCCTGAAAAACATATTTATGTTCTAATGTCATTCATATACCTTCTCAGAAGATTTGGGATCATTTGGGGCCAATTTGGGACCTAGAGATCAAAACTAGTCAAAGGTCTAACTAGGGAAAAAAGTGAAAAATTGCCATTTTAATAAAATTTCTAACAAGGGACATTACAATGGTATCAGAGCCAGGTTATTGAAACTTTGGATTAGGTACATACATTCAATAATAATTGGCAGCCATGTCTTACTATTATGATGAATCCTATGAGTACAATTCTTATGAGGAATATGCAGATGCTTTGGATTAGGTACATACATTCAATAATAATTGGCAGCCATGTCTTACTATTATGATGAATCCTATGAGTACAATTCTTATGAGGAATATGCAGATGCTTATGAGCAATATGAAGCAGAATGTGAATGGTACGAGGAAGAGGTGCCATCATGTAACACTTATTACAATTTCAAGAGAAATGAAGATTATTCTTATGACTTTAGATCTGATGAATATGAGTGTGTCACACCAACCAAGAATAATTCTATGAGCGAGTTCCAAAGATGGAGAGAAAAATATAAAACCTTGCCCCAACAATATCAAAAATATCAAGAATATCTTGCTTCGAGCAAAAATACACAAAATGCAATGTCTTTTGAGTACTATGCTGAACATGTTTATGAAAATAGGCCAAAAAATGAAGATGTGGAGTTAGTGAAGAAAGGTTTATGCCCTTCTTGTAAAAACCCTTGGAGCGAGTATCATATATGTGTGCATGAAATGATGTCCTCCTTGAGGATATATTTTGAGATTTATTCAAGAAGAGATTCCAAATATACTGATCCTAAGGAAAATAAGGGGAAAAATGCATCATCTTGCTTTAAGGAACAAAAGGAAGAGACATCAAAAGAGCATGAAGAAGATTCTATTGAAAATATGGAAGATCATTTCAAGACACCTTCTAGCTTAGACATGAACCAAAGAGCATCTATTGATGGATGCTTAAACTATGAAGGAGTACCTACTGATGGGTGCTCACACCTCTATGTTGGTGACATAGAGATCACTTTTGAAAGTGTTTCTACAAGTACAAGTTTCATTAAGCATGATAATGAAGACCTTGTAGCAGTTGAAGAAGAACCAAGATCAACTTCCCCATCACCACTTGAGCTTCATGAAGTTGGTCCAAGAAAAAATGAAGAAGATGAGAAAGTTCATTTGCAAGAGCCTCATTTTCTTGAAGGGTCCTTAAAGATGAATGAAAATAAGATCCAAGAGTCCCTCATAATTCTCCATGACACTCAAGCATTGGTGTCAAATTCTTATTGGAGAGCTACTTCATTGGAGGAAACATCCTTCCTTGAAGACATGGAGAAGATTCAAAGAGCAATGTGCCACATCAAAGGTAATTTCATGTCTTTGCTTTTTGATAGAAACCATTTGTTTGAGCTTAATGAATTGTTACATGATGCATACTTGAAGAATAATGAGGATATTCATAAGCTCACAATTCAAAATGAGCAACTTCTTGAAAAGTTGCAAGATACTTGTTTTTCCTCCTATGTTTCAGATTGTCAAATGGTAGATTGTTTGGAGGATTCTCATGACATGGTGGATCATGAGAAATGTGGGAATTTGAATGTGCTTAATGTGTTTGAAGATGAACTTGAAGAGATCCAAACACTTGATGTGGTGGAAGAGGAACTTGAATTGTCTCTTGATGAAGGTTATGCAATTTTTAAAGAAGAGCATGATTCCTCTACATTGGAACCAATCTATGACAAAAGTTTCTCACTTTTGAAGGAGATGCATGATACTACCCACATGGATCCTTCCCATGATGAAACTTCTGCACTTTTTGATCATTTGGGTGAGTTAGTTCGTTCTCCTACATCCTACAATTCCATGTTTTGCAATATTAGTCTCAATGAAGTATGGGTGAAAGGGTTCTTTTTGATGGTGCCACATGAGGAGTATGGAACTCCTAGATTTACCTTTTATGATGACATGGTTGGAGAACATTCTTATTCACATTTGCAGCAACATTATTTGTCACTTTATGATGATGCAAATCTACATTGATGCACCTATGATATGCATTTGAGTCACTTGAAAACTCGTGATTTTTCTTGCTCAACACTTGATTCATTTGATGTTGGAGGAACTTCATCCAACACTTGGGAGAATAGATTTATGATTGGAGAACATTTTTGTTGGAAGCCACATACTTTGTTATATTTTAATGATTCTCACATTCATGGATGTATTGGCGAGACTTCTTTGAGTAATTTGAAGTCTCCTTGTTTTTTCTGCTCATTATTTGGTTCAGATTTTAGTGAAGATTTTTCATTCACTTCTTGGATGAAAGAATACACGGCCGAATATTTTGATGCATATCACATCCTTTTGGAGCAGCATTATAGGACATGGGATCCTCACCTATGTCATTGGAGCAGATTTGATTGGTCACTTGAAGCTTGTATGCACTTGGAAAATGGTGGTCTACTTGCTTGGAGGTATAAGCACTTTCATGACTCTTTGATGAAGCATGTCCTTGATGTACATTTTAATTATGTTGTTATGTACTTTGATGATATATATTTGGTACTCTTGATGTTTGGAAGAATGCATGCAAGAAAATGGGATCCAGGAATCCTCTTATCTAATAGTGTGGGTTGGAGAGCACTCTTAATTGTTGGGGTGCAATACAAGCAATGGGACCCTGGAATAATTTTTGTCTCATTGATTTTATTTTTTTGGGGGAAGCAAGCAGTATGGGAGATGGATTCCCCAGTTAATAAAGTGATTTTAATTAGAGTATTGCAGCAGAAAGCATGGTGGTTCCTCTCTAAAATATTCATGGAAACTCAAAGACTCAAGGTTGGTCAATTCAATGGCAACTTCAAAAAATTATACAGAAAGAAGGTTCTTCAACACCCATGTTTAAAATTGCTTGAGGACAAGCAATATTGGGAAGGGAGGATTTGTAATGTCCCAAATTTGGCATTGGGTCACAATGGCCTAATCACATTGTCCCTATTCAGTAGAGTTTGTCAAATTGATGCTAAAGTTCAAATAATTGCCAAGGAGGAAGATTACTAGTTTCCTAGGTTTGGGGTGGAAGCTTTGGGATTTGGAATAATGGGGATAATAAATGATGTTTAAACATTAGAGTGGCATAAATATTTAATAAAGGAGCTAAATAAATATATACAAGTGAAAATCAAAGTGGAATTTGATCATGAAGACACATGGAGGAAGTGGGACCCACATATGGCTAGATTTCCCCACTACACTTGGCATCATTCTCTCACCAATTTGAATTCAAGGTGAATGGTAACATACTTGGGGGAGTCCAAAAGGTATTATTCATGGCATGACTCATCCAAGGTCTAAATATAGAGGAAGAGTAACTCCCATGGAAGAGGAAGGGGCAATTTGGAGCTAGTGAAACACTTGGGCTAGATTCCCTAGCTCTATGACAACAATGATGAAGATGCTATGACACCTATGACACAAATCAGACTTGAAGGCTGACATATGACATATATGACATGTCAGGGCTAAAAATAGACTCCAAGAGGGCGCTCAAGGGTGTTAGGGCAGCTAATATGCTTCCACATGTGATTTGGTGGAAGTGGGAGACTAGGAATTGTTGTACAAGTGGCGTTCTTTGGAAAATCTTCCCAACTTGAGTTGGCATGAGTCTTTTGGAAGGAATTAGACCCATGGAGGACATTATAAATTTATAAATGTCAATAAAAAATAATGAAACCAGCTTTTGATCATTTGTAGAATTTGCAATTGCATTTGTGAAGAGGGAGAGCTAGTGGATGACTAGTTTCTTGCCTTAGCCAATTTCGAGGGTGAAAGTTTCCCATCCAAGCTGGTAATTGGAAAGGCCATTCAAACCTTTAATTTGGAGCTTTAATGGAGTATTTATTTGCAGGTGTAAACTACAGGGAAGCTCATGGTTTCTTCTATTTCATCTCACTCCTTCAACCATTTCCAGTTTTGATGGCATATTCTTGATCCTTGAGGGAGGGCGTTTTTGGTGAGCTATTCTACTCTTTGGGGGAGCTTCTAATGCCCCATTTATTTTGTAATATGAATTAAATACTCTGTTATTCATCTCCAGAAACTTTCAGGTCGAAATTCCAAGTAGAAATGTATAAATCTAATTTTTAATGGAAGAACAATGTCATTTCCCCACTACCTTGTTGTGAACCAATGTATTGATGATGATTTCGAATGAATGGATCATTCTCTGATGCATTTGTGATTAATGGACTGATATGGATGTATTTTACAAGTTTCATGTACTGTACTTGATCATTTGAAGTATTTTTACTCAGTTTAATTGCATTGGGAGAAGAAATAGTGCCATTTCCCCAAGGGTCGAATTGGTGATTTTTGCAGTTGAATGGGAGAGGGTTGGAATAGATATAATAATAAATTAATGGTGCACATGAGACCTTAATAAAATACTTAATATATTCCCTACCTATTTTCAGAAATTTGAGTGGCTTTGGAGGCATTTGGGAAGCTATTTTCAGTACTTACCATAAGGGGATTTGAACCCCAAATTACTAGTAAAATTGCATACTTGGTCTAGAATCTTAAGAGAGTTTGCAGAGGTATTTTGGTGGCAATATATCATCCCTGAACATCATATTCAATTCCTAATATCATTCATATACCTTCCTTGAATATTTGAAGGCATTTGGAGTCAATTCGAGACTTAGAGACCAATACTAGTCAAAGGGAAATCACTAGTAAAGTTACCTACATTGACCAGAATTGAAAGATGATTTGCAGAAGTATTTTAAAGGTCCAAAGGAATACCTGAAACACATATTTATTTTCTAATGTCATTCATATACCTTCTCATAATATTTGGGATCATTTGGGGCTAATTTGGGACCTAGAGATCAAAACTAGTCAAAGGTCTAACTAGGGAAAAAAGTGAAAAATTGCCATTTTAATAAAATTCCTAACAAGGGACATTACATAGTATCAGTTCAATAAACAGTAAATTAAAGAAGTAAAATAGTATAAAATTTAATCTAGCATGTGCATTAACAGAAATAAAAGACAATGACAATATGAGAAAAAATAAGTTTCTTTTTGTATTAAATTTATCTCAAGTGTTGAGGTTGGTGGAGCTCTTGTAGTAGTCCAGGAGGGCTGCTTTCGTGATCCAATGGGTTCCTTCTCCTTCTCCAAGGTGTTTGAATAATGGGCCAAAAGGGGCACTCAAATGGGAAGATTGTTTCAAGAGTGATTTTGGCAGAGTGAGGATAGGGAAGATTGTGGATATGAAATGGGGAGTCTCCATCACCTATTTATAGGTTTTTAGTGGTGGAATGCTGACCTATAGTTTTTGGCACCATATGGTTTAGGTCAATTGTATAGGGTTTTTTCTTCCTTTTTCCCTCTTTTTCCTCTTTTTTAATATTTTTTATTCCCTTTTATTTGATTTTTGGGAATTTAGGGCCCTTTCAGAGGGTTTTTGCTATTTTTGGAGGAAATTTAAATTATTTTGGAGAAAAAGGGGTTTTTTTGGCCATTTGGTGGCTTCTTTAATGGTTTTTTTAAGGTTTTGGAGGCAAATATGGTAGGAAATATAGACAAATGAGTCATGTTATGATGGATATGAGATGGTGAGCACTTTTTGGGTGTTAACAGCAGCAACAGTTTGACTTTTG
This sequence comes from Larix kaempferi, assembly GCA_027924585.1. Lineage (NCBI taxonomy): Eukaryota > Viridiplantae > Streptophyta > Pinopsida > Pinales > Pinaceae > Larix > Larix kaempferi. Next base: position 920,654 of record BSBM01001510.1, read on the forward strand.
CATTCGCTCCATCAGTTAAGATGAGCAATTCGAATGCTCCTCTCTCTCCTAGAATCCTCACCCCTTTCAATTATTTTGATTGGAAGGCTGACATGGAAGTGTGGCTGAGATCAAAATGTCTACACAGGGTAAAAATGGGGAGAGAAGCCGAACCACATGCAGCTATGGATAAAGCCAAGTATCTAAATCAATTAGATGCAGCTTTTGGTTACATGTGCCTTCATATTTCTAGAGATCTACTGTTTCATCTCGAAGGGTTGAAGACTCCAAGAGAGGTATGGCTGAAATTAGAGGGCCTCTTTGGAAAAAAAGATGAGCTAAGAGGCCATGGTCTAGAAAATGAATTGATTTCCCTACAACCAAGTGAATTTGAGACCATTCAACAATTCTTCTCGAAATTTAAAAACTTGGTTATGCAATGCAAGCAGTGTGGCATTGAGAAAAAGGATGAGTAATTGATGCTCTCCATTCTGAGTAAGATAGGATCTCCATTTTCTGTCTTTGTATCTACCTTCCACTTTGGGCGAATGTCAATCCCTGGATGGAAGATGTCAACCTTAGAAGTTTTTACTGCAGCTCTTATTCAAGAAGAAGACAAATTGATTCAAATGGGTGCCATCAAGGCCTCCAAAGGTATAGCTCTTCTAGTTGGAGAAGCAAGTGGTACGAATGTGAAAGGGAGGAAAAAAGGTAAGGACAAGAAGCCATCTAAATCCAAGCTGAATGACAATTCAAGTCCATCAAAAGGAGCCTCTAGCTCCAAGAAGGACAAACAGAAAAGATCTTAGTGTCCCTACTGCAAGAGAGGATACCACCCAGAGAGATCTTGCATGCACAAGAAAATAGATCAACTAACCAAGCTTCTTGAATAGAACAAATTGCTATTCCAAAATATGCAAGAATGTTTGATTTTGGAAGTGGATATGATGGTCATGAGGATTTCCATGCATTGATGGCTGGTTTTTCAAAATCAAAGGCCCTCCTCATAGATTCTGGAGCCTCCAACCACATTGTTGACTCTAAAGAATCATTTTCCTCTTTAGATATCAAATATGGGCCTACTATTCACATGGGAGACAACTCTCAGATCTCTGCCAAAGGTTTGGGTACAACACATATGGAGCATGGCAAGTTCAAGAATGTTCTATTCGTTCCCTCCTTGACAACAAATTTGTTGTCTGTATATCAGATGACTCACACCGGACCACCAAAGAAGGTGACTTTTGGTCCCGACATAGTTGATATTACTGAGATCTCTATTGGGAAGACTATAGCGAAAGGGTTTGCAAATCATGCCTCCAAGGCATATGAGTTCTCTCATTTTCTGCCTTCTCTCTTCCTACTCCTTTGGAATCTAATGAAGATTCGAGTGACTCTTCTTCTAATGAATATGAAGATGAAGATCTTGATGTTGAGATCAAAGTTCAAGAACATTCAGATTCAGATCCAGAACCAACACATGTTCTCAATCTAGAGCCAAGGCCAACATGGGCTCACGCAGTCCTTGCAGCTACTAAGAACACAATTGAGGATTCATCTGCTCACTAAACTACCAAATTTCAACATCATGCCAAGCTTGCATTATGCCATCTACCTCTCCATGAGAGATGCATCATGATGTTGGGGTTCAATCTTCCATCCCTTGGGAAGACTCATCATGATCCATTCGTTCCAGTGGCAGAAAGGTTTCCTAAAAGAATTGCTTCGTCCAATACATTCTCTACACAGTGGGAGGCACATCAGAAGACCAAATCCAGATCTAGCACCTACTTTGGCATCCTACAGAGGATCAGCTTGCCAAGTTTTTTGCAAAATCTTTCACTAAGGAAAGCTTCTTCCTTTTCTGCTTAGTATGATGGTTCTTTGAGTTATTTTACTATTCTTTTGAGGGGGGGTATTTTTCACATGAGGTTTTCCCCATTTCCTTGGTTTATGGATAGTTCTTATTTTTTTATCATTTATTTGATTGTATGGGTGACCTTTGGTCCTAGTTACCAGGGCCCAGTATGGATTAAGGGGGGGTGTTGGGATTTTCCTATACTCCATCCTAGTCCTACCAGCTTTGCATTTTCAGTTATGCATGCATTTTGAATGCAGACATGATTTTGCATGCATGCATCCCAATCATCAGTCCCTGCGCCTAAACCTTAGTTAGCTAGCCCCGGGAGCTTCCTTCAGATTAGTTTTATCCCTCCTAGATCTTAGTGCGCCCTTCCTCCTTGATTTAAGGAAGCAAAGGCACCCTCTCTCACCTACCAGTCAGTTGCACTTCAGTTAGTTGAGTTATCCTTAGTTCCTTCCTTGATTTAAGGATAGACTGACTCTCAACTGACTGTATCACTCCGATGGACCTCCAGTGAGACTAGACTGCCCATTTTGACTCTAGTTAGCTCCCCATGCACCCTGCACTGAGCCTCCTTCATTCAGTTAGTGCCTCCATGTGCCAGTTACACCTACCACACTCAGTTAGACTCAGTTTGACATCTGGTTGACAGTTACTTGTGCATTGATGACTCCACTGATGATGATGAAGACTTCTAGTTGTGCTTTGATGACACTCTAGTGATATTTTGATCTCTCCATGCAGGCTAATTCAAATTACACCCTTGGTATTCGAATCCTGTGCATTGTATCATTATTGTTTTACTATTCAGATTAATGAAACATGTGTGAATATTCTGCTCCTATCTAATTTCCATTGGATCTATGTTCTGCTGCTCTATTCTCTTCTATTTTCCTAAATTCTTTCATTGCGAGGTTTACATCATCTCTTTGGATCCACTGTGAGGATTTTCACAAGAATATGAACTGGTTCTCCGTCAATCAGCTGGATCACCATCAGGATCTTCAGAAAATGTGAGAGTAGTGGCTTCCCATCTTGGAAGAGGAGGAAAATTAGTTGAGAGATCATAAGGAATTGAATCTCCCATTTCCTCTTCTTCTTTAAAATTTGTTAGATCTTCAGGTTCTTGTGGATCTGGATCCAACATTTTCTCTTCATCACTATCATCTTCTGAATTTGATCTGCTATATGATGAGGATTCACTCTCGTGGAAATCACGAATACTTTCAAGCTCTGAATCCGAAACCTCATGAAGAGGAGTAAGCAAAACTGGCTCAACATCACATACAAACTATGAATCTGGAATTTCATGAAGAGAAACATGTGAAGCTGATGTCTCATACTCTGAATCTGAACTATCATGTGATGGAGATTTTCTCTCCTGAAACTCATCATCACTCTCAAACTCTGAATCCAAAGGCTTATGTGAAGAAGCAGATGAAGCTAGCTCATCATCACTCCCAAACTCCGAGTCTGATGAAGTGGGAACAAAATCAGAAATCTAACCATCAAGAACCTTCTTCTGAAGAAGCATGTAGATCTCTGATATCTCCCTTGAGCTATCACAGGTGAGATCTTTTCCAAAAGAACTAGAATCTAATAAAGACAGATCTTTAATAAGATCACTAGTGGATGAAGTGGTTATGGCCATTTTTGCCATGGGGTTTGAATCAATAGGTTCCAGATCTTTAGGTTCTTGTGGATCTGGATCTAGCATTCGCACTTCTTCAGGAATCCTCTTTTTCCCAATCTTCTTAGATCCATTTTTTCCCTTCAAGCAACCTTTGCAGGTGTCATGAGAAATCTTGCTAATCTAAAGACCTTCAACCATATCTTGAGCTTGCAAAGGCTTGTAGTTGAGATGAGATAGTCTGCTCTCTTAATGAGTGTGAGAGCGAAGAGCAGACTACTTTGGGAGAGGTAGGAAGTGTGAAAACTCATAGAGCTTGGACTCATGATTTGCAACACCTTTTGAAATGATTCCCCTGAGAACATGTTCTGTACTTCGACATAATTTGGAGAGAAGATCACTCTTTTGGGATCTCCAACATGAGTCATTTGGTACACTGAAAGTAAATTTGCTGCAAGAGAAGGAACAAAAAGCACATTAGAAAAATACCAAGAGTCAAGATCAATTTTTCCGATCCCTTGAGAGGAGACTTCGGAATCATTGCCCAATTTGATGGAAGGGCCCATTGAGCTTTAGAAACTGGAGAAGAGACTTTTGGAGGAAGACATGTGTCTTGTGGCTCCTGAATCTATAATGAAAGAAGAATCTGATGATGCACTTGCCATGAGGGCATGACATCTTTCTTTGCCTTCGAATCTAGAATATTCAGTATTATGATCTTTCTTCCTTGTACATGCAGGAACAGGAAGATTGTTCTTCTTGATCAATTGAGCGATCAAATCTATGGCTTTCCTCATACAAGCACTCTCAGGATGGATGCCTCTAATACAATAGGTGCACTTGGGTTTTCTCTTCTGAGAATGCTTGGTCTTCCTTGAGTTTGAAGCCCTATCTGACTGGTATGAACTATCTGTAGGCCTTGTACCATTCGATCTCTTGTTAGAATTCTTTTTCTTTTATTCACCATTCGCTCTCTCTGCAACTGTAAGAGATGAATCCAATTTGGGTTTGATCATTCCCATAGAGATCAAATTCTCTTCCTCTTGAGTAAGAGATTGCATGAAATCATCAAATGAGGGAAATTTCCATTTTGAAATGGACAACCTAGTTGACTGGAAAGTAGAGACAAAAAATGAGAAGTTTTCCCCCAACTTTGAGAGAATCGTAAGTATAAGCTGCTTATCTTCTTTCACTATCTCATATCTTTTCAACTGTGATATCAAGATTTTGAACTTGGTGAGAAAGACATTTATAGATTCGAAGCTGTCAGGACTCAAACATATGAGCTCATTCTCCAATTTGTGTCCTTGCATATCATCTTTCGGTCCAAAAAGAGATTTGAGCTTGTCCCAAATATCTTTAGGAGATGTAAGATCGATGACATGGAAGTGAAGATCTTCAGAAATTGAGAGAAGGAGGAGGCCAATTGCTTCATCAAGCCGATCCAAGTACTTGGACGTTTCAACTGCACTGAGAGGTTCTACCATCATTCCGTTGAGTATTCGGGTGAAGCTCTTTGATCTCATGAAGAGAGTCATTTTGGATTTCTACTCAACATAGTTGGAATATGTAAGCTTTAGATCCATCTGAATAGAGAAATTCGAATAGTTGAAGAAGATCCGAACGGGTGAATAAACCTGTAAAACAAGAAAGTTGTGCTGATGGAGAATGCTACACTTCGACTGAACACTACCTTAAGAACACTTGGCACGTAGAATAAGTCCTTCACACCTGGATAGACCTCACTGGATTTCTCCAATGAATTCAAGTAATATCACTAGGATTTGCTGTGGAAACTCAGAGGCTTCTGGTGCACAAGTGAAAGATAACTGCTCAAAGAAATGCTGCAACTGTCGCTGCTGCAATGGCTGCAATTTGAAGAGCTACTTTCTGCTCTGATACCATGTAAGAATATGCAAGAGATGTAGCATCTGTAGCAACTCACAATCAAACTATCAAGTATGTTTCAAAGAAGAAGAGAAGGAGACACTCAATGATCACTCATAAACATAGAATAATAGACCACATCTCAGTATCACACAATGAATAAGAATGTAAGTGAATGAATACAATAGCTATGATTATGGAATCATATAAGATTCGAATTATCCAAGTAGGGCATTCGAATCTGATCTCTAGTCTAGCTTGGATAACTATGGACACATCATCCAGTCAAATGTATCAGTCATCAATGGTAATAGTCAGTCAAGTGTGGCTAACTGAGTCTAAAGAACCATCTAGGCATGACTCAGGGAATGGAGACTCCAAGGGAGGTGCATGAGGCTATCAAGAGGATCAGTGGAACTCCAGAATTGGCTAACTAGGAGTTGTAGGTAGGTAGAATGAGCAATCAGTGGAAGAACTGAATGATAACTACTGGTAGGTGTGCTAAGGAGCTCTAACTAAGTGGTAACTGACTGGTAGGTGAGAAAAGGCGCCCAACAGACTGTGGTAGGTGGGAAAGGTGCACTTGGTATGCAGAAGACTGAAAGAAGGCGCATTAGGTAGGTGGGAGGTCCCTTGGGGCTGTAGACAGTCTCTGGAGAGCTAGAATCAAGCTCTAGGTGCTGGGAGGACCACCAAGATGTTGACTGGATGCATGCAGAATGCATGCATGCATGAAAAACTAAAAAATGATGGGAAGAATATTCCAACATTCCTCCGGTAACCCTTTTTCCAGAACTACTTCTACATAGACTCTTGCGTAAGAGAACAAAGGTCCTTTTGGCTCTGCTTTATCAATGTATTTGCCAAGGGAGTTACCTATATCTTGCAATGTTTTGTCATTCCAGAAGTGTAGTGGAAGGTGTGGGAGCCGAACCCAAACTGGGACTGCAGAAGGCACATCCTTCTCAGGGTCGAATGATAGACTCCATCTGGTTAAGTACAAGCCGCGAGGACCCATGGAATATGGTCCGCTCCTGAAGATCAGATGCTGGTCAACTTTGTGATCGAACAAAAAAGTGAAGAATCCCTTTCCGCAAAAGCAGTGTTGCAGACCCCCTGGAATTAGAGGCATCCAGTTCTGGTTAATCCATGTGTCCATCGATTTGGGATAAGGACAGATTCCGGTGAATTTCCCAATCAAACCATGTTCACTTAGAGCGAGGGATTTCATTTTCAAAGCTGCCAACAAGATCTGGATATGGGGAGCAGTTGCTCTTTTAATGAAACTTGCGTCCGAAGAATCTGTCAAGGGAAGGGGCGTAGAATCTACCAAAGATCTAAATGCAGCGTACATGAGTCTCTTCCTATCCTCCGGAGAAGGTGGGGGAGAGTCCATGGTTGACCCAGAGGGAAGTCTGCGTAGGGAGAGCCCGGGGGCACTCTGCCAGAGCTCAACAGCTCGATCACTACCAAGTCCCGATCTTGAATGGTGCAGAGTTTCTTAGAAGGCCCAAAGGGGAAACTAGCGCGGGGTAAGCTTGATTTATAGTACAAATGAGCAACTCATCCTCTATTTATATTCTCCTTTTGACTTGACCTTTTACTAACTAGGTCGGCTCTAACTCACCTAACTGGGCCGACCTGTACTCTTTACAATAAAATATTCTTTCTAGATATTTTCAGGTCGACCTAATCAGTTAGGGGTTTACATTGAATCTTTTAATGACTCTTACAATATCAATTACATCAATAACATCTTTCTAAGGAGGAATACAATAATACAATAGATAAATACATATAGAATATCTTTCACAGTAACATTTCTTTAACACTCCCTCTTAACTAGGAAGGTATTCTACGGGCAACATCAACAACTGCAAAAATGACTTGTGAATATCTAGGAATTTCTGGACCATCATATGTCTAGGGTATCATCTCTTGGTAAATCCTCATCAACATCATCATCATCGTCTGCTAGAATATCACCATCATCATCATCGTCTGCTGGAATATCACTATCATCATCATCATCATAATCATAATCATCATCATCATCATCATCATCAATAACATCCTATACTAGAACATCATCGTCAGCAACATCCTTTGCTGTAACATCATAATCAACAACATCCTCTGCTAGAACATCATAATCAACAACATCCTATGATGGAACATCATCATCATCAACATCCTCTACTAGAACATCATCATCAACATCCTCTGCTGGATCATCATAAAAAACATCCTCTGATGGAACATCATCAACAACATCCTTTGTTGGAACATCATCAACAAAATCCTTTGTTGGAACATCATCAACAACATCCTTCTCTAGAACATCATCAACAGCTTCATCTGCTGGAACATCATCAGTAAACACAATACTAGAACAACAACATCAATCATCAGTAAACACAATACTAGAACAACAACATCAATCATCAGTAAACAAAAAATATTGGAACACTATTAGTCAGCAAGTACCGATCTTCAGTCACCCCTGGACCGACATCAGTCACCTCTGGACCAGAACTCTATTAGTCGGCAAGTACTGATATTTAGTCACCCCTGGATCGAAATCAGTCACCTAAGTACTGAAACTTTATCAGAAAGCAAGCACTGATATTCAGTCACCCCTGGACTGACATCAGTCACCTAAGGACTGGAACTATATCAGTCGGAAAGTACTAATCTTCAGTCACCCCTGGACCCGCATCAGTTACCTAAGGACCACAACTCTATCATTCAACAAGTATTGATCTTTAGTCACCCCTAGACCAGCATCAGTCACCTAAGGACCGAAACTCTATCAGTCAGAAAGTATCGATCTTCAGTGACCCTTGGACCAGCATCAGTCACCTAAGGACCAAAACTCTATTAGTCGGCAAGTACTGATCTCCAGTCACCCCTGGATTGACATCAGTCACCTAAGGACCGAAACTCTATCAGTTGGAAAGTACTAATCTTCAATCACCTATGGACCAACATCAGTCATCCTTTGACTGACATCAGTCGTCCTTTGGCCGACATAATTCATCCTTCGACCGGCATCAGTCATCCTTCGATCGGCATCAGTGATCCTTCAACTGACATCAGTGATCCTTCAGACTGAAATTAGTACCTAAGGACTAGAACTACTCCCTCTTTTGAGGGAGGTCCTTTGAGACCCCACCCCTTCTTTCGAAGGATCTCCAATCATCATCATCACTCCAAGTGATCATCCTATCCCATAGGTGCCTTCTGAGCTCGTACAAAGTCTTCTTCAATCTGCACACATGTGGTTCTCTGTAGAGAGTCCTGAGTCCTGGAGGTTGCTCGATATCATCTTCTACTTCGATTACACCATCTATCTGGTGTAATATCCACCACTGAGTCTAGCCACTTGGAGCAACATCTCGTCATAGTCAACTTCCTCTTTCTGAGAGAACCCTTGCTTTGTACTTCTTGATTTCATAAGTATTGTTCTACGAAAAATCTCATCATTCTTCATTTGTAGGTAATCATACACGATATTTCCTACAAGTTAAGTTCAATTGCATGGTTATAAACATTTCATAGTTCCAAAACATATTAATAATGAAAAATTCACACAGTCATGCAACTATCTTAGCCAATGCTTCAACACAACATTCATCCATATCCCGTATTCATACGATAACTTTCTAGATGCCTTCCATCTCTACCAGAACATTATTAAGAGCGTGCACTACTCCCAATATGTTAGCAAAGAGGTTACATTCTAGATAAGTAGCAATGGAATGTTGTACAACACCATAGGCCATTTACCCATCACGTGCATATTCTATTTATTAATGCAAACATTCTAACATGCATAATACACATATTAAATCTAGGAACATAAATATGTGAACATCAATTCAAATACTTATCTTTGTTTGTTTGGTAGGATCTCTCTTGATCCTAGTCTCCTTGCAGGAGACCCTAATAGTGTGCTCCACTCTATCATGTGGGTTCTACTACATCAAGGCTACATAATTGGGACATGGATTTGGTTTCTTGCTTCCTTCTGGAGCACCATATATTCCTGCATCTTGTATTATTTCTCGTACCCAAGCTGGTCTTCTCTTTCATGGATTTTCTTCATTAGGTGTCTCCTCAGGTCTCGAAGGTTCTGTCATATCATGATCTTTTGGAACAGGTTCTTCTTCAACATTTCTATCTGGTACATTATTAATTTCTAAAACTCTAGGAGCTTCATGCTCCTCTTCATCCTCATGAGTTTTCTTGGATTTGTTGAAGGTTGTGTCTTCATCAAAAGTAACATCCCGGATGAGTTCAATCTGGCGGAATCCTAGGATGTAGATATGGTAAGCCTTTGATTGCTCACTATAGCCCAAAAATATTCCCTTCTTTCTTGAACGTTCCAACTTTTATCTGTTCTCTTTTGGAATGTGAATGAATACTGGACATCCAAATATCTTTATATGGCTAACTTCAGGCTTCATACTGGTAAACATCTCCTCTAGGGTCTTGTTTCCAAGATCACCGTGAGAGATTCTGTTCTGTACATATACTGCGGTTCTAGATGCTTCTTCCCATAGATTCTGGGTAAGTCTTGATCATGGATCATGGCCTTCACTGCTTATATGATAGTTCCATTCTTCCTTTCAGCTACACCATTCTGTTGTGGATTATAGGGAATAGTAAGCTCCCTCTTAATCAATGCTTTTTTTTTACAGAAATATTTGAAATCACCTAAAGTGTATTCCCCTCCATTATCTGTGCTTAGAATATTTATCTTCTTCTTAGAGAGGTTTTTTACAAGAGCCTTGAACTCTTTAAACTTTTCAAAGACTTCATTCTTATTCTTTAGAAAATAAATCCATGTTTTGTGGGAGTAATCATCAATAAAAGAAGCATAATAAACATACCCTCTTAATGAAGTGGTGGAAATAGGTACACAAATGTCTGAGTGAATAATATCCAGAATACCTTTAGCTTTGCCATCGCAGATTGGAAATGGATTCTTCGTACTCTTTCCTTGAGGACATCCTTTGCATACTCCTTCATGATCAACCTGGATTTATGGTAGTCCATTCACCACCTTACTTATTATTGGTAAGGCTTTGTAGTGTACATGAGCCAATATTCTATGCCATAGTTCATAGGGGCTCATGGTACTGTTCATCAGTGTTTTATCTGCATGACCCTTTATCTTGTAAAGTCCTACTTCTTCTACTCCAATGGCTACTGCATCATTGATAGTCTTCCCCTTTGGCCACATAAGAACTTCACAATCTATAAATGCAATTCGAAGACCTTTCTTATCTAATGTTGAAATAGATAGAAGGTTCTTCTTCAAACCTGGTACATAAAGTACATCCTTCATGTTCATGGAATTTCCAGAGTCCAATTTGTAAGAGGCCTTTCCCATTCCTTTGATAGGATATTGGTAGTCATCTCCAAGCTTTACTTTGTGTGGAGAATATTTATGCATGAGATGTACAAGGGATTCATTGTATCCCATCATATGTTTTGAAGATCCACTATCTACTAGCCAAGTATCACTTCCATAAGATACTGAACCATTGAGGGCTGATATTAGTACATACTCTTCACTGGAGTCTTCATCTTCTTTGGTTTTGAATTCTTCATCATACTCACCATCTTCCGCTGCATGAACATGAAATATCTTCTTCTACTTCTTATGTTGTCCAGATTTGAGTGGACAATATCTCGCAACATGTCCTATCTTGTGATAGGAGTAACATTCAACTGAAGATAGGTCTCTTTTGAACTTCTTTTTCTTTTGAGCTCTTTGATATCTTCTTGGATATTCCTCATGGGAACGTACATCGTTCTTCCTTTTCCTTCCATCTTTGGAATGAGTTGCCAAAGCTAGTTGATCTTCATTGTCATTTAGTTTCTCCTCTCTCACAGCTATTCTCTCTTCCTCTTGCACACACGCTTCCCATAGTTGTCTGAACTGGATCAATTTCTTTCTAGCACATATGCCACGAACAAATGGTTCCCAATCTCTGGGGAGACCATTCAGAGTGGTCACCACAACTTCAACATCTTCTACAGTGTCTCCAATAGCTTCTAATTGTTCTTTGATCTGGAACACTCCGGAGAAGTATGAGTGCATGGACTCATACTTCAAGATATTCACTCCCTTGAGTTGATTTCTCAAGTTCATGCTCTTATTAATGTTATTTTCTTCAAATAGGTTGGTCAGGGCATCAAACATCTCTTTTGGAGTTTTCTTTGAAGACACTTGAGGGATCAAGTGATCTTTGATAGAATCAACAATGATTCTCTTTGCCTTGACTATATTATTCTTATGCCTTGCTTTGGCTTTATCTCCCTCTGGTTCTGTAAGTTCTTCCTTGATAAAGTCTTCTAGGTCATGTTCTTCAAGAATGAACATGACTCTATATTTCCATGCCCTGAAGTTCTTAGCTCCCTCAAGCTTCTCATCAAGCTTGTTATTGTTTGTCATCTTGATAAAATGAGAACCTCAAATGGAAATAGGATAGATTTGAGACTTACAAGAAAAGTTGTCATTCTGAAAACTACTTCTACTGTGACCTAGGCTTTGTTAGAGAAACCCTAATTTTCCAACTTTGGGATTTTGGAAAACTAATTGGATGAGCAAATTCACCTCCTCAAGGCGATCAAGTACCCCTTCTCCCAATTCTGTGAGAAGATGATCCAAAAAACTTGATGCCCTAGTTCTCCTAGGCTATAGTGGGGGACCCAAAAATTAAAATTCTCAGAATTGAAATCTCCTTCGACAGAAAGATGCGCCCTAGTGAGGTGAGTTAGATGCACCCTCTTTTTGAGTTGATCTGTGGAGGGAGCTCCCGGAACAAGAAGCCCTAGTTTCTGTAGTTGCAGAGGCTGCACAATGTTTTCTTTCAGGCCTGCTCTGATACCATGTTAGTTTTTCTACTTGTTTAGCATAATAACATTAAACAATCTATCACTGAAAGAAATAAAAGCACAACAAAAACAATGAACACAATATTTCTCTCGGGGAAACCACAAGGGAGAAAACCCCGAAAAAACTTCCTCAATATAGAATTCACAAAGTAGAAAGATAAACCCCAAGACAAAATCAACTTCTCCTCCACTTGTGCAAACTTCTCTCTCTCTCCTATGCGAACTTGTGTGAGTGAGATGAGTGAGTACAAATGAGCAACTCATCCTCTATTTATATTCTACTTTTGACTTGACCTTTTACTAACCAGGTTGGCTCTAACTCACCTAACTGGGCCGACCTGTACTCTTTACAATAAAATATTGTTTCTAGATATTTTCAGGTTGACCTAATCAGTTAGGGTTTTACATTGACTCTTTTAATGACTCTTACAATATCAATTACATCAATGACATATCCCAAAGGAGGAATACAATAATACAATAGACAAATACATCTAGAATATCTTCTGCAGTTACATTTCTTTAACATGAGGGAAACCATCAAATACCACTGGGAAATACTAGTGGCTTCCCAATACCACGAGACAATACATGACCATCCAAAATTGCTATAAAAATGTGGTGGAGGCCCTCCATTTATCATCATCATCTACCCTATCTTACCAAAACTCTACCAAAATTCCTATTGAACCCTAGCCTACCTTTCTGAGCTTTTGTTCACACTTAGTTGAGTTTTGGCCAACGTTTTGAGCATTTGGAGGAGAGCAAGGGACATTGGAGACCCAAAGAACCGCCATTCATACGGCTGCAAGGGCCCCAATCTACTCACTATATTGAGGCAACCCATGTCGTAAATCTTTGTTTACTATAATACAAAACCATTATTTGATTCATGGGCATTGGATATGTTAGTTTAGATCTTTATTTTTACTGCAGTAATCATTTACTTTTACCTTTTGTTTGCATGCACACACTATCATTCATGAACTATTATTAAGAGCTACACAACTGTTAGTAAGTGTCCTTTTTCACTAGCTTGTGTGAAAACACTAGCTACAGTTTTGGTGACTCCCACTGGGTTCGATCTCTGCAGATCTGTGGTTCCTTTTGACCATCCTTACCCGTTTGTTTTTCATTTTATTTTGCTTGGTTTGTTTTATTTTTAGCAGATCTGTGGATTTGGGCCGTGATCCCTGCCAGATCTCTCCATTTCGAGTCAGATCTGTACCCTATTGGTCACCATTTATCAGATCCATATCGAATGACACTGATATGGTAACAATTTAATCACATTGTGTAGAGACATATCATTTCCAAAATTGTCGTCCGTACGAAAATTTGCTGAAAAATTACACATTTTCAAACTCATATATCTTGCCCTCCATGACTCGAAATTGAGTGTTTTTTTTAAATCAATTATTTTTTCGAGAATAATTCAGATCTGTATTCTGTTTTTGAAACTTTTACATAAAATGTTACAGAAATTAGTCTAAATTTTGCTGCATCGTTTGCGTGCATTTTCTAGCAGTTAGTCCTTTCATTTGAAAAGCAAAAGCAAACGTTTATTTCAATTTCAGTTCTTTATTTTAGCATTTAATTTCAACATATCTTGGGCTTGTTAACACCACTTGTGCATCCACTCACTCCCTAAATTCCAAGTGAGACTAAAACTGGTTTAATTGAACACACGCTTAACCCCACTTAGGGACCCAAAAACAACTTGGTAGTTAGGTAGGACATTGGGGTTAGACATCCAATAACACCCCCTTTGTCACATACATTTGAGACATAGTTGTTGTCTTTTAGGGAGCCAAAATACCCTGTTGTGTAGGAAAATACCTTATAGTGGGGGATATGACACTACCAACTTACATGGGGTTACAGGTAAATACATTCATGTTTTGCATTAATTACTACAAATGGAAAGAGATCAGGGTTCTAAAAGTTGTACCTTTTTAATGATGGCTGGTCCTAGCTTTCGCCCAATCTTCCACAGTGATAAACCTGCAAAACAGATTAAGCTTTCTCAGCGTATCTGGACTGTAATATATATGATGAAATTGAAAGCAATTTAACATCAAATACAATCATACATTCAATCAAATAGACATTCAATTGGGACGGGAAGGGTATTTCCACCTTTTATTGTCAAAGAAATGTAGATAAGTACAAATATACCTGATCTGTCCAGACACTTCTGCAACCGATTCCTGGGCTCCTGCTCCTCACAAAGACTTAAGAATTCCTCTAGCGTAACAACAGTTTCTTCTTCCTTCTAGGCCCCTCTCTCATGGCTTCCCCTTGTATTTATGGCACAAGGTTGGCAGTTGAATTCGAGAAGTGGTTGAATTGGGAGGTTGGTGGAGTTGCAGAACCAAATTCAACTAATCCCAATTTATAATCTTAATATATTTTTTCATTTCATCTTAAGATGTGCACGGGTATCCTTGTAGTAAACCAGCGCACAGTATGCAACTCTTGTTCTTAACAACCAGCGCACACAACTTTTGAGGAAAGTGCACGGGTTGTCTTCTTTAAGACCAGCGTTTGGAACGCTACTTGTCTGTGGCAAGAGTAGTGCACACATAGTGAAGAATGTAGAAAAAATTTGTTTTTCAGCTGAAGAATGTGATCTCAGCAATAAATCATCCAGGGTCAACCTAACTCTTCCATCCATAGTGTCCTTTTGTGTGATCGACAGAGCAATGTGATCATAGACAAAGAAGTGTAGATTTGACCTATAACAGATGCTCCCTAATGTGTGAGGTCAGAGGGAAACGATGGCTGAAATACATTATAATTCCAAGTCAGAGGAGGAGAAAGAAACCATAGGACGAAGTCACAAAAGTACCTGAAACAACGATCAAGGTCAGCGAGCAATTACAATCTTGACATCGTATAGATGTTCAGTGTGATATGACATGATCTCCGATACATAACTGGGAGATGTATATATAGAATGGCCACTGAAATACAAGCGTGGACCCATGACACAGATAAGAGATCATAGCCATAACAACAAGTTGGATTTATGTCTCATGAAGAGCCAAAATAAGTGTGGCTCAGTATTGCGCAGCTTGGGTGATAACATAAACATGATGATGTTATCAGAGTCCCAAGGTCTTCATCCAAAACATCTCAAGGTACGAACCCTATCCATGTGAATAAATGAGCTGAAGTCGAACATGGGGGGGTACCGTTTGATTACTGGTCATTAATGTATACCGTTAACAAATGCGAGGGCTTCCATCGATAATGATAATGGGGCCCAAGGTACCTAGTACGTTCCAACAAGTGTGAATAAATGGACTTGAAGTAGAACACCCGAGGAACCTGTTGAATAAGAGACATTGATGTATTCCCATTATTCAACAGTGAGGGAAACTGCCACTGATGATTGCAATCCCCAAGGTACTAACCGAAACTCTAAACTTCATTCCCAAAGCATAATGAGTTGAATTCAATGGGAAGAAATCCGCTGGAAGGGAGGCCTTAATGCATCCTCCATCATCCAACACGAGGAACACTCACTAGTTTGAGTTGATTTGGAGTAGGACTAACACAAGATGAAACAAACCAACACCAGGATGGCCGACACATGAAGTCAAGGTAAACTGCAGAATGTCCGACACGGGCTGTATCCTTGAACAGTGAGCAGGACACAAAGTGACTTAGGCAGCTTTTAACATGAGGGGGACATGACATAAACCTGCAATGTAGGAGACATAAGCAGATTCTCCATATGATTGGAATAATAACCAATCGGAGGATTAAAAAACTATGAGATCAGGCTCACCCAAAGGTCAAAAACTGAAACCCAACTGAAATGATGGACTCAAATAGGTGCTATGTTCAAGGACATGATTGCTTTAGCTGCCTTTGAAACTGAAAAGATGTAGACACCCTTCTCATCCCTTATTCTTTTTGTCAAAAGAATGTCCTTCTTGTTGTTTTAATGAGTCCAAGAAAGCAAACTCAATAAGTCCAACCATGTAAAAATTTTAATGAGCCCATGGGAGGAAGACTCAGGACCTTCTTCATTTGTTACAGAGTTCAAAGAAGAGATAGACGAATACCCTATAACATTGATCCATGGATTTTAATATCGAGCCTAGATCGGTTTATGCTCGCTAGTGTTTTCTTGTTTAAGGAGTCAGAAAAACTTAAACAATCCTCCATACACTTACTCGTGGATTTTAGTATCGAGCCCGAGTTAGTATGTGCTAATCGGTGTTTTCTTGTTTATAGAGTCTGAAAAACTTAAACAATCCTCTATACACCCTCTCGTGGATTTCACATTGAGCCCGAGTAGGTGAATGCTCGTTGGTGTTTTTATGTTTGGAGATCTTGAAAACCCTAAAGAAGGCTCCAAAAGGTCCTTTTTCGTACAGTTAGTCTCCTCACCCAAAAATGTCTAAAACAATGAGAGAAGAACTCTTCTAGCCACTAGTGACTAGAATATACCTTTTTCGTAACTAATCCAAAAAAGTCCTGAAAAGGGGTAAACTTATACTTAAGTGGATGTTCCCTCAATTCCTTTTAACGAGTCTGAAGAGAACAAGTATGCTCGACAATCTTGTTTGTTTTTGAAAAGTCAAAACAAGGGCTTAAAATGACTTAAAAAAACTTTAGGGATCGTAAGTTCATAACCTGCTAGATGATGGAATCTAGAAAACCGAGTTAGTAACCGAGACAAATTTTCTCAATGACAAAAAATTGAAACAATATGGTACCTATATTGATCTTCCAATGAAGAAAACAAGTCTTATCGGGTTTAATGTTTTAAAATATAGTGATAATTTTGAAATATATAGTTTATTTAATCCACCAAAATTTGAAAATATTAATGAATTAAAATAACATTTAAGAAACAAAATGAAACTATACCCTTTTAGAAAAAGTGGGTAAAAATTTAATTTTTTTTTTCTATAAATAGTTTCATTTTGAAAATCAAAATATCAAAATTTGGATTTTAGGGCAAAGAGTGGAGAAAAACCTTAAACTTCCCGTGCTTGTTGCGATCAAACCGGGTCACCAAATCAACTTTTGCTTTTACCAAGTAAGTTGTTTCATCCTATACTTGCATTTACATATAATTTTTTTAAATTTTAGTGGTCAATTTTTTTATTTTATTTTATCAAAGTTTTAAACTCATTTCTGCGCGAGCGCTACTAGTTTTGAACAAAACTAGCGCACTCGACAAAAGTGCGCTAGTTCACTTGCAAGATAGTAGTGTTCGAGGCGCTACTGTCTATTTATGACAGTAGCGTTCACCGCAAAGAATAGGGAAAAAAACAAATAATGACCAACGTTTGATGCTTTAATGGCAGGATGGTGCTTGTATGGCGTGAAAGGGAACATGAGGAGATGGATCGACAAGCTTTAGAAGATCCATTGACCTTGCATGCATTGCGAAGATGCAGTTTGTTAAAATTCTATAGAACGGTCAACATGCGGGCACAAAACTGACTGCTTAAAAGGATTGTACAGTATTGGGATGCGAATGCATTAGTGTTCAATCTCCAAGGGGAGATACTGGAACTGACAGTTGATGACATCTACTTCATCACGGGTCTCTCTCGGAGAGGAGATGTGGTGAATACGAAAGGTACCTCTCGAAATGTGGGTGCCCTATCCGGGCAGGACTATATCAATACCTACTGTGTAGTGGGTACGAAAAAAACTAACAGTCAGGTCCTTATTTCGACTGTTGCGAGCTTCCCATTAAAGGTCATCTTGAGTGTTCTTAACCGGATGGGAGGAAGCGCAATGCAACATATTGCTTCAAGGAACTTCATGCATGTGGGTATTGAATGCCTACGAGGGATAGTGTATGATTGGTGTTCAAGTCTACTGGAAAACATGAAGCTTCAGCTTTCCGGGTGCAAGATAGGGAGGATGAAGAACTTTGGGTACGGAAGTATACTTTGCACCTTTTTCTTTGAAAGGGTGCCCGCCATGAGTCTGGGGATGGATTTTCCCCCACTTAACCCCCGTGAGCCACTGATGGGTCGTTGGGGAGAGATCTTCCTGCGCCAGGGTGGTGGCGAGAGCAACTTTTGCTATAGTGAGGATGATTTCTATGCATGGTGGGACCGACAGGTACCAGCTCTTGAGCAGTTCCCATATGTGGGTATCGACTTCCGCAACGATCTTGAGCTGGCTCTTCCTCCATGATCAACCTGGGGAGATATTGGTAAGTTTGTTTTTGAAAAATTATTTACTTTTTTTCATTTTATACATATGATTTTTAAATGAGTTTGAGATACTGAAAAATTGTCTTTTGTAGATGTGGGGCTAGTGCGTCCAGAGGGACACCCTCGTACCTACGTACGCCCAGTCCTACGTACGCCTAGTCATTGGTGGTGCAGCTGATGCTATGTTGGAAAGCATTGAGGGGAAGATGAGTCGGTTGACTCATGACATACCTGACGGGCTATGCATATGACCCTTTTTGTTCCCTTATTCTACCTTGTTTATGAACCTTTTTTGACCTGATCTTGTATTACCACTTGCTCTCTTGCTCACATTTGGCACATTTTGGCCTTGGTAAGGATTGATCTCGTTCTCTTGTTATTTTTCAATTTCTTATGATTTGGATAGAGTTATGTTGCCATTATTGCCTACTAAAGGAGTGGTGTTTCAGGTTTAGTATCATTTTACCTAAAGGTTGCAGAATGAAGGAATTATGGAAGCTAGATAATACGCATCTCAGTCTCGAGCTATAACACCTAGGTATCAAGTTGATGTATTTATATACATCCTTTTGGTCACCTACCCAGCGTTTAGATGACGATGCAATCGATCCAAGGATTATAGATTCTGTACCTAACTCAGTATTTCGGGACTATGATGATTCATAGTTGACCACTTCGAGATCTCTGGGATTGTCTCCACTTTTCACGATACAGGCTCCTGGAATATCTCTTTGAGGATCCGTAGATGGGCCTTATTGGGGAATCTGTTGTAACTACATGATATTTCATATTTCTTTCATGAGCATTGATGTATAAAAAAATTGGAACTCTTTCAGAATGGTTAGCCACCAATTTGCATAAGATCTATTGAACGCTGTTGTCAGAATTTATATATAAAAACCTATCTTTACCTGATTCGAATGTGTTGATCAATTTCGTGTGAGTGAGTGGTTGTTCAGCTCCTGTTGCCGAAGGCACGACCCCCTTCCGTGACAGGTGCTGTTATAGTTAGGATTTCTTTCCTTTATGCATGTTGTTAATGTTGATGAATTTAATACACAATGTTGATTGATTTAATGATTTAGTATTCATATTTGGTGTGCTGAGCATAGCTGAGTGTGAATGTTTTAAGTAGTGATATGACTGGATTGCATAGTCATTCTTATTATCAATTACAGGGGAATATATGAATGATGAACATTGAATTATAATTACTTCTGCGGTGAATGGATGCATTAAACTCATTATTGGAATTCTGTTGTTAGTGCGTAAAGGTAGAAGCAAATTGTAGAATTAAATTAGTCTATTCAATTTCTTCATTTCAGTTGTGGTTTATTGAATTATTCCCTAGGAATTTCTCAGTTTGCTAAATTAGATTGAATGTTAATTGCTTTCTGTAGCATAATAGAGTGTTGTTAGATGTTTATTACTTTCCGTAGCATAGCATAACATTTCTTGAGTTGATAGTTAAGTGCTTTGGTTTGATTGCAAGATTCTTTCTATAATTGGAAATTTCTTAGGAGTCTATTCACCAATGGTTGCATCTTAATTTCAGTTAAGTAATTCATCGATCTCCTCTGTGTTAAAATCATTCAATTTACAGTGTTTGGTCGCTCATAAGCCTTTGTGGCCCTAGGTTGATAATTTATGCACAGCTTTCTATTTCAATTTAATTAAAAGGGAATTAAAAAGCTCGTCAATACCTACGTACAAGATCGAGCGGATGCCGCTTGCTATGTAGGAGGATGTTGTAGGTGTGCCCCTGGCATGGATCAGGCTACTTAGGAAAGTGGCTAGGGTGGTCATTTTCTATAGAGAGGCCGTGGCAGAGATGGTAGAGGCCCCTCCTTCTCCATAGGAGAAAGACATATATATGTATTTTTTTGAGGCCATCGAGCCCTTTTTGTATTATGACATGACCCTATGATAGACTTATGATTCAGACTCATATTATTTTTTGATACAAATTATATATACAGTATCGGTGCTATTTACATGTGTGTTCTTGTATTTTGTGCATGAATTGTTTATTATGTATGTGTATGACGCAGATGCCAATCTAAAACATAATTTGCAAATGAATCAGCTAATGCATTCAAATTCCTTGGAATATGTTGATATGCGATGTAATCAAGCTGTCCCTAAAGTAACTTAACTCGCAAAAACTGACGTAGCAAAACAAGATCTCTAACCTGATAAACACCTATTAACTGAAACACAACTAGCTATGAGTCGAGCTTTACCTCCAAATGTGAAATGCCATGGAATAGAGTATCTCAGAGTAGCTCTATGACTGCATTGTATTCAGCCACATTGTTCATCGTGGGACCTAAATAAGCCCCTCCCGAAGAAACCAGTTGGCCAGTTGGTGAGTAAATAACCCAAGCAACTGCAGCTAACTGACAGGTGTGGTGGCTAGCGCCATCAGCAAACCCTATAACATGTTCAATCGACATCTAAAACATAAAGCAATAGATGCATAAGATGTAATGACAACCATAAACAAAGCTAACTCTACAAAATGTACAACCATAATACATGAAAAAGCACAGAGGCCTAGGCATAGTACATCTTCAAGTAGATCCCATTTCTAGGCTCCGACAACTTATTAACTTCATAATATGTTAACTCGTATGCACCCTGGTTCAGAACCTTAGAAACTATGTAGGGACCGAGCCACATGGACTTAAACTTTCCAGCTCCTAAAGGTTCCTTGTCTTGGTCGTAAAGAAAAACAAGGTCTCCTTCGAGAAAAACCCTAGGTTTGAAAAACTTATCGTATTGTCCCTTGACTCGATTCTTATGCGCTTCGTTTGCTGTGAGCGCATCGCGGTGCTGCTCGTCAAGATGTTCTAAATGCAACAAAAATTCTTCCAAGACTGAAGTATCAGGTAGTAGTTGGACAACCAACTTCAATGAAGGAATTTCACACTCAATCAGAATATCTGCTTCTATCCCTTGCACAAGTTGAAAGGGAGAGAACCCGGTAGCAGTATTGACATTAACCTAGCATGCCCAAAGAGCAGGATACAACATGATGTGCCAGTTGGTTCGACTGGCATTAACGGTTATTTGCAGAATGGTTTTCAAAGTTTTATTAACCGCTTCGACCTGACCATTCGCTTGTGGATAAAACAAAGACGAATGTTCCTGCCGAAAACCTAACATGGTGTATAGATCGGTCATCATGCTGTTTTGAAAATGTTGACCGTGATCAGTCACGATCTCTTTGGGTACACCAAATCTTGCAATGATTTGGTTGAAAATGAAATAAGCAACTGTTTCCCCATCTTCCTTAACAGTAGGCATTGCCTCGGCCCACTTGGTGAAGTAGTCGATGGCAACAATGATATGATGATGACCTCCAACAAAAACTGGATTACAATTCATGAAGTCAATCCCCCACTTGGTGAAGGGGCCTGCTGTGATTACAGGATGGAGAGGAGCTGGTTGTTCTCTCATCTTCTTGGTGAAAAACTGAAATCACTGACAGCGTTTCACAACTTCCACACAATCTTTGAAGATCGTGGGACAAAAATAACTGGCACGCAGTATTTTCTGGGCTGTTGCCAACCCAGAAAGATGACCCCCACGGGCTCCACTGTGAGCATCATTCAATACCGTTTCAACTTCCTCTAAGGTTAAACAACGATGTAAGATGGAATCTATCCCACGCCTGTACAAAGTGTTAGAAATGATGAGATAGTTCTTCGCATGACTCTTAAGTTTGCGTCGTTCATCCCTAGAGAAAGTGGTGGGACACCTCAAAGTATGGAGATATACCAGGATATCCCCATACCATGGGTAAGAGGATGCAATGAGAAATATATGTTCATTCGGGAATGATGACTCTTCCTCAGCATGTACTATGTCACTAGGAAATTCAGAAATTAGTTCGGCGAAAACCAGTGATTTATTTGACTTAGCGGACTGAAAAACCAAGTCAAATTCTTGCAAGATTACAATCCATTTATTAAATTTCCCACCGATGATACGTCGAGTGAGAACATACTGAAATGGGTTGACCTCAGCAATCATTATGGTAGTTCGTAATAACATATAGTGGCGTAGCTTCTGAACAACATGTACAGTAGCTAATGCCAACTTCTCAACATACGAATACTTGATCTTAGGAGCTATCAAGGCGTGCGACAAATAATAAATGACATGCTCTTGGAGCTTGTCATCCTCCTGAACTAGTACTATGCCGATTGTGTATATTGATGCAGCCAGATATAACAGGAAATCCTTAGAATAATCTGGCGGGCTCAACAAGGGGGCTGATAATAATGCCTTTTTCAAGGCCTCAAATGATGTTTGAGCATCCGCATCCCACAGAAAGTAGGTATCTTGTTTGAGAAGTCTCATGAAACCTTTTGTAATTTTGGCTTAGATAATGATAAAGCATCTTAAGAAGTTGGACATGCCATGCAGACTCTGAAGTTGTCTCAGGGTTCGAGGAGGAGGAAAATTTACAATCGCCTCAACTTTCAATGGATCAACCATTATGCCACGACTGGATACTATGAAACCCAGTAATCGTCCAGACTCGACGCAGAAAACAAATTTATTTGGATTCAATCGAATCTTGTAGTATCTGCATCACTCAAACACAAGTCTCAAGTGATCAGGATGTTCCAGTCTCTTGCTAGATCGCACCGGGTGATCATCCAGATAAGGTTCTACTACGTGTTTGATGTCATGATAAGCGAAGTTCATCGCCCGCTGAAAGGTGGCTCCAACATTCTTCAAACCAAATGGCATCTTCTGATAGGAAAAGGTTCCCCAAGGATAAATGAAAGTTGTCTTATGTTGGTCTTCAGGTTTGATTTGTATCTGATTATATCCTGAAAAACCCATCCATGAAAGAAAACATTTCATGGCCCGCACACGCATCAATGATCTAATCAATAAACGGCACGGGGTAATTATCCTTAGGACAAGTTTTATTTAGGTCCCGGAAGTCAGTGCAGACTTGAATGTTTCCTTGATTTTTATCTACCGGAACAGGATTTGAAACCCATTCTGTCATAGCAATTGGATAGATGAATCTGGCTTTGAGAAATTTCTCTACTTCCACCTTAATGGCAGCTGCTTTTCGAGGGTTAACTGAATGGAGCTTCTGTCTCACAGGCTTAGCGTTGGGGTAAGTTGTGATGACGTGCTCAACAATGGCAGGGTCGATGCCTGGCATCTCCTCATAAGACCAGGGAAAAACATCGTGGAACTCCTTAAACAGATTGGTATACAAAATGATCTCCTCAGGAGAATAGTTTTCTCCAATGAAAAGGTTTTCCACAACTCCAGGTTTGATGGAAATGTTGATCGAAATAGTTCTCGATATATTTTCCATATTCCCTTCACCATAAACAACTTTTGAAGTAGAAGGGATAGCGAACAAATCAACATTACCACCAGGTCTCATAGAAAACTCACCTCTCTCTATCCTGTCTAGATCAGGAAGAAAATAAGACCTGTGGTGCATGTGTTCCCAAGGATGGTCCAGGCAAATCATTGCTTCCAAAATGGCCTCATTAGAGGGAAAAACAGTGTCTAGATAGTCAAAAGAGTGGATAGAGTCTACTAACCAATATTAAAACTAAAAGATGGGTTCGAAGCAGAAGCAGTCTGCGAAGAAATTGGTGTCGCAGTGTTTGTAAAGGAAGGATTAATAATTCTCAAAGCCATATCTATTGTGGGAGTCTGAGGAGCTCTTTGCTCATCTCCTGGATTAGTCATGGAATAACCAGGTGTAAACAAGTATGCACTGTACTCAGTTTGGCCTAGAGAGTCTACAGGTACCCGTAATGGATCGTTGGGTCCAGTCAGGGGAGGGTTGAAAGGAGTGTTAAACTCTTGAGAAGTTAAGTCCTCAACCTCAATAGTATCAAAGACCTGTCGATCTTGAATTCTGGGCTGTGGTTCTCCAGGTATTTTAGTTTCACCCGTTAGTTCGTAAGAACCACGAGAATCAGTCCTTCGGCGTTCGAGGTGGTGGTGGAGGCTACACAATGAGCGGTGGAAGGTTTTGCAACCTTCTTGACCTACGAAGATATTGTTTCTCCACAGCTATATAAAAAGCAAACTAAGTATAAAACCTAGTGGCCACTACTCGACTAGGGAGCAAACAGCATACCACTAACAAAAAGTCCTAAGGTGATCAAGACCAAGCAAACAAAGCTGATACTCTCAGAAACTAGTCTGGGATGATGAGGGCCCAGAACAAGCTAATAGAGTATAGATGGTCAGTTACACGACGTCCAATGGAGGTCCTCTGGGTGCAAGCGTTTGAATCACCAAACCTCCTTCCTGGGATTACTGCCAAAGGGTTACCTTCTGCGTCTGTCCGAGGTGAAGTGGAAATAGCCTTCCACTCTACCTGTGAAGATTCCTAAATGGTCAAGAGACTAAGGATACCACAAATATGAAAATACCTGGGGGAATAGTTGTCAGCCTAGCCAAGACGCATGGGCAGGGTAGCAAATCCCGAAATCCAAAAGCACTTAAAATTACTAGTGGACCCCCATACGCGAATTAGCTCTGGTTTATGCTTGAAAGGAAAGTGAGGGGGTATCCTCAGCAGTTCCAGTCTCACACGGCCTCGTACTTAACTCTGGTTTAAGTAGAGCATTCCCAGGATACTTTGATACAGGTGGATTTACCTAAGAGATTGTCTTACTAGGATTTTTGAGCAATGAAACCGATTTCGGGTAGTTTAAGGTGATTTACCCTGAAACCCTAGCCTAAGCTAGTTGATGTAGTGATAATCCTAAAAAGAAAAAGTTGCTAATTTATTTTATTAAAATTTTCTTTTTAGAGGCTACTTTTTACTCAAAAAAGGGTAGTGAAGTGTGTGGTATGGTTCATGACAGAAAGTAAAGTGTGGAAAAAATAACGCATCAAAACTTCACAAAAACTCTTTTTTTTCGTTTATGTTTTTCAAAAACGAAACTAGGCAATCCTAAGCAAAAAAAAAAATAAAAATCAATTTTCTTTTAAATTTTCGAAGCAAGATAATCAATGCTACTTCGAAAATAATGATAAATCTCACTACTAAGCTACCAATTTCAATTTTTGTCTTTTCTTCTATTTGCAAAAGAAAATGAACTTGAAAAAAGGCACAAGTAAGATCTAACAACGGTGTGGGTAAAGATAAAGAGCTAATGGCTTAAAGCAATCGAATCAAAAGACCGAAAAAGACTTGGTTGTTTCAATGGAAAAAACTCTAGGCTTGGAACATGAGGTAAAAGAAGAAGGGAAAACAGATGCATGTAACAGAAAAAACAGACCAAGAGTTTGCTCCTAAGCACCAAAACCCAAGAAAACACCCGCCAAACAAAAGAGTAGGTAAGCAAACCAAAGGTAACCCTACTGTCACACAAACTCAAAAGGAAAAGCTAATAAAGGCTTATACCAATTCAGACTGACCTGGAAAGAAACTCAGAAGGCATCCAAACCAACAAACTTTTCAAAAACCACCCTAAAAACTCAAACTGGGATGAAACCCTAAAAATAAGGTCAATCTCAGAAAAAGTGCACAGGTATTGCAACATACAACAAGCGTTGAGTGCGCAGGTCTGCAGGAGTGCAACAAGCCTCTAGGGCAAAAAGTGCGCTACTGTGACTAGCAGAGAGTCGCGCACAAGTTAAAAAAGCATGAAAAACAGGAAAGACAACTAAAAACAAGTGTTGAAGCAGGTAAAAGCAACTTAAAGGACTTTCAAGAGGTGAACAAAACTTATAAAAGACAAAGCTGTCTCATTAATCAGTCATAGAAGCAATGCAAATGCCAACAGTAGACCCAAAAATCCTGAAAACCAAACCCTTAGTGAAAGGCTTAGACTTACAAGAAAGTACGCCTCTGTCTAGTATAGAAACCAATGCCTACAACTAGAAGTGCGTGGGTATGTCTCAAAGAGACTAGCGCACAGGGAAGAAAGTGCGCTTCTGTATGCACATAATACTAGCGCACAGGGACTGGAAACAATTAAAAGGTTTACTCAATCAAATTGAAATGACTCAAGTCAAAAGGAACTATAAAAGAAACCTATAGAAACCTCTCAGAAAATCAACAAACTGTAAAGCTGAAAGAAAAACCTAGCAAGGTCCCCGGAGCAGAAAACAACCGGTTACTCCCCAGCGGAGTCGCCAGTTCTGTTGTGCAGGAAAATACCTTATAGTGGGGGATATGACACTACCAACTTACATGGGGTTACAGGTAAATACATTCATGTTTTGCATTAATTACTACAAATGGAAAGAGATCAGGGTTCTAAAAGTTGTACCTTTTTAACGATGGCTGGTCCTAGCTTTCGCCCAATCTTCCACAGTGATGAACCTGCAAAACAGATTAACCTTTCTCAGCGTATCTGGACTGTAATATATATGATGAAATTGAAAGCAATTTAACATCATCTACAATTAGACATTCAATCAAATAGACATTCAATTGGGACGGGAAGGGTATTTCCACCTTTTATTGTCAAAGAAATGTAGATAAGTACAGATATACTTGATCTGTCCAGACACTTCTGCAACCGAGTCCTGGGCTCCTGCTTCTCATAAATACTTAAGAATTCCTCTAGCGTAACAATAGTTTCTTCTTCCTTCTAGGCCCCTCTCTCATGGCTTCCCCTTGTATTTATGGCACAAGGTTGGCAGTTGAATTCGAGAGGTGGTTGAATTGGGAGGTTGGGGAAGTTGGAAAACCAACTTCAACTAATCCCAATTCGTAATCTTAACATATTTTTTCATTTCATCTTAAGATGTGCGCGGGTATCCTTGTAGTAAACCAGCGCACAGTATGCAACTCTTGTTCTTAACAACCAGCACACATAACTTTTGAGGAAAGTGCGCGGGTTTTCTTCATTAAGACCAGCGTTTGTAACGCTACTTGTCTGTGGCAAGAGTAGCGCATACATAGTGAAGACTATAGAAAAAACATGTTTTTAAGCTAAAGAATGTGATCTCAGCAATAACTCATCCAGGGTCAACCTAGCTCTTCCATCCATAATGTCCTTTTGTGTGATTGATAGAGCAATGTGATCACGGACGGAGAAGTGCATATTTGACCTATAACATACCCTATTATTTATTGGTACAACTGAAACCGATTTATCGGAGGGCCTCTCCCCTAGGAGGGAAAGTGGAAAGATTGGTTTCAGAAGTCTGAGTGGAATACCGCTCTCCACTCTGTACCGAAGGACACCAACTCGTTGTTGTCATCGTGCATGTTGGCCCCCACATCGGGTGCATGACGACCAAACAACTAAAGCCGCGGGACACCTTTCCGGATGTGCCATGAATGGGGTATCTTAGTAGCCATTATTATATGCCTTTTTTTACCTGGGATCCCTCTCGATAGAGGGATATCCCTTAGCCATCTGGTTCTCTATTTCATATTTCCTGATTGCGGATTTCATCACCCTATAGGGGATACGGTTTGCGTGAGATTCCATATCTTTTATATAGGTGTTTGCATGCTCGCATACCCCATAGGTTAGTGAGTCTTTTTACTTTTATATGAGTGCTTCTTGTTGGTATTCTGACCATTTTATTGCTACTCCATCTGTTGTAGCACGCTGTTGTAGTAGGTGTTTTTGAGCTTGTTGTTGGCATCAATGCCATTTTTTATTGAGAGCTCTCCTCTTGCACACTTAGTTGCACTAGGATTTGTGAGCATATTTTTAGACCACAACCCCCTAGCACTTACACACATGTCACCATTGCTTCACTGAGGCACTCCCATCGCCTACGGGGGTGTCCCCGCAGTAGGTTCCATTAAACCCCACTCATCACACTCCCTTGAGACGCACATATTTGTCATCGGATCTTCATCTTGACGCCCCTTATTTCACATCTGATTCTGAGTCAGATTCACCCATACACACAACTCCATCTAGCCCCATGGTCGACACCAATCCTAACATGTTTTAAGGAGGGATTGTAGGTGGTGGAACCACCATTGGACTCACTACCACTTCAACATATATCCCCGCAATGACATCCACAGGACCCACCATCCCTGTTGGTATATGACCTACCCCCGACACTACAGTGCACCCAGTTACTACCTCCATACCCAATGGTAGCGGATCTATTCCAACCACCATACCTTTGGTTACTAGGGTACCTTTGGGGCCATTGAACCTTCCTTTCAGATCCCTCCGCCCCTTATGGGTGGTTCCTCGATCCCCATCATGAAAACCGCCAATGCACCACCATTCGACAGAGGCGACCCCACGATTTCCACCATGGATAGCACGCAGTTCCTCCCGACCATGTCACATCCTCCTGCCAATTTTCCATTCATGGATAGTCACAACCTCCCTAATATGGTCTGATTGACTAATGATCCGATTCGACATGACCCCATATGGCCTCCCATGCCCACCAAAATCCCTTCGGACATCCCCAAGTTTGAGGGGAAGGGTGGTGAGGACCCCCAAAACCATATCATGTCATTCCATATGTGGTGTTCCTCCAACTCCATAGTGGATGATTCGATCCGCCTATTCCTTTTACAACAAACACTCACTGGCGCTGCAGCCAAGTGGTATATTTATCAACCTCATAGGACACATTTGAACTTCGCATCCATCACATCCACTTTACCGCAGTTTTTCCAGCTACCAGTCTGTTACGATGCTGGTGTTGAGATTATCTATCTTGCAGACAGAATACAACTACCCACATCACAAAACATATCCATGAGTGGTGTCGTCATCGTAGTCTATGCAATATCAAATTAGATGACCATATCTTTTTAGATTGGTTTTTGAATTCTCTCATACCAGCCATCACCAAGGATGTGGTATCCAAATGACCCTAAACCGAAGAAAAAACCATAGTAAAATCCCAACATTTTGACCTTATTTATGCATAATCAGGCTACCTTTACACCATTATACTTGATGCTCCTCACAGTGACTCCTATCACAAGGATGCGTCGGGTGCATCTCACGTTGCCAATGGTATCATTTGACACATTGCATCCACTGGTCGTATGTCCATATGCCTCCAGCCCCAACCCCTGTTTATAACCTTACACCCATTTCGGCGCCACCCGCCATGAGCTGCCACACTGACCTTTCACTTGCAATAACTCATTTTAGAGAAACACCTTCGTATGTTCCATCGACCCAAACCCCGCATACACATGGTACCACTTGTGTGCCACATTGCCACAATCATAATCCACAAGCGTATGCTCCCCCTACTGCACCACCTACTTATTACAATCCACCGACAACACCCGCTTCAACACAACCTTAAGCACCTCCCACTTATTACCCACCGCCCGCAGCCCCTGCACCAGGCCAACCTCAAACTCCTCCTGTTCCATAAGGGAAATTTTATGCCCAACAAAACAAGCTACAAAACCAACCTACCCAATGGAATCAACAAGGCCGAAAGAATAGGAGTCAAGGTCGCAATCGGAGAAACAAAAAACAACCCAGCGAAGGTGGCCAACCACCAAATACCCCTGATAATAATGGTGCTGCGTCGGCCAACCAAAATCCCGATTGACCACCCCGACAAGGTAAGAACCCAAACTTACATACGGACCACCCTTGCTCTATTTGCAGAGTCTATGGCCATTACACAAACAATTGTCCCCATTTGGCGGGACCCTGACAAATTTGGAGTGAGGATGCCTAACGTCAAGGGAATGCCACACCTCCGACACCGCCAAACCCACCACACAAATTATGGTGTTGCAGAACTCCTGCTGGTCAACCTTCTAACTCAGGAGTGCACCATCTTCTGATGATGTCATCCTCTAATATCAACCTTCAAACGCACCGTAACCAGTATGGTTCAACCACTAAGACCATCACTACGGATAAAGCTACCGCATCTACCCCCGTATATCAGTCATTACGGCTACCTCCACCACCGCCACAGGGGCCCCAAATTTCCACTGCGTCGCATCACTAACAATCCCAATGTTCGTGTTTCCCCCAATTATAATATCGTGGATGACTTAGTGTAGTCCCCCGCTACCGTTGTCAACTTTAGAAGTTTTGAAGAAAACGCAAAGAATTGTTTTCGTCCCTAGGTGTGATTGACCCTTCGTACTCACGATTGATGGCATTCAACTTAGACTAGTCTAAACCTCGCATGCCTTCGTCCCTCACGTATTAGATCTCAGTCTCGATCCAGAACCTTGTTATACATCGATGCCTAGTCGATGAGGGAACCTCTACAAGCGTCAGGTCTACATTTGTGTGGCAGAAGCTTAGATCCCCTCCTTTGCAACCATCCACCACCACCCTTCAATCTTACGATGGCTGCGCAGCTTAAACACAAGGCCTTCTTGCCAATGTTCCTGTCCAACTAGCTGACAAAATCATCCTAATCGACATTGAAGTCGTCAACTCCCAACTCAACTACAACTTTATTTTAGGACGAAGCTACATGTATGCGATGAAGTCCGTTGCCTCATTGGTGTTCCGGCTTATGATTTCCCCACATGAGGGACGGGTCGTCAAAATTGACCAACTTACTTACTACGACCTCAACGTGCCCGCTACACTAGAGAATGCTCTCCCCATGGTTGAAAAACCTGTACTTGGTGTGTCTTCCCCTTTAATTTCCACAGTAGGGCTTGGCCTTTATTTAGAGGCTCTAATGGTCTCCACATTTAATGTCGTGCCCCCTCCTCCTCCGATTGTTGAGATTTATGACTTTTGCACCATTTTGTAAAGTACATCAGACCCTGAATCACAGCCCACTCCTCCACCAGTGCCCCAACCACAACATTAGCGGCCACCACAACCCCAAATGCAATCGGTACCCAACTATGTGGGAGCTACAACGATTCACACGATCCCTTTATTATTTCCGCCATCGGGAGTAGTAAGTATTCCCGTCATGGAAATGACGAATCTCCCAGGATTAACATTTGGGCTTCCTGTATGGTACTTACCCGCCCCTAATTCCACTCCGAATCCACATGTCGATCTTTAACTGGTTCAACTAATCACCACCAATCATCCACCTCCCAGTGTGGCAGCAACAACTTCCTCCAACACCGCCCCTCAATCTTCCAAGAAGGCTTGGGGAAAAACCATGAAAACCACCACTGTGGAAACTATAACCAAAGCTGTGAACCCACTTCCTCTAGCATTAGCACCCCCCAAATGTCTTTTGTGCGATGTTTCGGGTCACGCTACCCACAATTGTGTGCACTTGCCCGACCTTCAAAAGCATATGAATACATTGGAGGATGAACCAAACATTCTGGTTATCCAAGTGTCATCTCCTCCTCCATAGTGTAACAAGTCATTGCACACAAACCAGTCATGTGCGATCTACGACCATTACTCCCACCGTTTCCCTGACCTCCTAGAGTATAGGTTGGTGCTACACGAGTTGCAATGACCATCTTTAGAGTCCTCAGTGACTGTAATTGAGGAGATCCACCCCCCGAAATCCTCATTGACCGAGGTCAACACCATTTAAGTTCTTTCAACCGTAGATACCACAGTAATTTCGTCAACTTCAATTGATCCCTTTGATCTATCTGTTCAAGCTTTTCGAATCGACGAGAAAGTCACACGTCCACAGCATGGGGGCAGGCCCAAAAAATTTCCTACTCATCATCGTCATCATTCTCGTCGACCATACTGGGGGAATCCCCCATCATCATATCATCAATTCAGTGTGCCACCATGGCCAACAGCCTCATGGTACACTTGCTTTCCAGCAGTTGGTCGATGCCCTGTTGATCCCTCTCCTAGAGAGCATCCACAATGCATAGACACCTTGTTGTAGGTACAACAGATCCCATGTTTAAAGAAAACGTGGGATCCCCAAATTTTTTGAATGCAAAGGTAATGATTAAATTCTGTGGTCATTTTGGGGTCTTCATTATGCTTTCATTTGATTAAGTTAGTAATTTTCCTTTTGAAAATTCCCTTGATTTTGTGTGTTCTTGAGAGTTGCGGAAAGCACAGGTTTTCCCAAAAGTCAAGTCTTCCCGCAACCCGCAATTCCACAACCCGCAATGCGGATTGAGGAATCTTGGCTTTTAGTTTTGCAAATTTTTCGTTCCGCAACCCGCAACCCGCAATGCGGGTCGCGGATTCATAATCTTTTTTATAATCACGGTTGTTTGCGCCCGCAACCCGTAACCCGCAATTGCGGATTGCGGGAAGACCTTTAATTTCGGTTTTGCGCTGTGCATTTCCGCAACCCGCAATTGTGGATTGCGGATTGCGGAAAGAGTTTGAATAATGAGTTCGCATTTTGTGTTTCCGCAACCCACAACCCACAATTGCGAGTTGCAAACTGTGGAAAGGTCATATGGTTATATTGTGTGGTTTGTGTTTCCGCAACCCGCCACCCACAATTGTGGATTGCAGAAAGAATGTATAAAATTGCAAAATAAATGACCGCAATTCCTTTTCCACACCTCGCTTAATTAGATCTCAGCTGTCGATTTTTTTTCATCTTATGGCCCAGATTTTACTCGGTGAAATTGATAAATATGTCCATTTTTTCTATTTTCTTTTATCATTTCTATTTTCGCAAATTTACCTGCTGCTTGGATTTTACTGTGAGTTTTTACCAGGGGTCATTTTCACCATTTTGCAGTTTGCACAGGTTGGTTTTGTGTCACTCTCTTATTCAATTGCTTGCGGTTTTTGTTAGTTTGAATTGTTGTTGATTTGTGTTTATTCGTTTATCAGAATTCACCAGTTTTTCAGTCATGTCTCGCAACACTCTATCCAAATCTGCACAGAAAGACTCTTTGAATAAGGACCCAAACTTCAACATTTTTGCTGACACCAGTGACAAGGTTTCAGAAACTTACCAGCTTGATTGGTCCAAGATTTACTCTATTTTTGATAATGATGACCTATCCGATATTCAGAACGACGGGCTCTCCTATGAAAAAATTTGTTAAGATATTTAGACACTTAGGAGTTAGTTAAGATCAACTTGTGTAATATATCTGTTAGGGAAAGTGTGTTTCTTTAGTATGTATTAGTATGCATTTGTAAATACTTAATCCAACGGTCACGATAAGTTCCCGACATAGAGTGATCCGATGGCTCAAATTCTCTTAGATCATACCTAACCTTGATCCGTGGCTTAACACTCGATTGGTCCATGATCTCTATTTAAAGAGCATAGAGGGTCATTGTTTAGTTGATTGATTATGAGAAGCCCATTTGTAACTTTCTTTCTTTACATAATAAATTGTCCCGTAGAAGCTATTTGGCCGGGGCTGTGGAGTATTTTCCTCAAGAGGGTTTAAACCACGTCAAAACATCAGTGTGTTGATCTGTGATCTGTTTATGTGAAGTGGTTGCTCTTGATGTTCGGTCATTTGGTAGTACCCTGTGTACCCGAACATGGTATCAGAGCTTTTATGAAGAGCCGCTTCCGGTTATGATCTAGATCTTGAACTGTTGTTGCTGAAACTTGAAAGGGTTTATGGTTATGGTATTTTTGTGCATTTATGGGCTGTGGGAGGTGTTCCATTGCGTCCGGAGCACCGTTTTCATTGGGAAATAGTTTTCATTTGATCGAAAACGGTTCTCGGTTGCTCTAGAAACGGGTATTTCATCAGATCTGAAGGTATAATGTTACAGTGACGCATTTTTTTATTTTCTGTTTTAAAAAGAAAAAATCTCATACTTCATCATTTTTTACTATTAGATTTTTTTTGGTTTCGGATTGTTGCTTTTCTTGTCTGCGTATGCTCTTTGCCGTGCACCTTGAGCGATCTCAGCAAATCAGAAACAGAAAGGGGAAGGGTTTTTCTCAGCTACGTATGCTCTTTGCCCTGCACCTTGCGCGATTTCGACAAATCAGAAACAGAGAGAAAACGCAGACTTTCCGGGAAATCTAACGAGATCTAAGTCCACAAGTGTGGAAAAGTTTTTTTTTGTTTCGATTTGTGGTGTGATTTGCAAGAAAAAAGGCAAGCACGGAAACCGAGCAAGAAGAGTAAAAAAAAAGAAAAAGAAAAAAAAAAGCTCCCTTCCTCATTCCCATATTTTACATACCTTTTAATCTAGCTCACTTGGTTCAAAGTTGCTTTATTCCTTAATAGGTCTTGAGTTCAAGTCTTAGGAAGTTACTTTTAAAAGAAAAAGTGCATGCAATTTCTATTTTCAAGTTACTTTATTGTAAAAGTGCATCTCACTTAAATAATAAAAATAAATAAAAAGTGAGTCACTTAAGTTCTTTTTTATTGTTGCACTATTTAAAAGTAATATCATTGTAAACGTGAAATCACTTATTTTACAAAAGTGATTCACTTAAAGCAACTTTCTTGTAAAGTGATTGTAAAAAGTTCATCTTGGGAAGAGGGGGTCCTTTTCTTTTTAGCTGGTCATTCTCTATGTGCCATGTCACTATTGGGGCATCTTCAACAGTTTCTTTGTTCAAGCATAACTTCATCATCCGAAGTCCGTTTTTAGTGCCGGTTTTTTTTGAAACCACCTATTTTTTCGAGCTCTTCACATCCAGACTATTGGTTTATTCTTTTACAACCATTAATTTACAAATATGGCCGCCCCTTATGATATTCTACTTAACAGTTCCAACTATTTCTCATGGAAATCTCGTATGGAGGATGTTCTACGAAGTAGGAGAATTTTCAGAATCACCTCAGGGAAAGAAACAACCCACTGATGATGATAAGAAAATAAAATGGGCAAATAGATGTGAGGAAGCTCGTGGATTGATTGGGATGTCAATCTCTACTGATTTGCGATTCCACATATCTGGAATTGATGAACCTGATGCTGCTTGGGACAAGTTGGAATCTGTGTTTGGTAAACACAATGAAATTCGAGGTCACCAACTCGAAAATGAGTTGATTTATTTAAATCCAAGTGATTTTTCATGTATTCAAGATTATTTATCTAAGTACAAAAATCTTAAACTCTTATGTGTAGAATGTAAGATTAAGAGGGAAGAAAAGCAATGCATCTATCATATTCTTTCAAAACTTGGACCTGCATATTCTATTTTTGTATGTACATTTTACTCCATGAAAAGATCCTTGAATGCAGCTAGCTATCAAGAACTTAGTCTTGAATCCTTTTGTGATTCCTTGATTAGAGAGCAAGATAAACTCATCCATCTTGGAATAATCAACAATGCAGATACATCTAGGAAATCCTTATTGTCCCAACAGAAAGAAAAGTCCAAGCCTCCCAAGAAACAAAATTTTCACAATAATAAGTCAAACAAGGGTCCCAAACCCTCTCAGTCAGCTCTTTCTTTAAAAAATGACAAAGGATCCAAGCCCAAAGGCAAGAAGACTGAGCGTCATTGCAACTATTGCGGGAAAGATAATCATGATGAATCCAAGTGTTTCAAGAAGATGGCAACCTTGGAAACAACAATGAAGAAGCACCACATCAGCCTAGATTTGCCTTCAGAATCTACCTCTCATGGACATGCACTTTGTGCTTCTGGTTATTCTTATAATGCATCTTCTTCTTCTACTTCAAATGAATGGCTCATTGATTCTGGAGCATCTTATCATATCACTAAGGATCAAGCCATTTTTTCTACTATGCATGAATGTAACACCAAAAAAATATTTGTTGGTGATGATAGATCTCTAAGTGTTGTAGGAGCTGGAACAATTCCACTAGATAATGGTCATTTTAGTGATGTACTATGTGTTCCAAGAATTTCCTGCAATTTGTTATCAGTCTATCAGATCACTCATTCTGGTGAAGATAAAACTGTGACCTTTACACCTCACCAAGATGTAATCAAGGATTTTAAAGATCCTCAACAGGTCCTAGCTACCGGAATTGTGGATGATATTACCAAGTTGTACAAGCTTAACAACTTTGGGTCATCACCTTTTCCTTCAGGTTTTGTTGCTCATAGTGATAACTTGAACAAACTTTGGCATGAGCGATTTGGTCACTTAAATTATTGCTCATTGCAACAACTATGTAAATAAAATATGGTGACAGGTCTTCCGATGGTATCTTGCAGAGATGGTGTTTGTTCCGGTTGTGTACTTGGAAAACATCACCGGGACAGTTTTGACAAACGTGCCTCTTGGCACGCTTCAGTTCCCTTGGAGCTTGTGCATAGTGACTTGTGTGGTCCTCTTCCATTTGCTTCCTTTTCTGGTTTCAAATATTTCTTAACTTTCATTGATGATTACACCAGATGCACTTGGGTTTATTTCCTAAAACTTAAGAGCGAAGTATTTAACATGTTCTTGGCCTACAAGGCCCTTGTTGAAAAACAATCTGGTCATCAAATTTTTAAGTTAAGATCTGAAAATGGAGGAGAATATGTTAACAAAAAGTTCACTACTTTCTGCACTGAACAAGTCATCCAACAACATCACAATGTTCCATATACACCACAAAAAAATGGTGTACCTGAGTGGAAGAACCGCACTTTAAAAGAAATGGTTAATTGTATGATCCAATCTAAGGGACCAAGTCTTCAATTTTGGGCTGAAGCCATTAATTGTGCAAATTACATAGTGAATCACACCCCCACTAAAGCATTACAAGGTATCACACCGGAAGAAGCATGGAGTAAAACTAAACCTGATGTAAGTCACTTCCGTGTGTTTGGTAGTGAAGCATGGGCTCACATTCCGGATGAAAAACGGAAAGCATTACAGCCTAAAAGTGAAAAGTGCATATTTGTTGGATATTCTGAAGATGTAAAAGGTTATAGACTTCTTCAACCACATTCTCATGATATAATCATTGGAAGAGATGTTAAATTTGATGAAAATCTCTTGGCCTGCGAGCCTAACTCGGCGATTGTGCCATCTTTGGCCTGCGAGCCTGATTCGGCATTTGTGCCTTCTTCTTCTTCTTTCAACTTCCTTGACAGGTTTCCAACTCCCGTTTCTGATGATGATAGTGAGGATGAAAATCCACCTCCACCTGCTTATGTTCCTCCAGTTGCACCAGCACAAGTGCTTCCTCGATGGGTCCGTTCAACATGTGAAGCAGCTGGTGATCTTACCGGTGATCCTAGAGATCAACAACGAACACGTTCTCAGTTTCAGCGAGCCTCTTCTCTTTTGGCTCAAGTTTTCGAGAATCATGATCCATAAAACTTTGCAGAAGCTTCAGGAAATCCAGATTGGGATGCAGCTATGGATGAAGAATATCGTTCCTTAATGGTGAACGATACTTGGGATCTTGTACCTCTTCCAAAAGGAAGAAAACTTGTCAGATGTAAATGGGTTTACAAAACTAAGTATGCATCAGATGGAAGTGTTGAAAGACTTAAGGCAAGGTTGGTTGCCAAAGGTTTTTCCTAAGTTGAAGGGATTGACTACAATGAAACCTTTGCTCCTGTCGCCAAAATGAACTCCATCCGCCTTGTTCTTTCCCTTGCAGCCTTACACAACTGGGAAGTGCATCAAATGGATGTCAAGTCTGCCTTCTTACATGGTGATTTACAGGAGGAAATTTACATGGAACAACCTCCTGGATATGTTCAAAATAACTCTAGCCTTGTCTGTCGCCTTAAGAAATCCTTATATGGCCTTAAGCAAGCTCCTAGAGCTTGGTATGCTAAAATGGATAACTTTCTCCTTGACATTGGTTTTTCTAGATGCCATTCTGACCCCAATGTCTATACCAAGAAAGTAGGAAACCATCTCATCATACTTGTTCTATATGTTGATGACCTTATTCTTACTGGTAGTGACCCTAAGCTTATAACCCATGTGAAATCCAGTCTTAAGCAAAATTTTGAAATGTTAGACTTAGGGACATTTGCATTATTTTCTTAGTCTCCAAGTCCTGCAAACCAAAGAAGGAATCTTTCTTTCTCAGTCTAAGTATGCTTGTGACCTTCTTCGTTGCTTTCACGTGGAAGATTGTACACCAGCCCCTTCTCCCTTCCAGTCTAGAGTCAAACTTTCTGCCACTTGTACTTCACCTGAAGTCGATGCCACCTTGTATCATCAGCTTGTTGGTAGTCTCTTATACTTGACTCATTCCCATCCCGACCTTTCCTTTTCCGTTAGTCGTGTTGCCTGTTATATGCAGACACCTCATGAAAGTCGTTGGAAAGCAGGTAAAAGAATACTTCGATATATTCGAGGTATAGTTCAATTTGGGATTCATTACAGTACAGGGGGGAAACCTTTGTTGGTTGGTTTCACTGATTCAGATTGGGCCGACGATCCTGATGATCGAAAGTCTACTGCAGGTTATGTTTTCAGTCTGGGATCTGGACCTATCACTTGGGCTTGTAAGAAACAACAAGCTCTTGCTCTTTCTTCAGTAGAAGTAGAATATCGAGCCGCAGTTAATGCCAGTCAGGAAGCTTTATGGCTTCGACAGATCCTTTCAGAGTTCGGATTCGAGCAGCAGCAGCCTACTCCACTTTGGTGCGACAATCAAATTTCCATCAAGCTTGCCAAAGATCTAGTTCTACATCAACGCACCAAACACATTGAACTACATATGCACTTCATCAGAAATCTTGTTCATGATCGTGTTCTTGAAGTGTTCTTTTGCCCTACAGATGATCAAATTGCAGACATATTCACCAAGTCTCTTACAGAAGCGAAGTTTTCTAAACTTCGAAATATGTTAGGAGTTCAGGAACTTGTCATTAAGGGGGATAGGCTCTAATGCCTCCTTCCTTCTCCTAATAGTGTCACTTTTGTAAATCCTTCAATCCTATCACAAGTTGTTCTTAAGGGGGGATGTTAGGATATTTAGACACTTAGGAGTTAGTTAAGATCAACTTGTGTAATATATCCGTTAGGGAAAGTGTGTTTCTTTAGTATGCATTAGTACACATTTGTAAATACTTAATCCGACGGTCACGATATGTTCCCGACATAGAGTGATCCAACGGCTCAACTTCTCTTAGATCATACCTAACCTTGATCCGTGGCTTAACACCCGATTGGTCCATGATCTCTATTTAAAGAGCATGGAGGGTCATTGTTTAGTTGATCGATTATGAAAAGCTCATTTGTAAATTTCTTTCTTTGCATAATAAATTGTCCCATAGAATCTATTTGGCCGGGGCTGTGGAGTGTTTCCCTCAAGAGGGTTTAAACCACATTAAAACATAGGTGTGTTGATTTGTGATATGTTTGTGTGAAGTGGTTTCTCTTGGTGTTCGGTCCTTTGGTAGTACCCTGTGTACCCGAACAAAATTAGGGATTCCCAACTCCATGCTATAGCAGCCATACTTGCCATACTTCCCTATACTGACATGATCAAATGGATTATCAACCATGCCAACCCTAAGGACCGATCTTTTAATGATAGCGCGAGGTCTCAACTGACCACATTTCGTCCCGAGGTGTTCATAAGAGCATACGCCCTAAAACTAGTTGTTCAACCCCTTAATCCTGCATTCCTAAATTCGACACAAACTAGGTATAATTTCAATGAAATGCTGAAGTCTTGGATGCACAAACCGGCTATTTTCATGCCTAGGGATGATAATTCATATCCTGTTTCATGGTTTAAGGAACCTTACTCCCTGCTTGCAGCCATTCTTAGTAGGCTTTATGGCCTTCCAAATTGCTCATTGTTTAAATCTGAATGGACACTCGTAGCTCATCATATATTAACAACTGGGGAGTCATTTCCTTGGGATTCAATTTTGTCAACTGAACTGAAGACGACCATTGAAAAATACTAGAAATTGTCAGCTTCAAGGAAGCCACACTTCTTCTTCTCGGCTTATGTGATCGATGTCTTTTGCACATAATTCCAATATCCCAACATGGGATGGAATTGGACTCTATCAGCCCCTCCTATTCATATTTACTGTTCAACACTCTGGGAAAATAATTATGTGACTTTGTTATATGATATCTATGACCACTTCTTTGGCGCTGTCTACTTCCAGATATTCAGAGAAGAAGCACCTTCTTTTTCAGTTGATGCCATAAAATTTATTGCTACAATTGGTTATTGGTATGTGGGAGAGTCTTTCTCATATGTCAGAGTGTGGGGAAGCAACACTATTCACCTACTACCCATAATAGTTCCAGACAGGTTGGTGATTGAGGAAGTTTCTTTTCAAACTGTCACTGATGGGGTTTACCTCAAGCTCACTGGTCCCGAAAGGATGGGATGGCCTAAGTTTCCTCTAAATCTAGGACCTTTGGTTATCCCAACTTCAACCTGGGCTATAGTCCTGGGAGACAAGATTGTTTCTTTGAAATTGGGGTATGCTCCCAAAAGGATGCATGACCCTAAAGGATTTCTTGATGCTCACTTTAAGCAGAATCATACGAAGATTGGTTATGTTCATCAAGATCTTCCTGATGACTTTATTTACCAGGGGGTAAATACTTTCTCTGAAGTCCCGGCGAGGGCCAAAAGTAGAGATGATTTTTTTTTATAATTCAGTACCAACAGGAGCTAAAAACCAAGGTCTTGAGCTACAGAAGACTGCAACTCAAGCTTGATGAGCAAACAAGAAAAAACAGGGAAGAAGAAGAAGCTCAGAAAGCAAATGCTCCACTAATGCTTACTTATCCGGATGGAGACAAAGGCAAAGGCCTTATGGAGGAACCTCCAAAGTTAAAGACTGCTGCAGAACTAAAAGTATTAATGCAAACATCTCAGCAATTACAATAGAGATTAGCACA
The DNA here is from genome assembly GCA_027924585.1 of Larix kaempferi. Classification (NCBI taxonomy): domain Eukaryota; kingdom Viridiplantae; phylum Streptophyta; class Pinopsida; order Pinales; family Pinaceae; genus Larix; species Larix kaempferi. Next base: position 961,720 of record BSBM01001510.1, read on the forward strand.
TATGACTTCGGTGCAGGACACCCAAGTAGTTGCAGTATCCAAACCCACTACTGATGTTCAAGTGGCTGCTGCAACCAACTTAATTGATGATGGTCAAGTGATGGCTGTGAACAAACCAGGTAAAAGACAAAAGATTCAAGTTCCTACCTCTCAAATTACTACACTAAACATTGAAGATAGTGATGTGGAATATGAGATTATTCCTTCTGTGCCTGTGATAGAAGAAGTAACTGAAATTTCTCAGGCAATGGCAAATTTGTTGGATGCCATAACAATGGATGATCCTTTTCTAGATCAACAGTTTCTTGAAACCACCACTGCTATAAATACCACAACTTCAACACTCTTACTCTCATCCATTCAAGCTCTTTCAACTTTATGATATGGAGTAACACCATCATCTACCATATCCCAACTATTTCATGCATTAACCACCCTCACTGTTCCATTTCCAACACTGTCAGTTCCATTTCACATTCCACTATCAATAGTGGCAGAGATCCAGTCTTCGACTGTCTCTCTGCACCCACCATCATTTACTTCATCACCACCAGTCAATGATTTCCAAGTCTCAGTTGTTCCTTCCTTACCATCAGCTGCTGATACATCCATTCCGCTTTCTGAAATTTTTACTTCAATTCCTACTCCAACTTCTATACCAATAGTCCCAAAAAGTATCCTTTCTTCACCAACCACTTTTCAAATCACTATGCCAATTCCTAGCTCCACTATCACCCAGACCACTTCTTTGGTTTCAACACCAAATGTGACCACATCATTTACTGAGTTGGTATTAAGTTTGAAGAGGATATTGTAGTCCCCCTTGGAGACTACTTTTATAGTAGAGTAACAAAGGCAGTGGTGAAAAATGGTAAAAAGAGAGCCAGAGATCAAGGTGTCTTGCAGGCACATATTCCTAATCAAATCATTTGGGCTAATCAATTAGATGACATACAACAAGAAGCACTGGGTTATGCTGCTGCCTTGGGTGCCTTTGCAGGTGGCAATTTTGATTCAATGACCACATTGAATAAATAAATTGATGACTAGAAGGAAGAGCTAAAGAAACTTCAAGAGCTGCTGGTTAAATCCAACCAAGAACATGAAGCTAATATTCGGTAACTCAGAAGAGCATTTGGAGATAAGGTTGAAGACCTTCAATAATAGAATGCTTCTCTCCAGATCCAATTGCAGGATGCTGAAACCTTGAACACTGCCAATGAAGAGAAGATAGTTGTCTTGGAAAAGAAGTTGGAGGATGCAACTGCAAGTGAAACCTCTTCTTCCTTTTCTAATTTCTCTCATTAGGATTTTAAAGACTTGGCTATTCAGGTCAATGAGGAACATCACAAGCTGCTTGCTGAACTGTTTACTACTATGAATGAAATTCAGGAGACTAACATTGCCTTTGGAAAGATGTCTGTCATTCTTAATGGGAAGATGGATAAAAGAAAACAAGCCTCTAAGGCCTATGATGACATTGTTGAATGACAGAGGTATATTAAAGACAAACCAGAGGACATCCCCTTTTTAAGCAGTTTCAAACTCAGGAAAATCAAAACTGTCTTGCATGCTAGGCGTGATTTGATTGATATGGTTAGAGAAACCATTCAAAAGGCACAGGCTATTTGTGGGAGGAGATGGTATGCTGTAGATGGAATCATGGAAACACTTAAGTTCCCTACCATAGACCTCATTGAAGATTCATGTCCACCAAAATTGATGATTGAACAGGTTGAAAGCCGGTGCGAGGAGGTCAAACAAAAGATCCAACAACTCGAGCATATCCAAATTGCACATGTGGATCAGTTCATTAGGTAACCTGTCGCTATGGAAGGGAAGATCCACATTTTCATACGGATCTGGCATAAGTTGGAAAAGAATGAAATGGAAGTTTTCACGTGTGATTCCCAACTGGGGTTTGACTCAACAAACTATTCAGATTTAGATGAAGCATTAGAGATATGGGCCAAGTGGCAAGATTTTCTTGGTCATTCTTAGTCTAATTCGATTTTGTAATCCCTTTTTATGGGGAATTTACCCTTTGTAACAATATTGTAATTATTATTTAAAGGGGTAGATGTCTCATAGGCCAGGATGATGTATTTTGGGGGAGAAAATCGTTAGAGAAGGACTGGAGAAACACTGTTTCACATAAGATCTTGTAATTTCTTACAGACTTGATGAATCAAAGTTAGTTTCTTTTGGTATCTTCTTTGTCCATGTTGTTAAATTTCTTTAATGATATTTGATTTTTCCACCTTGATCATTAGACTGAATACTGTTGATTTTGCATCTAATCATTAATGCATTGATCTATGATTCATATTTGTCTTAATTCATGATCTTTGTGTATTTGTATTTTAATTGAATTTATTTAATTAAAATCTTTATCTATTTTTGCAAATGATTCACAAAAATTATTAAATATATGTTAATTTTTCAATTGACATTTTAGCTATAGGGTAAATTTGTTTGTGCTTAATCCTCTGATTGTTATCAGTTAATTTTCATTATTTGATTATGCTTAGGGTTAATAACTGTTGATCCTTTTTCACATTTCTGTCAAAATTGGTGATAAGGCTTATTAAACATTCAAAACAAGTTATCCTGCATACAAACAAGACACTCTTCTTTAGATTAGACTTGACTTAGCCTAGATTTCTCTCTTAGTTTAGATTTCTTTCTAGGTAGATCCTTGTCTATAGTTAGAACACTTTGTTCTTCCCTCACAGGAAGACAGATCCTTTTGGATCAAAGCCCATAAGTGCAAGCGGAGGCCTTTGTATCCGTGGGAGATTACTATTCCAAATAGGCCGGGGATAGAACTGTCCTTGCGTAGGACCTTTTGAAGCCTTTCAGTCTAGGTTTTCACCCTCTGTTGTTATCCTTAGAACCCATTCCAACAACCTACACATCCGAGGCTTCAACACACCTCTAGGCTAGGGGAATAAGAGATTACCTCAACACTGGGATATGGGGCATGCTCAATCATTTTGAACTTTCCCCATCACATCTATCTCTGCATTTCAATGAGCCCATCGCTCAACCCAACACATATGTGATCCACAATCACAAACCCCATGCGCATAGCATGGGGGTAGGCCATTAACCCTACTCATTTTTTCACATGCGTGATCTTGACCATTTTCAAGGTCACATTTCACTTGTATATTTGTTTTGATTTCCAGAAGCATATTCCACTGCCCCCGCGGGTCATAATCTCTACCCACCACCTCATCCTCGGCTCAATGGGATCCCCCACATTTATGGCCCCTTTGACCTCTTTTTCTCCCTATGACCATACCAAAGTACGGATTCATAATTTCGTGCTCGTGATGATGTTTGAGATCATTTATTTCTCTCACTTACGCTCTTTATGTCCATCCTTTTAATGGTCCCCCGCCTTGATTTGTGTTCCACTAGGTACGCCGATGGCTCTTGGTATCTTTTTACTATTTTATCCATCACGACCTATTCACGAGCCCCATGCTCCCTCCATAATGCAGTTATTGTGTTATTTTTCCTCCATTCATCTACCTGCAAGGAGGCCCCATCAGTCTCCCCCCTCAACTTCTTTATTGGTCCACTCATACATGTCCCCTATTTTGAACACTTCCTCCTTGCTTGAATTTCATATCTGTTCAGTATACGTTTATCCCTTTTTTGAGCCGAGCAACTCCTTTTACAAAAAAAGTACTTAGGGAGTTTCTGTTAAGCTCTTTTCTGAGTCCTTAAAGAATGAAAAGATTGTCAAGCAATCTTCTTCCTTTCATGCTCGTTAAAGTATTTTAAATGGCGTCTATTTGGTATAAGTTTAACTCTTTTATGAACTTGGTAGACTAATTACGAAAAATGAATACTCTAGTCAATTTTGTTATAAGAGTTCTCCATTGCATACTTTTATGTGTTTTCGGGCTTTGGGGACTAACACATGAAAAAGAACATCCTCAGAGTCTTCTTATCGCTTTCAGACTCTCTAAAATTGAAATAACCCATGAGCATTCACCGTCTTGGGCTCGTACAATTCCACACGACGGTATCATTTCTAGCACACTTGTATGCCTTCTTCGAGCTCCTTAAAGCATTAAGAAAGCCCAAACGGTGCCTCTCAGTGCCCTGAAATATCACCTCTGGTCCCCCCATTATGGAGGGACCCCCAGTATGGTCGCCTTTGTTCAGAGTATTCTGAGATGTGTCACTCTTGGAGTCTTCTGATATCATTCACCAGTTTCCCCTCCTCGAGTCTCCCCCATTGCCGTCACAGTCCCTTATCCCTTAAGCAATGATCCCTTTCCTCCAAAGTTCATTTCATATGCTTCCAGGTCAGCCATGTTGTCATACTATGACCAAAGGAAGTTTGAGTTCCATCACTTTGCGGCCCTCATAACCCCCCAGTATGTCAGTCTCACATCTAGTTCCTTCACATCTTGGTTGTACACCTCACGCTCCTATCAAGGAAACTTCATTGCCTTGGTAGTTGCAGGTATCCCTCTGTCGATGCCAACACATCTATTCCAGAGGATAGTCCCAGAGGTCCCTGTACCTTTGACCATCAGTGGTGAATGCCTACAGACCATCTGAGAGGAGTCCTTAGTGCCTCTTAGCATGGTTGTTTCTCACGTGCTCGACTCCAGCTCCATCATCACACTATTGATATTCGTACAAGGTATTGGTCCCTTCAGTTATTGGTCGAAGACCCTGGATATCCCCTAACTCTAGCACATTGGTGAGTCTATTTGGAACCCCATAGTTGTATGTTCCCGTGGATATACGGGCTATGTTGGTGACAGTGTTTGGAAGCCCTCCAATTATATGATTCTTAGAGTATCCAGTTCAGATTTAGTCCACGTACCTTTGAGATTCCAACTCTCAGTCGTTGAGTCCATATAGTTGTTTGACCCCTTCAGATCCAACAGAGCATTAGTTGTTGTGATACTGCATTCAGTATGGATGCCATGGTTTCTAGTTTCAACTATTCATATCAGTCATTGTTGGACCATGAGTATGTCTCAGATTTGTGTCCCCTTTGGAATATTATGATGTACCTAGCAGTTATCTATGTATTGTTCAGGTCCACTTTGGGCCTCACTATTATTTCTATATCTCGAGACATTGATACGAGCATGGGTATGCCCGCCTCATTAGTATATTTGATATTATATGTTCCTGATCCATTATTGGGGTGATGAATTTCCAGTTATAGCCCTTGTAGTTTGTATGAAGCACTTGTTCCGATCTCCAACCAATCTCTACTTTCTGCCACCACTATGCTCACACCCCTTGGAAAAAGTCATAACCTATGATATCTATCAGCCATACATTGAGATCCTACCCTCACACATCAGGGGGCAATCTGTTAAAACCAAAATTTGACCACTTAGCTCATCCCCTTAGTCACATAACCCATTTCTCCCCTTTTTCCTTCATATTTGGCCTACAAAAACCCAAAAGTCCCTAATTTGGTAACTATTATCACATACATAGTAGCTGGGCTACCATGTCAGCAGAGCGGATATCTGCACTTTTCAGAGCTTTTCCTTTACACTTATTCAGTGAGATCAGCTATGATGAGCAGCATTATTTATCATCACTCACACATCAGAGCAACTTTGTATCAGACATTTAGTAGACCTTATGCCAAGGCTGAGCCTTGAGACCTCAGATTTGATGACCGATATGACCTTTTGTTCCATACAGATGCAGTCCAGTTTTCAGTGTTTCAGATATAGTGTTCTCAGTGGTTATAGTTGGTTCATATTACAGATGTTGATACATGACCCAGTATATATATGATGCGCATTGATGTTATTACCTTGTTGTTTAGGTCATTTTCATAGCATTGACTTGGAATAAAGTAATTATGAACTGGCAGTGTATTAAAATTGAAATGAAATTGGTTGTTATGGATTATATACATGATTGTATTACCGACATTTGGAAACTCTTGCTTTATACTTGTTGGTTTTTACCTTCCTATGAATGTGAACATGATCATTTATTGTTTATATTGACTTGCTAGCCTAGGCACCATTTCCACTTGTTTCCATCCATCCATTTGTCCTTCCCTATTTGACGATCTTCACCCTGACTTACACCTTGACTTGTGATATGGAGGATCTCCTCGCTTTTGCATCTGTGTTGGACTTGCTTCCATGTTTATTTTGTGTCTCGGCTATGAGTTGGCAACAAAAATTTCTCTTGGTGAGTTGGATTTTATGCCTTTACCAGTCTAGTGGGTTGCCCTGATGTGTGGTTTATATTTGCGGAAGTCGCCCTAGTTGTTTGAGTTGTGTTGGATAAAACCTGAAACAAAATTGTACTACATATGGAAATTATTGTTATATCTTGTAAAGCCCAGTGAAAGGGGCTGTGAAATGGAAATGAAATTCAATGCTATGTAATGTAAATACACCCTGGATGAAAGCTGCGATTAGTTGTGCTTATAAGCACATGTGAAATCCCAGAGGGGTCATATTAGGCCTAAAAAGCAATGGATAAACGTATGTTAAATCTAAATATTGCTGGACATCAAATTCAATGAAATGAAAGGTCCTAAAAAGCAGTGGTTAAATGTATGCCAAATCTAAAGACTGTTGACCTTATGTGAAATTTTCCTCATTGAGCCTGTGGGTTATGATATGAGATGGAGTAAGGGACTTCTAATTCTAAGTGTCCCCTAGAACCTCAAGTTATGGTTAGCCTGACACCTAGTTCATGGCGATTCTAGTAGTATACTTTTTTTCCAAGGTTGAATAAGCAATTATCTGAACAACTCATCCATTTGTGAGACACTGCCATTGCTTGTGTACTCCTTGTCCCGCACATGCTTAAGTGTGTAACACCATGTCCTTCATCCAAAGTATCACAATGTCAAGTCAGTCAAGTTATCCCCATTCAGCCTAGCCTTGCATCTTTAGCCTTCATCCTTTGCTAGTAATTTGATCATGTTTGCGAACAAGTATATTCTTGATATTCCTTTTGAAAGTAAGTTATTTAACTAACCTATTATTACTTATTAACTGCCAGTGAAATGATACTTAATACTCTAGAGTCTTGCTATGAAAATGATTTAAAGAGCATGTCTTAACCATTTGCACTTGCAGCAGCATGGCTTCTTAGCCAGGGTTATATTTTGATCAGTTTGACCAAGGTCAACCTTGCAATCCGTGATGAGATGGACAAGTTTTATTATATGATGTTGATCTATGGTCCTTTTCATACCTCTTGATGATTCCATATGATGGTCACATACTTCAAATGATGATTGACGCAGTTTTTCATTATTATTATTATTTCCAGATCATCATATTTTTATTTGTCCGGGTATGGTGGACCCTACAGATGATCTTAAAGGTTGCCATGAGGTGTATGAGTACTCATTTCTAGTGGATTTGAGTCTTATGGATCCATTGAGACACTTATCTTTTAGTTTCAGGCACTCCTGAGCATGTTTTGAGCAGTCTTCCACCTGCTGACCAATTTGGACATACTGATGTGGCCTGTCAGCTAGATCATTGGAGGCTATTCGTTTCCTAGGGCGCTACAGAGAGAGGGGGTGGTCCAACCACTTGTTTTTACCATATTACCCCCCTTCCGTACATGATGGCATCGTCAGTTTCATAGCGCAAGCACCTGACAATGAGTTATGGGCAGTTTGATGGTTTTTCAAAAGGATTAAAAATGGAATAAAAGGTCATAAAGGAATTAGATTTGGGAAATTGAAGCAAGGTTTTGGCATGAGGTCTGCTTTGAGGTCATTTATGGTGTATCCCACTCCTTCCATATCATTTTGCAGCGATCAGTGGGGTCCACACAGTCACCAAGATGTCATTTGATGTATTATTCTATCAGTTGTTGGGGACAAGATTTGATCATTTGTGTACTTGGACATGTCTTTGAGTCTCATGTCATATTATTGTGCCATGGGGTGATGATAGTGAAGGGGAATAATACCTCCTATCCCCACCATGTGCTCCTAGTCACTTGTCCTAGTCATTGTATGTGGCACACTTGCATTTTAGTCACTCCTATGTTGTGCGCCATCTCCCCCTAGGGCGACTTAGTCATGTACATACTCCCTTTAGTGAGTGATCCATGTGTTATTATGTACTGACTCATCTTAGCCGTTGATTATATTTTTGTATCTTTTGATCTCAACCACTAGTTTTCAAAAGTGGCTTAGAGTTTTGGTCTCCCTCATCCTATTTAAGGAAGAGACCACCCTATTGTAAAGGCACCTTTAGAGCTCTTCAAACTTGGAATAAAAATACTATTTTGTAGATCTTCTTCTCTTGTCTTCATGGATTCTTTTGCAAGTTGAATATACAATATTTTCTCTGTGTTTCATTTGTGGATCTTGGGGCTTCAAACATTTTCTTACAGGGAGGCCGAATTGGTGAAGAGGAGGACGATTTTGAGGGAGGCTATTGTGGGGAAACCCCATATCTTGCCTTGAATTGTCCTTTTGTTTTAGGGAGTATCATTATTGTATCTTAGTGACATAGTTGATGCTTTCTCTTTCATATTTTCATCATTATTGTCATTCTTTTGCTAGATTTGTTTCTCATTTAGATCTTTTCTTGCAGGAGGAGGGCGAATTGGTCAAATTGGAAGGAGGACGATTTCACTTGGAGCTTTGGATCTCACTCTTGAATATACACACAGGGGGAAAATGATCAATTTGCAAAGTGGACACAAGTTTTTGAGGTATGTTCTACAAGGTATGTATCTAGATCCATCCATCTTTTCTCCATTGGTCATTTAAACCCTAAAATCAAAACCCTTGCATTTTTTATTTTTCAGATCTATGAATATCTAACTATCACTTGGGATTAATAATTAAAACCCACCTTAATAATAATCTTAACAATCTCGATCTAAAGTTTGGTGGACATCCGACTCCATTTTCCCCCTTTGATCTAACGCACTATTCCTCTCTTGAGAAAGTCGCACTCCTTGGGTAAGTGGCCATTTCGTAGATCCCACATGTGGGTATTTCTCATTATTTCTCAAATACATAGATCCATGTCATAGCATACCCCCTAATGCCAGTTTGTTTTGATTTTGACCTTGTGGGCTCCATTTGGACCATTTTTCACTTTTTTAGGGTGGGCTCCACTTGAGTAGTTTTTCTTGGCATTAGATCTATCTAGATCTACTATTCCTAATCCATAAGTGACCTTATCTCATACTTGGTTGAACATTTGTCCTTTCCTTAAGTCTCTTCAACCAAGCTCTAACCATATTGGGTCCACTTATCATCCTAGATCTAGATCTTGTTTCATCTTGTTGATGTATATGTAACTTCGGAATGTATTTCACATATATGTATATTGTATTCCTATAGAGATGGTATTATTCCTCTATAAGGAAGTGTCGTCATTTATATTGTAAGTGTCGTAACTTATACTTGATGGGTTATTAGACCACCTTGTTGGGGTCGGCCCTGTATAAGTCATGTGGGTCGAAGGGTTATTAGACCACCCTATTGGGGGTCGGCCCAATCAGCATTATGTTATGTGGTTAAGTTCGAGCCTACATGAGTTAGGTAAAAAGGCAAGTCAAGTCAAGTATAAATAGAGTGCGGGAGGCACTCTATTTGCACACTCACTTCTCACACATGCACTCAAGGAGGAGTGGCGCATTTATGGAGGAGGAGGATCTGCTGCTAGGTTATGGCTATCTCTCTTGGTTGGTTGTATCATTGCTCTATCTATCTTTGAGGAAGTTATTGGGGTTTTTCACCTTTATGGTTTTCCCCAAGTAAATCTTTGTGTCTCTTGTGTGCTTGCATTATTGTCTCCATGATTGATATGCTGTAGATATGCTGTACATGTTGTTCTCTCAGTTAAGATCCTAGATCATATTGAAGTAAATTCAGAAAATTTAACATGGTATCAGAGCTAGCCTGAAAGAAGGCATGATATGGCATGTATGACACTTGTTGCACTTACGATGCTAGGGCTTGATATAGCAAAAACCAGTCATCGTAGAACTTTCGCTATAAATCCGTTTTGGAAAAGTTTTCGGACCTGAAATTGTTACAGGCCGAAGCTAAGATCTCCAGATATCTTGTGTCCAAAGGACAACCTCTAATTCGTTGTACTTTGTGATTTATGATCTGTGCAATATAGGGTTTCTGCCTCTTCCAGATCTGAGTCAAAATCAGGTGACCTTGGGAAAAAGGTCATATCTTGGGCTAGGAAGCTCCAAATGAAATTTCGTAAAAAGTGACAGGTAGTACACAGTCTTTACTATCTCAGAAAACTTTTTCAGAGGACTAAGTTGAACCAGTGACACGTGGCACTCCGTACAAGTGCGCTCTCCTGTATTATCCCATAAACAGGTCACGTTGCGACATTTGGTATAACTCTCTCTCAGAGAGTCCAATTGAGGTCAGACATGTCAGGATAGAAAGGTAACAGGACGATATATCTCAAAAAACTTTTGCAGAGGCCGAAGTTAAAACAGTGACACGTGGCACGCCGTACAAGTTTGCTCTCCTGTTTTATCCCAAAACAGGTCACGTTGCGACATTTGGCATAACTCTCTCTCAGGGAATCCAATTGAGGTCAGACCTGTCAGGATGGAAAGATAACAGGTCAGGATATCTCAGAAAACTTTTTCAGACCTTGTGGATCAAAAATTTCGGAGTTACACCAGAAACAATCAGGTACATATTTCTGTCAAAACAGAATTATTTTTTTGGTACCTTCATTCATGGCTTCCGGAATTTAGGGCTTTGAAGAAAGTTAGAATTTTTGTAATCGGAGACCAAGGCTGGATGCTACTCATCAAAATAGAAATTTAGAGACCAAGATCAGAATTTTTGGTTGGGCAGAAGGCCGGGCTTGATTAGACCCTAGTTCGGGACTTTGATCAGAAAAGTGGAAAATTAGGGCTTCTGTAAAAATGGGAATTTTTGAAATCTATGACCACGGCTGGAAGCTCCTCAGAAAAATAGAAGCTTAGAGCTTTGGATCAAACATTTTGATTGGGAAGAAGAGTGGGCTTCATCAAACCCCAGTTCAGGATCACATCCAGTGAATCCGGAAGTTTCAAAGGCAAAATTGAGGAGTGAAACTTTGCAGTCTTCAAATTTTGAATATACCAACTTGATCAGCTCATCAAGACACATATTTCTATCCTGTCAGAAGGTTGAAATTCAAAGTTTGAATTTTTGGGGTTTCTATGACAAACCCATATCCAGCTCCAGGTCCAGTACTTGCAAATCAAGTGGATTGGGTTAATCCCAGAAGAAGATGGATTGATCATCTGCATGAGTGAAGAAGTTCCTGTTTCAGAGGGAGATGAGGCTAAGGCCTTACATAAGAAGATTACAAGCGATCTCAACAGGTATGACTCATCGAGGTATGTTTCGATATTTGTCCATGATTAAGTTTATGGTATGTTTGTCTTCATGTTATTACGGTCAGTACAATTTTGATTTTAGATTTGTCGTATCACCTTAACAAAATTATGAATGCATGATAGAAGATATTCATTGGTTAGGGTGTTGACACTTATGATTGTACTAATGCATTATGGTGTTGTATGAGGTTTATGTTGTCTACTAACATGAAAGGTACACCAAGAAAGACAAATCATGTTCTGGTCCAAGAACATATGATCATGATAACATGAGGACAAAGATTCATCCATTGTCATGGATCTCATAGAAGATCCATTTACGAGGTATGTATAACTTGGTTTTGTAATAGTTAACCTATGAGATATACAGGTTACTAGCACAAGTCATTGAAGAAGAACAAGAAGACATCATGTGAGTATGTTAGACATAAATAGCTAGCATGCTAATCCAGGTATGTTTTTCCTATATCAAGATAGAATCCTACCTTGTGTTAGGTCTTATACTGTTGTTGATAATGATTATTCATGAAGTCATAGGTTTGAATAATCATGGTTGTATGCATATTATGTTTCTTACCTTAATTGATGATATGACTAACTAGAAGAATCATGATGGTATAGGTTTGAATAATCACAGGTTTTATGCATTTTATATATCTTATCTTTATTGATGATTCAACTAATCTGAAGAGTCATATGTTTGAGTAATTACAGGTTTAGACATGTTATGTTTCTTATGATTTGACTAACCATAAGAATCCTACATAAACCTTGAATGCTAATGCTTATTATTTCTGTTTGAAATGATCATGACTATACATGCTTGAGATTATTTTGTTTTAATAGTATACTAATGAATGAATGATTTTATATGAGATTACAAGGATATCACAATCATGATACTAATAAGCATGCATAGGAACCAAGGATGAATGTAAGTTCAAGGACAGGTAATCCAGGAAGCAAAGATCAAGAGGGAGTACACTCCAGTGGTTTATGCAAGGATGCAGATATTCAGAGGGAGTTGACCATCTCTCTACATCCCACAACAGAAAGGTGTAGAAGAAGCTACTTCAGATTAGGACTCCAGCAGCTCCTGCAAGGAAGCGAAGACTCAGAGGGAGTCCACCCAACGAACAAACAAAGATAAGTATTTGAATTGTCATTTCTTAAATAATACTATTCAATAAATGTATATACTGATGTTCCTAGAATTAGGTTGTGTATTATGCATATTAGAATAATTGCATTGATTAACAGTATACTCCTAATATGCATGGGTAAGTGGCCTATGGCACTGTACAACATTCCATTGCTACTTATCTAGAATGAAACCTCTTTGCTGACATGTTGGGAGTTGTGCACACTCTTAACAATGTTCTGGTAGAGATTGGAAGGCATCTAGAAAGTTACGGAATATGGATAAATGTTGTATTGAAGCATTGGCTAAGATAATTGCATGACTGTATGGCATATTTCTTTATGTGTAAGAATTTGTTCTGAAAACTATGAGATGTTTTCTAATCATGCAATTTAACTTGTTGTGTAGGAAAGATCGTATGCCATCTCCTACAAAAGAAGAACTACAACATTTGTTCCAGCAACAAAGATATCTATTGAAGATATTGAAGTTCCCAGGATCTGGGATGAAGAAATGAAATGCCATGATCCGTCGATCATGAAGAATGATGTTTGGGATGTAATCCCAAGACATGAAGGGAAGTTTGCTATGATGGAACTATCAGATCAAGCATGTTGCAGATGGCAGCATTGAGAAATATAAAAGTGATGAAATAGAAGATACACCAGATGGATTCAAGACAGCTTCCTTGAATGGTGTAGTTGAAGAAGAAGTGTATGTAGAGCAGCCACTTGGTTCAGAGACACATGATAGGAAATCATATATGTGCAGAACTTGGTATGGTGAAGATAGATTGATTGCCGACACGCAGCGGAAGCTTACTACCGAGTTCGAGATGAAGAACTTGGGGATGATGCACTATTTTTTTTTGGCATGGAGGTGTGGCAGAATGAAGGTGGAATCTTCCTTGGTCAAGGGAAGTACACAGTAGATATCCTGAAGAGATTCGGGATGATGGATTGCAAGGCCATGGCCACACCTATGGCATCAAATCTGAAGCTTCTATGTGATGCTTCATCTGAGCCGGTTGATGTCTCTTTGTATCGTCAGATGATTGGGTCCTTGATGTACCTGACGAACACGAGAACAGACATTTGCTTTGCTGTGAACACATTGAGCTAGTTCCTGACGGATCCGAGGAGTGTTCACCTGGTTGCTGTAAAGCATGTTCTGAGGTACCTGAAGGGTACAGTGGATTATGGGCTCAGGTATGAGGAGAATCAAAATTTTAACCTACAGGGTTATGTTGATTCAGATTGGGCTGGCAGTGCTGCAGACAGGAAGAGCACATCTGGGTGTTGCTTCAGTATGGAATCAGGTGTGATCTCTTGGTTTAGCAGGAAGCAGTCCTGCGTAGCACTGAGTACAGCTGAGGTAGAGTATGTTGCAGCCTGTTCAGCTAGTTGTGAGACAGTATGGCTACGGAAGCTACTGTCTGGGTTATTTGATCTCCCATTGGAGGCTACTGGTATCTTCTGTGATAACCAGAGTTGTGTGAAGCTGTCCGAGAACCCAGTGTTTCATGACAGGTCGAAACACATAGAGATCAAATATCACTATATCAGGGATATGGTGTAGAGAGGAGCTGTGAAGCTCCTATATGTTGCGACAGACGAGCAGATTACAGATGTGCTGACGAAGCCGCTAGCCAGAGTGAAGTTCGAGTACTTCAGAGAGAGGCTTGGCATTCTTCAGATCGATGACACTTCAAGGAAGAAGTGATGGACACATTTGCTGAAGCCATTCCAAGCATGTTGGAAGGAGGATCCTTCACATGGCTGTGGATGTAAGCGCTGGATGATGAGCATCAGGATGATGTTCTGGTTTCTGCTTGATATGATCAGTTGGATCATTTTTATGTACGCATCATGTTGGATGCTGGATATGATCATTTGGATCATTTATGCATGTATGCATCATGTTGGATGTTGGATATGATCAGTTGGATCATGTGTACATATTTTGTATATGCATCATGTTGAATGCTTGGACCATGTATCTGTATATGTATCAGGTGGATACATTGTATGATCAGGTGGATCATGTATGGTGATATATATCATGTATTTGTATTTGTATCAGGTGGATACATTGATGATCAGGAGGATCATGTATGATGATATGTATCCGGTAGATACTTGGTATGCATCAGGTAGATGCATTGATGATCAGGAGGATCATGTATGATGATATGTATCATGTATTTGTATCAGGTGGATACATTGATGATCAGGAGGATCATGTATGATGATACTTGGTATGCATCAGGTAGATGCATTGATGATCAGGTGGATCATGCAGCAGGATGTTGCAGTGATGATCAGGATGATCATAGATGACGAGCTTCAGGATGTTGCTCTAGATGACATGCAGCAGGATGTTGCAGTGATGATCAGGATGATCATAGATGACGAGCTTCAGGATGTTGCTCCAGATGACATGCAGCAGGACGTTGCAGTGATGATGATCAGGATGATCATGGATACATCAGGATGATGTATGGTGAGTATCAGGTTGATACTCTGTGGCCGTGGATCAGGTTGTGCAGATGAGCATGTAATTCGGTGCCCTGGGAGATTTGCAGATGGTCTTTCGAGGTTTTGCCTATGGCATGTAATTCGGTGCCCTGGGACATTTGGAAAATGCTCTTTCGAGGTTTTGCTCTGGGAGGACATGTAATTCGGTGCCCTGGGAGATCTGCAGATAGTCTTTCGAGGTTTTGCCTATGGCATGTAATTCGGTTCCCTGGGATATCTGGCAGATGCTCTTTCGAGGTTTTGTCCTATGGCATGTAATTCGGTGCCCTGGGAGATCTGCAGATAGTCTTTCGAGGTTTTGCCTATGGCATGTAATTCGGTTCCCTGGGATATCTGGCAGATGCTCTTGCGAGGTTTTGCCATGACCACATGTAATTCGGTGCCCTGGGAGATCTGCAGATAGTCTTTCGAGGTTTTGCCTATGGCATGTAATTCGGTTCCCTGGGATATCTGGCAGATGCTCTTGCGAGGTTTTGTGGTGAGGTCACATGTAATTCGGTGCCCTGGGAGATCCTATAGGTAGAGCTGTGTGCTCGTAACAGCCTGGGATGCTCTTTCGAGGTTTTGTGACGCACGTAAAAGTCCTGAGGATTCCACAGTATGGCCAGTGATGATGAAGATCTGCAGGTGGTGGGCCTACATCCAGTATGAAAAAGGACTGGCTCTGTAGAACTTCCTATGACGAGTAGATTCAGAGATTGATTGAGATAGCAGTAGCAGTGTCGATGATGATGACTCGATGACGATTATCCAGTGATGATGATCCAGAGAAGATGACTTGTGCTAGAAGAACTGTGCTGAGAAATACCTTCCTAGTTAAGAGGGAGTGTTGATGTATATGTAACTTCGGAATGTATTTCACATATATGTATATTGTATTCCTATAGAGATGGTATTATTCCTCTATAAGGAAGTGTCGTCATTTATATTGTAAGTGTCGTAACTTATACTTGATGGGTTATTAGACCACCTTGTTGGGGTCGGCCCTGTATAAGTCATGTGGGTCGAAGGGTTATTAGACCACCCTATTGGGGGTCGGCCCAGTCAGCATTATGTTATGTGGTTAAGTTCGAGCCTACATGAGTTAGGTAAAAAGGCAAGTCAAGTCAAGTATAAATAGAGTGCGGGAGGCACTCTATTTGCACACTCACTTCTCACACATGCACTCAAGGAGGAGTGGCGCATTTATGGAGGAGGAGGATCTGCTGCTAGGTTATGGCTATCTCTCTTGGTTGGTTGTATCATTGCTCTATCTATCTTTGAGGAAGTTATTGGGGTTTTTCACCTTTATGGTTTTCCCCAAGTAAATCTTTGTGTCTCTTGTGTGCTTGCATTATTGTCTCCATGATTGATATGCTGTAGATATGCTGTACATGTTGTTCTCTCAGTTAAGATCCTAGATCATATTGAAGTAAATTCAGAAAATTTAACACATCTTGGTCTCCTACTCTTTCATCATCACATTTCCCTACAAGGTCTAGATTGAGTTCGCTAGCCTTCATTGGATAAGCTAGGGTCTCCCCCTTGGTCTTGCTTAGGCTTGATCTAAAGTGAAGAGTGCCTCGGTTAACCTGACACTCATCTTGCATTGGGAACCGTGGCATCTCTTGGGTCACCTCTTTAGTTGTCTACACCTCTACCGTCCTGGATAGGATACCTTTAGAGACAACTACAAGTTGTGTGATAACATTTTTGGGCCGTTGCTAGGGAGGTAGAGGGTTACCTCAGGTGTCTACGAGTATCCATGCGTAACTTATATCTTATCGCATCTGGTCTTGTAAATTAGATGGTTATCATTTGTTTTCCTAAATCTTTCATAACCATCCATTTTTACTCATATCTCCCTACTTATTCATGACATACATTTTGGTAGAGAAGAGCCTAAGTCTATTTGGCGACTCCATTTCGTGACTCTGCTGAGAAACGAACCCATAAGAAAATTTATTCTAAAAAACAACCTTACTCCTCAAATGACCATGGAATTTATGTCAAATATATGTGAAATGGTCACCAACATGGCTCTCTTCCTTAAAAATCAAGATGAATATCTTAAGAAACGAGACCAACAAACAAACGAAATGTTAAAGGCTATTTGTAACAATTCAACCCTCCCAAAGGTGATTCTCCTAGGCCTCAACAACATAAGGCAATTGACCAACAACCTAGTAAGACAGTGCGTCCTAGCAACCAGCCTGTGCGAAGAATCATGTCCAAACCTTCAAAACCTTCATCTGAAATAATGTCAAAAGGTGGAAACAATCCCAATCCAGGTCAAAAGCAAGACCAAGAAATCAAGATTGATCTTCCTCGTAAATCCAATACACCTAAAGCAACATTATGGAGGAAACAACCAGGGCATGATAAGATAAAGAGTTCCCCAATCATAAAACCCTATATCCAAGATCTGCCCAGAACAAATGTTCCTAGCAAGTTGACCAACTCCTTCACTTTAGTATCTTTGAAGGACCTCATCAAAATCCCTTCTGTCAAGTATGGAATTATGAAATTTTTGGGTTTGGATGTAAATGAAAAAGATAAGGAAAACCCATACAACATGAATACTAACGTCTCTGGACTCATGTCCAATATGAACATGCCTGTCCCTTTCTGTGAGATTTTAAAAATCCCCTCTTTTCACAAAAGGGCTACCAACCATTTGGGAATCCAACCAAAGAAAAAATTAACCAAGAAAGTTCACTTTGAACCTAAGGATTCCCCTGTCATGATCCAAAGTGTGTGAGGTGACAACTTTGGAGGGTGCCCTCCGTTTTACATAGCCTTACAAGTCAATGGCTTTATATTACACAACTGTATGCTAGATTCAAGAGCTGAATTCAACTTTATGCCTCTTAGAGTCATGGAACAATTCGAGTTGGTTCCCACAAGGCCCTATAGGAATGTATGTGGCATGGAATCTATAATGGTGAAAGCCATTGGGATAATAGAGGATTTTCCAGTTAGATTGGCTGCATGTTCCGAAATTGAGCTTTAAATGAACATTTTGGTCTTAGATGTCCCTGGTGTTTGGGGAATGTTGTTGTCTAGAGAGTGGTCAGCTGGACTTGGAGGAAGTGTGAAAATGGATCTCACTTATGCCACAATCTCAACTGGAAATGGTTCATCTATAAATTTATTCAATGAATCACCTATGCAAGAGCATGTAGAAACTCTAGAGCATTTGTTTACTGAGGCGATGCATTCTAGTGATGAAATTGGAAACTTCATGGTTTTGGAAAATTATTGGGAAGAAGTTAAGAAGCACCCTTTCCAACTAGATCAAGTATGGAAAATGCACTTTGACGGGGTCCATTCCTGACATGGTGCAGGGGCTGGCATCATTTTGAATTCACCATCTGGCAAGGAAAGCTTATTTTCTTTCCGCTTGGAGTTTGTTTGCACTAACAACGTAGTTGAGTATGAAGCCTTACTTCTAGGGTTGGAAATTGCTCGAGAGAGGAGCATTAAGTCTATATCTATCATAGGTGATTCTAACCTAATTGTATCACAAGTTAGAATTCAATTTGCTGCTAAAAATAATAGACTTAGAGATTACACAAATGCAATTTGGGATACCATTGAATGTTTTGATGCCTTCATAATTAAAGTAGTCCCACATCAACAAAAAACTTTAGCTAATGAATTGTCCGTTATAGCCAGTACCCTAAAGGCCTCTGAGTCTTTAAAGCAAAGAAACTACAAGGTATAAGTTTTATTCAGACCCTTAGTCCCTGACAACCAAGACTATTGGCAAGTCTTCGATGATGATTCTCAAATCATCCAATTCCGACTACTTCCCAAGCCCCTATGGTTAATTTTGAAGATCAACTTAAAGGTAGTTCTATAGAGGGTATGGACATAACATAAATCACTTTTCCTTTGGAGAAAAACTTTAATAGGCATGATGAATTTAAGGGTAGATGATCTGAACCAATTGATGAAGTCATTGAAATCAATATTGGTTCTTCTTGTTCTCCAAAAATGATTAAGATAGGAAAAAATGCCTCAAAGGAAGAAAGAAGGAAAATTGAAGAATTAATTAGAGAGTGCAAGGATGTATTTTCAAGGACTTATGATGATTTGAAAACTTATGACCAATTTGTTATTGAGCATACCATTCCTCTTAAAGAAGGAGCTAAACCCTGTCATCAAAAGTTGCGTAATGTAAACCCTAAGTTAGCTCCTTTAGTCAAAAAGGAATTGGAAAAGATGTTAGCAGCAAGTATCATTAGGTAAGTCAGGCATACAACATGGGTGTCTAATCCCATGGTTGTAAGGAAGAAAAGTGGAGAAATTAGGATTTGTATTGACTTCAGAAACCTGAACCAATATTCGCTAAAGGATAATTATCCATTGCCTAATATGGAAATCTGTTGCAAAGTGTAACTAGTGCTTGCCTTTGCTTGATGGGGTATTTCCTTTGCTTGATGGTTTTTTGGGTTATAACCAAGTCCAAATTAAACAGGAAGATCGTGGGAAGACTACTTTTACCACACCCTAGGGAACATATGAGTATATCCGAATGCCATTTGGTCTGCTTAATGCAGGATCAACCTTTCATAGAGAAATGGATCATGCATTTGAGGATTTGATTGGTAATATTATTGCCATTTATCAAGATGATTTGACTGTGTTTTCCAAAGAGAGAAATGGCCATGTGAAGCATTTGAAGAAATTTGTTGATAGGTGTTGAAAGTTTGGAATTTATTTAAATCCTAAGAAGTCTACCTTTGGTGTCGATGAGGGGAATTTGTTGGGACATATTGTCTCCAAAGAAGGCATCAGAATTGATCCTGAAAGAGTGCAAGGAATCCAAGCCATAGCCCCACCAAAATATGTTATCTCCCCGCAATCATTTTTTGGAAAGATAAACTTTGTCAGGATATTCATCCCTAATCTAGAAGAGTTGGCCAAGCCATTAAATGCTGTGTTAAAAAAATATGTAAAGTTCGTCTGGTATAAGAAGTGTGATGCATCATTTGAATCCTTAAAGAAAGCTATTTCCTCCGCTCATGTCCTAGTGTGTCCTAACTATAATAAGGAGTTCTTAAATTATTCATATGCTTCTGAGGACACTATAGTTGGTGCTTTATTGTAGAAAAATGAAAACAATCATGAACAACCTTGTTAGGAACCCATGTCAACCCTTCTATTTACTTTGTTAGTATATTGTTGTTGGATGCATATGCTTTGTAAGTCGTCCCGTAGTATTTGTTGATCCATAGTTTGTATTATTGTTGTTGGACGCATATGCTTTGTAAGTCATCCTGTAGTAATTGTTGATCCATATTTTGTATTGTCCCATGGTTTGTATTGACACATGGTATTGACCCATGGTATTGGCGCCTAGACTTAGTATATAAGTTGGTGTTGAGACCAATGAAGGTATCGTGAAGTTATTTGTATTGATCTTGCTCAAAGGAGGTTTCCCCCTCGAAGTGGCCTGTGATCAATATAAAAGTGATTCCGAGTTCTGTTATTTCTGCTATTTCATGTGTTTTCATTAATTAATTATTGCAGGTTCTTCACATCTGGTATTAGAGCACTTTCTTGGGCTCGCTGGGTGAAATTTCTACCAAATTTTTTTCGCATCTGTCGCAGCTTCGGATCTGGGAATAATCCCTATCCACTTAACTGTGGGAAGTACTGGGGAATAAGCCCTAAAAATCATTGTGAGGAGTACCACAGGAACCCCGAAGTAGCTGGCCCATTGAGAGGACCTGTCAGCGAAAAGGGCAACGACCCCTACCTGATTGACTAGTTCCCACTCGTGAGGTAAACCAAGAGCTGTCGTTTGTGGCAAAGTGGTTATCAGTTTTACCTGAGCCATGGAGTGAGGGGTATTTCCCCAATATGTAAGCCGTCAGACAGCATTGGTGGTCGAGTGAATCCCCTGAACTGATAGGAAGTCGCACATACCTGGGGTCCATATCTATTTTCAGCTGAACTGTTACAGATCACTTCCGCGCCATTTCAGATCCATTACGAGTCTTTCCAGATCCATCCGTTTCAGATCTATTTTGAAAGTCATTTCAGATCCATCCATTTTTTATCCATTCGACGTCGTTTCATATCTATCCGTTTCCGATCCCTTCCGCGCCGTTGCAGATCCAGATCCGTTTTTTCTCCATATCTCCCTTGTTTTAACTTAGTTTCCCTTGAAACTTTCCGGACACCCCTGCAATTCCATTCTGCATATTTCATTCCTGAAGACCCTATCCCAAATTCTACTTCCCAAAGCTAGAAATCTCACATTTGTCTATTTTTAGGGTTTGCCATAACTTCTTCAATTTTCACCCACTCGCCTCCAAATTTTGCCATCGTGTTCATTCCCTATTTCTGCTTCTTTGTCCCTCTTTGACAATTTTTCTCATTCTTTCACCCCGCTTCTGAAATCCTCATTTTTTGCTTCCCTGTCCCTTAGAAAGTGTCCAAAACCTAGTCAAACCCCAATTACCCATCCAAGTTTTTCCCAAATCCAAATTTCCCTTTACTAAATAAGCTTGTGTTTGTGTTTTTCTATCCATTCCCCTTAAAAAAAAAAAAAAACTCCAGGTTATGGTTGTCACCCGCACAGGAGCAAAATCCATGGAGGAAGCACTTGCAGCCATCCAAACCAAACTCCAAGATCTGGATGAAAAATTTATCAGCCTCCATCTTCAGCATTTAGCCATGAACAATAACCGATAGCAAGAATCTTCTGCAGCCAATGGGTTCTCTTCTTCCAGCACTTTCCGTTGTCTTTCAGTGTTTCAGATACAGTGTTCTCAGTAGTTATAGTTGGTTTAGATTACAGATGTTGATATATGACCGAGTATATATATGATGTGCATTGATGCTATTATCTTGCTGTTTAGGTCATTTTGATAGCGTTGACTTGGTATAAAGTAACTATGATCTGGCAGTGTATTAAAATTGAAATGAAATTGGTTGTTATGGATTATATACATGATTGTATTACTGACATTTGGAAACTCTTGCTTTATACTTGTTGGTTTTTACCTTCCTATGAATGTGAACATGATCATTTATTTTCTATCTTGACTTGCTATCCTAGGCACCATTTCCACTTGTTTCCATCCATCCATTTGTCCTTCCCTATTTGACGATGTTCAACCTGACTTACACCTTGACTTTTGATATGGAGGATCTCCCCGCTTCTGCCTCTGTGTTGGACTTGCATCCATGTTTATTTTGTGTCTCGGCTCTGAGTTGGCAACAAAACTTGCCCTTGGTGAGTTGGATTTTATGCCTTTATCACTCTAGTCGGTTTCCCCGATGTGTGGTTTAGATTTACGGAAGTGCCCCTAGTTGTTTGAGTTGTGTTGGCTAAAACCTGAAACAAAATTATACTAAATATGGAAATTATTGTTATATCTTGTAAATCCCAGTGAAAGGGGCTGTGAAATGGAAATGAAATTCAATGCTATGTAATGTAAATACACCCTGGATGTATGTTGCGATTAGTTGTTCTTATAAGCATATTTGAAATACCAGAGGGGTCATATTAGGCCTAAAAAGCAATGGATAAATGTATGCTAAATCTAAATATTGATGGACATCAAATTCAATGAAATGAAAGGTCCTAAAAAGCAGTGGTTAAATGTGTGCCAAATCTAAAGGCTGTTCACCTTATGTGAAATTTTCCTCATTGAGCTTGCGGGTTATGATATGTGCTATATCCGTGTCCGGATATACTCAATGATTATTCAAGCGAATAATCCTCCAATGGAAAATAACTCCATTTGATAATAATATATAATTGATGATGATAAAGATGATTAATAATTACAATGAGGCTCGCTTTTATAGGCTTGAGCGTGTATAGTGAAGGGTTACACCCTTTCACTTTAATAACTAATAACTTTAACTAACATACATATAATATTCATAGCATTGCCACTCTCTTAGAAAGGCTTTGTCCTCAAAGCCTTATAATTTTGTTGCATTATTCTTTGCGATGCCATGGCTGATGAAACATGTCGATACGAACTGCTAAGTGTAGAGCATAACTTCCGATACATCGACAGATCAATCCATCCCAAATTGATTTGTTGTGGACTGATGGGATTTCCTACTGATATGTCGTCAGGAGATTTGATCACATTAGTACCATTATTTTTCGACATTTCCCACTTTTTCAAATATCGGTTTTTATGGTTGGGGTGTCGATATGGAACTTTCACGATGTCATTTTCGTTTACGAATGTCGCCTTTAGATCATTGATCTGAGTTGGAAGTTGTATTTTCATCTCTTGAGGATTTAAGTTTTTGTTCTGTATCTTTTCCAACTTGTTTTCTAACTGCCTATTATCATTTTGAAACTTCTTAATCAATTCGACTTGCGATTTTCTGTCATCTTCAGATGTCTTAAGTTGTTCCTTAAGATCTTCATTATGAATTCTGATACAACTATTTTCTTCCTGTTTGTCTAGAAGTTTCCCTTTAATGTCGTCCATAGATTGTTCTATCTTTCGGCTATTTTTTAACTTCTTAATTTTTGTGACTAGTATCTTGTTATGATTTCTTAGTCTAAAAATTTCTTCAGCATTGTTAGATAATGCTTTATTACTCTTCGCGATCTCTGACTTATGTGTCTCTTTAGAGTCGTCATTTTGTTGTTGAAGAACTTTTATTTGTTGTCGACACTGGCCGACCTCTGATTCTTGACTTTATAATTTATGTCGTAACTGCATTAGTTCTTCATCTTTGTCGCTAACGATTTTGTTCAAGCGTATAATTTCTGCTTCGTAATGATTTATTTCCTTCTTTATATCTTGATTTTTCAATCTCTGATTGAAATCACTTTCATCTTTTAATTCCTTGAATTGCGCACATAATTTTTCTATGTGATTTTTCTGGTTGGACATTATTTGTTCATTGAACCGTTCTTGTATCTTATGTAGTTCAATCTTTATTTCTGATTGTCTATTAATGTCTCGTAATTCTTCATTGTCTTTTTGATAACGCTTTAACTTGGCTTCTAATTTCTCTGGCAAATTGGCTTCCATGGTGTCTTTCTTCTTCGACGGTGGAATGATCTTCTTTGATTTTGATTTTTCTGATGATAGCGCGTCTTGACTTCTTGATGATTGCTTTGAATTCTTCTTGATTTGTTCTTGACTTGATTTCTTTGATGATAAGTGTTCTTCAACTTTTTTGATAATAAGGAGTCTTGCTTGGACTTTTTCGATTTGGTCTTCGACTTCTTTTGACCAACGAGTCTTCCTTTGACTTCTTTGATGTTGTTTTTTCTTTGATTTTGTTCTTCTCTTATTAGGCTAAATAACCTTTTTTTTTCCAAAAAATAATTACTATTTTTAATAATAATAATTATTATTTCATAATATTATTATTAATAATATTTTTATAAACTATATATATATATAGTTCTTTTTTTCAAATATTAAAAATATTAAACAAATATAATAATGTTTAATATTAAAAGAATTTAAATTAAGTTTTTGTGGAGTGAAAGGGGTGGTCGATGGTGGCGGAAGTTGGTGGATTAGGGTGGAGGCGCGAGAGATGATCGGTGAGGAGGCGGTGGAGGGAAAGGAGATGGATGCAGGGTGGCGCGTGGTGGAGGTAGATGCGTGGTGCGTGGATGAGGGCGGGAGTGGGGGTAGACGTGGTGTATGGAGCAGGAGGCACGGGGATAGCAGCCGCGACGACTCAGGTGGCGCGGAAGAGTGCAGGAGAAGGGAGTGGCGGAGCCGAGGCCTGAAAGGGAGAGCTGGTGGCGCATGAGGAGGAAGGGAGAGAGAGCGGGATGTAGGCGGAAGGTGGGCGCAGGTGGGGAGTGGAGCAGGCGAGCACGATGGAAGGGAAGGAGGCGGTGTCAATCGCGGAGGAGGCCAGAGAAGATTGGAAGGGGAAGCAAGGAAAATTGGAGGGACGCGAAGGGAGGGATGGCGTGGAGACAAGGGTGTAGGTGAAGGGCGAGGGATGGAGCAGAGGTGTGGGCAGACGCTGGATTGTGTGGAGGCCGGTTTGGGTGAGGCTAAGAGTGAAGAGGAGTGACACAGTGGCGGAGGGGTGGTCGTGGGAATAGAAAAGTGTGGATGGTTGGGAAGAAGGGATGAGCGCAGGAGAATATGTAGGTGGAAGGTGGGGAGGCAGCGCGACAGTGGGGATGACGTGAATGAAGCATAAGAAGGGCGAGGGTATTGGAGGGAGATGATGAGGGCTGCGAGAGTGGGATGACTGGTTGCGTGAGTGAAGGAATGACGTGCTATGAGAAGGAGATATGAGGAGCAGCTAGGGAATTTTCTTCCATTCAATTGAAATCTGAAAAATGTCCAAAAGCCAAGACGGGTCAAAGACCAAGTGCACAGAGAAACTCTGAAATGGGTGGCCAAAGGCCGGATCAGGGAGGGCTGAGAGGCTCTGATACCAATGCTATATCCGTGTCCGGATATACTCAATGATTATTCAAGCGAATAATCCTCCAATGGAAAATAACTCCATTTGATAATAATATATAATTGATGATGATAAAGATGATTAATAATTACAATGAGGCTCGCTTTTATAGGCTTGAGCATGTATAGTGAAGGGTTACACCCTTTCACTTTAATAACTAATAACTTTAACTAACATACATATAATATTCATAGCAATATGAGATGGAGTAAGGGACAACTAATTCTAAGTGTCTCCTAGAACCTCAAGTTACTGTTATCCCGACACCTAGTTCATGGTGGTTCTAGTAGTAGACATTTTTACCAAGGTTGAATAAGCAATTCTCTGAACAAATCATCTATTTGTGAAACGTTTCCATTCCTTGTGTACTCCTTGTCTAGCACATGATTAAGTGTGTAACACCATTTCTCTCATCCAAAGTATCATAGTTTCAAGTCAGTCAAGTCATCCCCATTTAGCTTAGCCTTGCATCTTTAGCTTTCACCCTTTGTTAGCAATTTGATCATGTTTGCAACAAGTATATTCTTGAGATTCCTTCTAAATGTAAGTTATTTAACTAACCTATTATTACTTATTAACTGCTAGTGAACCAATGCTTAATAATCTAGAGTCTTTCTATGAAAATGATTTAAAGAGCATGTCTTAACCATTTGCACTTGTAGCAGCATGGCTTCTTAGCCAGGGTTATATTTTGATCAGTTTGACCGGTCAAACTTAGTTTGGCCAAGGTCAACCTTGGGATCCATGATGAGATGGACCAGTTTTATTATATGATGATGATATCTGGTCCTTTGTATATCTCTTGATGATTCCATATGATGGGCACATAATTTAGATGATGATTGATGTAGTTTTTCATTATTATTATTATTATTTTCAGATCATCATATTTTTATTTGTCCGCATATGGTGGACCCTACAGATGATCTTAAAGGTTTCCATGAGGTGTATGAGTACTCATCTCTTGTGGATTTGAGTCTTCTAGATCCATTGAGACACTTATCTTTCAGCTTCAGGCATTCCCGGGAATGTTTTGAGCAGTCTTCCACCTGCTGACCAGTTTGGCCATGTTGATGTGGCCTGTCCAGCTAGATCATTGGAGGCTAGTCGTTGCCTAGGGAGCTACAAAGGGAGGGGGTGGTCCAACCACTTGTGTTTACAATATTACATTCCTTCCGTACATGATGGCACAACTAGTTTCATAGCGCAGGCACTTGACAGTGAGTTGTGGGACGTTTGATGGTTTCCCAGGAGGATTAAAAATGGAATAAAAAGGTCATAAAGGAATTCAATTTGGGAAATTGAGGCAAGGTTTTGGCATGAGGTCTACTTTGAGGTCATCTATGGTGTATCCCACTCTTTCCAGATTAGTTTGTAGTGGTCAGTGGCATCCACACAGTCACCATTATTTCATTTGGATGTATTATTCTCTCAGTTAAGGGGGACAAGATTTGATCATTTGTGTACTTGGACATGTCTTTGAGTCTCATGTTATATTATTGTGCCATGAGGTGATGCTAGTGAAGGGGAATAATACCTCCTAGCCCCAACATGTTCTCCTAGTGACTTGTCCTAGTCAACTTATGTGGCACACTTGTATTTTAGTCACTCATATGTTGTGTACCATCCCCCCCTAGGGCATCTTAGTCATGTACGTCCTCCCTTTAGTGAGGGATCCATGTGTTATTATGTATCGACTCATATTAGGCATTGATTATACTTTTGTATCTTTTGATCTCAACCAGTAGTTTTCAAAATTGGTTTAGGGTTTTTGTCTCCCTCATCCTATTTAAGGAAGAGACCCCCCTATTGTAAAGGCACCTTTGGAGCTCTTCAAACTTGGATTAAAAATACTATTTTGTAGATCTTATTCTCTTGTATTGATGGATTCTTTTGCAAGTTGAATATACAATCTTTTCTCTGTGTATCATTTGTGGATCTTGGGGCTTCAAACATTTTCTTATAGGGAGGCCGAATTGGTGAAGAGGAGGATGATTTTAAGGGAGGATATTGTGGGGAAACCCCATATCTTGCCTTGGATTGGACTTTTGTCTTAGTGAGTATCATTATTGTATCTTAGTGACATAGTTGATGCTTTCTCTTTCATCTTTTCATCATTGTTTTCATTCTTTTTCTAGATTTGTTTCTCATTTAGATCTTTTCTTGCAGGAGGAGGGCGAATTGGTCAACTTGGAAGGAGGACGATTTCACTTGGAGATTTGGATCTCACTCTTGAATATACACAGAGGGGGGAAATTATAAATTTTCAAAGTGGCCACAAGATTTTGAGGTATGTTCTACAAGGTATGTATCTATATCCATCCATCTTTTCTCCATTGGTCATTTAAATCCTAAAGTCAAAACCCTTGCAGTTTTTATTTTTCAGATATATGGAGATCTAGAAATCACTTGGGCTTAATAATTAAAACCCACCTTAATAATTATCTTAACTATCCCGATCTAAAGTTTGGTGGACATCCAACTCCATTCCCCCCCCGATCTAACACACTAGTCCTCTCTTGAGGAAGTCGCACTCCTTGGTTAAGTGGCCATTTGCTAGATCCCACACATGGGTATTGCTCATTCTTTCTCAAATCCATAGATTCATGTCATAGCATACCCTCTAATACCATTTTGTATTTTATTTTGACCTCGTGGGCCCCATTTGGACCATTTTCCACTTTTTAAGGGTGGGCTCTAGTTGCGTACTTTTTCTTTGTGTTAGATCTATCTAGATATACTATTTCTAATACATAAGTGACCTTATCTCACCCTTTGTCTAACATTTGTCCTTGCCTTAAGCCTCTTCAACCAATCCCTAACCATTTTGGGTCCACTTATCATCCTAGATCTAGATCTTGTTTCATCTTGGTCTCCTACTCTTTCATCATCACATTTCCCTAGGAGGTCTAGATTGAGTTCGCTAGCCTTCATTGGATAAGCTAGGGTCTCCCCCTTGGTATTGCTTAGGATTGATCTAAAGTGAAGAATGCCACCGTTAACATGACACCCATCTTGCATTGGGAATCGTGGCATCTCTTGGGTCGCCTCTTTAGTTGTCTACACCTCTACCATCCTGGATAGGATACCTTTAGAGACAACTACAAGTTGTGTGATAACAATAACAAAATGGGAAAAAAATCATTATTTCCCTCAACAATTAATTAAAATCTTCCAAAAAAGGCCAAAATCCCCCCAAAAAGGTCAAAATCCCCAAAAAAGAAAAATAAAAGAAAAAGAAAAAGGGAAAATATTCAAAATAAAAGAAAAGGAGGGAAACCATCAAATACCACTGGGAAATACTAGTGGCTTCCCAATACCATGAGACAATACACCACCAACCAAAATTGCTATAAAAAGGTGGTGGAGGCCCCCCATTTATCATCATCATCTACCCTATCTTATTGAAACTATACCAAAATTCTTATTGAACCCTAGCCTATCTTTTTGATATTTGTTCACACTTAGTTGAGTTTTGGCCAACATTTTGAGCACTCGAAGGAGAGCAAGGGACATTGGAGATCCGGAGCACCACCATTCATATGGCTGCAAGGGCCCCAATCTACTCACCATATTGAGGTAATCCATGTTGTAAATATTTGTTTACTATAATACAAAACCATTCTTTGATTCATGGGTGTTGACATGTTAGTTTAGATCTTTATTTTTACTACAGTAATCATTGTTATATTCACTTTTACCTTTTATTTGCATGCACACAATATCATTCACGAACTGTTACTAAGAGTTCCACAACTCTTAGTAAGTGCCCTTTTGCACTAGCTAGTGTGAAAACACTAGCTATAGTCTTCATCATGATTATCAGGTTCAACCCAGGGTTTTCTTTGGGATGGATTGATAAGTACACTTATTTTCTTTCCATCTCCTTCTAGTTTAATCCTTTCTTTTTCCAGTGAGATGGATGCTTTCATTTTTCGTCCCCAAGGTCGTCCAACTAGTGTTGGAAAATATTTAGCCCCCTCTCGTGGGTCAATAATTTCAAAGTTGATATGTGTGATAATACCCATGATTGAAATTTTTACATTTCACTATACACCAATAGGTTCAATTAGTCCTTGGTCGGCTAATTTGAGATATATTCCTGATTCTTCAAGTCGTAGCCGACTAATAATTTTCCATGTCGATCTGGTCATTATATTTACTTGTGACCCAAAGTCAAGGATGACTTGTGTAATGCGGAATATGTCGACTTACAGATCAACAAGGGGGTCCATATCAGTTTTCTCTTTATGGTTCAGGATGCACAACATTTTAGTGATATTTTCATTTTGAGCATTATTTTTGATGAGATGCATTAAGTCAATTAACCTTGCCACATCTTCTTCTTTTGTTAGGAGATGACGTAGTAAGTCATTAAGTGTTTTAGTCTTACTTTCTTCAGAGACAAATTGTGAAAATATTTCCGATGCATTTTTGAATATTTCTTTCTACTTCTACGAATTAGGATAATCTTCTCGATTATTTTGTAGTCATATGACCTCGGGGTTATCCCCTCCAGTTTTTGTGCCTTGTCTAGTGATTATATGCAAATTTTTAGTGGTGCAAGCTTCATTCTTGGAGACACAAGATAAAATGTTAACAATTTTTCTTTTATTAAGAGCATCTAACATTATGGGGCACTCTTCGAGATTGCGCTCCCCCACTCCACACTTTGTACAAAATTTTAAGTCTGTCTTGTCCTTCCATGGACAATCAGGACGCAAATGATCTTAACTAAAACATACATAGTAGTGCGGTCGAATTCGACCTGGTGGTCGGTATCCCCGATTAGTATTGTTTCTTCCTTGAACGTTGTATCCTCCTTATTGGTTGTTACCATTGTTACGTTGGTCGTTGTAGTGATTCTCCCGACTTCTTTGGTCAATTCTCTGCGTCTGGTAGACTGTGTGGTGATTTGATTTGGTATTTAAATTATTTATACACTCCGATTTTGTATTTTGTTTCGTTCAACATATTCCACACCACTTTGGATTCACATTATCAGCGTTATATGGATAGTCTGTGGTCGCATGAGGCGCAGATCTTTCACATATGTCGCAGAAGTAAGTCGTCTATGTCATTTGGAAATTCTCTGGTTTTCTTTCTTCTGGGAATATATTCAATATTTCTTCAGGTATCTCGAGTTCTCTTTGAGGAGTATTATAATCATTGCGGTACCTTCTCCTATCATGATTTGGGCAGGTGTATTTAGTATTTCCTTCATTGAAGCATTTGGTGCACCATAGATCATTTTGTCGCAGAGTCAAATATTGCAATGATTTCTCCATTGTATCGATTCTATATTCCAGTTTTTTGTCAATGGTGCAACTCGAATGATTTGAGTTCGATTCAATTCTTAAGGATTTATTCAATACATATTCGTAAGATGAATAGTCATGCATTGGCAGCGGAGTTCTGATTCTTTCAAGCAGTCCTTCGACAAAAAATTGAATTACTACAGCAGGGTCCATCTTGGATGGAATTTGGCTTAGAATATCTTTAAATATTCTATCATATTCACAGACATATTCTCCCAGCCTTTGTTTATTTTTCTTTAGCTTGTGTCCTGCCAAATGCTTTGTATCATCGGTTTTGAAGAAGTTTAAGAAAGTATCTCTTATCTATTGCTTCATTTTTGGATCTTCTTCCAAAAATTTCATATACCATGTAAGTGCTCTGTTTCTGAGGCATCCTGCAAATTGTGCAATCTGCTGATTCTCATCATCAATAGGGTTAGATTGCCACAATGATTCACACAGAAACCAATGTTTCTTAGGGTCAACATCCCCTTCAAAAATAGGAGTATTTACTGGAAGATGCACATCCATATTGTTACTTTTATGAGGTCTAGGACTTACTAACTGATTACTAAAAGGAATTACTATTTGAGGACTAGTGATAGCTTCTGGTGTATGTGACTGCTACCACGACATACATATTTCTTCTACAAAGTCCTCTTTGTCAGGTCGTAGCTCTGACACGTTGGATGGTTCTATTAATAATGTTGCTGATAGGGGGTACTTTGATATGTTTCGAATAAAATAAATTAAAAAAGAGTGTATTCCAAACTCAGGTGTGAATGTAATCCAATTACCCCGTTCTGACTGCTGGATCATCAATCTATCTGTGATTCGTCCACATTGGCCTAGTCAATTCCATATACTAGTATCGCCTAATTGTAATCCCATATTGCGCTTGACTATTTCTCTGATGGTCGGCCCAATCATCATTATCATAGGTACATAACTGAAGGGAGTTGAAGCATTCGAGATTGTGATACGCAAAGTATGTGGGGTCAACACCATTGCTTTGGACCGCTCTTCCAATGTCGGTGCCTCACCTTCTTCTTCAACTAGTCGACTTTCCCTCGACTTGGGTAGGAATTTTGGCTACTCAACTATTTATCCCCAAGTTCTTCATACTTCTCTTATTGTGTAACCGAATGGAAATATCCCTCAGCTTCTCTTGTTGTCTGTATCTTTTTTCTATTTCTATTCTCTGTATATCTGCGATTTTCTTATGGATGGCTGGAAATTTGTTTCGTCACAACGGAATCCAATTTTTAGAGGCATTCATTCTTTCATCGACTAGCCTTATGATTCTTTATTCATAACACATCTTCAATGACTCCCCCATTTCCGACCTGACTCTTATTGGGTGATGGACGCGAGGTCAACAATGGTCGTAATTGGTTTAGGAAATACTTCCACTTCCATTTGTTGACAAACAGATCCCATTCTTTTTGTTTCTTTTCCCAATATGTCGTCGCTTGCTCTTCTAATGGAGGTCGAGGTTCGACTATGTGTCTAGCGCCGTTCTCAATCAAAATTTTTTATAGAAAGCTTGGCACGGAGCATAAAAATCCTTCGTGGAGATCAGTGTAAAACTTATGTCGGAATTTATTGGCAGATACTCTTTCCTCAATGGCTTGTTCTTCGCAAAATTATTCACATATTTTTTGAACCATTCATACAAGTTTGTACTTCATCCGTTATAAATCTTTCGCATCAACAAATTTTCATTCTAGATGTCCAATTTGGTCATGAATAGTGATCAAGAACTTCTTTATCTTGCATGGAACAATCTCTATGAATTTTTCATGGGCTTCAGTGAAGAATTTCTCCCTTGCATGCACTAATGTGATCTTGTTCTGTCTTGCATAATTTTGAATATAGTTTGCTACTTTCTTGTCCCACCACTCTCGGATCTCTCTTTCTGTTATCATTTATGCATCTTCCTCATTTCTTCACAATTGTGTACTACTGACAACCGAACCAATGTTGTAGTTGAAGGAATTGCATCAATTACCAGTAGTACAACATTTCAACATGAAGAAAGAGTCACACACACACACACATTATATAATCATACATAAGAGAGTAAGTGGGACAACAACAATAAGCTTGTATATTAACAGGACCAAAATAGAGTACATTATCAGTGCAAAGATGCTATCATGTAATTGACTCTCCAACCTATTTATATTGATTACAAACAATTATTTAGTTACAACTGCATGGTCGGTCGTCTAATCGACCGACTACACCGACTCAACCATAGTCGGCAGAGGGCCTAATCGACAAGTCGACTAGGCTTCTCCAACACATTATCATTTTTTATATGCCACTTTAATTAAAGAGTTTGTGGTTGGATGATGTTTGTCATGGCTACCAGTGATATCCTGGGTATGTTGTCACCTTCTGAGTCTGTTGTGATATTTTGGGGATTCTCTACTTCTTCACCTTTTGACTTATGTATATGATTCATCATTCCCTTATTCCTCACATGTGTATAATTTCTTTGAATTATCATATGTGCGACACCTATGTCTGGGGTCCCATATGTCCCCACAACATCTGCATTTTCCTTCTTTCATTTGTTGAGCTTCCAAGTTTCTTTTGTTGTCTCGTATGTGTGGAGGTCTGTATTTATCCTTATTTTTGTTTGTTTCTTGTGGTATGTTTCTTCTTGAATACATATTTTCATTTCTTGATTGGAACCCTTCAAATTTGACTTCTGTCGCTTTTGCCTTACGCTTTGCTATTTCCACGGTCGGTACGTCATGTATTTTTAATTCATTTTGGATATACGATTTAAGGCTTCCTAAGTAAGTTTCGAATAATTGCTTGCTAGATAACCCAAATACTCATGTGGCAAGAGCTTCCCTTTTATGTGTATATTCTTCGACACTTCCCTTTTGTTGTAGTCTAGTAAGTTTAAAAAAGAATTCATTTTCGGTGATCCCCTAGAATCTCTTAAAAAAATTGTTTTTAAACAAATGCTAGGTTTATGAGTAGTTTTCTCCTTTCCACCTCATATACCAGTTGTATGCGTTACATTATAGATGCATGGAAGCATATTTTACCCTTATTTGTTTGATGTAATGTATATCTACTGAAATATTCTTCAACCTTCTTGTTGTATTATGAAAGTTCTATTTTGTCCCTGGGTGGGCATATCATAAGGGGTTGATATGGGGTGCCTCTATAGGAATTATAGGGTGGTGGTGGAGGTGATGCAGTGAAGTGAGATGAGGAGGTATACATGCTTGAACTATTCCGTCGTTTGTTGTGACTTCGATAACCTTGATTTTTTAAAAAGTTTAAAAGCTCTTCATGTTTTTTTATCTTGATCTTGCTTCATGGCATCTAGGTTGTTTTTCATTTCACCCCTAACTTCTACGACAATTTCTCTCTTGATTTTTTGTGTCATCTCATCCTTGAGTGCGACATTACTGCTTTTTATTTCTTCTGTTAGCTCTTTGCAGTTTCTACTAACAATGTCTTTGAGAGTGTTGAATTCCCTTTCCATATGTTCGAGTTTATTCTTTAGGTATGTCGTGCTTCTAGTGACTAGAGGTGTATACCTAATTGCAATTTTGGTCTATAAGTGAGGTGAAAATTGGGTTGGTAAATTTTTTATTTTTTTACCGGACTGGAATTTTTTTACTGGAATGGTAATTTTTTTTACCAGGTTGGTAAATTTTTTACAAGGTTGGTAAATTTTTTACCGGATTGGTAATTTATTTTTACTGGATTGGTAATTTTTTTTTACTAGATTGGTAAAAAAAAATTACTGGGTTGGTAAAACTCTTTTTATCGGACTTGTAATTTTTTTAAAAATTTTTGTATTGGACTAGTAATTTTTTTTATTGAATTGGAAAAAATAATTTTTTACCGAACTGGTAAAAAATAAGAGAAGAAATTGTGTTTCGGCTTTGATAACAATGCAAGATTCTTGTTCTTATTGAATATAACAAAAGATTTGCAATAAATGTATATAAATATTTTATTGAATGAAAATGATGATTTCAAATTACAATGAGGTCCCGCTTCAATAATGCTTGGGCACCTTTTCATAAAGATGGGAATAATCAATTAAACATTGTCTTATTTAAAGTTTATATTGCTTATTATTATTATTATCATGTTTCTTAAATTTAATTATTGATAATTATAATATAACACTACTCTTGTGAACTTGTAGCACATTTCCAAATTGTTGGCTTCGAAAGAAGCAATACACCTACCTTGACTATTGAATATTGTTCCATTCCATTCCATCCACCATAATGATGGACAAGATGGTAGCCCAATTAAATATTGATCCTTCCTTCATTATGGTATATAAAAGAGGCACCCAAGCTTCATGGAAGTGTGTAGCATACTTTACTCCATATAATTTGTTTACTAATGCAACATCATATATATATGGTTCTTGTAAATCGGTGGTGGGATAATTCCCAATGTCTTAGGACTTAAATTGTGCTCCTTAAATCCACCATTTGTTTGTCACTTTAAGATAATTTTTTTTTATCTATCACATTCTTCTATTTATGTTGGATTCATTGACACTTATGCGCTCATGAACTTGTAGCACATTTCCAAATTGTTGGATTCAAAAGAAGTAATGCATCTTCCTTGATCAGAGTATTGTTTTGTTTTTCAATTTCACATGATTGATGATATGTTAAAATTTCGTACCATAGGGTAATTAATACAGAACTGAAATTTCACCTTCTTCCTATAAGGCTTCTCGGATCTAGGCCCTAGAATATTCATCCTTAGGATTGATGTACATTAAAGTATAAAACAACATAAAAAATATCACAATTATTCACTTCAAACAAGTTTTACATTTAACATAGTTATATGGGAATCGGGGGTAGTATGCATTAGGATGATGTATAGTTCGATTTCATATTAATATAATAGGTTAAGAGCATAACCTTTAGACTATGGATATATTAACACAAGTGTTAAGAGTATTACAATTGAACTACGTAAGTTAGTTCATAAGATGGATATCATATAAATACAATTGTTATGATGTTATAAGGCTCAAGGAGCGTATTTAATTATAGTCTGAACATCATATATGTTATAGTATAGGAAGTATATTATAGCACCTTAATGAAAGTAATGTCAGTAAACCAACTTAAAAGAGTCATGGAGTGGCCATTAAGCTAGGACGATAATCATGGTTTCAGTATGATAAGTTAAGATAGTTAAACAATGATCAAATTGATTTTTGACAATCGTAATAATCACTTGTAGTTGACAAGCTAGGACTGAATCTTATTCCGCAAATCACTTTCAGTAAAGTTTACGACGCATGCAAGAATTTCATAAATGCAAGTTATACCTTTCATATGGATGATGTTGAGTCACACAACATCGTCTTCGTATTGCATACTTGCGACATAAGAATTAATGTCGTTAACACACTCATATAATTTTTTTTTTAAATTGAGTAATTTTGGGGTTGTGACAAATTGGTATCAGAGCATGGTTACAAACACTAGGCCTGAAAATTGGCTCAAACACGCATGATCATCATGAAACCAGAGACAAAAAAAAATACCGACTTATGTTTTCTTTATGATATTTCAGGAACAAAAATATAATCATTGTTTTGCAGGAAAATGGAAGGAGTAGAGACATCTGCCGAAGATGGATCACGTCGCAGTAAACAACAAAATCAAAAACAAAATAATCATGAACAAGAGAATGTTAATAATTGTTAACACCTAAAAAATGCTCACTAGCTCATCCCCCTAGTCACATGACGTTGTCAAACATTTTTCCTACCATTCTAATCCCCCCCCCAAAAAAAACTGACTTATGTTTTCTTTATGATATTTCAGGAACAAAAATATAATCATTGTTTTGCAGGAAAATGGAAGGAGTAGAGACATCTGGCGAAGATGGATCACGTCGCAGTGAACAACAAAATCATGAACAAAATAATCATGAACAAGAGAATGTTAATAATTGTTAACACCTAAAAAATGCTCACTAGCTCATCCCCCTAGTCACATGACATTGTCAAACATTTTTCCTACCATTCTAATCCCTAGATAATAACCCAAAAGGAAAAAAGTCAATGATATCCCCCTCAAATTAATCCAAAACCCTCAAAACATACCAAAAACCCTCAAAGGGGGGTAAATATTCCCAAAATCAAATAAAAGGGAATACAATTTGGAAAGAAATTCAAATTGGAGGGAAAATGAAGGGGAAACCCTAAACCACTCTTTGCCTAAAACCATGGGTTAAGCATTCCTCCACCTAAAAAATACATAAATAGAGGGTGGAGGCTCCCCATATCCAATCCACTATTCATCATACCCTTATGCTGCCAAAATTCACCCACAACCCGCCATTTGTGCTTGTGAACCCTTTGGCCCATCTTGAGTATTTTGGAGAAGAGCAGGACGCTGGAGCATTGGAGCACCTCATTCGGCTGGCTACAAAAACTCCACAAACCTCACCTCTAAAGTAAATCCATGTAACTCCATTGTTACCATTTTAATGAAAGAAGAAACTTAACTCTCGTTACTGTGTTCTTGAGCTTATTTCCTGTTTTCTGTTAGAAGTAATTTATTTTACCATACACATGATTAGTCTTAGTTACGTTATTTAATATTATTTGCAATAGATGTTTTACTGTTTTTAATACACTGCTGCTAAGGATTCCACAATCCTTAGCAGGTGCTCATTTGCACAAGCTAGGGTGAAAAACCTAGCTACAGTTTGGCGACTCCCCTGGTTGAACCCTTGGTTCGCTAGTTTTTAGTTAGTTTTTGTTGTATCTTTGAGGTCTATACTTCCAGATTCAGCTCTGGCCGTCTCTGCGACCCCCTGCAACATTTTTTTTTCCAGTTGAGCCTGCGTCTTCCGCGACCATTTCTTTGCGCAACAAAGCGCATCTTTTTTCTGTACAGTTGTGGCCCGACTGCAATTTCCCAATCCACAGCCGTGGCTCAAGCCACAGCTTCTCGGTCCACAGTGACAACTCCGGCCGCAACTCACTCACCCAAGTCGTGGACCATCTAGAGACCCCCCATTCCGCAGCGATAGCTCTGGTTGCAGCTCACTCACCCGCAGCCCCCCATTTCACAGCTGCGGCTCATGCCACAACTCACCTGGTCACAGATGCAACCCAGCCGCAACTTCCCACTCCATAGCGACAACTCCAGATGTAGGTGTTTTGTCCACAGCTGCGGCTCAAGCCGCAACTCTCCTGAACACAGCGGCGACCCAGCTGCAGTTTCCTAGTCCGAAGCTTCAGCTGCGGCCACAGTCCCCTCACCCACCGCTGTGACCCCAACTGCAGAATTTCGGCCTTTGCATGCGGCTTGTGCCGCAGGTCTCTCAAATTCACCACCGGCCTAGGCCGCAACACCCCTGCTAACCTTTGTGACCCGAGCTCAAGGTCTCGACCCTCAACTCGCAGCCCCTGCCGCAGCATCTCTGTCATTCCCTGCAGCCGAAACAACTGACCTAGGCAGCAACACGCTCGCTAACCTTCACGGTCTGAGCTCAAGGTCTCGACCCTCATCCCACGGCCCCTGCCGCAGCATCTCTGCTGCTCCCTGCAGCTGCAACCACTGGCCCAGGCCACAACACCCCCACTAACCTTCGCAGCCAGAGCTTAAGGTATCGGCCCTCATCACACAGCCTCTGCTGCATCACCTTCACCTCACATTCTCTGGCCCAGGCCGCAACACCCCCCCAACCTTCGCGACCCCAGCTCCATCCCGTGAACCTTGACTCGCGGCCCTCTGCCGCGTCATTTCCATCGCTACCACATGACCCAGGCCGTAACTCTCAACCCATCATATGAGCCCCAGCTACGTTTTTCAAATTGAAAACCGATCCCTAGCCACGTCTGTCAGATTGAAAATCGATCCCCACCTGCTTCTGTCAGACTGACAGCTGAGCCCCAACCACATCTATCAACTCGACAACTGAGCCCCAACCACGTCTATCAGCCCGGCAGCTGAGCCCCGACTGCATTTGTCAGCCTGAAAAATGAGCTCTAAGCCGTGCTTGTCAGACTGACAGCTGCGCTACAGGCCATGTTAGTCGGCTGGACACTTGAGTCCCAGGCCGCGCAGTCTAACCTGACAACTGCACTCCAGGCCGTGCAGTCTGACCTGACAGCTGCGCTCCAGGATGTGTAGCCTGACTTGACAGTTGCGCCTCATTTTCTGCCATTTCTCCCCTTTTTCTGATATTTTTCCTGCACACTGCACAACCACCTGTCCAACCTGCACCCACTCCCATCAACTGTATTTTTCTAATTTTTGCTTGCTGATTTATTTGGAAAATATTATTGTCAATATTTACATTCCAACAAGTTATTAATTTTTCACATAAAAGATTAATTTCATTTTCAATTTTTAAGCATTCCAAATTCCATCATTTACATGTTTAGCTAGGACATAACATCTTGTGCACACACTCTGTCCCAATTAAATCAAGCGAGCCTTAAAATTCACGTAACGGAACCAACATTTAACCCCACTTGGGGAACAAAAAAGAATCTTATAGTTAGGTAGGACATTGGGGATAGGCATCCAAACAAATCCCCTCTGTAATTTACACTTGAGACATAGTGGTTGTCTATTAGGGTACCAAAATCCCCTATTATTTGTTGGTACAGTTAACACCGATTTGTCGAAGGGCCTCTCCCCTAGGAGGGCAAGTAGCAAGACTGGTTCTAGGGGTCTGAGTGGAATAACGCACTCCACTCAGTAACCGAAGGCTACCTACTCGTTGTTCTCATCGTGCTACCTTGTTGGGAGTACGACGATGATAGAACTGGAGTTGCGGATTTACCTTTTCGGACGTGCCATGAACTGGGTATCTTAGTGGCTATTCTTCTAGGATTATTTTACCTGGAGTCCCTCTCGGTAGGGGGATATCCTTAGTCATTTGGTTCTGCTTCTCATATTGTCTAACTTGGATTTCATCACCTTGCAGAGGATACGATTTGTTCGAGCCTTCATACCTTCTTAGTTAGGCATTTGCATGCTCCTATACCTCCCCCGAGATTAGCGAGTACACCATTTTTACTTTTTTAGGAGCCTTTTCTTGTTGGTATTTTGACCATTTTTTTTCTTGAAGCTCCACTTGTTGTAGCACAGCTGTTGCAGCAAGTGTTTCGAGCTTGTTGTTGGCCTGAGTGCCATATTTTTTGTGCTCTTCTCTTGCACACACAGTTGCATCAGGATATTTTGAGCTTCTTACCCGCCACAACCCACCCATCTTATTTCCATCGTCACCATTGAGTCTCCGAGACATTCTAGGCTCCTATAGGGCCAGTCCTCGCTACATGGTTCACTTGAAACAAATCGCCACAGGCGTAGAGCAGTGTCACTAGATTCTGACGCCCCTCACTTCATATCTGATTCGGAATCAGAAAACCCCATATACAGAATTGTGTCTAGCCCCATGGCTGGCGTGACCCCCAACCCATTTTTTGGAGGGACTATCGGAGGAGGGTCCACCACCACCCCAACCACCATGACTGCACCTATCCCGAGTATTCCAATGGTAGGACCCACACCTACCATCCCTGTCACCACTCACATCCCAATGACCATTGGACCCAATACCATCCCTTCAGTGACTCACGGTACACTTGGAGGCGCAGGCCCCTCCCACACGATCCCCACACCTCTATTTGGAGGTCCCAACATCCCCGTCATGACTCATATTCCTGCTCCACACTTTGGGGGGAAGCGGCCCTTCCACCACTGCTACCACCAGCACATACGCCCCAACATTCACGTCACATCCTATCGCTAGCTTGTCATTCATGGCCAGCCTCAACCTCCCTGATCTAGCCAAATTGATGAATGAACC
This sequence comes from Larix kaempferi, assembly GCA_027924585.1. NCBI lineage: Eukaryota > Viridiplantae > Streptophyta > Pinopsida > Pinales > Pinaceae > Larix > Larix kaempferi. The sequence continues at coordinate 1,002,348 of BSBM01001510.1, forward strand.
AATTCGACATGATCCCACATGGCCTCCCATGCCCACCAAAATCCCGTCGGACATCCCTAATTTTGAAGGAAAGGGAGGTGAAGACCCCCAAAACCATATCACATCCTTCCACTTATGGTGTTCCTCTAACTCCATAGTGGACGATTCTATTCGACTACGATTATTACAACGAACCTTCACTGGTGCTGCAGCCAAGTGGTACATCGACCAGCCACATGGGACCCACTTCACATTCACGTCCCTTGCCTCGACCTTTCTGCAGTTTTTTCAGTTACCAATCCGTTATGACGCTGGTGTCGAAATCCTCCTATCTTGCAGGTAGAACACTGCCACCCATATTACGGAGCACATCCATGAATGGCGCAAACAAAGCAGTTTTTGAAAAATCAAACTGGACGACCGAATTTTCTTAGACTGGTTCATCAAGTCCCTGATACCAGTAATTGCCAAGGATGTGGCATCTGAGCGGCCTCAATCCGAGGAGGAGGCCATCCTGAAAGCACAACAATTTGACCTAATTTATGCCCAATTCGGCTACCTATACTCCATCTTACCAGATGCTCCCCGCGGTGACTCCTCCCAGAGTGATGCACCGAGGGAATCCCACGCTGCTGATGGCATCATCAGACACGTGGAATCCCTCAACCAGCCCTACACCGCTATGCTTCCCACCAATGGTCCCGACCTTTCACGGGCCACAACCCATTCTGGAGCAACAACATCATATGCTCCCATGGCTCGCGCCCCCCATATGCATGGACCATCATGTCCACCACAATGTTACGGCCATGCAATGAACACCCTACAATCCTCTTGTGGCACTCGGGGACTATTACCATCAACAGGCCTCTCCAATACCCCAAGATCCCGCTGCTTATTACCCCTTGCAGGCAGCACTTGCACAACAACAGGCACCTCTGGTTTACTATCCCTAGAAGGCGGCACCAGCTCCCACACAAACCTGAGTCCTTCCCGCTTACCACCATCAGTAGGTAGCCTCAACGCCTTCCCGACCCCAGAATCATCCTAATCCCCAAGGGAGATTTTACGCCCAGCAGAACCAACAACAAAACCAACCAACGCAATGAAACCAACAAGGCCAGCATAATCGGGGACGAGGACATAACCGCAGTAACAACCAAACGCAAGATCAGGGCAGCCAACAACCCCACCTCCCTAATAATAATAATAACGCCGCCCCAACCAACCAAAACCCTGACAGACCACCTCATCAAGGGAAGAACCCCAATCTATGAACCAATCACCCATGTTCTATATCAGGGTGTTCGACCATTACACACATACCTGTCCCCATTTGGAGCGTGCTCCCAACTCTGGACCGATGCCACTGAAAGACAGGGTCATGCCACCCCACAAGCTCAACCTAACCCCCTGCCACCCCAAAACCAACCCATGGTATTACAGAACCCCTTGCCCATGCAAGGAGTTGTGAACACCCAACCGATGGTTCCTCCTCAAGGACCCACAACACAACCACAACAAATCACGTATGCTGCTCCCACTAATCAACCTATGGATTTAGGTACCCATCACCCGCTTATGATGTCATCGATCGACGTCAACCTCCAGACACACCGAAATTAATACAGACCCACTCCTGAAGCCATTCTGGCCGAACAAGTTACTAACACTCTCCCCACAGATCAGTCATTACGCATACCCCCCAACAGACTACCAGGCGATGGGGCCCCCAAATCTCCCCACTTCCCGCTATGACATATAAACAATAACCCCAACGCCCGCATGGCCCCCAACTACAACATTGTGGATGACTTAGCCCAATCTCCTTTTGCCATGTCAGCCCTAGAGGTTCTAAAGAACTGTCCTTCCCAATGCAAGACTCTTTTATCCGCCATTGGCTCTATCGACCCTTCTAACTCACAAATGATGGAATTTGACCTGGATCAATCCGAACCATGCATGCCTTCCACCCTAGCTTTCTGTCTCTATTCGAAATCTGGTTATCCATCGATGCATCATCAATGAAGGTGCATCCACATGCGTCATGTCGACATTCGTATGGTAGAAGCTCGGATCATCGATGTTACAACCATCCACAAACGCCTTGAGAGCTTACGATGGCCGCTCGGCTCAACCTCAGGCCTCTTGGCCAACATACCAGTCCAGTTAGCTGGGAAAACCATCCTCATAGACATTGAGGTAATCAACGCACAACTTGATTACAAGCTCCTGCTCGGACATAGCTATATGTATGCTATGAAGGATGTGGATTCATCCATCTTCCGCATCATGCTGTTCCCCCATGAGGGACAGGTCGTTAAAATTGACCAAATCACCTACTACGACCCCAATGCCCCCGCCGCACCAGAGAGTGTTCTCCCCATGGTTTAACAACCCGCTCTAGGAGCACCCACTTCGTTGGTGTCCACGGTCGAACCTGAAATCTACTCTAAAACTCCCATTGCATCTTCCTTTAGGTTCATCCCACCACCCCCACCAACAGTCGAGATATCAGATCTGTGCACAATATCATCCAACCAAGCAGTGCCCAACCCACAGCCACCCTTGATGCCACAACCACCATCGGTACCAAGTCATGTTGGAGTGAGACCAATCCATACGATCCCGTTCTTATTCCCATCACCAGGAGTAATAAGCACCCCATTTATGGCTATGCTGAACCTCCCCGGATTAACTTTAGGACTACCTGTGTGGTACTTACCTACTCCCACCACTCCCCTGACACCATAGGTTGTTCTCCAACCAATCCAACCCATCAACACCTCGAACCACCCACCCCCTGGTGTGGCGAACATCCCTAACCGCCCACCCCCCGGTGCGACAACTACATCTACAACAAACCATGCCCCCCCACTACCCAGAAACGTTAGGGGCAGAGGCCCCCAAACTTACACAGCCCCACCAAGGGAGCCTGCGATACCTCAACCACCATTCCGCGCACCCCCTAAGTGATCCTTATGTGACGATTTGGGCCATGCCACCCATAACTTCCCCTAGCTTCCCAATCTCCAAAAGCACATACAGACTTTGTATGATGATCCCAACATTCCCGTAGTCAAATTAAATCCCCCCTCCCACTAGCTCAACAAGGCATTACGCACCAATCACGCTCGCCCCATCTGTGGAATTTATGGCCATTACTCTCACCATTTCCCAGAGCTCCCAGAATATAGATTGGTCCTCCACGAGCTAACCCAGTCTTATCTTGAGTCATCTATCACCACCATCGAGGAGATACACCCCCCGGTGTCCTCCTCATTAGAAGAGATTAACACCATATACATGATTTCTACGACAGATATCCCACAACGCGCCTCCACCATCTAGCCTTCCCCAGAACGATTTGACAACTTAGTACTTCCGTAGTGACGAGGAAATCCTTGAAGCACTCACTAGACCCGACTACCCCTGGAATGATATGCACCATCGGTCATATTTCATCCCCGAGGAGTCTACCTCTACGGCGGCCAACCAACTAGTAATCGAGACCAAGGAATTCCTCTCTGATAAGGTGGATTGGTTTAAGAACCCTATCCCAGCCCCCAAAGCCTTTGAAGAAGGGAACATGGAAAACATATCACCCACTATACAAGTCAACATCTCCCACCCGGGCAGCTAAACTGAGCTCATTACCTTAGGTTCCTCTTGTACGAAACAGGAGGTCTAGGAATACAAGCAACTCTTTCAAGAGTTTCGTGACATATTCGCCTGGTCCTACACCGAGATGCCTGGTCTATACCCTGTCATCGTCGAACACCACATTGACACTTGGCCATATGTCCCACCTATCCGACAGAAGCAGAGACCTATCCACCCATCCAAGCTCCCCGTCGTAAAATCCGAGATCGAGAAACTGCAGAAAGCGGGGTTCATCTATCCCATCGCTTACACTACCTGGGTGTCCAATCCTATGCCTGTCAACAAGAAACAAGGCACTATCCACGTCTGCACCAATTTTCGTGATCTCAATCGTGCCTGTTCCAAGGGAAACTTCCCCACACCCTTCATCGACCAACTCATTGACGCTTGTTCGGTACACGAACTTCTATCATTCATGGATGGTTTCTCTGGATACAATCAAATCCATATCCGAAAAGAGGACCAATATAAAACTGCATTTACCACACCATGGGGAACCTTTTCCTACCGTGTCATGCCATTCAATCTAAAAAATGCTGGTGCCACCTTCCAATAGGCCATGACATATTGTTTCCATGATTTAGCTCACATCATTCTAGTATACTTGGATGATCTCACTGCATGATCCAAGAAAAGGTCCAACCACCTGAACGACCTCCGACAAGTTTTCATGCGTTGTTGCAAATACCAAGTTTGCTTGAACCCCCTTAAGTGCATATTTTGCGTTCCTTGAGGTTGGTTGTTAGGTTTCATCGTTTCTCAGAAAAGGGATTACTGTAGACTCCCTAAATGTCCAAGCCATCTTAGATCACCCATCCCCTCGTACAGTACGACAATTGCAAATTTTGCAGGGGAGATCCAACTTTCGCCGTCGCTTTGTCCCCGAGTACACCACGACTGTTTGTCAAGTCCCCTCCCATCAGACCGAGCTAGGGAGAGAACGTGACACTAAATCTGAGCATCTAGCCCCATATCCATTAAGTAAAATTCATTGAGGATAAAAGACATATACATATGCATATAGTAATTAAACACAACAGAATTAAAATCATGTTAATATCTAACATACATTCAGGATTTTCATGACAGCCATTAAATAAAGACATTGCAGAATTATAAAAGAGAGTACTTATCTTGAAATAGAGTAGTCCCGAGCAACTGGCTATGCAACTGCAACGTTCCACCCAACCATAGGCCAATTATGCTTGTCAATCTCTCAGCACAATTGCCACCCCCGAGCTGGGCATGATTTCTACAAGGAAAAAGGGAGCAACAAGCTCACACATAACTAGGGATACACCAAAATCAGCCAAGCCAATCTACAGTTGGGTTTATCAGGCTACTAAGGAAATGGAAAGGAAGAATTGCTAAGCTAGTGAGCTCAACCACAGAGATATGGATGCCCTCTACAAGATCTATCTAGCTTGGCACCCACAATGCCTACACACCCCACTCAAGGAAGTATTCCCTTCATCAATACATAGTCCCTTAGGCCATACCTTCCATTCTAGTGTTGTCCAAGGTGTGCATAGAAGAGTAACCATCCCTTTTGATATTTCTGAGAGGTTACTCCCCTCACTAGGTTTATCAAGCCAATTCTATCCACTACCACTCCAAATTTCTTGCTCACAGGTTCAAACCAAAACAAGGACATAGATAACAGCAAAAATCACAATTGATGGGCATGAAGAAAAACGTTTCTACAGTGGAATGCCCAAAATGGGGTTTCTATCAGTTTCAGAAAAAACGTGGGCAGCCAAAAATGGAATGGCAATTTGGGAATCAACCCTGGGAGAGAAAAATCGTTTCCAGAAAACGTTTATCGGCATTCAAGGGACAAAAACGGCCTCCATAAACCCCAAAATCGTGGCTCCCTTCCTCCCAGCCATTGTGCAAAACAAAAATGAGTTCCCAGGCATGGAAAATGCAGGAAAAATGGTGAAAAATGTGATGGGGAAAGCCTAGCTAGCTCAGACTGCGTGAGAGAGCAAAGTCCATGGGTGAAGGATGGATTTGGGCACCATTTCATGGGTGTTTTCTTGCCCAAGAAGCAAAAATCAATTTTCTAGATTGATGGCTTGCCCATACACGAAATTGACTGCCATACCTCTTCATTCCCAAGGCATTAACTACCTCAACCAACTCTTGGAAGAATTAAATGATTGGGTGCATAAGTCAAAATGGGTAGTTGGTGGTTTATGGGTTTTCTCATTGACACATGGATTAACACCATTGGCTCAAGGGTTTGAATAATTTCCCTCCCTATTCCTTATAAAAATCATGCCCCCATCTCTTTGTTGCATTGCATAGCTAGTTGTGGGTATTTCATTAAAATTGATATTTACATGATGTCTTAATTTACATTGTGCATGTCTAGCACAAGAACCATAGGCATCTATTTTTAATTGCCGATACATACAAAGCTAAATTGATGGCGGGGCCTTGGCCTTGAGCTCCTCACCATGATTAAATAACGATATTTACATCATTTACAATTTTAATGCAATAGGGTCAAAATCGGGATATTACACTGTTCACGACTTCCTTTTCCTACTTCGTACCCACATCCCTTTTGTCTGGGACGAACAAGCACAAGCAGCTTTTGAAGCCCTCAAAGTAGCCCTGACCAATGCCCCGTTGATCTCACCACCCGATTTCTCGAATGATTTTATCCTTTACGTTTCGGCATCCGACTATGCCATATCAGGGGTTCTCATTCAAGAGGATAGTGCCTAGAAAGAGCACGCCATCTACTATGTGAGTCAGACCTTATCTGGCCCACAAGTACGTTACCCTTATGAGGATAAGTTGGCCCTCGCCGTTGTCTTCTCAGTCCAGAAGGTCCGCCACTACATCTTGTTAAGCCAAGCCACAGTTGTGGCCGATTCGAACGCCATGGTTTATCTCTTAAGTCATCGCCTTCTGCAAGGCCACATGGCAAAGTGGGTCATCATAGTACAAGAGTATGACCTCACATTTACAACACCCAAGAGTGTCAAAGCCCTCTCATTGGCACAAATCATATCGAAATTATCATTATCATCCACGTCACCATCCATCAATCCCAGCCTACCCAACGACCACCTATTTACCATCTTGTCGGAAGACCCCTGATATGGTGACATTCTACTATACCTGCATACCTAGAAGTTCCGGTCTGATCTCGACCGCAATGACCGCCACCACATACACCATCACGCCTCCCGTTATCTCTTCTCGGCACTGTGTTGTACCGTCATGGCATCGACACTATCCTCTGCCACTTCCTCACCCGAGACGAGGCTAAACGAGTTCTTAACGATTGTCACAGTGGAGCCTGTGGCGACCACTTCTTCGGGATGGCCACCGCCCAAAAAATTATTCGCGTCGAATATTTCTGGCCTACCCTCTTCACTGATTGCATCACAACAGTTAAGCATTTCCGTAACTTCCATCTCTTCTCCCCCAAGGCGAGGACCCCCCCGCCCCCCCCCCATCCAGTCATCACCGTTGGACCTTTCTGTAAGTGGGCCATTGATTTCATGGATTTCAACCCTCCCTTGGTCGGAGGCCATAGGTATATCATTGTGGTTATCGATTATTTCACCAAATGGGCCAAGGCCATGCCCACATTCAACTGTAAAGCTGAAATTGCAGCTCGATTCTTTTTCAACCACGTCATCATGCGGTTCAGGGTACCCAAGCAACTCGTGTCCGACCATGGCTCCCACTTCGAGGACTCTGTTTGGAAGGAGTTATCAACCCTATTCAAATTTGAACATCAGTACGCCTCCGCTTATTACCCCCAAGGGAACGACCAAGTAGAGGCCATTAACAAGATTCTGAAAACCATCCTACAACGCACCGTAGACAACCATGAGTCCAATTGGCATCACATGCTATTTCCTGCAGTTTGGTCTTACCGCACGTCTACCAAGACCTCTACGGGTTTCACCCCTTTTCAATTAGTCCATGGTTTCGAGTCTGTTCTTCCCATAGAATGTCAGATTCCCGCCCTCCACATTGCCATCGAACTCTTCCCGGATATGTCGCCACTTGAGCAATGCCTAATCCTTTTGGAACAGGCCAAGGAGGACCACCGTACGGCCTTGCAAACCATTGAGGCTGCTAAGAACCATTCCAAAGCTGGGTACGACAAGCATGTCCACCCTCATAACTTCCACGAAGGAGACGTTGTCCTAGTCTACGACCAAGCACACGATAAGACTGGGAAAGGTAAGTTCAGGTCTATGTGGTAAGGCCCATACGTCGTCCACACATGCCTCGGACATGGGGCATACATACTCACCGAATTTGAGGGAAACCATCCGCGCAACCCCCATAATGGGTTGTACCTTAAACGATTTTACCCTTGAACACTTTTTGGACCCACAAGTCCATGTTGTATAGTTCCATTTCTTTTTGTCTTTAATTTTTTGCATTTCAAAACCTCACACATTGCTCCCCTGCATGACCACAGATGGATCCTATTCCACCATGCTATGGCGGTTTCACCGATGGTGCAAGTCGCTGGTCCCCAAACCTCACCTCCGTAGCATGGGTGTTATATTCCCCCTCACATGAGTTGATCCAGATTGACGGAGTGTGCATAGGCGCTGCCACCAACAACCAGGCAGAGTATGATGTTGTGACCGGTTTGCTGACCGTTGTCATCCAGATGGGTATAAGTCACCTTTGTGTGTTCCTCGACTCTCAGCTACTCGTCGCCCAACTCAACTATTACCAGGCACGGGATCCTTGCCTCTTTAGAAATTTCCTGCACACTAAGCAAATGATTAGACATTTTGAATCCATCATATTCACTCATGTCCCACGAAGTCAAAATAGTGTTGCATATCAAATGGCTAACAACATTCTATACTAGCACATAAATCACAACATGTAGGAAGCAAATCATAACCACGCATCTATCCATCATATAGGCATACATAAACATCATGAAAAACAAAAAAGAAATCATCATCATAGTTTGCATCCACGTGCATATACATCTTGATCATAAAGTGCATCCACGTGCATAAACATAAAAAACCACCATAATGTGCATCCACGTGCATAAACATAAAAAACCACCATAATGTGCATCCACGTGCATAAACATAAAAAACCACCATAATGTGCATCCACGTGCATATACATAAACAAAAGTCATCACTACAAAATGCATCCACGTGCATAGATATATATACATAATAAGTACAAATGTCATCGTTCCCACAGCACTCCTATACATAAATACATCGAGGAGCCCCAACAACATCCTCATCATATAATACATATCGATACAAAATACAAAATCCCCATGCTCAAGGCATGGGGGGAAGTCTCATCAGCTGGTGAATCAACCAAAGTCCTCCCTGGGGTCCTCCTCCTCATCCTCCGCCTCCTCCTCAGCTGGATCATTTGATCCTGTCTCAATGTCGTCATCTCCATAGTATGGGACATTCCCCCAGGCCATGGCCCGCACCTTCTCTGCCGCCATCGCTATATGCCTCATCAGGGGCCTCCACTCCCGTGGAGCATCATAATAGATATCAATCAGCTCCTGGCTCAGGTGCCTCCAGCCAGCGTCAACCACCTCATCAAGGAGACAGTCGATACCCACTCGCAGAGTCTCCAATGTTGTGGATCTATACCCTCCACACGACCTCACCGCACACGATGTCCTATCGGAGGCAGCGGTCCAACATCTGCACATGAAACAAATCTCATAAGTATCAGTGTCATACAAATCATCTAGCTACCATCTATGCTAAAATATCCATAAAATATGATGCTAAAACATACATAACAAACATACCATTAGGTCCCCATGTCTGTCCTGAAGGCCGTGGTAGCCCCGGATCCCCTCGGAAATCTATCCCGACATACGGATAGTCCTGGATCACAATAGGGATCTGCATCCACTGCTCGAACAAATCCTTGGTGAAGAATCTATCCACGAGCCCACCGCCCACATGTGTCATCATCTCCCCCCATCGACACATTCGGGGCTTGATCGGCTCCCCGTAATTCACCGCTACATGCGGTCGCAAGGTTAGGACCCGCTCGAAAAAGAAAGAACAAAGGAAGGATGGAAAGCAGAACCCCCCTCTTTGAGCACGACTCACCTCTCTCAGTTTCCGCTAAACCACTGTCAGATACATTTGACCCCATGCGAAGTAAGTCCCTGCGAAAACTCACTCCACCAACATCATCTGGCCTCCAGAGACCCGATGGGGCGAGTGTGACCCCAACACATGCACCACCAGTGCCGCGATCGCTTACGTATCTACACTTTGAAGGTCGCAAATCAACAGTGTATTGTCATGCACATAATTCCCCGGATAACAATGCCTCTCCAGGAAATCCTCCATGGCAATATCATCCCACCGCCTTGGTAGAGTATCCGCAACCCTACCTAGTCGTGGAAGCCCCATCAAAAAATAAACATCAGTAAGCGTAATCTCCAGGCGCTCACCCTGGATGATAAACGCCTAAGTATCTGAATCCCAAAATCCGACTAACTTGTTCAACAACAAGTTAGCCGCTCGCTGTTTGATGGACAATCTACCAAGAGCAGACTCGAGACCTGATCTCCCTAGCTCAACGTGAGTCTAGAACAAATAGGACAGAACATTGAATACTTTCCTATATCTAATTAGATATCGAGTAGATAGATGCTTTACCTTTCATATCGCTGATCCTTTCTCCTTGATGTTTGCTCCAAGCTTGATGGTCTTTAGATCTCAGCTGCAAAACCTGTCAAGACAACACAGAAAAGGAAAGTAGTAAAGTGCACCTAAACAATAATAGATCTAAGTAAGCAGTTAAGCAGGAATACTACACAAAATATCATCAATGCAATGAGATTTGGTGGAAAGCATTTATATTACTGTATAATAAGGGAAATACATAGAAGGAAGTGATTACAACCAATGAATTAACGTAGCAATCCTTCTCCGATCAAGTCAATGCCAAAGCATTCCAAGGAAGTGTGAGTCTCCCAATGGATGAGTAGAGATCTCTCCTAAGCTAATTTCACCAACATGTAGATACTATAGACTTCCTCCCTTTGGTATGGGAATGGGATTCACTTATATAGGACTAGGAGGATAGGATAGGTTGAGATATGGTAGGAGAGAGACAGGGGATCTCACCCAAAGGATAGGGAACTGAATGCCATCTCCCCTATAAGCTAGGGATAGGGCTCCACATCACTCATCTTCGAGAAAGGGCTCGAAGATGCACTTTTATCCAACTAACTAACATCATCGCAGGCTGCATGAGGGAAACCTACAACGTCATATGTTGCACAAAGGTGAAATACGACGACCTTGAAAGATAGGTCAATCAAGCCCTCCAGTCATGGGAAACTTCAGGGATGTTTACATTGAGTCTCATGGTAGCAATATTTAGGTGTAACAGAATGTCCCCCAAAGCATGAAGTTGTTGAAACTGGACAGGTGAAGTGCTTTGATAGAAGTAAATGGCAATGGACTTGTCGGACGAAGGACGCCGCTGCAGTACAACTGACTCTGAGTACACAGTCTCATATGACTCATAACATGGCTGCCGACCAATACAATGCAGATCCATGGTAGTAATGACCGACTGAACACAATAATAGCTACTGGACACAAGCGTAGATCCATGATGAGATGAACACAACCATGACCGATACAAAAGTGGATCCGTGTCATATGGCTCAAAACAATCTCCATTGCAACCTGGGTAAAACATGACTCCCAGGGTCTTCAAGCCGAACCCACAATGATACGACTCTATCCATGTGATTACAAATGTCTTGATGTCGAACATGGTAGAAACCACTTGATTACCAGTCATTGATGTATACCGTTAACAAGCGTGAGGGAAATCACCAATGATGTTGATGCTCCCCAAGGTATCACAGTACATATAATCAAGCGTGAATAAATGAGTTGAAGTCGAACGGCAGATGAAATCTTTCAATTAAGAGTCGATGATGTAAACTCATGTCGAAAGCGAGGTAGCCTGCCATTAAGGAATGCAGGCCTCGGATGGTGATTTGAAGTCGACAAGGATGAATCCGTCAAAGGAGGGTCATGATGAATCCCCCATCATCTACACGAAAATTGATAACAGATGTTTGGAGTAGATCAGATGGTACAGTAACATGCAAGACTGACTCAGAATAGACCGACATGTTGGAAGGTGTACTGATTGCAGATAATGAGTGGTGAAAATATTCTTGAACATGGGCATGGCATGACTTGGCAGTATTGACATAAGGAGTACGACACCAACTCCTAATGCAAGACAAATGGATGGCCCAAGTACTGTATGCAAATGAAAATGAGTGCCATGTTCAAGAACAACTAGGTACTACCACAAGTAAAGGGTGTAACATAAAAGATTTCCTTTTTCCCCATCATGATTGATGAGTGCATCATGTGTTTTTTTACGAGCTTGATGAGGGTAACCAGATGCTCGGTATAGCTCATCTCATAGATGAGTCCAATCCCAAATATTTTCCAAACCTGGGAGAGGAGGGGTTCGTCCTATGGCTGGCCCTTAAATTTTAAAGTTTAAGGAGTCCATAAAAGGGAAACTCGGTCATCATTTCATGTTTAGAGAGTCTGAAAAGAACTAAAGAAGACTCCAATGGTCCTTTTTCGTAAAGTTAGCCTCTTTGCCCAAAAAAGGGTAAATCAACGCAAGAGAGGACTCTTCCAGTCATGATTGGCTGGAGTATTCCTTTTTCGTAAATAGTGCCCCCTGGTCTGAAAAAGGGGTAAACTATCACCAGATATACGACTGTTCAAATAATTTGGCAAGCGTGAATGTGACAAGTTCGCTTGGCAATATTTTCATATTTCGAGAGCCTGAAAAGATCTTAAAGATAGACTCCGAGGGGGCTCCTTTTCCATAGGAGTTTAACGAGCCCGGAAGAGTGATAAATAATAACTTGGTAACTTATTCTCACAGTTTTAAGAGCACGAGAAAGAACAAAGAGTAAGCTCGTCATCATTAAATAATTGAAATATAACGGATGAAAATAAAAACAAAAAATTCAACAAGTGGTTCATACCTGAGATAATCGCTACGATGTGAAAACGGTGCAAATGGAACACTTAATGTCTCCTGCATGCTTGAAAACTAGGTCAAATAGTCAATCGGGCATTCAAATATAGTAAAACTGATCCAAACTATAGCAAATAACCCATAGAGCATCTAAATTTGAAAAAATAATATTCCCTTTTTGTTTATAAAATAGAAAAAATGACCAAACATGGTTACCATTGTTTATTTTCCAAATTGGGGAGAAGAAAGTGCCATTTGGAACATAAATTCATTCATCGATTACCGGATCTACTTGTGACCATTTCACGAACCGTTCGGAGCAGGTAAACCTGAATATCAGCAAACATTTTTCTAGTGGTTTAGAATTTCATTTTTTGTCCATTTTTTAGGTTTTTTGAGTTGATTTGTGACGGGTTTGTGCGCCCTCGGGTCGTCGTAGGTCTCCCTTATGGGAACTGCGATGAACACGGGTCGTCGCCAAGCCTACAAAGGCGTCTTGCGAGGATGTCACCCTGTTTGCAAAGACGGGGTGCGACGACGGAAATGTCCATGGTCAACTAAAAAGCTAGCCCACAAGAAAATGTTTTGATGGCTTGGGTGAGGTCTAATGGTGTTTAAATGCTTCCTTTGACAGGTTTGTGGCGGCCAACATGGTTATAGAATGGCGCGAACGTGAACATGAGGTGCATGATATACAAGCTTCAAATGATCTGCTATGTGTGGAGGGTTTGAGGAACTGTGGACTACTGAAGTTCTTCCAGGTCTAGGGAATGAGGGCCCAACTGCTACTACTAGAGCATATGATCTAGAGTTGGGATGCAACTCAACAGTACTTCATGATCAGGGAGCACATACTGACTATAGATGTTGAGGACATCTACTTCTTGACAGGATTGTCCTGAAGGGGGGACAATGTGGCTCTTAACGGATCACAGGGGAGTGACCGGATGGTGGACGACTTGATTGTCCAACACTGTACTCCACATGCCCGTGCCTCTAGTGGGAATATTCCCATCAAAGAGGTGTGATATCGTCCATTGTGTGCTATACTTTTTACCATAGTGAGGATAGCAGGGAGCCAAGCGGCTCATCTAGCTACCAGGTCCCAGATGTTGTATGCGGAGGACTATATGTCTCCGAAGGGACTCCTCACCAACCTTTGAGCTCAGCTGACCAAGTGTTGGCGTGGTGAGCTCAAGAAGTTCGGGTATGGATCGATAGTAATCTCATTCTTGTTGGAGCGAGTTCCCCTCCTACGCTCGCAGGTGACTTTGGATGACAGGGATCCCATGGATCCTCACATGGTCTGATGGACAGAGGTAATGGCCCGCCATGGTGGTGGGGGTTCCATCATCAGGTATGGTCCCAGATTCTTCACCTGGATGGAAGGCTAGATACTCATGATAGAGGACTACCCGTACAATGGTACGGACTTCAGGGAAGACCCAGACCTAGTGCTACCTGAGGGGGCAGAGTGGGGAGACATCGGTAAGAACAATAACCCTTGTACTTTTTATTTTGTGTATTATAATTTTTTTTGGATAGTGCTGATGAGTTAATAACATGTGTGTGTAGATGTGGGTCCTTCTCAACCGGTGGGAGTTTCACTTCTCGCGAGGAGAGGAGAGGCACCACCAGTAGCCCCAGCCATGCATGATGCCATCGTAGAGATGGATGACATCTATGAGAACCTTACCAAGTTGACATTAGACGTTCCATATGCAGCAGTACATGAGTTGCTGAGGCCCATGCATAGGTACACAGTTGGTGTCACTATGTGTTTTGGTATGCTACTCCGCAAGGTAGCAAGGGCAGTTGACTGCTTCCACATCCAACAGGTGAGGGCTGCAAGACCTAGGGGTGCATGGGCCAGGGGCCAGGCCTTGTGATGTTATTATGTATGTAATGAGAGCTATGTGAGCCTCATATTTTGTATTACTGAAAGCTATTAGGCTTCAGATTTTGTATAGACTCACTGAAAGCCATCGTGCTTGAGATTTTTGTATCGGCACTACTTTATCTTGATTTATATATATACAGACATTTTTGCGGTTTTATACATTTGTGTTTGATATGAAATCTTGTTTATGTGTTTGCTTATGTGATGGATTATTTACATGTTATGTCTACTTTACAGTTCATGAATATGCTCATGTGTGTGCAATGTACCAATCTAAGATGAAGTTGGCCATGGAGTCGGCAACTGTGTTCACGTATCGTGGAATGTGCAGGTACTGAATGGATTCGAAGGACCTTTCCAGAAGATGAACTCATATGTAGAGACAGAGTAAGGTAGGGTCTCAGATGGTGTAAACCCGGTTAAGATGAGAGACCACCGGTTGAGAATCCAAATGGATGACAACGTGGTCCATACCCAAAGAAATAGCATCAGTTAGGTTTCCAATGACTGCTTGATATTCCATAGCATTGTTGGTCGCGAAACCTAGACACATTCCTCTTGAGCTAATAAGCTCGTCGGTAGGTGAATAGAGCACCTAGGCTGCCGAAGCAAGTTTGCGAGTATGGCGGCTGGCACCGTCCGCGAATCCGTAGCAAGTTGCCATCTGCACACGCAGACATAACAAGGTATAAGAAACGAAACAAGACCTAAGCACACAAAAATCAAAGCGTCACACCACACAAATCACACGCCATGTACAGTATATACAAAGTACTTATGCATGAAAGACTCAGGCATAGTACCTCTTTAGGTAGAGCCCATTACAGGGCTCACCCAAAGATATCCCGTCATAGTCTTCTAGATCGTAGGCTCCCTTCTCTAAAACGTGCTTCACTATGTAGGGTCCATGCCACATGGACTCAAACTTTCCTGCCCCCAGCTTAACATGTCTTTGGTCGTATGTGAGGACCAAATCACCCTCGCTGTAGATGTGAGGTTCTACCAACTTGTCATACTGCGCTTTGATGCATTTCTTATGAGCCTCGTTGGCAAGAGCGGCATTGCGATGAGTCTCATCGAGTTTATCTAGGTAGAGGAAGCGTTCTTCCTTAGTAGTAGTGTTAGGGAGAATTTCAACTACGAGTTTGAGGGATGGAATCTTGCACTCAATCGGTAGGACAACCTCCAATCCATAAACTAATTGGAAGTGAGTAAATCTAGTAGCGGTCTTGACAGAAGTTCAATAAGCCCATGGTGCGGAGAAAAACATATTATGCCAGTTGGACTTGTGCATACCCACCATGTGTTGGATCATAGTTTTCAAGACCTTGTTAATGGCCTCGACCTATCCGTTGGACTGTGGGTAGTATGGTGTTGAGTTTTCATGGTGAAAACCCAATCTGGTGCTCAAATTGTCGACCATATGGTTCATGAAGTGAGAACTATGGTCGGTAACTATAGCTTGAGGAACTTCGAACCACGCTATTACATGATTAAACATGAAGAGTGCGGCGGTTTTGCCGTCGTCCGTGTATGTAGGCATAGCCTCGGCCCACTTTGTAAAGTAATCCATGGCTACTATGACGTAGCCATGCCCCCCGAACGAGGTAGACTTACAGTGCATGAAATCAACGCCCCATTTAGCAAAGGGGCCAATGGCAATAACCGGGTGTAACGAGGCGGGGTGGGTGTGCTTCTTAGTTTGGAAGTGTTGGCATGTTGGACATTTTTTGACGGACTCGATACAATATTTGAAGACAAATGGCCAATAATATCTTGCACGCAGTATCTTCTGGGCTGTATCCATCCCAGAGAGATGACCGCCACACGCCCCAGCATGATAGTCATTTAAGACGTGTTCAGCCTCTTCATGAGTGAGACAACGTCGAAGAATAGAATCGATACCACGATGGTACAAAGTATCACTGATGATCAGGTAATACTTTGCATGGTGGCGTATTCGGTGACAATCGTCCCGCGAGAGTTGGGAGCTGAAACGTTGGGTCTGGAGATATAAAGTAATATCTCCATACCACAGATTAGATGTGGTGATGAGGAACAATGATTCGTCTGGAAGAGAATCATTGGGATTATAATCGACATCAACCTGGGGAAGATCATAGATCAGCTCGAAAAACACCAAAGACTTTTTAGACTTAGCCTTCTCGAATAGGAGATCGAATTCCTGTAGTATCACGATCCAACGTGAATAATTTCCCCCAAGCACCTGACATGTCAAAATGTGGTACATGGGGTTCAAATCGACGATGATGGTGGTGGTGCGAAGCAACATGTAATGTCGAAACTTTTGGACGGAAATAACTGCCGTGAGAGCTAACTTCTCGACATGTGAGTAGCGAGCTTTAGAGTCAATGATACTCTTACTTAGATAGTATATCACAAGTTCCTGGGCATTCTAGTCCTCCTGCACCAAAACTGCAAAGTCCCCTCCTATCATACCAGCATGATAGAGAGGACGTGATGCTACAACTGGGCAATTATCCCCATGAACTTTTGAACTAAGCATTCACACAATATAAAAGACATATGGAATGTATAACTATAAGAAATATACAGCGGAAATAATATCAATTGCACATTCATCATACATCCAAGATATTCATCAAATAAATAATTGCAAGTTTGACACAGGAGAATACTTATCTTATAACAAGGTAGTCCCAAGCAACTGGCTATGCAACTGCAACGTTCCACCCAACCATAGGCCAGTTGTGCTCATCAATATCGCAACACACTGCCACCCCCAAGATGGGCATGATCTCTACAAGGAATCAGGGAACAACAGACTCACACATAGCCAAGCATACACCAAGATGAGCCAAGCCAATCTACAATTGGGTTTATCAGGCTGCTAGGAAATGGAAAGGAAGAATTGCTAAGCTAGTGAGCTCAAACACAGAGCTATGGATACCTCTACAAGATCTATTTAGCTTGGCACCCACAATGCCTACACACCCCTACTCAAGGAAGTATTCCCTTCACCAATTCACAGTCCCTCAGGCCATACCTTCCAATTCTAGAGTGTCCCAGGTGTGCATAGAAGAGTAGCCAACCCTCTTGATCTTCTTCAGAGGTTACTCCCTCCACTAGGTTTATCAAGCCAATTCTGTCCACTACCAGTCCAAGTTTCTTGCTCACAGATTCAAATCAAAACAGGGATGCACATAACAACAGAACCACAATGGTTGGACAGGAGAAAAAAGTTTGTACAGTGATAAGCATGAAAATGATTCCCTGAGCTTCAGAAAAACGTGGGAAGGCTAAAAATGAGCAACGGAGGTTTGGGGAAACCCCAGGAAGCAGAAATCATCTTTAGGAAAAATGCCCATGGAAATTCTGGGACAAAACGACCTCCATATGGTCCCAAATCGCAGCCCCTTCTTCCCAGCTACTGTCCGAAACCAAAAACGAGTTTTTGGGCAAGGAAAACCCTGCGTTTTTGATGAAAAACGTGAAGGTAACTTCCAGCAGTCTCCCCCTGTGTGAGAGGATGAAAAACTATCTCTTTTTGAATGGCTTTGGGCACCATTTCGTGGGTGTTTTCTTGCCCAAGAAGCAAAGATACGAATTCCCAGGTTGATGGCTTGCCCATACACGAAATTGGCTGCCATACTTCTTCATTCCCAAGGCATTAACTGCCTCAACCAATTTCTGGAAGAATTAAATGATTGGGTCCATAACCCAAAATGGGTAGTTGAGGGTTTATGGGTTTTCTCATTGACACATGGATTAACACCATTGGCTCAAGGGTTTGAATAATTTCCCTCCCTATTCGTTGTAGAATCATGCCCCATCTCTTTGTTGCATTGCATAGCTAGTTGTGGGTATTTTCATTAAAATTCGTATTTACATGATGTCTTATTTACATTGTGCCTATCTAGTACAAGAACCATAGGCATCTATTCCTTTAATCGCCGATACATAAAATGCTAAATCAATGGTGGGGCCTTGGCCTTGAGCTCCTCACCATGATCAAATTACAATATTTACATCATTTACGATTTAATACAAAGGGGGTCAAAATGGGGACATTACAAAAACCATGGCGATAGTGGTGGCAGAAGTGGCAAGATAAAGGATATAATCCTTGTAGTAATTGGGCGGTTGGAGCACAGGGGCGTGTGTGATAGCATGTTTGAGACTATCGAAAGACTGTTGCACTTGGTTGTCCCAAATGAATAGGACGTCTTTTTTGAGTGGTCTCATGTAACTCTGCGTCTTTTGTGCGAAATTATAGACAAAACGCCTTAAGTAAGTTGCCTTCCCTTGCAAACTTTGAAGTTCCTTAATGTCAGTGGGAGGTGGGAGAGCGACGATGGCTTCCACCTTTAAGGGATCAATGCGGATCCCATCCTTCGAGATGATAAACCCGAGGAGGCGTCCAGACTCGACGTAGAAGATACACTTGTGAGGGTTCAAGCGGATGTTATATTTCCTGCATCTGAGGAAAACGGTCATTAGATGATCAATGTGGAATTGGCACTGCCGTGAATGGGCAGGTAGATCGTCCAAGTAAGGTTCCACAAATTCCTTCACATCGTGAAAGGCATACGACATGGCCCGCTGGAATGTAGCACCAGCATTTTTAATACCAAAAGGGAGCTTGCGATAAGCAAATTTACCCCAAGGGCAAATGAAAGCTGTCTTGTGTTGATCAGCTGGGTGGATCTCAATCTGGTTGTAGCCAGAAAAGCCATCCATAAAAGAAAAAATGACGCTTCCAGCACAGTTGTCAATTATTTGGTCGATAAAGAGAGTCGAGTAATTGTCCTTAGGACAAGCCTTGTTAAGATCTTGATTATCAACGCAGACATGAATGGTACCCTGCTTTTTAGAAACAGCGACGACATTTGAGACCCATTTTGTCAACGAGACATGGTAGATAAAACCAGCTTTCAAGAGCTTTTCAATCTCTGCCTTGATTGTCGCAGTCTTCCAAGGGTGTACTAGTTGCAAATTTTGGCAAACTGGTTTGACGTCGGGATAGGTTTTGATTTCATGTGAAACAATAGCGGGGTCTATGCCAGGAATCTCCTCGTAAATCCAATCAAATACGTCTCGGAATCGCTTGAACAAGGCCATAAACGTTGTAGTTTCTTTAGGGGAACACTTCTGGCCTAAATGAATGTGCTCCACTACACCAGGAGTAACCGATATGTCAACCGAAATGGTAGGCTCAATGTTGGCCAAGTTGCCTTCAGAGTCCGTTTGACACGTAAGTATCGGGGTGTGAGAGCAAGGGAAGACATCTGGTGTAAAGATGGTGGTGATGCTATTCTCCATAGTGTCCAATGAAGGAAGGAAAGACAACCGATGATAGGGGTCTTCCCATGGAGGGTCATCCACACTCATGATTTCCATAATGGACTCATCAGAATGAAAAGTCCGGAGCAGAGGGTCGGGTAGGGATGACGTCTGCCATAGATAATAGGGGGTGGAGGCCACAGCTAAGTGGTCCTCCGGTACTGATTGGATATCCTCGTAAGTGAGTTCATCGGGTCAAAGAGGCATAATATCTCCAATTAGGTGTGTGGTGGCTTCATTAGGTACAAGACATTGATCAGTAGAGTTGAGGATAGATGAACTTCGAGAGGAGATCATGTGCACCATGGCAAGATGATTAGGGGGATCCGAAGTTGGAAAAATGCCCATAAGGGATGAGTCCTTAATGAGGCCAACCCACATGCTCTCATAGGGTTGCGAAGATTGTCCGAGTAATGGAACATTATCGCCCGGATGAGTAGCAGTGTCAGGTGTGCAAAAATCCAATTGGTTGACTGTGACAATTCGGCCTTGGTGGGGGAATTGTACTCTGTAGAAGACAGATGATGCAACCGTAGTCATGGTGTAAAACCAATTACGACCAAGCAGAATATTATAATCTAACGGGGCATCAACCACTTCCACGTTAATGGTTGCGGTCTTTCCCCCCAACTCGACTGCTAAGGCTTGTAACAACCCATGAGGTTTAAATCCACATCCGTCGAATGCTTTCAAGGTGGTTGGAGAACGGTTCAACTCAGGAGAGCCAATGGATCTCCAACATGAAATTGACATGACTGAAGTAGAGGCACCTTCATCCAAAATGGTACGGTGGATTGTCTTCCCAGCAATGTTTGTGGCAACTTGAAATGCCAAATGATGGAAGAGCCTCGGTTTAAAGTATTCCAACCGGAACATGATGGTGTTGGACGAATCCGGGTTGATCGCACCGATGGTAGCCAAGAGGGTCTTGCGTTGGTTAGGACAGTTCTACAAGACTTCAAGCGTCGACATAGCACAAGGGGCTTGTGCCAGGTCCTCTACAATATTGTAGTTCTGAGCGGCCCGAGCATTGGGATTGAAAACAACTCTTCGAATCGTGCTCTTGGGCGGACGCAATACTGACTCTAAAGAGGGCTTCTCAATGGTGAGAGAAGCGTGCGGTACGGTGACATCGGGAATCAAAGTGGAATATTTTTTCAGTATTACTTCCAACGGGTTCCTTTGGCGGGAATGGGTCATAGGAACGAGAACGTGTGTTCACGTTGACGGTCTCACTATGCATCATGAGAACATGTGCGATAGAGGATGCCTCTCCCTGGGAAGGAGAGGTTTGTGCGATCAACTATTGGTTTTGAGCGGGGAAGGGATCGTTGAGAACTGCGGCAGTAGAGTTTCCATTGAGAAACTTCTGTACTTCGGCTTGGTGGGGACATTCCTTAGAGAAATGGTCCTCACCACACAACAAACAAGGATACTTTAACTTCCCTCTTCTATTTGGTGTCTTCATGAGTGGGCTTGGGATCCTGTTGGTTAGAATATTTCTTAGGTTTCCCTTTGTTCTTCTTCTTATCACCAGATTTCTTAGATGAAGCTGATTGCATAGAATTCACCTCTTTGGTGGAGGCAGGAGTGGTGGGCTTGGTAGTGCTGTTGGCAGCTTGTGTTAGGGATGGGGAGGAACCCTGTGGGTTCAACGATCTAACAGTTTGAATAGGAGGCTGGGTAGTAAGGGAACCAATGATGCCATCATCTTGAGGTCACTTCGGTGGTTGTGTAGGATCAAACGTGGGACGGGGTTGCGTCAGGAACATTTTCATATAAAATGCCGGATTGAGTATAGACCAAGTCTAAGTAATGGGCACGGGTAATGGCATGTTCCTCAGTGACGGCCCCTCCCATGGATACGTCTCGAGCTACGATAGGTAAAAGTGACTTTGTGAACCAGTCAGCTAAGAGTTGGTCCGGAATATGAGCTTTAATGAGCCGTCGTCTTCGCTGCCACTCATGGATATGATCCGAGATGTGGGTTGTGGTGTTCTAGCGAAGGGATGTCAATAAGTTGGTACCAGTCTCATAGCGAATAGGAAACTGGAAGTGGGTCAAAAATGACATAGCAAGAGAACCAAAATCAGGAAAAGAGTTGGGTGGTAGTTCGATATACCACTTGGCAGCTGGGCCAGTGAGGGTCCGTTGAAATAACCTAAGACAGATCGAGTCATCCATCAAGGAATTGGATGAACACCATAGATGGTATGTCATCACGTGGTTTTTAGGATCCTCACCAGGCTTGCCATAAAATTTGGGGATATCTGATGGTAACTTAACCGGAATGGGCGACCACTTGTGCCCATGGAAAATGGGATCATTGGTCAGACGAGATAGGTCGGGTAAGTCCAAAGTAGCAAAAAATGGTAGCTGTTGGTTCATTTGTGGGTACTGATAGTACTGATAAGGCATGTATGGACCGGTAGGACCTTGAATCGACTGGTTGTAAGGAGTTCCTGGAGGAAACTGACTGTAAAGGAGTATGCCTCCTGGACCATATGTAGGTCCACCAACATAATAAGGTGGTACATAACCATAGGGTGGGGGTCCACCGCCACCACTAGGGGGGGTGGAGGTCCACCGTCGCTGCAGGGGGGGGTGGAGGTCCACCACCACCGCCACCACCGTAATAAGGTGGTCCTTTGCATCCCCCGCTAGGAGGGGGTGGGCCACCTCCTCCGCCGGAGGGATAGGGGCCTCCGCCACCGCCTCCACTATGAGGGTAAGGTCCTCTGCCACCGCCTCCACCATAGTAAGATGGTCCTCCACCACCACCACCCGAAGGGGGTGGTCCTCCACCATAATAAGTTGGGGGTCCGCCACCACCAGGGGGGTGGTCCTCCACCTCCGCTAGAAGGGGGAGGGCCTCCACCACCGCCACCAGGAGGGGGTGGGCCATTATGGCCAGAAAGGGGTGGTCCTCCACCAGAAGGTAGAGGTCCACCGCCTCCAATATTGTATGGAGGTATGCTGCCTCCAGTGGGTTGTGGAGGGGGACCAAATGGAGGTGGTGGTACTTGAAAGATAGTTGGGAGGGGTCCATGTCGCAACGCATTTTGATGCCCCCATAGAGTGTATGGATTGCCGGGTAAGGTACCCCATAGAGTGCATTTTTCGGGATTGAATTGACCTGGAATAGGGTTAACATAACCTAGATACGATTGACTTCATGGTAGTTGAATTACATTGGATGGTCCCCCAACATGGGAAAGCCCCGTGGTGGATGGTGCGGTAGGGAGGGTAGTTCCAACAGTAGGACCGACGGGGACTCCTCCTCTCGGTTTCGGGTTATGAGACAGGAGTTGCCCCCCAACTACAACGTGCTAACCATAAGTCAATGGTTGACTCAACATAAGTTGTTGATTACCCATCGTGGTAGGAACATTACTTATAAGGACTATAGTGGGTAAGGTGTATCCTCCTCGTGAATTTTGGGGTGGGGGAGGAATGGGTAATGTAACCGCAGTAGTAACAGGTGTGTTGGACTGTTGTCCTTCAACAAGTTGGGTCGTTTGAGGTATAGTACTGGCTTCCTATGAGGTTTGACCAGTTTCATGGATGGTCAGGTTGTGCATGGATGGTTCCGGCGAGTCAAAAGATACTGTGTGAATCGAGATTTCTCTAAACTTGGCCCTTCGTGCGAGACTTTGTCTTCGAACCTCATCACCTAAGGAACGTAAATGATCTAAGCGTTCACGAAGAGGTTCAAAAATCTTGGTGGAAGTGGGCCAACTGGGTGCTAGAGTGTATTCTGGAGTAGTCTAGGTAGGTGGGGATGCAATGGAAAAATAAGCCACTAGGTGTCCTAGAGATGTTGTCCAGTAAGTTGCTGATGGACCAACAGCTGCTGCAGGGTCATCCTGGGGTGTATTTAACCATTCCATCGATCCAGGCTATCCCAGTAACACAAGAGGTACATTTTGTGAAGTGGAAGTGCCCGCCTCTTCACCCTGTGGGGGGTTAGAGGTAGGTGAATCTGGAGGGGTTGGAGGGAACAAACGTGCTCCAACATTCAAAGTAGGGTTTTCTACTTCAGGTTCCATGACTGTGTTACGTGGGTCCATTCTTACCCTTGAAATTACCTCCTGGTTAAGGGGATATTCGGGCGGTAAGTTCAGAAGTCTGCGTGATCTTCTCTGAGGAAAATCAGCCAGAATGACTGAAATAGAAGTTTCTCCTAAAGGTATCTAAACAAAATAAAACCAAACCAGAAAAACTACACAAATTAAGGCCACAAGCAAACTTATGTGATAAGAGTGGATTCAAAAGTCTGGAACCTCATGGGATTATCAAGGCTTCACAAATCGCTATATACCGTAGGGTCCAATAGTAAAACGCGACAAGGAGGATTGGGACGGTACCTGTTAGGATATTTAGACACTTAGGAGTTAGTTAAGATCAACTTGTGTAAGACAAAATTGAAGCAATTTACAGATAAAAGAACACGAAATGATTTGTGCAAAGTTTTCATTTCTAGATAGATAATTCAGGTCAATCTTCACTGAACAACCTTACAGTTGGAAATAGAACTTGTATATGGATGTTACAAATGTACAGCTTTCAACAACTGCTAATAAAAAAGAACTCTAATCACCCTTAACAATGGAAATTTGTGCAATTTTAAATTTTTGAAGTAATTTACAGATAGGAGAATAGAAGAGTTAAAAAAAAAAAAAAACCCTTCCTCATTCCCATATTTTACATACCTTTTAATCTATCTCACTTGGTTCAAAGTTGCTTAATTTTTTATTAGGTCTTGAGTTCAAGTCTTAGGAAGTTACTTTTAAAAGAAAAAGTGCATGCAATTTCTATTTTCAAGTTACTTTATTGTAAAAGTGCATCTCACTTAAATAATAAAAAATAAAAATACAAGTGAGTCACTTAAGTTCTTTTTTATTGTTGCACAATTTAAAAGAAATATCATTGTAAAAGTGAAATCTCTTATTTTACAAAACTGGTTCACTTAAAGCAACTTTCTTGTAAAGTGATTGTCAAAAGGTTCATCTTGGGAAGAGGGGGGTTCTTTTTTTTGCTGTACATTCTCTAGCTGCCACATCACTATTGGGGACATCTTCAACAGTTTCTTTGTTCAAGCATAACTTCATCATACAGAGTCAGTTTTCAGTGCCGTTTTTTTTTAAACCGCCTATGTTTTAGAGCTCTTCACATTTAGACTATTTGTTTCTGCTTTTATAGCCATTAATTTACAAATATGGCCACCCCTTGTGATATTCTACTTAACAGTTCCAACTATTTCTCATGGAAATCTCGTATGGAGGATGTTCTACGAAGTAGGGAACTTTTTAGAATTACCTCAGGGAAAGAAACAGAACCCACTGATGATGATAAGAAAATAAAATGGGAAAATAGATGTGACGAAGCTCGTGGATTGATTGGGATGTCAATCTCTACTGATTTGTGATTCCACATATCTGGAATTGATGAACCTGATGCTGCTTGGAACAAGTTGGAATCTGTGTTTGGTAAACACAATGAAATTTGAGGTCACCAACTCGAAAATGAGTTGATTTCTTTAAATCCAAGTGACTTTTCATGCATTCACGATTATTTATCTAAGTACAAAACTCTTAAACTCTTATGTGCAGAATGTAAGATTAAGAGGGAAGACAAACAATGCATTTATCATATTCTTTCCAAACTTGGACCTGCATATTCTATTTTTGTATCTACATTTTACTCCATGAAAGAATCCTTGAATGTAGCTAGCTATCAAGAGCCTAGTCTTGAATCCTTTTGTGATTCCTTGATTAGAGAGCAAGATAAACTCATTCATCTTGGAATAATCAACAATGCAGACATCTGGAAAAGCCTTATTGTCCCAATACAAAAAAAAGTTCAAGCCTCCCAAGAAACAAAAATTTTGCAATAATAAGTCAAACAAGGGTCCAAAACCCTCTCAGTCAGCTCCTTCTTTAAAAAATGAAAAAGGATCCAAGCCAAAAGGCAAGAAGACTGAGCATCATTGCAACTATTGCAGGAAAGATAATCATGATGAATCTAAGTGTTTCAAGAAGATGGCAGCCTTGGAAGCAGGAATGAAGAAGCACCACATCAGCCTAGATTCACCTTCAGAATTTGCCTCTCATGGACATGCACTTTGTGCTTCTGGTTATTCTTATAATGCATCTTCTTCTTCTACTTCAAATGAATGGCTCATTGATTCTGGAGCATCTTATCATATGGCTAAGGATCAAGCCATCTTTTCTACTATGCATGAATGTAACACCAAACAAATATTTGTTGGTGATGATAGATCTCTAAGTGTTGTAGGAGATGGAATAGTTCCAGTAGATAATGGTCATTTTAGTGATGTACTATGTGTTCCAAGAATTTCCTGCAATTTGTTATCAGTCTATCAGATCACTCATTTTGGTGAAGGTAAAACTGTGACCTTTACACCTCACCAAGTTGTAATCAAGGATTTTAAAGATCCTCAATAGGTCCTATCTACCGGAATTGTTGATGATATTACTAGGTTGTACAAGTTTAACAAATTTGGGTCATCACATTTCCCTTCAGTTTTTGTTGCTCATAGTGATAACTTGAGCAAACTTTGGCATGAGCGATTTGGTCACTTAAATTATCGCTCATTGCAACAACTATGTAAAGACAATATGGTGACAGGTCTTCCGATGGTATCTTGTAGGCATGGTGTTTGTTTCGGTTGTGTACTCGAAAAACATCATCGGGACAGTTTTGACAAACGTGCCTCTTGGCACGCCTCGGTTCCCTTGGAGCTTGTGCATAGTGACTTGTGTGGTCCTCTTCCATTTGCTTCCTTTTCTGGTTTCAAATATTTCTTAACTTTCATTGATGATTACACCCGACGCACTTGGGTTTATTTCCTAAAACTTAAGAGCAAAGTATTTAACATGTTCTTGGCCTACAAGGCCCTTGTCGAAAAACAATCTGGTCATCAAATTATTAAGTTAAGATCTAATAATGGAGGAGAATATGTTAACAAAAAGTTCACTACTTTTTGCACTAAACAAGGCATCCAACAACAGCACACTGTTCCATATACACCACAACAAAATGGTGTAGTTGAGCGGAAGAACCACACTTTAAAAGAAATGGCAAATTGTATGATCCAATCTAAGGGACTAAGTCTTCAATTTTGGGCTAAAGCCATTAATTGTGAAAATTACATAGTTAACTGCACCCCCACTAAAGCATTACAAGCTATAACACCGGAAGAAGCATGGAGTAAAACTAAACCTGATGTAAATCACTTCCATGTGTTTGGTAGTGAAGAATGGGCTCACATTCCGGATGAAAAACAGAAAGCATTGCAGCCTAAAACTTAAAAGTGCATATTTGTTGGATATTCTGAAGATGTAAAAGGTTATAGACTTGTTCAACCACATTCTCATGATATAATCATTAGAAGAGATGTTAAATTTGATGAAAATCTCTTGGCCTGCGAGCCTAATTCGGCGATTGTGACATCTTTGGCTTGCGAGCCTGATTCGGCATTTGTGCCTTCTTCTTCTTCTTCCAACTTCCTTGACAGGTTTCCAACTCCAATTTCTGATAATGACAGTGAGGATGAAAATCCACCTCTGCCTACTCATGTCCCTCCAGTTGCACCAGCACAAGTGCTTCCTCGATGGGTCCGTTCAACATGTGAAGCAACTGGTGATCTTGCCGGTGATCCTAGAGATCAACGTCGAACACGTTCTCAGTTTTAGCGAGCCTCTTCTCTTTTGGCTCAAGTTTCTGAGAATCATGATCCAGAAACTTTTGCAGAAGCTTCAGGGAATCCAAATTGGGATGCAGCCATGGATAAAGAATATCGTTCCTTAATGGCGAACGATACTTGGGATCTTGTACCTCTTCCAAAAGGAAAAAAACTTGTCAGATGTAAATGGGTCTACAGAACTAAGTATGCATCAGATGGAAGTGTTGAAAGACTTAAGGCAAGGTTAGTTGCCAAAGGTTTTTCCCAAGTTGAAGATATTGACTACAATGAAACCTTTTCTCCCGTCGCAAAAATGAACTCCATCTACCTTGTTCTTTCCCTTGCAGCCTTACATAACTGGGAAGTCCATCAAATGGATGTCAAGTCTGCCTTCTTACATGGTGATTTACAGGAGGAAATTTACATGGAACAACCTCCTGGATATGTTCAGAATAACTCTAGCCTTGTCTGCCACCTTAAGAAATCCTTATATGGCCTTAAATAAGCTCCTAGAGCTTGGTATGCCAAAATGGATAACTTTCTCCTTGACACTGGTTTTTCTAGATGTCATTCTGACCCCAATGTCTATACCAAGAAAGTAGGAAACCATCTCATCATACTTGTTCTATATGTTGATGGCCTTATTCTTACAGGTAGTGACCCTAAGCTTATAACCCATGTGAAATCCAGTCTTAAACAAAATTTTGAAATGTCAGACTTAGGACATTTGCATTATTTTCTTGGTCTCCAAGTCCTGCAAACCAAAGAAGGAATCTTTCTTTCTCAGTCTAAGTATGCTTGTGACCTTCTTCATCGCTTTCACATGGAAGATTGTACACCAGCCCCTTATCCCTTCTAGTCTGGAGTCAAACTTTCTGCCACTTGTACTTCACCTGAAGTCAATGCCACCTTGTATCGTCAGCTTGTTGGTAGTCTCTTATACTTGACTCATTCCCATCTCGACCTTTCCTTTGTCGTTGGTCGTGTTTCTCATTATATGCAGACACCTCATGAAAGTCACTGGAAAGAAGCTAAAAGAATACTTCGATATATTCGAGGTACAGTTCAGTTTGTGATTCATTACAGTACAGGGGGGAAACCTTTGTTGGTTGGTTTCACTAATTCAGATTGGGATCGAAAGTCTACTGCAGGTTATGTTTTCAGTCTGGTATCTGGACCTATCACTTGGTCTTGTAAGAAACAACAAGCTCTTGTTCTTTCTTCAGCAGAAGCAGAATATCAAGTCGCATTTAATGCCAGTCAGGAAGCTTTATGGCTTTGACAGATCCTTTCAGAGTTTGGATTTGAGCACCAGCAGCCTACTCCACTTTGGTGCGACAATCAAAGTGCCATCAAGCTTGCCAAAGATCCAGTTCTACATCAACGCAGAAAACACATTGAGCTACATATGCACTTCATCATAAATCTTGTTCATGATCGTGTTCTTGAAGTGCTCTTTTGCCCTACAAATGATCAAGTTGCAAACATCTTCACCAAGTCTCTTACAGAAGTGAAGTTTTCTAAACTTCGATCTATGTTAGGAGTTTAGGAACTTGTCATTAAGGGGGGATAGGCTCTAATGCCTCCTTCCTTCTCCTAATAGTGTCACTTTTGTAAATCCTTCAATCCTATCCCAAGTTGTTCTTAAGGGGGGATGTTAGGATATTTAGACACTTAGGAGTTAGTTAAGATCAACTTGTGTAATATATATGTTAGCGATAGTGTGTTTCTTTAGTATGCATTAATATGCATTTGTAAATACTTAATCCGACGGTCACGATATGTTCCCGACATAGAGTGATCCGACGGCTCAACTTCTCTTAGATCATACCTAACCTTGATCTGTGGCTTAACACCCGATTGGTCCATGATCTCTATTTAAAGAGCATGGAGGGTCATTGTTTAGTTGAATGATTATGAGAAGCTCATTTGTAACTTTCTTTCTTTGCATAATAAATTGTTCCGTAGAAGCTATTTGGCCGGGGCCGTGGAGTGTTTCCCTAAGAGGGTTTAAACCACGTCAAAACATCAGTGTGTTGATTTGCGATCTGTTTGTGTGAAGTGGTTGCTCTTGGTGTTCGGTCCTTTGGTAGTACCCTGTGTACCCGAATAGTACCCTTGCCTGAATACAGACTACCTGTTAAGATTTAATATGCTAA
The DNA here is from genome assembly GCA_027924585.1 of Larix kaempferi. NCBI lineage: Eukaryota > Viridiplantae > Streptophyta > Pinopsida > Pinales > Pinaceae > Larix > Larix kaempferi. The sequence goes on from BSBM01001510.1 coordinate 1,032,127, forward strand.
GATAGAAAATAGCATCATTACATTCTATTTCACAATAATAGCATATACAGGATCACTGAAGAAACAACAAGCACAACATAAACACAAGAGACACAGATTTATCCTGGGAAACCCTCATGGGGTAGAAAACCCAGGAAAGCTTCCTCAATATAGATGACCAGCAATATACAAAGATGCAAACCAAAGACATGATCTCCTCCTCCACCATAGCATACCTCTCCTCCACAAGTGCGCTACTCTCAAGTGAGTGAGTGTGAGTGTTAAATGAGGAATACACCTCCTCTATTTATACACTACTCTGACTTGTCTTTTACACAAGACATGTAGGATCGTATTTAACCATTGGGTTAAATACCCCATTACAACTGACTAGGCCAACCCCTCTAGGGTGGTCTAATAACCCTTTGACCCACATAACACATACAGGGCCGACCCCCACTAGGGAAGTCTAATAACCCAAGTTACCACATTCCGACAGAGGAATAAACATCTCCGGATATACATTAAGATCTTCACGGAGGAATGAATCATCTCCGGAATAATAAAGTACAAATATAATATTCTTTGAAGTTACAATATCTCAACACTCCCCCTTAACGAGAAGGATATTATAACAGCATCTCCACGAGCAAGGAGTCATCAACATCATACATGATACATCTATAAATCATTGGAAGCTTTCTCAACATCATCAGTAACTCAAGCAGTTACTGGAACATCTTCAATACTGGAACATCAACATCTTCAGTACTGAGTCTTTATCTTCTGCAGCACTCGAATAGCTACAACAACATCAACATCTAGATCCTCACGATCATCAGCATCGTCATCATACGATCATCAACATCGGGATCATCTCGATCTACAGCATCTGGATCATCTCGATCTACAGCATCTGGATCATCACGATCTACAGCATCTGGATCATCTCGATCTATAGCATCTGGACCATCTCGATTTACAGCATCTGGATCATCTCGATCTACAACATCTGGATCATCTGTATTAGTATCCACACTAATACATCTATCATCAAAACATGTATTCTTACTAATACATATATCATCAAAAACATGTATTCTCACTAATACATCTATCATCAAAAGCTTCTATTCTCACTAATACATCTATCATCAAAAGCATGTATTCTCACTAATACATCTATCATCAAAAGCATGTATTCTCACTAATACATCTATCATCAATACATAGCAGCATACCCTGCAACACACACGATCATATTACAGGATGATCAATCCCGCTCTCTTTAGGACATAGGTCCATGGATGATACAATCCAGATCAAGTTCCAGGATGATCAATCCTTATCACTTTAAGACAAGTCTCATGTCTAGGGACGATGCAATCCCGATCAAGTTCCAGGATGATCAGTCCTTATCACTTTAAGACAAGTCTCATGTCTAGGGACGATGCAATCCCGATCAAGTTCCAAGATGATCAGTCCTTATCACTTTAAGACAAGTCTCATGTCTAGGGACGATGCAATCCCGATCAAGTTCCAGGATGATCAGTCCTTATCACTTTAAGACAAGTCTCATGTCTAGGGACGATGCAATCCCGATCAAGTTCCAGGATGATCAGTCCTTATCACTTTAAGACAAGTCTCATGTCTAGGGACGATGCAATCCCGATCAAGTTCCAGGATGATCAGTCCTTATCACTTTAAGACAAGTCTCATGTCTAGGGATGATGCAATCCCGATCAAGTTCCAGGATGATCAGTCCTAATCACTTTAAGACAAGTCTCATGTCTAGGGACGATGCAATCCCGATCAAGTTCCAGGATGATCAGTCCTTATCACTTTAAGACAAGTCTCATGTCTAGGGACGATGCAATCCCGACACGTACATTTTGAACCGAGGTCCACGGACGATGCAGTCCTATCTTCAATTCTCGGAGACATCAGTCTACGGATCAATTCTGGGACCTAAGTCCGGGGAAGATACAATCCCCTACCTGTTCATTCAGGACTTCATTATCGGAGACCCAGTCTACGACTCACTTTTTGAACATGTGTTCAAGGATGATACAATCCCTCTTCTTTCTTGGATACATCTGTCTACGGCTCACTTTAGGACTGGAATCCAAGGATGATTCAATCCTCACATGTCCACCAAGGACTTCATTCTCGAAGACATATGTCTACGGCTCTTTTTAGGAATGAAGTCCAAGGATGATCCAATCCCCTCATGTCCACTAAGGACTTCATTCTCGAAGACATATGTCTACGAGGCTCTTTAGGACTGAAGCCCAGGGATGATCCAATCCCCTCATGTCCACCAAGGACTTCATTCTCGAAGACATATGTCTACAGATCCTTTTAGAACATATGTTCAAGGATGATGCAATCCCTCTTCTTTCTCGGAGACATATGTCTATAGATACTTTTAGAACATATGTTCAAGGATGATGCAATACCCTTGTCAACTTAGACCCTATCTAAGGACTATCCACCAACCTCTCTATTGGCATCACTAATATAGGTATCCTCATCATCGACCTCACTGTCGATGCAGGCAATCTCATCATGAGTGATTACATCACTCCCCCTTTCAAGGAGGGTCCTTCTGAACTATATTAAGTTTGTCTCGGCAAAATTTACTTGAGGTAGAGGTTTGGTTAGTACAACGGATCGGTAGAGGTTTGGTTAGTACATTGGTAACTTGTTACAAATATCTGCACCATATCTTGTATATAGAAATGTTAGATCTCTATGTGCTTTGACTTATCATGGAACACTGGAATCTCTGCCATTTTGGTACAACTCTGTTTGTCACATAGGATCACAGTTGGGTCCATTTTTATGTCAAACAATTCTGAAGCCATACCGCTTCACAACTAGCAGAGCAAGCAGCCATATATTCCGCTTGTGCTAAGAGACACACTAGATTGCTTCCTGCTAAACCACGAGATCATGGCTGATAACATCCTCTCGATGTGCTCTTCCTGTCTGATACAATTTCTGCCCAATCAACATCTTTGTAGCCATCTGAAGTCATGATCTCTAAGATAACATAGATCAAAGTCTATCGTATCCTTTAGGTACCTCATCACATGCTTTGCAACTAACAGGTGAACACATCTAGTTTTCCCTAGATACTGACTCAAGGTGTTCACAACAAAGCATATATTTGACCTAGTATAATGACTCAATAATTTGACTGTACAGAGTTATATCCACTAACTCTGATGAGTCATTTGCAAACAACTTCAAGAATCCATGAGAGTGGCCATTCCAACACATCAATTCCTTTTAATATTTCTCAACATACTTTCCCTGGTTGAGAAAGATTCCTTCTGAGCCTTGCCATACTTCCAAACCTAGGAAGTAATGCATCAATCTGAGATCTTTCATTTTTCATTTCTGCAGCCATCTTCTTCTTTCTTTTCATGATCTGTTTCTCATTCCTTGTCAGAAAGAGATCATCGTTATACAATAATGGTATGATAGGTTCATCATCCACAACCTTAAGGTAAAGGTTAGGATCAACTTTACTTCTGGTAAAGCCCAAGCTTTGTCAAGAAGCTGTCAATTGTCCATCATTCACACTCTACATTGAGTGATCTTATGCATATCTATTTGTTCCATCTCTCGTTAGATGGGTCTACTGAGATGAGCCTTAATATCATTTGAACTCTGTGGTGAGTTCCTTCTTGCATCCATGTCATCTGTGTATAGAAGCCATATTCAACCTTGTAGCAAAGGTTGAGATCCACATCACCCATGGTGATCATTAAGCTCATCAATTGATTATCGATCCTGGGTACCCATAGAGAACCTGAATCACACTTATTCTTTAATTACACCATTATGAGAATGGTCTTATCTAGCCACTTGGAGCAAACATCTCATCATGATTCTCTTCCTCTTTCTAAGAGAATCTTCTAGCCGCAAGCCTTCTATAGTGTGTTTGATTTGCAAATATTTTGTTGAACATCCATCGCTTGCTCAGTGTTCATCATTCATCATGATCTTTCCTACAAATCAAAATTAAGTACATGATTAGTAATACTTCATAATCATCAAATCATATTGACATGATAACCTATTATGCATACAGATATCATTTACATAGTTATGCAACTATTTTGACCAATACTTTGGTACAACACTTTTCCATATCCTGTATGCATACAGTGGCTATCTAGATGCCTTCCATCTCTACCAGAACATACTATCGAGAGTGTGCACAGCTCTCAGCATGTCAGCAAAGAGGTTTCATTCTAGACAAGCAACAATGGAATGTTTGTCCAACTTACCAATCATATGCATATTAGTAGTATACTGTTCAATGCTCTATGAATGTTTGCACTCAACATCATATATTCTAGGAATACAAATATGCATACAACCTATTACAGGCAATATCATTTACTATTTCAAATAACAACTCAAATACTTATCTTTTATGTTTATGTGGTTGCCTCCCGCTTGATCTTCTGTATGTCTTTTGAACTTCTATTCATTCTGTACCACTGTGATGCTCAAGTGTCATCCTCATGATCTCATACACAAACATACATTCATTAGTATATTCTCAACAAAATGTATAGTCATGATTATAGATAATATTCAAGGTTTCAGGGAAGTCTTCTTTTACTCAAGCATATTCTTGTTTGATCTAGTACTCTTCTGGTTAATTAAATCATCAAGATAAGAGACATAATATGCATAAACCCTTGATTACTAACTTTATGAATAAGCATAACCAATCATACCAAGTATACTTATTTAAGGGATCCTAACACAAGGTAAGATTCTAACTTGACATAGGAAAACATACCTGGATTAGTATACCTGCTTAGTTATGTACAACATACCTAAACAATCTCTTCATTGATTTAGAGATCCTGAGCTAGAACCTGCATGTCTCATAGGTTAAGCATAATATAACAAAGTCATACATACCTCGTAAGTATAAAAAATATTATGGATGAGTCTTTGTCTTCATGTTGTCATGGTCATGGAACTTGATTTGTCTTTCGTGATGTACCTGTATCTTGTTAGCAGACAACATCAACCTCACACAACACCATAATGTATTAGTACAATCATATAGCCCTAATCAATGAATGTCTTCGATCATTCACATGCATTCATACTGTTACTAGGGTGATAAGACAATTCTAACATTAATCAAGATTGTACTAATAAATAGCATGAAGACAAACACATTATGAACTTAATCAAGAATCACATTTCAAGACATACCTGAACCTCCTTAAGTCATACCTGTCGAGACTTCTTGTAGTCTTCTTATGTAAGGCCTTAGCCTCAATTCCCCCTAAAACTTAATCTGGAGCTTGATTAGGGTTTGCTAGAGAAACCCTAGAAATTCAATCTTTGACTTTCACACTTCTGAATGGATGGAAGGACGTGTCTTGCTAGCATACTTCAATTTTGAAATCTCCAAAATTTGACCCCTCAAAATTGCCTTCGAAACTTCTGGATCTTCTGGACAGGAACCCAAACTAGGGTTTGATGAATCCCACCCTTATGTCCAATCAAAAGGTTCGATCCAAGGCTCTAAACTCTTATTTTTCTGAGGAGCTTCCAGCCGTGGTCACAGACTTCAAAAATTCCAACTTTTTATGAAGCCCTAATTTTCCATCTTTCCGATAAAAATCCCGAACTGGGGTTTGATCAAGCCCGGTCTTCTACCCAACCAAAAAATTCGATCTTGGTCTCTAAATTTTGATTTTCCTGAGTAGCATTCAGCCGTGGACTCCGATTCCAAAAATTCTAACTTTCTCCGAAACCCTAAATTCTGAAAGCCATGAATGAAGGTGCTCCAAAAATAATTATGTTTTTACAGAAATATGTACCTGATTGTTTCTGCTGTAACTCTGAAATTTTTGCTCCACAGGGTCTGAAAACATTTTCTGTGGTAGCCTGACCTGTCATCTTTCCATGCCGATAGGTCTGACCTCAATTGGATTTTCTGAGAGAGAGTTATGTCAAGTGTCGCAACGTGACCTGTTTATGGGATAAAATAGGAGAGAAAACTTGTACGGCATGCCACATGTCATTGGTTCAACGTCGGCCTCTGAAAACGTTTCCTGAGATAGTACAGTCTGTGTACTACCTGTCACTTTTACGAAATTTCATTTGGAGCTTCCTAGCCCTGGTTATGCCAAGTGTCGCAACGTGACCTGTTTATGGGATAAAACAGGAGAGCGAACTTGTACGATGTTCCATGTGTCACTCGTTCAACTTCGGCCTCTGAAAATGTTTCCTAAGATAGTACAGTCTGTGTACTACCTGTCAAGTTTTATGAAATTTCATTTGGAGCTTCCTAGCCCAAGTTATGACCTTTTTTCCTAGGTCACCTGATTTTGACTGAGATCTGGAAGAGGCAAAAACCCTAACTTGTACTGATCATAACTCACAAAGTACAACGAATTTGAGGGTGCCCTTTGGACACAACGTACCTGGGGATGTATTCTACGACCTGGAAAGGTTTCAGATCCTGAACCTTCGCCAAAATGGATTTATAGTGAAAGTTCCATGATGATGGGTTTTTTCTATATAAAACCCTAACCTTCAAATTGTCGCAAGAGAAGCAAGTGTCGTAAGTGCCATACATTGCCTCCCTTCATGTTAGCTCTGATACCATGTTAAGATTTAATATGCTAAGACAGAAAATAGCAGCATTACATTCTATTTCACAATAATAGCATATACAGGATCACTGAAGAAACAACAAGCACAACATAAACACAAGAGACACAGATTTATCCTGGGAAACCCTCATGGGGTAGAAAACCCAACAAAGCTTCCTCAATATAGATGACCAGCAATATACAAATATGCAAACCAAAGACATGATCTCCTCCTCCACCATAGCAAACCTCTCCTCCACAAGTGCGCTACTCTCAAGTGAGTGAGTGTGAGTGTTAAATGAGGAATACACCTCCTCTATTTATACACTACTCCGACTTGTCTTTTACACAAGACATGTAGGCTCGTATTTAACCATTGGGTTAAATACCCCATTACAACTGACTGGGACGACCCCTCTAGGGTGGTCTAATAACCCTTTGACCCACATAACACATACAGGGACGACCCCCACTAGGGAAGTCTAATAACCCAAGTTACCACATTCTGACGGAGGAATAAACATCTTCGGATATACATTAAGATCTTCACGGAGGAATGAATCATCTCCGGAATAATAAAGTACAAATATAATATTCTTTGAAGTTACAATATCTCAACACTACTTGGACAGTACGTGCATAGTAATCTCCTCGAGTGCTGTTCTCGGTGTATTGATCTGCCAAGTAGACCAAATGGTTAACTCAGTTGGTCTCAGGAATGCTAATGGTGTCTCCCGATATACACAAGGTACGTGGGAGTTCAAATCCGTAGTGGTATTGTCTAATGCACAACTGTACGGCACAAGACCTTCCTATATACTATCGATTATGTGAAACACCTTTCTATATACGCCAATTACGTGAAACACCTTTCGATATACACCAAGTACACGAAGTACTTGGTGGGTACGTGAAAGAGCTTTGATATACCTGGTTGGTACGTGAAAGAGATTCGATATACCGAAAAGTACGTGGAAGACTACAATACCCCCAGAATACCGTGTTGGCAAGTAACGACAGCTACCACGTTTTACGACGCCGAAACACATCTCTAACTTACCCACAAGTTACTAAAAATTTTACCCTAGTTCTATCATTAATTTTATCTGGACGGTTAGGTGAATGCATGAGGTGAGTACATAAATGTAAAAATAATGCAAGCCCTAGCTACATGCAAAAAATACACTTTTCTTTTGATGAACTCTATGTATGGGAAGGAGAAATTTCTTTCCAAGTGACTTTTACGAAAGCAACAATATGCAAGACAATCCCAAATCTATCAAATTTGATAAAAAATACTCTTTTCGCTTTTTCCGTTTTTCCAACCAAAACATAAAATCAACAAGCATCTGTTAGGAACCCATGTCTTTACTTTGTTAGTATGTTGTTGTTGGACGCATATGCTTTGTAAGTCGCCCCGTAGTATTTGTTGATCAATAGTTTGTGTTATTGTTGTTGGCGCATATGCTTTGTAAGTCGCCCGTAGTATTGTTGATCCATAGTTTGTAGTGGCCCACGGTTTTGACCCATAGTATTGGCGCCTAGACTTAGTATATAAGTGTGTGTTGAGACCTATGAAGGCACCGTGAAGTTATTTGTATTGAGCTTTCTCATAGGAGGTTGCCCCCTCGAAGTGGCCTGTGATCAATATAAAAGTGATTCTGAGTTCTGTCATTTCTACTATTTTGCATATTTTTATTAAGTAATTGTTGCAGGTGCATCACATCTGGTATCAGAGCACTTTCTTGGGCTCGCTGGGTGAAATTTCTGCCAATTTTTTTTTTGCATCTATTGCAGGTTCGGATTTGGGAATAATCCCTATCCGCTTAACTATGGGAACTGTTAAGTCAGTATTGTGTTTCTTCAATTTTGGTTTGATTTGTCCTTTTTGGTTTTATTGCACTTTATTTTAAGTCATTTATTTTCTTTAACTTTTGATTTCTTCCTCTTTAATAAGTTTCCCTTAGGATTTTATAATATTTTGGACTTGTTTTTGATGTTTTTAGATTTTAAATGCTTTATATTTGTTGTTGATGAGGGGTTTCAAAAGTTCATTATATCAATTACAAAACTCATAAAATCCTAATCTAAGTGAGAATAGGTACAATCATAACCCTGATAGCCTCAAAATCCCATACAAATTGATAAAAACTGGTTTAAAAGCCACAAAACAGTGTTGAGACTTTCTTGTAGCGCTGAAGCCAAAATTCTACAAAGAAGTGCTACAAGAATTTCGTGATCACAAATTCTTCCGATTTTCCAGCAGATTTTGGCACGCTCGAGCTAATGATTCATTGATTATGTGTTTTAGAGGGTTCATGACGTGTTGATGCAGAAGGCATCATGATTTCAAATGATTGCACGTAGTGAAGAGGTCGTGTTCATCATCAACACAAGTGTAGTTCAGTTTGACAAACAGCCACACGGATTCAGATAATTTGCATGAGGTTGTTATCTACCAGCCTATTCTAACATAGAGCACTTAATGAGATAACCATAGTCATTTAAAAGACCGAGCATTGTTGCCAACTGGACAAGTAAGAGGCGTGGAGGGATTCACGAAAATTAGGGCTTTCTTATTCCAGCGGTAACAGCTAAATTGAAGATCGTGGGACATCTGTACAACGGGGCTAACTCATCTGGCACTTTGGATCATGATTTCCAACAATCATAAAGGAGCGATTTACAGGTATTCTCAAAAAGCCTGTATAGCAGCAAATTTGGGGTTTTTTCGTTTGAGCTAACTCTATTCAAATTAGTCAAAAGTTAGGTAAAATTGTGCTTTAAAATGCAATTTTAACCGGATAAATAGCTGTTGGTTGATGAGCCGCGACACCAGTTTGAAGGAGGGTTAAAAAATCTCAGTTCGTTTTTATGAAAGTTACCCTGTCAGTGCTACGAATAACTTGTAGATTCAGCAGTGCTTTTGGCTTCCAAAATTCAGTTCCTGTTCACAAATATTACCAGAATATACATCTAAATTGCAGTAATTGAAACATAATGGGCAAAAGTGGTAAGGTCAACAGGGATGAGCCCACAGACCTAACCTGGATTCAGAAGCTTCCTGACTGTGCAGAACTGTTTCAGCAGGCAAGTTGGTTGAAGTTTTTCAAAAAAATAGATGGTTTCGATGCTCAGGTGTCTTGCAATTTTGCTAAGGGACTTAAAGATGATATGATCATGATGGATGCATTGAAATTCAAATTGACTGTGGAGTTAATAGCAGAAGCTACTGAGATCAGAAATGAGGGGAAGCACTGGTTTAAAAAATTGCCTTTTGAGTTTGAACCCCAAAAGTACCTGTTGCCTAATGTGACTCCTGACTGGAACAAGGGTATCCTCATTCAAAATTTCAGGAAAGAGTGGATTGAGCCCATAAGGATACTTCAAAGTTATGTGACCTGTGAAGGAAGATATTCACTTGTATTTAAATATCATTTCAGGTTCCTTCAACACTTAGCAGGAGTTTCTAAATTAAATCTGCCCTTCTTTTTCTTAAAAAGCCTGCAGAAGATGTCAAGCAAGATAAAGCAACATGATGATCACACTTCCCAGTCACTTTTTCACCATGGTCTCATTAAACTGATCATCACCACAGTGTTGCAACACGAGGGAAGAACTTGGGATTTCTTTTTGTTTTGGTCAAATGTTCATCCTAAAAAAGAAGACCAGCAATCAAAGAGACAGACTGACAAGGGGAAAGTGATGATGAAAAAGCTAGGTCACTCAGTCAAATCTACAAATAAAGATGATGTTAAAGCCAAGAAGGTGACTGAGCAGGTAGCAGGACAGAAACAGGATGACAGTCAGCTCAAAGTGGTTTCAGATTACCCTAAAAGCAAGTTCACACTGTTTGAAGACAAAAATGAATTGCCTGAAAAGAATTCAGCACCTATAGTAGATCCTCAGCAGGAGAAAAAGGTTGACATTAAAATGGTTCCTGTAACTAAAGAAGAGATCCACATTCAGCCAAGAAGTCCCATCACAATTCTTTCAGATGATGAAGGTTATCTGTTAGAAGAAGAACAGCCTATTTCTGAGATTAAAGTCAAAACTGAAAGTGAAGAAGTTCAAGTTTCTGATGGCAAAACCACAAAGCCTAACAAGAAAATCAAAAAGCTGGAAGTGGTGGAATTAGCTGCTATTCAACACCAAGGGAAAGAACTGAAGATGATGGGGGAGGAATCTACATGTTGGAGACCTAAAACTAGGTCGAAAAATAAATTGAGATTAAACATGAAAAAGTTATTAAATCCTGAATTAAAAACAGATGAGGTGACTATCTTAGATGAAGGATCCATGGAGGATTGACAAATCAGAGATAGATAAAGTGCATCCATGTTTAAAAGAAGAGATTAATTCAGTAGAAGAAGCAGGTGAAGAAGATCCAAAGCCCAACATTGAGGAAACTTCTAAGAAGATGTTGATGGAAGAGACAGAAATCTTCAAGAAATTCGACATTCCTTGGAAACCTGATGAAGATCAAGATTCTGCAGTGGATAAATTATCCAATGCTGATAAAGAAAATTTGCAGAGGTCTGTCAAGGAGTACAAACACCAGATGAGATATATGCAGGAAGTCAATGATGGTTTGATGATGGCCAACAGAAGGTTAAGGGAGGATCTCCAGGATGTACATGACAATTTTCAGGAACTAGTGGTTGATGCAAAATAGGTACTTAAAAGGAAAAGGGCTACTGACAGCCATTGCACTCAGCTGGAGAAGACAGTTCGAGACTTGTAGCAGAAAAACAAAGAACTCACAAAAAGGATTAATGACTTGGAGAAGGAACAAAAGAAGGCCAAGAATAATGACCAAACTCCAGATGGCATTGCCCTCTTAGCTGAGGTGGCAAAGGACTTATGAAACAGTTTTGCTTTCAGTTAGTTGTCATCAATTAGTAAACTGATAGATTAAAGAGATGCTATTTTTAGCATATTTTTGTAACTTGTAAATATTCTGTCTTTACTCTACCTCATCGAGATCTTGGAAACAGTTAGGGTTAGAGACCTAATCAATTTTGAAGAGCATAGTATTTAGACATGGGAGTAAGTCATTGAGGGGGTTCTGATTTTTGGGGGCAGCAGGAGGTCTGCAGATTGTATTGTAACTTCAGACTTGTTCAAAAGATAAGTACTGTGACTCTTATGAGCTTTAGCTGATGAAATAATGAAACATATGACTTTTTCTCCTTCATTTTTGTTTGTGACTGGCTTTGTTGTTAAGCTTGTTTAGCTTCTTAAATGGTAATTTCATTGCTAGTTGATGTGTATTTTTTGGTGATGCTTATCTTTTATGTATGAACCTCAGCACATTCTTTTTGTGAGATATTTGTGATATGTTATGCATCTTTATCAGTTTATGCTTATGATTTAGTTGTTACTTTTCTATTGGATGTATTCCCTGACTGTGCCCAGAGCTTACAACCATTTAAATCATATTCAAAAACCCTAAAAACTTTGTCTTATTTACTGAGTTTATTCTTGAGATTGTGTTAGCTTGTTTCCTTAGCCTTAGAAACAATTTCTGGCACAAACAGGAACTACTTGGGCATAAGCCCTAAAACTCATTGTGAGGTGTACCACAGGAACCCGGAAGTAGCTGGCCCATTGAGAGGACCTGCCAGCGAAAAGGGCAACGACCCCTACCTGATTGACTAGTTCCCACCCGTGAGGTAAACCAAGAGTTGTCATTTGTGGCAAAGCAGTTATCATTTTTACCTGAGCCGTGGAGTGAGGGGTACTGCCCCAATACGCAAGCCGTCAGACAACATTGGTGGCCGAGTGAAACCCCTGAACTACTAGGAAGCCGCACATACCTGGGGTCCATATCTACTTTCAGCTGAACTATTGTCGATCACTGCTGCGCCGTTTCAGATCCATTTTGCAAGCCATTCCAGATCCAGCCATTTTCAATCCATTCGGCACTATTCCAGATCCCTTCCGAGCCGTAGTCGCTCCAGTCTGTAAAAAAAAAAAAAAAAAAAAAAACAAAAAAACCTGAGCCGTCGTCGCTCCAGTCTGGATCTTTTTTCTCCATATCTCCCTTGGTTTCACTCTGTTTCCCTTGAACTTTTCGGGGAACCCCTGTCATCCCATTCTGCATATTTCATTCATGAGGACCCTATCCTCAATTCCCCTTCCCAAAGCCCGAAATCCCACATTTGTCTATTTTTAGGGTTTTCCATAACTTCCTCAGATTTCACCCAATCACCTTAAAATTTTACCATAGAGTTCCTTTCTGAATTCTGCTTCTTTGTTCCCCTCTGCTAAATTTTCCTATTCTTTCACCCCGCTTCTGAAATCCCCAATTTTGCTTCCCTGTCTATTCAATAGTGTCCAAAACCTAGTCAAACCCCCATTACCCTTCAGATTTTTTCCCAAGTCCAGATTTTCCTTTATTGAAGTAGTTTTTGTTTTTATTTTCCTACCCAGTCAACCGAAAAAGAAAAAAATAAAAATAAAATAAAATAAAAAAAACTCCTGGTTATGGTTGTCACCCGTGCAGGAGCAAAAACCATGGAGGACGCACTTGCAACCATCCAAGCCAAACTCCAGGATCTGGATGAAAAATTTCTTGGCCTCCATCTTGAACATTCAGCTATGAACAACAAACGGCAGTCCGAGTCTTCAGCAGACAATGGGTTCTCTTCTTCTAGCAATTTCCGTGGTCCGAAGCTTGATTTTCCTCGCTTCAATAGTACCGATCCAACTGGATGGATCTATCGTGTAGAACAGTATTTCAGTCTGCATAATACTTTTTATGTCAACAAAGTTCCGATGGCATCCTTTCATTTGGAACAGGAAGCTCTTCAATGGTACCGTTGGTACATCAAGGCTCATCCAGATCCCAAATGGCCAGACTTTTGCCAGCTCCTTTTGCAACGATTTGGTCCTAGTGCTTTTGATGACTTCACAGGAGCCCTCACTAAACTTCACCAAATTGGCACCGTGAGAGAGTATCAAACCGAATTTGAGAATCTAGCCAACCACACCGAAGGATTGTCTGATGACTTTTACCGGAGTTGTTTTATCAGTAGTCTAAAGGATGCCATCCGCTCTGAGGTCAAAATATTCTGTCCCAACACAATGATGGAAGCCCTAGAGTTGGCTAAGTTGGCAGAAGACAAGATTGCAGCCCAACAACGCTCCAAGCCCACTTTTGTTCCCTTCCAAAATATGGGTTCTCAACGACCACCTATACCGCAGGCTCCTCGATCGACTCCTATCAAGCGTTTGTCGAAAACAGAGATGCAAGCACGCAAAGAAAAGGGGCTTTGCTATAATTGTGATGAGAAATTCACTCGGGGACATAGATGTGTTCAGTAAAAGCTCTATCTCTTGGATGTGGATTCTCCGCCTGCCTTTGAAATTGGTGATGAAGATCCAGAAACACTGGATGCTCCAGTCGACATTCAGGAACCGCCTATTGACCCTCCATCTCAGGATGACCAACCAGAGATATCGCTCCATGCTTTAGCCGGAATCACCACCCCCCAAACAATGCAGGTCATGGGTTACTTCAAGAAGCTTCCTCTTACAATACTCATTGATTCTGGTAGTACTCATAATTTCATTGACCCTCGGATCGCCAAGCAAGCTAATTGTTTTATCCATCCTTGCTCCAATTTTGAAGTCATGGTTGCCAATGGGGGCACCTTACCTTGCAAAGGGAAGTGTCAAAATGTGCGTATCTCTATGGGAGATTATACCTTGCGCTCTAACATGTTTTCCTTGCCCTTAGGTGGATGTGATGTGGTTTTGGGCGCTCATTGGCTACGCACACTTGGCTCTATCTTATGGGATTTTGCTGAACTTTGAATGCAGTTTTACCTCAATGGACAAAAACACACATTGAAAGGATTAAAACCAGGTTCTCTCAGCATCATCAGTTCACATCGCATGGAAAAACTCCTCAAGAAGAATTCACATGGTGTCATCGCTCAGATCCATTCCATTCAGATGCAACCATCAACGGTCTTCACTACTCCTTTGGATCTACAACAAATTTTGGATCGATATACAGGTTTCTTTGCTGAACCAGTGGGATTGCCACCTTCCAGGCCAGAGGACCATCGTATTCAGCTCCTTCCTGGCAGTGTTCCTCCCAACATCAGGCCCTATCGCTACCCATTTCACCAAAAAACAGAGATTGAAATGCTCATTCGGGACTTATTGAAGCAAGGTATTATTCGCCCAAGCACCAGTTCCTTTTCTTCTCCAGTTATTCTTGTCCGCAAAAAAGATGGGTCATGGTGCCTTTGCATTGACTTGCGAGCACTTAATCACCTCACCATCAAGGATAAGTTTTCAATTCCTGTTGTTGATGAGCTTCATGGGGCTCACTTTTTCTCCAAGTTGGATCTTCGTTCTGGGTATCATCAAATTCGGGATCATGAGGATGATATCCCTAAAACAGCTTTCCGCACACATGATGGCCATTATGAGTTTTTGGTCATGCCCTTTGGCCTCACTAATGCTCCCTCCACATTCCAGGCCTTAATGAATAAAATATTTCGACCCTACTTGTGGAAATTCATTCTGGTATTCTTTGATGATATCCTCATCTACAGTAAAACATGGGATGAACATCTCCAACATCTGGATCTTGTCATGCAACTTTTCTCTGACCATCATCTCCATGCCAAGCAGTCTAAATGTGTTTTTGGACAGAAGGAAATTGAGTATCTCGGGCACATTATTTGTGAGGCACCTACAACAATTAATTAACAAGAATACGCGAAATAGCAGAAATGATAGAACTCAGAATCACTTTTGTATTGATCACAGGCCACTTCGAGGGGGCAACCTCCTTTGAGCAAGCTCAATACAAATAACTTCACGGTGCCTTCATAGGTCTCAACACACACTTATATACTAATTCTAGGCGCCAATACTATGGGTCGAAACCATGGGTCGTTACAAACTATGGATCAACAATACTATGGGCGAATTACAAAGCATATGCGCCAACAACAAACCATGGGCCGCTGATGTTGGTGCCAAGAACTTTCTTCAGACAAGAGACATGAAAGACTGGATGAATGTGGGAAGAAGGAGGAAGTTCCAATTTATAAGCAACGGACCCAATCTTCTGAAGAATCCGATATGGCCCATAGAACTTTGGAGCAAGCTTATGACGCCCTTTTAGTTTCAAGGAGGATTGTTTGTACGGCTGGAGACAAAGAAAAACCATATCACCGACTTGAAAAGTGCGCTCTGAACGGTGCTGATCCGCTTGTTGCTTCATGCGATTTCTTGCCATGTGAAGATTGTCCCGTAAAATGCGAAGAATCTGATCGCGGTTGCGAAGGACCGTGTCAACTTCCTGAACTGGTGAACTGGTGGGGGTGTATGGAAGAAGAGCTGGAGGTGCTTGACCATAGACTGCTTCATATGGGGTCATTTTAGAGGCAGTGTGGTAAGAGGTATTGTACCACCATTCAGCAAGAGGTAGCCACTTTGCCCACTGATGTTGTTGTTCTGAGGTGAAGCAACGAAGATAAGTTTCCAAGCATTTATTGACAATTTCAGTCTGACCATCTGTTTGTGGGTGATACCCTGAACTCATCTTCAGTTTGGTGCCAGTGTGGCGAAATAGTTCTGTCCAAAAATGACTAGTGAAAGTCGCATCACGATCCGAGACAATGGAAGAAGGGATGCCATGAAGACGAAAGATCTGGTCCATAAAAATTTGAGCAACTGAGGAGGCTGTATAGGGATGACTGAGAGCACAAAAATGACTATATTTGGAGAGGTGATCAACCACAACGAGAATCACTGTCTTCCCGCCAGATTTAGGGAGCCCTTCAATGAACTCCATAGAAATATCTGTCCAAATCCGTGTAGGTATGGGTAAGGGTTCAAGCAATCCTGGAACGAGTGTTGTTTCCCCCTTATTTCGCTGGCAGGTATCACATTCGGCCACCATCTGTTGAATTGTCCTTTTCATGCCCTTCCAAAAGAAGTTACGCCGTGCTCATTCATATGTTTTGAGGAACCCAGAGTGCCCGGCCGATGGAGAAGCATGGAGTTCATAGAAGACAGCCTATTGAAGATCTGTGCTCTGGGGAAGCACCAGATGACCCTTGTATCGCAGAGAAGCACCATCCCAAGTGTAATGTGGTACAGCAGAAGGGTTGTTGGTCAAGCGTTGGATGATCTGAGATAAGGAAGAGTCATTGACATAACCCTATTGAACAGATTGCAACCAATTTGGAACAGGCATAGAAATAGCTGAAAGAGAACCTTGGGCACCAAATGTGCGAGAAAGAGCATCTGCCACAATATTGTCTTTCCCCTTCTTGTAAGTGATCTCATAGTCATAACCCATGAGTTTGCTAACCCATTTCTGTTGTGCCGGGGAGGAGACACGCTGGTCCAAGAAATATTTCAGACTCTGGTGATCAGTCTTGATGCAGAAATGATTCCCTAATAGGTATGGACGCCACTTCTGTACTGCATGCAAAATAGCCATCATTTCCTTCTCATAGGTAGAGGCAGCTAAATTCTTACCTGAAAGGGCTTTGCTGGTGAACGCAATGGGGTGTTCATTTTGAAGGAGAACAGCACCAAGTCCATTGCCACAAGCATCACTCTCAATAGTGAAGGGCTTGGGAAAATCGGGCATAGCTAGCACAGGTGTAGTACACATAGCTTGTTTTAGTTTGTCAAATGCACACTGAGCAGCAGGTGTCCATGTAAAAGCATCCTTTTTCAATAGAGCAGTTAATGGAGCTGCAATCTTCCCATAATCCTTGACAAACTTGCGGTAGTATCCAGTCAACCCCAAAAAACCACGAAGGCTCTTGAGTGTCTGAGGACGTGGCCAATTGTTCATGGCGTCGATTTTGGTAGGATCCACGCGAACCCCTTGTGCTGAGATAATGTGCCCGAGATACTCAACTTCCTTTTGTCCAAAAACACATTTAGACTGCTTGGCATGGAGATGATGGTCAGAGAAAAGTTGCATGACAAGATCCAGATGCTGGAGATGTTCATCTTATGTTTTACTATAGATGAGGATATCATCAAAGAATACCAGAATGAATTTCCGCAAGTATGGTCGAAATATTTTATTCATTAAGGCCTGGAATGTGGAAGGAGCATTAGTGAGGCCAAAGGGCATGACCAAAAACTCATAATGGCCATCATGTGTGCGGAAAGATGTTTTAGGAATATCATCCTCATGAACCCGAATTTGATGATACACAGAACGAAGATCCAACTTGGAGAAAAAGTGAGCCCCATGAAGCTCGTCAAGAAGTTCATCAACAACAGGAATTGGGAACTTATCCTTGATGGTGAGGTGATTAAGTGCTCGGAAGTCAATGCAGAGGCGCCATGACCCATATTTTTTGCGGACGAGAATAACTGGAGAAGAAAAGGAACTAGTGCTTGGGCGAATAATACCTTGCTTCAATAAGTCCCGAACGAGCATTTCAATCTCCGTTTTTTGGTGGAATGGGTAGCGATAGGGCCTGATGTTGGGAGGAGCGCTGCCAGGAAGGAGCTGAATACGATGGTCTTCTGGCCTGGAAGGTGGTAATCCCACTGGTTCAGCAAAGACACCTGTATATCGATCCAGAATTTGTTGTAGATCCAAAGGAGTAGTGGAGACCGCTGATGGTTGCATCTGGATGGAATGGATCTGAGCGATGACACCATGTGAATTCTTCTTGAGGAGTTTTTCCATGCGATGTGAACTGATGATGCTGAGAGAACCTGGTTGTAATCCTGTCAATGTGTGTTTGTGTCCATTCTCAGAAAACTGCATCCAAAGTTCCGCAAAATCCCATAAGATAGGGCCGAGTGTGTGTAGCCATTGAGCGCCCAAAACTACATCACATCCGCCTAAGGGCAATGCAAACATGTCAGAGCGCAAGGTATAATCTCCCATAGAGATACGCACATTTTGACACTTCCCTTTGCAAGGTAAGGTGCCCCCATTGGCAATCATGACTTCAAAGTTGGAGCAAGGATGGATAAAACAATCAGCTTGTTTGGCGATCCGAGGGTCAATGAAATTATGCGTGCTACCAGAATCAATGAGGATTGTAAGAGGAAGCTTCTTGAAGTAACCCCTGACCCGCATTGTTTGGGGGGTGGTGATTCCAGCTAAAGCATGGAGAGATATCTCTGGCTGGTCATCCTGAGACGGAGGGTCAATAGGCGGTTCCTGAATGTCGACCAGAGCATCCAGTGTTTCTGGATCTTCGTCACCCATTTCAGAGGCAGGCGGAGACTCCACATCCAGGAGATAGAGCTTTTGCTGAACACATCTATGTCCCCGAGTGAACTTCTCATCACAATTATAGCAAAGACCCTTTTCTCTGCGTGCTTGCATCTCTTTTTCTGACAAACGCTTGATAGGAGTCGGTCGAGGAGCCTGCGGTATAGGAGGTCGCTGAGACCCCATATTTCGGAAAGGAACAAAAGTGGGCTTGGAGCGTTGTTGGGCTGCAATCTTGTCTTCTTCCAATTTAGCCAACCTGAGTGCTTCCATCATTGTGTTGGGACAGAACATTTTGACCTCAGAGCGGATGGCATCCTTTAGACCACTGATAAAACAACTCCGGTAAAATTCATCAGACAATCCTTCGGTGTGGTTGGCTAGATTCTCAAATTCGGTTTGATACTCTCTCACAGTGCCAGTTTGGCGAAGTTTAGTGAGGGCTCCTGTGAAGTCATCAAAAGCACTAGGACCAAATCGTTACAAAAGGAGCTGGCAAAAGTCTGGCCAGTTGGGCTGTGGATGAGCCTTGATGTACCAACGGTACCATTGAAGAGCTTCCTGTTCCAAATGAAAGGATGCCAACGGAACTTTGTTGACATCAAAAGTATTATGCAGACTGAAATACTGTTCTGCACGATAGATCCATCCAGTTGGATCGGTACCATTGAAGCGAGGAAAATCAAGTTTCGGACCACGGAAATTGCTGGAAGAAGAGAACCCATTGTCTACTGAAGACTCGGACTGCCGTTTGTTGTTCATAGCTGAATGTTCAAGATGGAGACCAAGAAATTTTTCATCCAGATCCTGGAGTTTGGCTTGGATGGCAGCAAGGGCTTCCTCCATGGTTTTTGCTCCTGCATGGGTGACAACCATAACCAGGGATTTTTTTTTTTTTTTTTTTTTGACTGGGTAGGAAAACAAAAACAGGAACTACTTCAGTAAAGGAAAATTTGGATTTGAGAAAAAATCAGAAGGGTAATTGGGGTTTGACTCGTTTTTTGGACACTGTTGGATAGATAGGGAAGCAAAAATGAGGATTTCAGCAGCGGGGTGAAAGGATGGGAAAATTTGGCAGAGGGGAACAAAGAAGCAGAATTCAGAAAGGAACTTTGTGGTAAAAATTGAAGGTGATTGGGTGGAATCTGAGGAAGTTATGGCAAACCCTAAAAATAGACAAATGTGGGATTTCGGACTGTAGGAAAGGGAATTGAGGATAGGGTCCTCAGGGATGAAATATGCAGAATGGAATGACAGGGGTTCCCTGAAATTTTCAAGGAAAACAGAGGTAAAACAAGGGAGATATGGAGAAAAAACGGTTTTTTTTTTTTTTTACAGACTGGAGCGGCTACGGCTCTACTTGCAGAATGGGATCTCCGGTTCGAAGGATTCTGGAACAACGCCGAACGGCTGGATCTGGAACGGTTTGCAAAATGAATCTGAAACGGCGCAGCAGTGATCGACAATAGTTCAGCTGAAAGTAGATATGGACCCCAGATATGTGCGGCTTCCTAACAGTTCAGGGTTTTCACTCGGCCACCAATGCTGTTTGAAGGCTTGCGTATTGGGGCAGTACCCCTCACTCCACGGCTCAGGTAAAACTGATAACCGCTTTGCCACAAACGACAGCTCTTGGTTTACCTCACGGGTGGGAACTAGTCAATCAGGTAGGGGTCGTTGCCCTTTTCGCCGGCAGGTCCTCTCAATGGGCCAGCTACTTCGGGGTTCCTGTGGTATTCCTCACAATGAGTTTTAGGGCTTATGCCCAAGTACTTCCCACAGTTAAGCGGATAGGGATTATTCCCAAATCCGAACCTGCAACAGATGTGAAAATTTTTTTGGCAGAAATTTCACCCAGTGAGCCCAAGAAAGTGCTCTGATACCAGATGTGAGGCACCTGCAACAATTAATTAACAAGAATACGCGAAATAGCAGAAATGATAGAACTCAGAATCACTTTTGTATTGATCACAGGCCACTTCGAGGGGGCAACCTCCTTTGAGCAAGCTCAATACAAATAACTTCACGGTGCCTTCATAGGTCTCAACACACACTTATATACTAATTCTAGGCGCCAATACTATGGGTCGAAACCATGGGCCGTTACAAACTATGGATCAACAATACTACGGGCGACTTACAAAGCATATGCGCCAACAACAATAACACAAACTATTGATCAACAAATACTACGGGACGACTTACAAAGCATATGCGTCCAACAACAACATACTAACAAAGTAAAGATATGGGTTCCTAACATTATTTCAACACGAGGGGTTCGCGTGGATCCTGCCAAAATAGATGCCATGAACTGTGATGCACCTACAACAATTAATTAACAAGAATATGCAAAATAGCAGAAATATCAGAACTCAGAATCACTTTTATATTGATCACAGGCCACTTCGATGGGGCAACCTCCTTTGAGCAAGCTCAATACAATTAACTTCATGGTTCCTTCATAGGTCTCAACACACACTTATATACTAATTCTAGGCGCCAATACTATGGGTCAAAACCATGGGCCGTTACAAACTATGGATCAACAATACTACGGGCGACTTACAAAGCATATGCGCCAACAACAATAACAGAAACTATTGATCAACAAATACTACGGGACGACTTACAAATCATATGCGTCCAACAACAAAGTAAAGACATGGGTTCCTAACATCCCCTCCCCCTTAAAAAAAGCTTTGTCCTCAAATATTTAGATGTGGAAATTGTTGTTGAATCTGAAGGAGTGGTTCCCATGTAGCATCCTCTGGTTGCATGCCGTGCCACTGAATTAAGACCTCTGTGATAGAGCGAGAGTGAAGTTGACGTGTGCGTCGATTGAGGATGGCCTCTGGCTCCAAAAGGATGGATCCTTCATTATCCAGTTCGGGTAAAATCATTTGTCCACTGATTTTGGTGCCAAGAACTTTCTTCAGACAAGAGACATGAAAGATTGGATGAATGCGGAAGAAGGAGGAAGTTCCAATTTATAAGCAACGGACCCAATCTTCTGAAGAATCCGATATGGCCCATAGAACTTTGGAGCGAGCTTATGACGCCCTTTGAGTTTCAAGGATGATTGTTTGTACGGCTGGAGACGAAGAAAAACCATATCGCCGACTTGAAAAGTGCGCTCAGAACGGTGCTGATCAGCTTGTTGCTTCATGCGATTTCTTGCCATGTGAAGATTGTCCTGCAAAATGCGAAGAATCTGATCGCGGTTTCGAAGGACCGTGTCAACTTCCTGAACTAGTGAACTGGTGGGGGTGTATGGAAGAAGAGTTGGAGGTGTCTGACCATAGATTGCTTCATATGGGTTCATTTTAGAGGTAGTGTGGTAAGAGGTATTGTACCACCATTCAACGAGAGGAAGCCATTTTTCCCACTGATGTTATTGTTCCGAGGTGAAGCAACGAAGATAAGTTTCCAAGCATTTATTGACAATTTCAGTCTGACCATCTGTTTGTGGGTGATACCCTGAACTCATATTCAGTTTGGTGCTAGTGTGGCGAAATAGTTTTGTCCAAAAATGACTGGTGAAAGTCGCATCACGATCTGAGACAATGGAAGAAGGGATGCCATGAAGACGAAAGATCTGGTCTAGAAAAATTTGAGCGACGGAGGAGGCTGTATAGGGATGGCTGAGAGCACAAAAATGACTATATTTGGAGAGGCGATCAACCACAACGAGAATCACTGTCTTCCCGCCGGATTTAGGGAACCCTTCAATGAAATCCATAGAAATATCTGTCCAAATCCGTGTAGGTATGGGCAAGGGTTCAAGCAATCCTGGAAGGAGTGTTGTTTCACCCTTATTGCGCTGGCAGGTATCACATTCGGCCACCATCTGTTGAATTGTCCTTTTCATGCCCTTCCAAAAGAAGTTACGTCGTGCTCGTTCATACGTTTTGAGGAACCCAGAGTGCCCTGTCGATGGAGAAGCATGGAGTTCATAGAAGACAGCCTGTTGAAGATCTATGCTCTGGGGAAGCACCAGACGACCCTTGTATCGCAGAGAATCACCATCCCAAGAGTAATATGGTACATTAGAAGGGTTGTTGGTCAAGCGTTGGATGATTTGAGATAAGGAGGAGTCATTGACATAACCCTGTTGAACAGATTGCAACCAATTTGGAACAGGCATAGAAATAACTTAAAGTGAACCTTGGGCATCAAATGTGCGAGAAAGAGCATCTGCCACAATATTGTCTTTACCCTTCTTGTAAGTGATCTCATAGTCATAACCCATGAGTTTGCTAACCCATTTCTGTTGTGCCAGGGAGGAGAGACGCTGGTCCAAGAAATATTTCAGACTCTGGTGATCAGTCTTGATGCAGAAATGATTCCCTAATAGGTATGGGCGCCACTTTTGTACTGCATGCAAAATAGCCATCATTTCCTTCTCATAGGTAGAGGCAGCTAAATTCTTACCTGAAAGGGCTTTGCTGGTGAACGCAATGGGGTGTTCATCTTGAAGGAGAACAACACCCAGTCCATTGCCACAAGCATCACTCTCAATAGTGAAGGGCTTGGAAAAATTGGGCATAGCTAGCACATGTGTAGTACACATAGCTTGTTTTAGTTTGTCAAATGCACACTGAGCAGCAGGTGTCCATGTGAAGGCATCCTTTTTCAATAGAGCAATTAATGGAGCTACAATCTTCCCATAATCCTTGACAAACTTGCGGTAGTAGCCAGTCAACCCCAAAAAACCACGAAGGCTCTTGAGTGTCTGAGGATGCGGCCAATTGTTCATGGCATTGATTTTGGCAGGATCCACGCGAACCCCTTGTGCTGAGATAATGTGCCCGAGATACTCAACTTCCTTCTATCCAAAAACACATTTAGACTGCTTGGCATGGAGATGATGGTCAGAGAAAAGTTGCATGACAAGATCCAAATGCTGGAGATGTTCTTCCCATGTTTTACTGTAGATGAGGATATCATCAAAGAATACCAGAATGAATTTCTGCAAGTAGGGTCGAAATATTTTATTCATTAAGGCCTGGAATGTGGAAGGAGCATTAGTGAGGCCAAATGGCATGACCAAAAACTCATAATGGCCATCATGTGTGTGGAAAGCTGTTTTAGGGATATCATCCTCATGAACCCGAATTTGATGATACCCAGAACGAAGATCCAACTTGGAGAAAAAGTGAGCCCCATGAAGCTCATCAAGAAGCTCATCAACAACAGGAATTGGAAACTTATCCTTGATGGTGAGGTGATTAAGTGCTCGGAAGTCAATGCAGAGGCGCCATGACCCATATTTTTTGCGGACGAGAATAACTGGAGAAGAAAAGGAACTAGTGCTTGGGCGAATAATACCTTGCTTCAATAAGTCCCGAACGAGCATTTCAATCTCTGTTTTTTTGTGAAATGGGTAGCAATAGGGCCTGATGTTGGGAGGAACGCTGCCAGGAAGGAGCTGAATACGATGGTATTCTGTCCTGGAAGGTGGCAATCCCACTGGTTCAGCAAAGACACCTGTATATCGATCCAGAATTTTTTGTAGATCCAAAGGAGTAGTGGAGACCGCTGATGGTTGCATCTGGATGGAATGGATCTGAGTGATGACACCATGTGAATTCTTCTTGAGGAGTTTTTCCATGCGATGTGAACTGATGATGCTGAGAGAACTTGGTTGTAATCCTGTCAATGTGTGTTTTTGTCCATTGAGGGAAAACTGTATCCAAAGTTCAGCAACATCCCATAAGATAGGGCCAAGTGTGCGTAGCCATTGAGCGCCCAAAACCACATCACATCCTCCTAAGGGCAAGGCAAACATGTCAGAGCGCAAGGTATAATCTCCCATAGAGATACACACATTTCGACACTTCCCTTTGCAAGGTAAGGTGCCCCCGTTGGCAACCATGAATTCAAAGTTGGAGCAAGGATGGATAAAACAATCAACTTGTTTGGCGATCCGAGGGTCAATGAAATTATGAGTGCTACCAGAATCAATGAGTATTGTAAGAGGAAGCTTCTTGAAGTAACCCCTGACCCGCATTGTTTGGGGGGTGGTGATTCTAGCTAAAGCATGGAGAGATATCTCTGGCTGGTCATCCTGAGACGGAGAGTCAATAGGCGGTTCCTGAATGTCGACCAGAGCATCTAGTGTTTCTGGATCTTCGTCACCAATTTCAGAGGTAGGAGGAGACTCCACATCCAAGAGATAGAGCTCTTGCTGAACACATCTATGTCCCCGAGTGAATTTATCATCACAATTATAGCAAAGCCCCTTTTCTCTGCGTGCTTGCATCTCTGTTTCAGACAAACGCTTGATAGGAGTCATTCGAGGAGCCTGTGGTATAGGTGGTCGCTGAGAACCCATATTTCGGAAGGGAACAAAAGTGGGCTTGGAGCGTTGTTGGGCTGCAATCTTGTCTTCTGTCAACTTAGCTAACCCTAGTGCTTCCATCATTGTGTTGGGACAGAACATTTTGACCTCAGAGCGGATGGCATCCTTTAGACCACTGATAAAACAACTCCGGTAAAAGTCATCAGACAATCCTTCGGTGTGGTTGGCTAGATTCTCAAATTCGGTTTGATACTCTCTCATAGTGCCAGTTTGGAGAAGTTTAGTGAGGGCTCTTGTGAAGTCATCAAAAGCACTAGGACCAAATCGTTGCAAAAGGAGCTGGCAAAAGTCTGGCCATTTGGGCTCTCGATGAGCCTTGATGTACCAACGATACCATTGAAGAGCTTCCTGTTCCAAATGAAAGGATGCCAACGGAACTTTGTTGACATCAAAAGTATTATGCAGACTGAAATACTGTTCTGCACGATAGATCCATCCAGTTGGATCGGTACCATTGAAGCGAGGAAAATCAAGCTTCGGACCACGGAAATTGCTGGAAGAAGAGAACCCATTGTCTGCTGAAGAATCGGATTGCCGTTTGTTGTTCATAGCTGAATGTTCAAGATGGAGACCGAGAAATTTTTCATCCAGATCCTGGAGTTTGGCTTGGATGGCTGCAAGTGCGTCCTCCATGGTTTTTGTTCCTGCACGGGTAACAACCATAACCAGGATTTTTTTATTTTTATTTTTTTTATTTTTTTATTTTTACGGTTGATTGGGTAGGAAAACAAAAACAAAAACTACTTCAGTAAAGTAAAATCTGGACTTGGGAAAAAAATCAGAAGGGTAATTGGGGTTTGACTAGGTTTTGGACATTGTTGGATAGACAGGGAAGCAAAAATGAGTATTTTAGAAGCGGGGTGAAAGAATGGAAAAATTTGGCAGAGGGGAACAAAGAAGCAGAATTCAGAAAGGAACGCTGTGGTAAAATTTGAAGGTGATTGGGTGAAGTCTGAGGAAGTTATGGAAAACCCTAAAAATAGACAAATGTGGGATTTCGGGCTTTGGGAAGGGAATTGGGGATAGGGTCCTCAGGACTGAATTATGCAGAATGGGATGACAGGGGTTCCCCGAAAATTTCAAGGGAAACAGAGTGAAAATAAGGGAGATATGGAGAAAAAACGTGAATTTTTTTTTTCCAGACTGTAGCGGCTACGGCTCGAAAGGGATCTGGAACAGCGCCGAATGGATTGAAAATGGCTGAATCTGGAATGGCTTGCAAAATGGATCTGAAACGACGCAGCAGTGATCGACAATAGTTCACCTGAAAGTAGATATGGACCCCAGGTATGTGCGGCTTCCTAACAGTTCACGGGTTTCACTCGGCCACCAGTGCTGTCTGAAGGCTTGCGTATTGGAGCAGTACCCCTCACTCCATGGCTCAGGTAAAACAGATAACCGCTTTGCCACAAACGATAGCTCTTGGTTTACCTCACTGGTGGGAACTAGTCGATCAGGTAGGGGTCGTTGCCCTTTTCGCTAGCAGGTCCTCTCAATGGGCCAGCTACTTCGGGGTTCCTGTGGTACTCCTCACAATGAGTTTTAGGGCTTATGCCCAAGTACTTCCCACAGTTAAGCGGATAGGGATTATTCCCAAATCCGAACCTGCAACAGATGCGAAAAAAATTTGGGAGAAATTTCACCCAGTGAGCCCAAGAAAGTGCTCTGATACCAAATGTGATGCATCTGCAACAATTAATTAACAAGAATATGCGAAATAACAGAAATGACAGAACTCAGAATCACTTTTATATTGATCACAGGCCACTTCGAGGGGGAAACCTCCTTTGAGCAAGCTTAATACAATTAACTTCACGGTGCCTTCATACATCTCAACACACACTTATATACTAATTCTAGGCGCCAATACTATGGGTCAAAACCATGGGCCGTTACAAACTATGGATCAACAATACTACGGGCGACTTACAAAGCATATGCGCCAACATCAATAACACAAACTATTGATCAACAAATACTACGGGACGGCTTACAAATCATATGCGTCCAACAACAAAGTAAAGACATGGGTTCCTAACATGAACAATTGGCCGCATCCTCAGACACTCAAGAGCCTTCGTGGTTTTTTGGGGTTGATTGGCTACTACCGCAAGTTTGTCAAGGATTATGGGAAGATTGCAGCTCCATTAACTGCTCTATTGAAAAAGGATGCTTTTACATGGACACCTGCTACTCAGTGTGCATTTGACAAATTAAAACAAGCTATGTGTACTACACCTGTTCTAGATATGCCCGATTTTTCCAAGCCCTTCACTATTGAGAGTGATGCTTGCGGCAATGGACTTGGTGCTGTTCTCCTTCAAGATGAACACCCCATTGCGTTCACCAGCAAAGCCATTTCAGGTAATAATTTAGTTTCCTCTACCTATGAGAAGGAAATGATGGCTATTTTGCATGCAGTATAGAAGTGGCGGCCATACCTATTAGGGAATCATTTCTGCATCAAGACTGATCACCAGAGTCTGAAATATTTCTTGGAACAACATGTCTCCTCCCCGACACAACATAAATGGGTTAGCAAACTCATGGGTTATGACTATGAGATCACTTACAAGAAGGGTAAAGACAATATTGTGGCAGATGCTCTTTCTCGCACATTTGATGCCCAAGGTTCTCTTTCAGCTATTTCTATGCCTGTTCCAAATTGGTTGCAATTTGTTCAACAGGGTTATGTCAATGACTCTTCCTTATCTCAAATCATCCAACGCTTGACCAACAACCCTTCTGCTGTCCCACATTACTCTTGGGATGGTGCTTCTCTACGATACAAGGGTCGTCTGGTGCTTCTCCAGAGCCCAGATATTCAACAGGCTGTCTTCTATGAACTCCATGCTTCTCCATCGGCAGGGCACTCTGGGTTCCTCAAAATGTATGAACAAGCACGGCGTAACTTCTTTTGGCAGGGCATGAAAAGTACAATTCAACAGATGGTGGCCGAATTTGCTACCTTCCAGCGCAATAAGGGTGAAACAACACTCCTTCCAGGATTGCTTGAACCCTTGCCCATACCTACACGGATTTGGACAGATATTTCTATGGATTTCATTGAAGGGCTCCCTAAATCTGGTGGGAAGATAGTGATTCTCGTTGTGGTTGATCGCCTCTCCAAATATAGTCATTTTTGTGCTCTCAGCCATCCCTATACAGCCTCCTCCGTCGCTCAATTTTTCCTGGACCATATCTTTCGTCTTCATGGCATCCCTTCTTCCATTGTCTCGGATCGTGATGTGACTTTCACCAGTCATTTTTGGACAGAACTATTTCGCCACACTGGCACCAAACTGAAGATGAGTTCAGGGTATCACCCACAAACAGATGGTCAGACTAAAATTATCAATAAATGTTTGGAAACTTATCTTCGTTGCTTCACCTCGAAACAACAACATCAGTGGGCAAAGTGGCTCCCTCTCGCTGAATGGTGGTACAATACCTCTTACCACATTGCCTCTAAAATGACCCCATATGAAGCAGTCTATGGTCAGGCACCTCCAGTTCTTCTTCCATACACCCCCACCAGTTCACCAGTTCAAGAAGTTGACACGGTCCTTCGAAACCGCGATCAAATTCTTCGCATTTTGCGGGACAATCTTCACATGGCCAGAAATCGCATGAAGCAACAAGCTGATCAGCACCGTTCTGAGCGCACTTTTCAAGTCGGCGATATGGTTTTTCTTCGTCTCCAGCCGTACAATAAATCCTCCTTGAAACTCAAAGGGCATCATAAGCTCGCTCCAAAGTTCTATGGGCCATATCGGATTCTTCAGAAGATTGGGTCCATTGCTTATAAATTGGAACTTCCTCCTTCTTCTCGCATTCATCCAGTGTTTCATGTCTCTTGTCTGAAGAAAGTTCTTGGCACCAACATCAGTGGACAAACGATTTTACCCGAACTGGATAATGAAGGATCCATCCTTTTGGAATCGGAGGCCATCCTCAATCGGCGCACGCGTCAGCTTCGCTCTTGCTCTATCACAGAGGTATTAATTCAATGGCACGGCATGCAACCAGAGGATGCTACATGGGAACCACTTTTTTCAGATTCAACAACAATTTCCACATCTAAAGCTTTGAGGACAAAGCTTTTTTTTAAGGGGGAGGGGATGTTAGGAACCCATGTCTTTACTTTGTTAGTATGTTGTTGTTGGACGCATATGCTTTTTAAGTCGCCCCGTAGTATTTGTTGATCAATAGTTTGTGTTATTGTTGTTGGCGCATATGCTTTGTAAGTCACCCGTAGTATTGTTGATCCATAGTTTGTAGTGGCCCACGGTTTTGACCCATAGTATTGGCACCTAGACTTAGTATATAAGTGTGTGTTGAGACTTATGAAGGAACCGTGAAGTTATTTGTTTGTATTGAGCTTGCTCATAGGAGGTTTCCCCGTCGAAGTGGCCTGTGATCAATATAAAAGTGATTCTGAGTTCTGTCATTTCTGCTATTTTGCATATTTTTATTAAGTAATTGTTGCAGGTGCATCCAGCATCAAACCAAAGTTTAAACATTTTCTTTTTGTCTTTTTGAATCAAAATGCAACTAAGCGACAAAAAGAGATAAATTTCCTATCTAGAACACCGTAAATTTCCAATTCACTATGATGGCTTAAAAGGCATAAAAAACCAAGAATGAATACAATTCTTTCAAGCATGGAATCACTTTTGTCAAAACTTGATCTGATTTGAATTTTTCAAGAAAATGAATACTTCACAATTCCTGAAAAGTACAAATGATTAACTTTTTCTCTCAAACTTTGCAAAAGACTAATGAATGATACATTCCAATGCATGAACCGATTTATACAACAATTTCAAAATGCACTTGAAAATCAGTAAAAATGATGCACCTTCAATTTTCCAATGATATGCCAAGATAAAAACTTGATAATAATAATATTTTTAAGCATGAATGACTGAAAATAAGATCATTTTCAACACTCTAAACACTCAGGAAATCTCAAGAAAATGGCAAGCACTCATATGGACTGAAAACACTAAAAAAACTCAAAATACTCGAATCACTCAAATCAAGCAGCCAAATGCAAACAAAGCTAAATGGTAAGTGCAAAGGAGGCCTGGGATCTAAGCCAATGGGAGGACTAGATCAGGGGAGGAGAGCGGGGAAAACAAGGTCAAGCAGATGAAGGCGGAGGAGACCAATGTGTCCACCACTACCAGAACTGAACTCATGTAAAATGAAAAAACACTCTGAACCAACCCAACAAGACCAAACATCAACAATGCAACATCAAAAGGGTCTCTAACTGGGTCTTACAGTATAGAGGGGTCTGCACATCAAACCAAAACTCAAATAAAAAATGGAGGGGGGATGCCCTTATGTCAATTTTGACAGATCAATGCAGTCTATGTTAATACACAGAGAAATCGTCGCAGGTCACCAGTGCGGGGATTGCGGTGATGTCGCGAAACACTAGTGGATGGGTTGCGACGACAGGCCAAAAGATAGAGAACAGAGATCGAATCAATGCTCTAGTTCCACTACCCAGGTGCGATGGGCGAGATCCAAGTTCAAAGATCAACAAATCTCCAAACAATGAGCAATAAAATGGTTTGGAAATGGTGAGTACAAACTCATAAGAGGAATACAAACTCTTCAAAGTGAAGATCTGATGATGAAACAAGGCTCAAGAGGCAAATAAGATGGCTTGCAAAAGAAATCAAATGAAAATGGCATTCAAATTGAAAAATACAAACAATGTTTTCCCCAGTATGGTCGCTAGATTTGTTTGATGGATAATCTACCAAGAGCGGACTCGAGGCCTGATATCCCTAGCTCAACGTGAGTCTAGAACAAATAGGACAGAACATAGAATACTTTCCTAGACCTAATTAGAGATTGAGTAGATAGATGCTTTACCTTTCAGATAACTGATCCTTTCTCCTTGATGTTTGCTCCAAGCTTGATGGTCTTCAGATCTCAGTTGCAAAACCTGTCAAGACAACACAGAACAAGGAAAGTAGTAAAGTGCACCTAAACAATAATAGATCTAAGTAAGCAGTTAAGCAGGCAAACTACATAAAATATCATCAATGTAATGAGATTTGGTGGAAAGCATTTATATTACTATATAATAAGGAAAATACATAGAAGAAAGTGATTACAACCAATGACTTAACGTAGCAATCCTTCTCCGATCAAGCCAATGCCAAAGCCTCCCAAGGAAGTGTGAGTCTCCCAATAGATGATTAGAGATCTCTCCTAAGATAATTTCACCAACATGTAGATACTATAGACTTCCTCCCTTTGGTATGGGAATGAGCTTCACTTATATAGGACTAGGAGGACAGGATAGGTTGAGATATGGTAGGAGAGAGATAGGGGATCTCACCCAAAGGCTAGGGAACCGAATGCTAGCTTCCCTATAAGCTTGAGATAGGGCTCCACATCACTCATCTTCGAGAACAGGATCGAAGATGCACTTTTATCCAACTAACTGACATCGTCGCAAGCTGCATGAGGGAAACCTGCGACATTGCATGTTGCAGAAAGGTGAACTGCGACGACCTTGAAAGACAGGTCAATCAAGCCCTCCAGTCATGGGAAACTTCAGGGATGTTTACATTGAGTCTCATGGTAGAAATATTTAGGTGTAACACTCACATGAGGGACACCTGCGCGAACTTCAAAAGTCCGCACCGAGCCAAGCTGTACTGAACGTCTATGTCCTCCGCGATCGACTCTAATAGGTTCTCCGCTAGCTCGCGCTCCCTCCAAGCCACCGACATCTTGCCAACCAGTCAACCAAAAACCCATTAGTTCAAAAAAAAAATAGACAACCCCCAACATAGGTCGAATGTGCACCCCAAAGCACATATTTTGGCCCCTCAGCCGCGCGACTATGGCGCCCGCAATTGCGCTTTGAAGCACACCAACCCACCCCACAGTTACGCTTTGAAGCGCAGCTGTGACCCCCACAGGTACGCTTTAAAGTGCGTGGCTTCTCTCAAAACCCGCGCTCTAGCACGTTGGAGGCCCAATTCCCCTCCTACGCTTCCCTAGGGCACCAATTCCCCTCCCAAATACATCATAAACATAGGTAAACATTAGAACACTCACCTGCAAGTTGGGGAATCCAAATCCACCCGCCGGAACGCGAGAAATTGAATTTTTCGTCTCTGGGGGCCTCCACTCTCCTATCAACTCGAATAGTGACAATGACACATGTCACGAGGGTCCCCCACCCCATTTATAACCATTTTTCCAAAATTTCCTTTGACCATTCTGGAGCCATACGAGCTCTATTTTTCGCACCGTTCACACCACTGGATTCATATTCCCACACCAGTGATGATGCTTGAGATCATTTCTCGCTCTCACGAAAATATTTTTTGGGCACTTTTTCCAGGCCTCTTGTCGCCTCGATTTGCGTGCTAGCTCCCTTTTTCGCACTGTTCGCACCGCTATATTCATATTCCTGCACCCGTGATGATGCTTGAGATCATTTCTTGCTCTCACGAAAAAAAATTTGGGCACTTTTTCCAGGCCTCCCATCGCCTTGATTTGCATGCTAATGCCGTGCTTTACACCATTTTCACCGTTGGATTCATATTCCTATGCCCATGATGCTTGAGATCATTTCTCGCTCTCGTGAATTTTTTTTGGGAACTTTTTCTAGGCCTCCTGTCACCGCGATTTGCGTGCCAATGTCGTGCTTAACAACATTTGCACCACTAGATTGATATTCTTGCACCCGTGATGATGTTTGAGATCATTTCTCGCTCTCACGAAAATATTTTTTGGGCACTTTTTTCAGGCCTCCCGTCGCCTTGATCTGCGTGCCAACGTCGTGCTTTACACCATTTGCACCACTCGAATCATATTTTTGCGT
The DNA here is from genome assembly GCA_027924585.1 of Larix kaempferi. NCBI lineage: Eukaryota > Viridiplantae > Streptophyta > Pinopsida > Pinales > Pinaceae > Larix > Larix kaempferi. The sequence continues at coordinate 1,065,210 of BSBM01001510.1, forward strand.
CCATGATGATGCTCAAGATCATTTCTTGCTCTCACGAAGACCTTCATCGGGCATCTCTTCCATTCCCTTCGTCGCCTCGATTCATGTGCCACTCCGGCCGCACCTTGGCCATCATTTTTGTTTGGTATAATTTTACCCCTTTTTCGAGCCGAGCAACTCCTTTTACGAAAAAGGCACTTAGGGAGTTTTTGTTAAGCTCTTTTCTGACTCCTAAAAGAATGAAAAGATCGTCGAGCAATCTTGTTCCCTTTCATGCTCGTTAAAAGTATCTGAAAGGACGTCTGTCAGGAATAATTTTATCCCTTTTGCAGACCCAATAGACTAATTATGAAAAATGAATACTCTAGTCACATCGACTAGAAGAGTTCTCCACCTCACACTATTATGGTTTTTCGGGCTGTGGAGACTAACATACGAAAAAGAACCCCTTGGATTCTTCTTATTTGCTTTCTGACTCTCTAAAAATGAAATCAACCACGAGCATTCACCATCCCGGGCTCGCAAAAATCCACACGATGGTACCTTCCGACCATCTCAGAGTCTTCTTATTGCTTTCAGACTCCTTAAAATTGAAAGCACACACAAGCATGCACTGTCCTGGGCTCAGATAATCCACATGACAGTATCATTTTAAGCATACTTCTATCCCTTCTTTGATCTCCTAAAAAACATGAATAAGGCCCTAACGGTGCTTCTCGACGCCACAATAGATCATTGCTAGTCTCACTGTTATGGCAGCCCCCCCAAGTATGGTCGCCTTTGCTCATAGTATTCTGCGATGTGTCACCCTTCGAGTCTCCTGATATCCCTATCAGTGCCCCACCTTGAGTCTCCCCCATTGCAGTCAAAACCCCAGGTCCCTTACACTACGCTCCCCTTCCCCAAAGTTAGTTTCATATGCCACCAGGTCAACCTTGCCATCATACTCTGAACAAAGGAAGTTTGAGTCCTCCCCTCACTCTGTGACCTTGATATCCCCCCACAGTGTCAGTATCACATCTAGTACTATCAACTCTTGGTTGTACACCTCGTGCTCCAATCAAGGAAACATTATTGCCTTGGTCGTTGCAAGGTCTCCCTCTTTCAAAACCAACCCACATATTCCAGAGGATATACCTAGAGGTCCCTGTTCCTTGGACTCAACACCATCAGTGGTGAGTGCCTATAGACCTTTCGAAAAGAAGCCATTAGTGCCTCTCTGAATGGTTGTTTATCACGTGCTCGACATCAACACCTTGATCGCATCGTTGAGACTCGTACAGGGTATGGATCCCTTCAGTTATTAGTTGAAGACCTTGGATATCCCTTGAATCTAGCACATTGGTGAGTTTATTCAAAATCCCCCACTTGTATGTTCCTACAGACATCCGGGCTACGCTTGGAGACAGTATTCAGAAGCACCCCAACCACATGCTTCCTTGAGTACCGATGCAGTTCAGTGTACCTTTGAGATCTTGGCTCTTAGTCATTGAGCCCACCCAGTTGTTGGAGATTTTCAGATCCAGCAAAGCATCAATTGTTATCAGTTTTATGTATCAGTTGTTCAGATTAGTCATGGTCAGACCATGAGTATGTCCCAACTTTGTGTCCCCCCTGGACCATTATGATGTACCCAGCAGTTCCACATGTATTATTCAGGTCCCCTTCGGGGGCCTCATTATTTTTTGTATATCTTGATACGAGCATGGGTATGCTCGCCTCGTCCATATATTGAGATTGTACCTCATTCATTCATATTTTAAAGTTTTTGTAGTCTGTACGGGTCCCATGCTCTAATGCCCGATCTTCTTTGTCACAATGCTCAGACCCCTGGAAATTGATAGAACCTATTATGTCCATCGGCCATACGATGAGCTCCTACCTTCACACATCAGGGGGCAATCTGTTAACACCTAAAAAATGCTCACTAGCTCATCCCCCTAGTCACATGACGTTGTCAACCATTTTTCCTACCATTCTAATCCCCAGATAATAAACCAAAAGGAAAAAGTCAATGATACCCCCCTCAAATTAATCTAAAGCCCTCAAAACATACCAAAAACCCTCAAAAGGGGGTAAATATTCCCAAAATAAAATAAAAGGGAATAAAAATTGGAAAGAAATTCAAATTGGAGGGAAAATGAAGGGGAAACCCTAAACCATTGACCTAAACCACTCTTTGCCTAAAACCATGGGTTAAGCATTCTTCCACCTAAAAAATCCATAAATAGAGGGTGGAGGCTCCCCATATCCAATCCACTATTCATCATGCCCTTATGCTACCAAAATTCACCCACAACCCACCATTTGTGCTTGTGAACCCTTTGGCCCATCTTGAGCATTTTGGAGAAGAGTAGGACGCTGGAGTATTGGAGCACCTCATTCGGCTGGCTGCAAACACTCAACGAACCTCACCTCTGAGGTAAATCCATGTAACTCCATTGTTACCATTTTAATGAAAGAAGAACTCTCGTTACTGTGTTCTTGAGCTTATTTCCTGTTTTCTGTTAGAAGTAATTTATTTTACCATGCACATGCTTAGTCCTAGTTACGTTATTTACTATTATTTACAATAGATTTTTTACTGTTTTAACTACATTGCTGCTAAGGATTCCGCAATCCTTAGCAGGTGCTCATTTGCACAAGCTAGGGTGAAAACCCTAGCTACAATAATGATAATTTATGGGTTGATCTGAATGATAACAGAAATGATAATGATTCTGGAATTTTACAAACCGTGCAAGAATTAAAAGCAAAAATTTTAAGTGTAAAGGAAGATAACGAATGTATCTTAAAGGCCCAGGAAGAGTTAAACAATGTTCTGATCACTAAACTACTTGAGCAAGAAACAGTAAAAAATAAACCTTTAGATGAAGAAAATGAGAAAACTCCATCATATAAGCGTAGAGGAAGGGAGTTAACATTTGTAGATAATGAAAGTGATTCATCTAGTGGTATTTCAGTAAGAGAACATAAACAAAAATATAATATAAGTGATAGTAGTGATGATGAACATATTACTAAAAAGAGTAAACACTATGAGAAAATTTCTGGAGAGTTTAAGAAAATAAAACCACCTATGTTCATCGGTGAAGTAGAAACTAGGGAAGAAGCCGAAGCATGGCTGTCCAGAATTCATAAATATTTTCAGAGTTATAATTACTGTACAGAACTTCAGGCAATGATGGTTATCTATAATCTGTCCGGAAAGGCAGATATATGGTGGAAAGATATTAAAAAGGTAAAGAACATAAAATAATGTCATATCACATGGAGTTCATTCAATAAACTGTTTAAAATAAAATATCTATCTGAACAATATTATGAAGAGAAAGCCAAAGAATTTTATGATTTGAAACTTGGAACATTAACTATGAAAGAAATGTGCAGCAAGTTTCTAAGTTTATTACGATATGTACCTTACATTTCAGAAGAGAAACCAAAAGTACATAGATTTCTAAGTTGTTTGCCTATTATGTATAAAGAGAGGATTGAGTATGATAATCCTAAAACTTTGGAAGAAGCAATGAGGAAAACAAATTTATGTTTTGATCAAAATAAAAACAAAAGAGATAATTTACCAGCATGGAAAGGAAAGAATTTTGATCAAAAGAAAAGAGTTAATAATTTTTTCAGAAGTGCTGGAAATAACCATAAAAATTATCAAGTAATAATTTCAGAAATAGACCTAAAAATGTAGTAAATAATCCAAGAAGAGATACATCTGCTACTTATAACAAAGTTAATAATCCAAGAGGTCCTTTACAATGTTGGGAGTGTGGTGAACCACACTACTTTAAAGATTGTCCAAAAAAGAGAAAGATTGTTAATAATATACATTTTATACAATAAGATGCTACTATAGGTGATGTGGCCAGAAGTATACCAAGGATTAGCGCATTAGTGGAGAATCGACAGGCATAACATCGATCAACAATGGTCGAAATAGAATGTATGTTACAAGAAAAATCTATTTCTATGTTGATAGATCCAGGTGCAATTCTAAGTTATATATCTCCTAGAATGGTAGATGCATGTAAACTTCAACAAAGTAAATTTGAGAAATCATGGTTAATTCAGATAGCTACATGGACAAAAATGAAAGTTACTAGCTATGTTTAAAACTGTCAATTTTACATGAATGACTTGAAAACACATGCAGATTTGAATGTTTTACCTTTAGGATCATATGATATGATAATTGGAATGGACTGGTTAGAGAAACATAGAGTGATTTTGAATTGTTGTGAAAAATATTTTACATGCAAAGATGAAGAAAATAATTCTGTTTTGGTGAAAGGAATTCCTAGAAAAGTTATGATAAGAGAAATCTCTGCTTTGCAAATGAAAAGATCTGTTAGGAAAGGTTGTGAAGTTTTTGTTGTTCACATACTAGATGATAGAGATAAACGTGATAAACTTGATATAAGTGACATTCCAATATTAAAATAATTTAAGGATGTATTTCCGGAAGAAGTTCCAGGAATGCCTCCTAAAAGAGAGATAGATTTTACAATCAATCTCATACCAGGAGCAGTACCAGCTTCGAAAGCTCCTTATAGAATGATCATTTTGGAATTAAACGAATTAAAATCTCAGATTCAAGATTTAATTGATAAAAAGTATATACGACCAAGTGTGTCCCCTTGGGGAGCACCAGTAATTTTTGTTAAAAAGAAAGATGGCACTTTGAGATTGTGTATTGACTATAGACAATTAAACAAGATGACAATTAAAAATAGATACCTGTTACCTCGAATTGATGATCTATTCGATCAATTCAGAGGAGCATATGTATTCTTTAAGATAGATTTGCGATCGAGATATCACCCAGTAAGAGTAAAAGATGAAGACATTTATAAAACTGCTTTTAGGACCAGGTATGGTCATTATGAATTTGTCGTGATGCATTTTGGGTTGACAAACACACCAACAATATTTATGTGTTTAATGAATAGTGTATTAAGTAAATACTTAGATAAATTCGTAGTCGTATTTATCAACGATATATTAATTTATTCCAAGAATGAACAAGAACACGAAGAACACTTAAGAATTGTACTACAAGTATTAAGAGAACATGAACTTTACGCAAAGTTCAGTAAGTGTGATTTCTTTAAAGATAGAATTCAGTACTTAGGACATGTAATAACTAAGGAAGGTATATCAATTGATCCCAATAAAGTAAAAACCATAATGGAATGGCCAGTTTCTAAAGACGTATCTGATATAAGATCATTGATGGGAATAACAGGTTACTACAAAAAATTTATTGAAGGATTTTAAAAAATTGCTTATCCTATAACTTCTTTACAAAAGAAAGGAAATAAATTTGAATGAAATAATAAATGTGAAGAAAGTTTTAACAAACTAAAACATTTTTTAACAACAACACCTATTCTTATGATTGCAGATCCTTATAAATAATTTACCATCTGTACGGATGCATGCAAGGAAGGATTAGGATGAGTACTAATGCAAGATAATTATGTTGTGGCTTATGAGTCAAGAAAATTAAAAGAACATGAAAGAAATTATGCAACTCATGATTGGGAGTTGGCTTCTATAATTCATGCATTAAAAATGTGGTGACATTATTTGATTAGTAGACGTTTCCTGCTAAAAACAGATAATGTAAGTCTAAAGTATCTTTTTGATCAGCATAATTTGAATGCAAGACAAACAAGATGGTTGTCCTTTTTAAACGAATATGATTTTGAAATAAAACATATTAAAGGGAAAGAAAATAAGGTAGTAGACGCTTTGAGTCGTCATGCTAACATGTTGTTTATGGCTACAAATAGCAGTTACGAAACAGATTTATAGGTTAAAATACAAACAACAACAAGAAATGATGAAGAATATCATAAAATAAAAGTTAAAACAATAGAAAATGAAGAACATCAAGTAAAAAAAGATTTTAAATTTAGCAGAAATGCGTTATTAATGTATAAGAATATGTTGTATGTACCTAATTCTGCAGAAGTAAAGCTGTTAATTATGAATGAAATGCATAAAACACCATACTTAAGACATCCTGGATACTAGAAAATGATTACTATGTTAAATAAATAATTTTATTGGCCTAACATGAAAAATTAATGTCATGTCCCAAATTTGGCATTGGGTCACAATGGCCTAATCACATTGGCCCTATTCATTAGAGTTTGTCAAGTTGATGCTAAAGGTCAAATAATTGCCAAGGAGGAAAATTACTAGTTTCCTAGGTTTGGGGTGGAAGCTTTGGGATTTGGAATAATGGGGATAATAAATGATGTTTGAACATTAGAATGGCATAAATATTTAATAAAGGAGCTAAATAAATATATACAAGTGAAAATCAAAGTGGCATTTCATCATGAAGACACATGGAGGAAGTGGGACCCACATATGGCTAAATTTCCCCACTACACTTGGCATCGTTCTCTCACCAATTCGAATTCAAGGTGAATGGTAACATACTTGGGGGAGTCCAAAAGGTATTATTCATTGCATGACTCATCCAAGGTCAAAATATAGAGGAAGATTAACTCCCATGGAAGAGGAAGGGGCAATTTGGAGCTAGTGAGACACTTGGGCTAGATTCCCTAGCTCTATGACAACAATGATGAAGATGCTATGACACCTATGACACAAATCAGACCTGAAGGCTGACATATGACATATATGACATGTCAGGGCTAAAACTAGACTCCAAGAGGGCGCTCAAGGGTGTTAGGGCAGCTAAGATGCTTCCACATGTGATTTGGTGGAAGTGGGAGACTAGGAATTGTTGTACAAGTGGCGTTCTTTGGAATCTCTTCCCAACTTGAGTTGGCATGAGTCTCTTGGAAGGAATTCGATCGATGGAGGAAATTAGAAGTTTATAAATGTCAATAACAAAGAATGAAACCAGCTTTTGATCATTTGTAGAATTTTCAATTGCATTTGTGAAGAGGGAGAGCTAGTGGATGACTAGTTTCTTGCCTTGGCCAATTTCGAGGGTGAAAGATTCCCATCCAAGTTGGTAATTGGAAAGGCCATTCAGACCTTTCATTTGGAGCTTTAATGGAGTCTTTATTTTCAGGTGTAAGCTACAGGGAAGCTCATGGTTTCTTCTATTGCAGCTCACTCCTTCAACCATTTCCAGTTTTGATGGCATATTCTTGATCCTTGAGGGAGGGCGTTTTTGGTGAGCTATTGTACTCTTTGGGGGAGATTTTAATGCCCCATTTATTTTTTAATATGAATTAAATACTCTTTTATTCATCTCCAAAAATTTTCAGGTCGAAATTCCAAGTAGAAATGTATAAATCTCAATTTTAATGAAAGAACAGTGTCATTTCCCCACTACCTTGTTGTGAATCAATGTAATGCTGATGATTTCGAATGAATGAATTATTCTCTGATATATTTGTGATCAATATACTTCCATGGATGTCTTATACAAGTTTCATGTACTGTACTTGAGCATTTGAAGCATTTTTACTCAGTTTACTTGTATTGGGAGGTGAAATAGTGCCATTTCCCCAAGGGTCGAATTGGGGATTTTTGCAGTTGAATGGGAGAGGGTGAGAACAGTTGTAATAATCCATTAATGGTGCATATGAGACTTTAATAACATACTTAACACCTTACATACCTCTGTTCATAAATTTGAGTGGGTTTGGAGGCATTTGGGAAGCCATCTTCAGTACTTACCCCATGAGGATGTGAACCCCAAATTACTAGTAAAATTGCATAATTGGTCCAGAATCTTAAGAGAGTTTGCAGAGTTCTTTTGGTGGACATATTTCATCCATAAAAATCATATTCAAGTTCTAATATCATTCATACACCTTCCTTGAAGATTTGAAGGCATTTGGAGTCAATTTGAGACCTAGAGACCAATACTAGTCAAAGGGAAATCACTAGTAAAGTTACCTACATTGATCAGAATTGAAAGAGGATTTGTAGAAGTATTTTAAAGGTCCAAAGGCATCCCTGAAACACATATTTATGTTCTAATATCATTCATATACCTTCTCAAAAGATTTGGGATAATTTGGGGCAAATTTGGGACCTAGAGATCAAAACTAGTCAAAGGTCAAACTAGGGAAAAAAGTGAAAAATTGCCATTTTAATAAAATTCCTAAGAAGGGACATTACAATGGTATCAAAGCATGGTCCTTGCACCTATGTATTAGGTACATACATTCAAGAATAATTGGCAGCCATGTCTTACTATTATGATGAATCCTATGAGTACAATTCTTATGAGGAATATGCAGATGCTTATGAGCAATATGAAGCAGAATGTGAATAGTACGAGGAAGAGGTGCCATCATGCAACACTTCTTACAATTTCAAGAGAAATGAAAATTATTCTTATGAATTTAAATCTGATGAATATGAGTGTGTCACACCAACCAAGGATAATTCTATGAGTGAGTTCCAAAGATGGAGAGCAAAATATAAACCCTTGCCCCAACAATATCAAAAATATCAAGAATATCTTGCCTTTAGCAAAAATACACAAAATGCCATGTCTTTTGAGTACTTTGTTGAACATGTTTTTGAAAATAGTCCCAAAAATGAATATGTGGAGTTAGTAAAGAAAGGTTTATGCCCTTCTTGTAAAGAACCTTGGAGTGAGTATCATACATGTGTGCATGAAATTATGTCCCACTTGAGGAGAGCTTTTGGGAATTCTTCAAAAAGAGATTCCAAAGATATTGATCATAAGGAAAACAAGGGGAAAAATGAATCATCTTGCTTGAAGGATAAAAATGAAGAGACATCACAAGAGCATGAAGAATATTCTATTGAAAATACGGAAGATCGTTTCGAGACACCTTCTAGCTTAGACATGAACCAAAGAGCATCTACTGATGGATGCTTAAACTATGAAGGAGTACCTACTGATGGGTGCTCACACCTCTATGTTGGTGACATAGAGATCACTTTTGAAAGTGTTGATGCAAGCCCAAGTTCCATTAAGCATGATAATGAAGACCTTGTAGCAATTGAAGAAGAACCAAGATCAACTTCTCCATCACCACTTGAGCTTCATGAAGTTGGTCCAAGCAAAATTGAAGAAGATGAGGAGGTTCATTTGCAAGAGCCTCATTTTCTTGAAGGGTCCTTAAAGATGAATGAAAATAATATCCAAGAGTCCCTCAGCGTTCTCCATGACACTCAAGCGTTGGTGTCAAGTTCTTGTTGGAGAGATACTTCATTGGAGGAAACATCCTTCCTTGAAGACATGGAGAAGATTCAAAGAGCAATGTGCCACATCAAAGGTAATTTCATGTCTTTACTTTTTGACAGAAACCATTTGTTTGAGCTTAATGAATTGTTACATGATGCATACTTGAAGAATAATGAGGATATTCATAAGCTCACAATTCAAAATGAGCAACTTCTTGAAAAGTTGCAAGATACTTGTTTTTCCTCCTATGTTTTAGATTGTCAAATGGTAGATTGTTTGGAGGATTCTCATGACATGGTGGATCATGAGAAATGTGGGAATTTGAATGTGCTTAATGTGTTTGAAGATGAACTTGAAGAGATCCAAACACTTGATGTGGTGGAAGAGGAACTTGAATTGTCTCTTGATGAAGGTTATGCAATTTTTAAAGAAGAGCATGATTCCTCTACATTGGAACCAATCTATGACAAAGATTTCCCACTTTTGAAGGAGCTACATGATACTACCCACATGGATCCTTCCCATGATGAAACTTCTTCACTTTTTGATCATTTGGGTGAGTTAGTTCATTCTCCTACATCTTACAATTCCATGTTTTGCAGTATTAGTCTCAATGAAGTATGGGTGAAAGGGTTCTTTTTTATGGTGCCACATGAGGAGTATGGAACTCCTAAATTTACCTTTTATGATGACATGGTTGGAGCACATTCTTATTCACATTTGCAGCAACATTATTTGTCACTTTATGATGATGCAAATCTACATGGATGCACCTATGATATGCATTTGAGTCACTTGAAGACTCATGGTTTTTCTTGCTCAACACTTGATTCATTTGATGTTGAAGGAACTTCATCCAATACTTGGGTGAATAGATTTATGATTGGAGAACATTTTTGTTGCAAGACACATACTTTGTTATATATTTATGACTTTCACATTCAGGGATGTATGGGTGAGACTTCTTTGAGTCATTTGAAGTCTCCTTGTTTTTTCTGCTCATTATTTGGTTCCGATTTTAGTGGAGATTCTTCATTCACTTCTTGGATGAAAGAATACATGGTTGAATATTTTGATGCATATCACATCCTTTTGGAGCAGCATTATAGGACATGGGATTCTCACCTATGTCATTAGAGCAGATTTGATTGGTCACTTGAAGCTTGTATGCACTTTGAAAATGGTGGTCTACTTGCTTTGAGGTATAAGCACTTTCATGACTCTTTGATGAAGCATATCCTTGATGTACATTTTCATTATGTTGTTATGTAATTTGATGATATATATTTGGTACTCATGATGTTTGGAAGGATGCATACAAGAAAATGGGATCCAGGAATCCTCTTAACTAATGGTGTGGGTTGGAGAGCACTCTTAATTATTGGGGTGCAATACAAGCAATGGGACCCTGGAATAATTTTTATCTCATTGGTTTCAAATTTTTTGGGGAAACAAACAGTATGGGAGATGGATTTCCCCACTTAATAAAGTGTTTTTTATCAGAGTAGTGCAGCAGCAAGCATGGTGGTTCCTCTCTAAAATATTCATGGAAACTCAAAGACTCAAGGTTGGGCAATTCAATGGCAACTTCAAAGAATTATACAGAAAGCAGGTTCTTCAACACCCATGTTTAAAATTGCTTGAGGACAAGCAATATTGGGAAGGGAGGATTTGTCATGTCCCAAATTTGGCATTGGGTCAAAATGGCCTAATCACATTGGCCCTATTCATTAGAGTTTGTCAAGTTGATGCTAAAGGTCAAATAATTGCCAAGGAGAAAAATTACTAGTTTCCTAGGTTTGGGGTGGAAGCTTTGGGATTTGGAATAATGGGGATAATAAATGATGTTTGAACATTAGAATTGCATAAATATTTAATAAAGGAGATAAATAAATATATACAAGTGAAAATCAAAGTGGCATTTCATCATGAAGACACATGGAGGAAGTGGGACCCACATATGGCTAGATTTCCCCACTACACTTGGCATCATTCTCTCACCAATTCGAATTCAAGGTGAATGGTAACATACTTGGGGGATTCCAAAAGGTATTATTCATTGCATGACTCATCCAAGGTCAAAATATAGAGGAAGAGTAATTCCCATGGAAGAGGAAGAGGCAATTTGGAGCTAGTGAGACACTTGGGCTAGATTCCCTAGCTCTATGACAACAATGATGAAGACGCTATGACAACTATGACACAAATTAGACTTGAAGGCTGACATATGACATATATGACATGTAAGGGCTAAAAATAGACTCCAAGAGGGCGCTCAAGGGTGTTAGGGCAGCTAAGATGCTTCCACATGTGATTTGGTGGAAGTGGGAGAATAGGAATTGTTGTACAAGTGGCGTTCTTTGGAATCTCTGCCCAACTTGTGTTGGAATGAGTCTCTTGGAAGGAATTCGACCCATGGAGGGAATTAGAAATTCCAAGTAGAAATGTATAAATCTCAATTTTAATGAAAGAACAGTGCCATTTCCCCACTACCTTGTTGTGAATCAATGTAATGTTGATGATTTCGAATGAATGGATTATTCTCTGATATATTTGTGATAAATATACTGCCATGGATGTATTCTACAAGTTTCATGTACTGTACTTGAGCGTTTGAAGCATTTTTACTCAGTTTAGTTGTATTGGGAGGTGAAATAGTGCCATTTCCCCAAGGGTCGAATTGGGGATTTTTGCAGTTGAATGGGAGAGGGTGAGAATAGTTGTAATAATCCATTAATGGTGCATATGAGACTTTAATAACATACTTAACACCTTACATACCTATGTTCATAAATTTGAGTGGGTTTGGAGGCATTTGGGAAGCCATTTTCAATACTTACCCCATGAGGATGTGAACCCCAAATTACTAGTAAAATTGCATAATTGGTCCAGAATCTTAAGAGAGTTTGCAGAATTCTTTTGGTGGACATATTTCATCCATAAAAATCATATTCAAGTTCTAATATCATTAATACACCTTCCTTGAAGATTTGAAGGCATTTGGAGTCAATTTGAGACCTAGAGACCAATACTAGTCAAAGGGAAATCACTAGTAAAGTTACCTACATTGATCAGAATTGAAAGAGGATTTGCAGAAGTATTTTAAAGGTCCAAAGGCATCCCTGAAACACATATTTATGTTCTAATATCATTCATATACCTTCTCAGAAGATTTGGGATAATTTGGGGCAAATTTGGGACCTAGAGATCAAAACTAGTCAAAGGTCAAACTAGGGAAAAAAGTGAAAAATTGTCATTTTAATAAAATTCCTAAGAAGGGACATTACAATTAAGTTGCTGAATATATAGCTAGATGCATGGAGTTTCAACAAGTTAAAACTGAACATCAAAATCCAACAGGTTTATTACAGCCTTTACCCATTCCAGAATGGAAATGGGAAGTCATTAGTATGGACTTCATAACAGGTTTACCTAGAAACTTTAAACAGAATGATTCTATAATGGTGGTGGTTGACAAGTTAAGTAAGACAACACATTTTATTCCAGTTAAATCTACATATAAAGTTATTCATATTGTTGATATATTTATAAGATAAATTTTCAGATTGCATGGTGTGCCTAAAATAATTGTTTCTGACAGAGATATAAATTTTACAGGAAATTTCTGGAAGACTTTGTTTAAAAGGTTAAATAGTAAAAGGAATTTTAGTACATTTTTTCACCCTCAAAGTGATGGACAGATGGAAAGAGTTAATAATATTTTAGAAGATATGCTTAGAATGTATGCTATGGATAAACCAAGAAAATAGAAAGACTATTTACATTTGGTTGAGTTTGTTTATAATAACCATTTTCAAGCTTCTGCTAAGATGAGTCCATTTGAAATACTTTATGGATGAAAGTGTAACACTCCAGTTTCTTGGAGTAGTCCAGTTGATAGATTGATGCTAGGTCCTGAATTGTTAAAGGATGTGGAACTAACCGTGAAACAGGTGCGACAAAATCTGAAAGTAGCTCAAGATAGACAAAAGAGCTATGCTGACTTAAAAAGAACTCAAAAGGAGTTACAGGTAGGAGACCATGTTTATGTAAAGGTAAAGCAAAGAAAGAGTTCCTTAAGATTGGGAAAGTGTGCTAAACTAGCACCCAGGTATTGTGGTCCTTTTGAAATATTGGACCGGATTGGACCGGTAGCTTATCGGTTGACATTACCGCATAAGGTAAAAGTACATAATGTTTTTCACATTTCCTTGTTAAAGAAATACATACACAATGCTACTCATGTTGTGGATTGGAATGTTATTCAGGTGGAACCGGAAGGAGAATTCCAAGTGGAACCAGAACGTATCCTCGACAGGAGGGAGCTTATCCTTCAGAACCACATTATTGGGAAAGTAAAAGTGCAGTGGATGCACCTTAGCCCAGAAGAGGCTACTTGGGAATTGGAAAGAAAAATGCAGGAGGCATATCCAATTCTGTTTCAAGATGAAACAATGGAAGATTGAAAAACACCGAGGACGGTGTTATCTTTAAGGGGGGGTGTATTGAATACCCTTAGAACCTTGATTAAAGTTTAAATACTTTGTAATAATGTTTTTAATTGTTGTTGAACAATTATTTGACCAAGTGTGGTCAAAGACACTTGTTTGAGGATATTGTATTATTTTTATTATTTAATAAATAAAACAGGAGAATCCAATCTGAAGTAGATGTTGAAATAGTGTTTGCTGGCCCACAAGGAGGAATGACATGTGTTGGGAAGATTTCCCATAGTGGTGAAAACCACTAATTAATACCTCAACAAATGCAGGAGGCATCATCCCTATTTTTATGGTCAGAATTCCAGATGGAGGTTCTAGGGCAGGAGGCTCATGATAGATCTAAGTCCTAGGCAAAGCTTTATTAAGCAATTCCCATCAGACAAGCAAGAGGCTTGGATGGAGGAGGGAAAATATTTGTTCAGTTGAGAAGTGGAACTGAGTGATAGTTCTGGGCTATTTCAATAGTCTTTGTCCTTGTGGTCCAACAAATAGGCTCAGGGGTTTCAGAACAAGTAAACTTGGTTGTTCTGGAAGATTGGTTGGGAGGAATGACGAACTTCAGATTGTATTTGGTATGTTCTTTCAGTCATGTTCTATTATTTTTTTTAGTAGTATTCATTATATTTTTCCTATTATTTGTTTAATATTTACCGTGTAAAATTATTAGAAATTGATGAACTCTAGTTTATACTGTTTAAATGTCTGCAAATGATTTTATTGCTAAGACTTATATTTACTTATGTTTTCTATGGTTATGTCACCTGCATTATTCTATTTCTGCTTTATCATAGAAATTCTTATATCTTTAATCCTAGGGTTTGTACAAGAATAAGTATTACTATATTCATTATACAGAGTTAGTATTTGCATTATTAATAATATACTTTGATTGTATAATAAACACACAATAACAGAGTTAGCATTTCAATAAACTTAGTATGTATAATATTAAAAGAAATATCAAGTAGAGGTATACAAATGCTAAGCATAAACAAAAACATCATATGGATCAAGCCATAAGGCTCCATTGTTTGTTGCAGAGCTGAGAGGCCATAATAAAACACATAAATGAATTTTCAAGGTTAAAGAATTCATTTACTAAGAACAATTCTCATCCAAGTGAATACTTTCCAACATAATATCATACAGAGCCGTGAGGCTCGTATGAATCACTTTAATAGTTAAATAACTAGTGGGCAAATGTTACAACAAAGCCGTGAGGCTACAAAACGATATCATGGAAACATCTAACAAGTAACAATACAAATGTGATTACATCTCTATAGATAACCTACAGTTTAAATAGAGTCGTAAGGCTCATAAGGTTTACATTGCAAACGCATAGCATAAAAACAACCGTAAGGCTTAAAACGTATTCACTCTAAGCATAAAATGCAAGAGCCATAAGGTTCGAATTACTTTCGAAGCTAGGTTAAAATATGTTACAAATTGTATAATAGAACCGTAATGCTCTTTGGGTCTTCTTATCAAACTTATAACCTCATACAGAGCCATGAGGCTTGTATACACACATAGCCCAATTAAATAAATAAAATACAAACGTTAATACAGAGCCGTAAGGCCTTTATGATTTATTTACAAGCATATAAACAGAGTCGTGAAGCCATGACCAAACCAGTGATGAAACTATTAACATCTCTGTTCACATAAGAAATCAAATGAATGCATTCATGGGAAAACAAGGTCATCAAATCTAAGTTATGAAAAGAGCCGAGATGCATTTTATTACCATACCGTAAACAGAGTAGATATGCCAACAGGCTTAATACATGACAAGTAAATCTTTTAATGAAATTTATAAAGAAGCCATAGGGATGTCTCAGCCTAGGTTAAACTCAGAATACGAAAACAAAGGTAATGTACCCATTACAACATTCAAATATATGCTACCGGCTTAAACGCCTGAAACGAGCATGAAGCCGACATTGCATTTTTTTCCATAAACATTACTATGAGTTCACACGACCACCTGTAACACGTTTCAAAACAAGTTAGTTAGGTTTAAGTTACCAAAACATATAACTAAAATATTTAAATGAAGTCATAAGGGCTGCTTACCAAGGTTATGGTAGTCGACTTGCTCCCAAGCATCGGTATAGCCTGTGGCTAACCTGCAAACACCCGTTATGCACAAGTTAAATATAAATATCATTTATGCTAAAACGTATTTCAAATACAGTGGAGATAAAACCCTGCATACTGTATAAACAATGAAGCTTTAAAAAAGTAACTCAAACTTACCCTTCGAACCTCGTGGATGGTTGAAAATGCCGAGACACTGAGCATTTCTCCTTTGCATGGCTCGCTTTGTTTCCAGTATCTCGAATCCCTTCATAATAGTTAAAAAACGTGGTATAAACCATGTGCTTACATAGATTTTAAACTAGAAACTAATGTTCAAATAATTATCAAATCGTAACAAGAAGAGCCGAGGTGTGCCTTACCATGGCGCCAAGAAAAACATACAACGCATCTTCGAAGACCAAGCTACAAAGCTTCACCCACTAACGAAAATGATACAGAGCCGAGACTATCATCGTTAGCCAGACAAGCAGTGGAAAAACCCTAAGGGAAGCTCTACGAGCACTCCCAAGGGAGGTTGTAGAAGTTGTCCCTGCTAATAACCAACTTAAGAAATAAGTAACACTGTGAAACCATCTTACAAACTGGATACAAGCAGGGAGAAGCTCTGCACAGAGCCGAAGCTCATCGTAGCAGCTTAATGCATGCCGCGAAGTAACAATGGAGAAGGAACCCTCCAAACGCTTGACAAAACCTTGCAAGAAGGGGTTAGGATCTCGAAACGGTATGGATCAATGATCTATGAGATGCCACGCTAAAGGCTAGGTTGTACCAACCTTCCTGCGTTAAAATCCATCACATGGGCTTTCACCAACCTAGCCTACATTGGAATCCATGTCAACCCTGTTGTAAACATTGCAAATCGCAATGTCAATACATAAATCAAATCGTATTTCGTAGAATCAGTTTTAATGCTAAGTTTAAATGCGAATCATTAACATCGAGCTGGCATAGGATGATAGTTAATACTATGATCCTAGCTCAGATCTCGTAGCATATAATATGATGGCATACGGTTTGGTAATACGGCCATCACTATAGTTTCAGACCTTAAGCATAAGATTATGCATATGTTGTGCATATTCACATTATATTCTTAAGGACTATAACAAGTTTTACATTTAACATAGTCATATGGGAATCGGGGTAGTATGCATTAGGATGATGTATAGTTTGATTTCATATCAATATAATAGGTTAAGAGCACAACCTTTAGACTATGGATATATTAACACAAGTGTTAAGAGTATGAAAATTGAACTATGTACTTAGTTCATAAGATGGATATCATATAAATACAATTGTTATGATGTTATAAGGCTCAAGGAGCGTATTTAATTATAGTCTGAACATCATATAGGTTATAGTATAGGAAGTATATTATAACACCTTAATGAAAGTAATGTCAGTAAACCAGCTTAAAAGAGTCATGAAGTGGCCATTAAACTGGACGATAATCATGGTTTCAGTATGATAAGTTAAGATATTTAAACAGTGATCAAATTGATTTTTGACAATCGTAATAATCACTTGTAGTCAACAAGATAATACTGACTCTTGTTCCACAAATCACTTTCAGTAAAGTTTACGATGCATGCAAGAATTTCATAAATGCAAGTTATACCTTTCAGATGGATGATGTTCAGTCACACATCATCGTCTTCGTATTGCATACTTGCGACATAAGAATTGATGTCATTAACACACTCATATAATTATTTTTTTTAAATTGAGTAATTGTGGGGTTGTGACATATGAAGGGAAATACTCTTTGCTTCCTATATTTATATGAGAGGTAAGGGAGACCAACAATAATATGTGGGCACACGCCCTTACAAGCAACCTACATAAGTCTTGTAGCCCAACACAAGTGAGACATCCACTATAAAGTGCACGTGTCATGCTCCAAGGTGATGGCATACACAATAAGGTCTCCAAGATGATATAGCTACACAACGTTAGTCCAAATGCAGTGTTAAAAAATACAAACTTTATTTTATTTGATGCACACTAGAACAAGCATGGACCAAGGGTTATTGAGCTTCGAAAGTTGCTCAACATGACACTTTATTCAAATAAAACTTATACTAGGGACATGGAAAGGCCTAATAGCTCATACATTCAAATTAATTTGACTGAGTCTTGCAAAAGAAAAACACAAAAGAGGGAAGACAAGATATTTACATTCTAGGAAATGTTATTTGTTACGCCCCAGATTGTCTGTAGTGTGTTTATTCGGATATACTAGAGTGAAGGGGTCTTTTGCCATTGTAAAAGGACAAGTCTGGGCTTGTTTATGTAAAAGTGTTGGTCTAGCTAGGCTCAAGGCCCATTGTCTAGTCATGGTCGGTCCTCTTGGTTTTCATTCCAACGAGTATTGGATTAGTAGCTTTGTTGACTACCCTTTGATGGGAAAACGTCCCCCATCATGTTGGGCCTTTGTGTCTTGGGTTGGTAATCTGGTGTTTCTTGGGATGAACCCACTAGGACACATGGATTAGGGGCTCCTAGCCACACTCATGTTTATGTTATGTAGAGGGTGATTGCATGTGTAAGAGTTGTCATACCCACTTTAGCACACCTCATTTATTCCCACTTGGACCCTCTCTTTTGTGTATTACTCCTCTTCGTCTACATGTGCAAAATCCATGATGACGTCATCTTCTTCAAGAAAGACTTACCTTGTTAAAGGGGAGGACATTGAGGGATCTTCTACTGTTAAGAACCCGTGTCAACCCTTCTCTTTACTTTGTTAGTATATTGTTGTTGGACGCATATGCCTTGTAAGTCGTCCTGTAGTATTATATGTTCCATGATATTGATCCATAGTTTGTATTAGCCCATAGTATTATATGTCCATGGTATTGACCCATAGTATTGGACGCATAGGCTTTGTAAGTCGTCCCATAGTATTATATGTTCCATGGTATTGATCCATAGTATTGGTGCATAGACTTAGTATATAAGTACGTGTTGAGGCCAATGAAGGCACCGTGAATTTATTTGTATTGAGCTTGCTCAAAGGAATTTTTCCCCTCGAAGTGGCCCGTGATCAATAAATCTATTCTGAGTTCTGTTATTTCTACTATCTTGTGCATTTTCATTAATTAATTGTTGCAGGTTCCTCACATCTGGTATCAGAGCCTCTACCCAGGTTCGAGTCATAGAGCAGGTGGAAACGCCAGCATTGCAGTGTTCGTCCAGGGCTCGTACGACTCAAAGGGGACACCATTGTACTGGCGCACATCCATCCCAGAGTCTAGACCGCAGAGTATGGTGGGATGTTAAGATCCTAATGGGAGTCCTTCAGTAACACCTCGGGGTTTTGGTGTAATGGTTCGTACATTTGGTATCAGAGCCTCCACCCAGGTTCGAGTCATAGAGTGGGTGGAAACGTCGGCATTGCAGTGTTCGTTTAGGGCTCGTACGGATCAAAGAGGACACCACCGTACGGGTGCACATCCAGCCCAGAGTCTGGACCGCGGAGCGTGGTGGGATGTTAAGATCCCAGTGGACGACCTTCACTAACATCTCGGGGTTTTGGTGTAACGGTTCGTATCATTTGGTATCAGATACTCCACCCAGGTTTGAGTCACAGAGCGGGTGGCAACGCTGGCATTGCAGCTTTCATCCGGGGCTCGTATGACTCAAAGAGGATACTACCGTACGGGCGCACATCCAACCCAGAGTCTGGACCGCGGAGCGTGGTGGGATGTTAAGATCCTAGTGGGAGGCCTTCACTAACACCTCGGGGTTTTGGTGTAATGGTTTGTATCATCTACATCGTTGGGGTTAGTTGGGGCATGACGTCCTCCTCTGGCCCATCATTTCACTTGGATGAAGCCATCTACATCATTTTATCATTATTTTTAGTCTTTGGCTCGTGGGTGACAAACCCTAAATTTAAGTTATTTTACCTTTTAGTAAGGTAGGCTCTAAAGTTAGAAAAGACTAGGATGCCTCATATAAATAAAGGCTCTAATATGTACTTATTTCTTTTTCTCTTGGTATATTTGAGCATTTGAGCTAGGCACACCTTTCTTTTTGGAATACATCTCTTGCGATGAATGGTGGAATGATGAAATTTTAGGGTTTTGTTATCTTACAAGGTTGATTCAAAGAATGGTTGTTATAACTTGTGACTAAGGAGGATCTAAGAACTCTCTCTCTTTTTATTTCTTCGGTTGATGTTAGTAAGATCTTTCCATTTTTTTGTTTGATGTTGCTTTTGCAAATTAAGCAAGGCAAATGTCAGTTTTGTTGGTATCTTGTGAGTCTTGTTTGAGGAGACTTTCTTCTTGAAGGACTTCTCTAAAGTGCGGCCTTGTGATTCATTAGCTACTTTGACCTATATAGGATTACTAGCTTTTTCCCTAATTGGTAAATCTTGAATAACCAAATTGAGTAGGGACATTGAACTCGATCTCTTATTGCCTTAGGGTTGAGGACTAAGGTCATAATCCCTTCTCTTCTTCTTTCTTATCAAAATTCTGTTGTATATTTTATAAAAATACCAAAAAATATAATATTTGGAAAAACCCTACAAATTAAAAAAATTCATATCTCAAAAAATAATGTTAATTTGAAATTTCTGCTCTGTTGGAAAAGTGCACCCTAGGTGATTTCATGGTGAGTTTTCAGGGGCGCTCTTTTCCCGCGGTTGGATTGTAAGATATACCGTGATCTGTGTTCTCTAGGGATTTTTTTTGTAGATATGTTATAACATGTACAATAGGTACATTGATCAATTCAATTAAGTTTGAAGGCCTAAAAAGCAAGGATTCAAGGCCAAGATTGATCCCTAGGGGTTGGACATCTATTGGAAAGTGTTTTAAGCAGGTCCACCATTTATTTGAGACCTGACTAGAACATGAACCATATATGGTTACACACTTTCAAACGATTTAGGGCTTCCTTTCATCCTTTGGAAGCACGTCACTTGCCCTACTATACAAGGTACACTATATATGGTAAGTTGGCACTGTTTGGGTTGATTTCTATTAATTTTATGTAGTGTTTTGACTGCTGCAACTTCATAACAATAGTAACCTATTCAAGTTATCTTTCTTGGAATCTATGATAAAGTTTATTAACTCTTTCCTCTCACTTAGTGTTAATATAGCTTGATTAGTTTGACCCCATAAGGAAATGATCTTCACCGAGAGGTTTATTGGGAAAGGTGTTTGTGTGTCGTTTAAGTAATTGTAGATATCATTCACTAAGTTCTAGGGACTCCTCCTTGGTCTTAGGAGTTGACCTAAAGTGTTAAGAAGCTAGGTTGTGGTGACACTAGGCCTTGTAGTTTTCACTTAATGAAACTATGCCATAGTGCCTTCATTATGGGATATTAAAGAATACCCCTAATTTTACTGGACATTGATAAATATCTACCAAAATCCTTTTGTTGATCCCCCCTCCCAATACACATTTCCAATTACAAAAGCCATATTTTACGAGATATTCCTTATTTTTACGAGATACCCCTTTTTTAACCTCTAATACCTATAAACCCCCCATAATGTACTACCCTCCCCCCAATACCTACAATATATTGACCTTATTTTTCACAATTTAAAAATCTCATTTTATGAATGAACATGATAAGATATTGGTCAATTAGATGAATCCCCTGTGCATTGGGCACTAGCTTCTCCTGTGCTTACCACTCGTTGTACCGAGATCCATGATCTTAATCAAGGGTGCCATTTTGAGCGGTACACTATCTCTACTTAGTTCCCTTCAAATATGATACACATTGTTGAATTTGAAAGATAATGCCTGAAAACAAAGAGTGTTCAACAAGCCTGCATGGTAGATGCAATGCAAATTTTGAAGGTTTAAGCAAAGGACCAATAACCCAAAAAATGTAGGCGTTCAAACATCTGATAAGTGCTTGTTGGTCTGTAATTTGACACTGCTTTATTTGTATTTGTCACTCAACAACGATCAAAGGCAAATAATGGTTCATTAAAATGTTATGGATCATTTAATAGACTATGGAAGCGGACGTATATCATTCAATTAGAATGTAAGGGCAACGATATTCAAAGGCATTCAAAAGATCTTATTAACTCAAAAGGCCGTTGGTGCATTGAATTTGAATTAAATTTGAAGGATTGTGTAGATATCATCATTAAGTACACACTTTCAAATAGAGGGAAATGATACGCCCTCGAAAAGGTTTAAAAGATGTGTCATTTGGATTTCGAAAACCCCCCAATGAACTATCGTGGGTCTTCGAAAGATGCCTATGATGAATGTTTTGAGTGTGTTGATGATTCGTCAGGAGCTTGAAGAAGATGATCAAGTGTTTGAAAAATTCACTCTTTCAAATGGAGGGAAATGATACGCCCTCGAAAAGGTTTAAAAGATGTGTCATTTGGATTTCGAAAACCCCTAATGAACTATCGTGGGTCTTCGAAAGATGCCTATGATGAATGTTTTGAGTGTGTCGATGATTCGTCAGGAGCTTCAAGAAGATGATTAAGTGTTTGAAAATTCACTTGTAAGTTAATACGAGCTGCGACGTGTAGAGCACCCACCTCACTTCCCCTTGCTCAGAATATCTACATGACTCCACCACTCTGCATTGGAAAATTAATGTCGAGGAAGAAGGCATGTAGAGTGCAGTGCACAACACCCACATCATGTTGGGCCTTTGTGTCCTAGGTTGGTAATTTGGTGTTTCTTGGGATGAACCTACTAGGACACATGTCTTAGGGGTTCCTAGCAACACTCATGTTTATGTTATGTAGAGGGTGATTGCATGTGTAAGAGTTGTCATACCCACTTTAGCACACCTTATTTATTCTCACTTGGATCTTCTCTTTTGTGTATTACTTCTCTTCGTTTACATGTGCAAAATCCATGATGACATCATCTTCTTCAAGAAAGACTTACCTTGCTAAAGGGGAGGACGTTGAGGGATCTTCCACATCGTTGGGGTTAGTTGGGGCATGACGTCCTCCTCTGGCCCATCATTTCACTTGAATGAAGCCATCTACATCATTTTATCATTAAGAATCTATGTTGTACACTAGGGTTTTCCTAGCTGAGTGTACCATGAGTAGATTAAAGGTGTTATCCCTTTTCCTTTTACCTTAAAGTCGTTGGCATAGAAATCACAGAGCTCTAGTTAAGCCTGCTTTGTAATCCATTGTCTCATTAGATTTTTGGAGCCGAGCAAGCCTCCTCTGCAATGTTGATTTCCCAGTTTGGGTTCCAATGTAAATCCTCTGTGTTCTAAGTCGGGTGATTGCATTGGTTTGCCGTTTCAAACTCTTGTTTTAATGCACAGTAAAATTTAAAGATAGCAGGACAGCAAGGTTAAATAAACCAGCATAGTAAAGAAATTTAATTTCTGCATTAACAGGTTAATTGAAAGTTTTTTGAGTTTTAACCCAATCCGGTTTTCAAGTCAATTTGCCATAGTTTAATTCCCAACCCAGTTTTTCATCTCTGCATTAACAGGTTAATTGAAAGTTTTTTGAGTTTTAACCCAACCCGGTTTTCAAGTCAACTTGCCATAGTTTAATGCCCAACCCAGTTTTTCATCATGGCTAGAAATGACATGTAATTTTTAGACTTTAAAAACACAGTTAAAAATCAAATTCACAAGCAGAAAATTAAATATTCATGCATGCCATAAATAATTTCAGGCTCAGAAATTTTTGGCCAATAGCCTTGGAAAAACCCACAAGGGGAAAACCAGTCAGAGAGAGTAAGAATCTTTATTTCTTCAGAGAAATTTCAGAACATAAATTTTACAGTCAAAATTTTACTTATCTCAACCATAAATTTTACCCACAGAAGCTGCCTCGAAATCTGTGCAATCAGCTGCCTCGATTTCAGTGATAAAATAGTGCCTTGAAATTTGTGGCAAGAAGGACAGTACAGTCAGCCTGTACCTTCCTCAAAATATGTGCTGTAATAAATGTTGCCTTGAGAAATGTGCCCACTGTACGGTCTCGAAATCTGTGCCTGCTAACTCGGGAAGTGTGCCCATAATTTAATGCCTGGAAACCCATGTCACTGTCTCAGGAAATGTGCCCAGCATTCACGGTCTGGAAACTTGTGCCCTTCTCAAGATTTGTGCCCAGAAATTCCCTTAAAACCCGTGCCCAGAATCATGTTGTACGATACAATCTTTTCCTCGAAATCGGTGCCACTCATAAATGCTCAACAAGTGCCTCGATTTCTGTGCCCTCTGAAAACTTCCATTAATGGCTTCCTCGAATTTTGTGCCCACTCTTGCTCTCTCTCTTCTTCACTTCTCTTCATCAAAAAGTAATTCATTTTTGTCTTTCCTTGCCTTTTTGGTGAAAACCCTAGGGTAAGTGAATGGTCTTCTAATCCAACGGTTGAGATTGGCTTAGATGAGGGGATGAGATTAATTGCTCATTAAATCTCATTTAAAAATAATTTCACTCACCTCACTTAAATTTTTCCAAAAAGTGACTTTAATCTCTAAAGTCAAATTAAATGCTCATCTCAAATAATTTAATGCAAGGGTCACTTTATTTTCCCTTTTAAGTGACTTAGGCAAAAGTCACCTAGGGGAACACTTTCCTAGGTACAAAAATCAACATCAATTACATCCAAACTGGTGAATTGACTTGGTCATAGGCTGAGAGATTACAGATCATCTTACAAGTAGTAATTGTTGTAAGAACAGATCTAAAGCAAGAACCAATACACTTCTGCAATATGAAGTCAGCTCCTGCAAAGTCTACTGTTTTAATAAACATGGTGATGTTTGGAAGAGATGTTGATCTCCAAGGTTTGATAAATAAAACCAACATCTTGCTTCCAGTTGTCCCCTTTCTATTTGAAAAAGGTTCTAGAAATTTGCTTCAGCTTTGTTTCTATAACCCAAAATCTACTCCAAACTCCTATTGCAAGCATCTTTTCAATCAAAGTGGCTTCATGGAAAACATTCAAAGACCTCCACAGTAAAGAATATTATGGAAACCAGCTAGAATGAGCAGAACCATGCAAAATGAGCTGTTTCCATCTCTCTCAATTGTTGTAACAGTCTTGAGGCAGGGCCGAAAATAAATATCCATGATTTAACAAGGGGCAATTTATAGCAATCAAATACTCACCTGCAAGCATTGTTGTGTTTCCCACCTTCAATTTCCTTGGGAAGTTAAAACTTTGTTCAGTTTGCAAAAGGCCTTCTACCTTCATCACTCAATCAAGAACTGGAAATCACTATAAACAAATATTTCTTTCAGCAAAGGCCATGATGGATGAGAGTGCCTCTTGATATTTGAAGTTTTATTTTGGCAAGTCCATGATGGATCATAGTGCCCCTTGCTAACCGTTCCTGGCTTTTCAGATACTAGTTCCCAACATTCCTGCATTCCAGGGAACTTGGCAACTGGTAGGAAACGCTCCAAATCAGATGGGAACTTGGGAACTAAATGGGAACATCCAGACTCAGAAACCTGAAGCTTAGGAACGGTTTTTTGGGCGTTTCCTTGGGTGGGAGCTTGTACATGCTTGATTTTTCATTTTCAAAACAGGTTTCATACTTATTTAATGGCCTCTAAAATAGATAGCAGGAATGGTTATTCAAATATTATCATATCATTGTCCATTTAACGTCATTGCTACAATGTATTCATATTGAATTCATTGTACAGTGGTAGTTAGTTGATCCAAAAAATGTACCTTTTGGTTTTATTTTGCACACGTCATTGCATTTTACTATATTGTCTTGTTCCCAATCATGGAGAAAATTGTATGTAACTCACATTAATGCAGACATGTTTATTTTGTAATAAATGTCGTGGTTGTTTATTTTGTTGTGACCAGTGCAATTAATTCTAGTTAAATCATCAAGAAACTAATCTGTAGATTAGTTGTTGATTGTTAAACTAGAACCAACCAAATTTTCTTTATGAACCTGAAGTTAAGGTTTTGTTAGTGCTTCACGAAATCAGTTACAGCTCTGCAAACTACATAATTCCACTATTAAACCACAAGCAAAACAGAATCAATGACAACTAGAATTCCATACAGGTAGAGCTTTGATCATTCAACAACTGTAAACTATAAATGTTGATTCAGACATCTCTGTCAGGAAATCCAAGTTCATTAGTAAAAACAAAGCTTAATTTCATAATTTAAGTTCACAATCATCAAAACTAATGTTCTAATTCAGAAGCTTATCTACATTTTAACAGTTAGAAGTGTCTCTATATTTGTTCGTAAACAACCCAACCTCTATCTAGCAACCATATCATTAAAAATCTCAGAGGATTCAAATTATAAAAGGTATGGGTAAATGGCTATAGCAGAAAATATTATTTTATTTTTATATTTTTATAATGTATATTATTGCCATTTCCTGTAAATTTGGGGGAAGCTTCTAGCCGTATCAAATACTCGTACCCAATGTACTTGCATTCAGGAAACTTGTGCAACATAAGCCCCGTGATATTATAAATGTCTTGAATCCCTATAAACCCATGCTACCATCTCTGCTGAGGACCACAAGAAAATGATTCGAAGAAAAACAAATATATATTGCATCCATTTCATTTAGACAAAAGCTTGCAACCATGTGCATCTAACTGCATGTCTAATTCATAAGAAAATGAATAGAAAATTCCTAACTGATATCAATTCCCCAAAACAAATAATATGGGAATCAACATCAAAATCTTCTTTGTTCAGTGCATGCTAACAATACACATATGGTTAAGAAAACCAGAGTAAGAGTCACTTGGTCAATTTCTTTAGTTTTCAACTCCTTATAAGGGGTAAACCAATAGCCACAACAATGAGTGTTGACAGAAGTCCAAATTTCAAATGGCTCCAAAACGAGAGATTATAGCCCAACAGCTGTGCTCTTCTGGCTTGCTCACAGACAATTAAGTTTGCAGCTGAACCTACTAATGTTAAATTGCCTGCGACAGTGCTAACCCATGCCAAAATGAGCCATGCTTTAGTCACACTTGCTCCAGATGCTGCTGCAGATGCTGCCAGTCGACTTCCCAGCAAAAGCACTGATACAAAGAGAGCAACCCATCAAAACATCTATAAAAATTCACAGAAGTGAAAAGCATGAAAGAAAATATTTACCATCAGAAGTTATTGTCAAATATAGTGGAAACAGTTCCAGGCTAAAGATTTATTTGTATTCAACACCTTAAAATGAAGAGACTACTAGAATTACATGTCATAAACATATGCATATTTTCCAGGTTGATAGTATTGATCTTAAACTACTTAAAATTTTCTATGACATTAAGCATAACCGACACTTAAAGCAGTCAATTATACAGTATATCATTTTTTATAGTTGAACATCATAGGAAAGTAATTCAGATGGTTAAACTGAGTTAAGTATGCTGTGCTGGCTGTTACCACCCATTTTGTATGGGTATCCAATTCCAATCATGAAAAAGGCAGGTCCAGGCATTCCCTTTGGCTGTTACAGAGCATTCAAATGAAGTTCTGGGCAATTCAACAGCAGTAAAAAATCATTTCTGGGCAAAGAAAAGACCCTAAACAGTTATTAACAGGACTATACAGCAGCATGTCAGCAGTGAAAGCACTTGATGGACATTCTGGGCATACTTTGAGTGGTTCTGAGCATGATTCCTGGGAAGAACGCTATGTAAAAGTGCATTTCTGAGAAGTTTCCTGTAACAGCCCTATGTGGGGTAATGAACAGCAGTTTGCATGTATGAACAGCAGCAGTATGGGTTCTTTGAAGCAGTTTTGTAACAGTTTGAAGGTCTATTTGCCATATATCTTGGAGGATTCTCTATTCTGAGAGATCTGGGTGTGTAGAATAGTAACAGCAGGCATTAATACCAGATCTGTGTGCTTTCACTACCTCAAAGCAGTCTCCGACTCTCCCTCATCAATTATGGGCAAGTTCTAGGTGAACCTGGGCATATCCTTGATCAGTTTGGGAAAGTTCCAACTTCCAACAGGTTTCTGTAGTTTTGGGCACCTTGAAGACAGTAAAAGAAGCTAATCAGCAGTCCTGTGCCGTCCACACTATCAAACACACTGTTGAAAAGGAGCAGTCAATGATCAGTTTCAGGTTTAATGACAAGTCTTTTTTAAACAGTTGTCCCTTAATCCTGTCATCATTAAGCAGCAGTATTTTATAAAACAATATCAGGCTGAAGTTTAGGAACAGTGTTCAGCCTCTTTTCACAGCATATTTTCGGCAGTATTGAGGCAGCAGATTTGATGAATCTTTTGATGATGGGGAGTTTGTCATGCGTGCTGAAGAAGTAACCATATTCCTGTGGCATTCAACATATTTTTGAGGGATCCGTACCCTGGAATCAGAGCAGATTGGTGTTTCCTTTAAAGCCTGTCGAGCAGACAGAAATGTAGCATATTCTGCCGAATGGGTTGACTATTAGGAAAAATATTGAAGCCACATCCCTGAAGGACACCATACTTCAACCTGTTCACAATGCTGGCCTTTGATGGACATCTTATGACTGTTCTCCCTCATGAAGCATCCAATTTGAAGCATGAGCTGTGTTGCATTGGATCTAAGGTCAGTTAAGGCGGATTCTAAGCCTATATTGAAGAAATGCCCAGGGAGATCTTCTCCATAAAATTGTTAAACCCTTCCTAATGCTTGATGTAAGCTTGAATTATTAGAGGATTTATCGTTGTAATTTTTCATCAGGTGAGACCTATGATGTTTTTTTGGTTGTTCATTCAATAAGGAGGTTGTCTTACTTTGTCTACTTTATCTAGGGTTTCATAATGTATGTACCTTCTTTGTTTAGTAGTGGTTACACATTAATCTTCATTGTAATTTCATGGTTGTGATGGTGCTCATAGTATAAGGGCTCTCACTTATTCTTGCATAATTTGAAAATCTGTTTTGGACTAATTATGGTACAATAGTGAATGGCTTAATCACATCTTCTCCATAATATCCAAAACCTCTTTCTCTTTGATCGTGAATCCATGCCCAATTGGATAGGCATTGGTCTTGTGATGCAGGGGCATAAGCTCAATGGTGAAGACAGAGTGACTTTGATAAGTCAAATGAGGAATTTCTAGAAGAGAGTTGGGTCTCTTCTTTGTAATTTTTGTTTTAATAAATCAGAAGTCAGTTTTTGAATAAAAGGACCGAGATCCTTCAATGTAATGGATAAAGTAGTTGAGTAGTTGAGATTTTTTTTGCCAGAGTTATAGGAATTAGGTAAATGAGTCATAGGTTGTTTAGGTTGCGATCCTATTCTCATGGATCAGAAACTGACCTTAGTTTGGTATGTATACTTGGTAGAATCTATTGTAATTCAGTTTGGGAGGCTCAATAGCTTGATAAGCTCCTTAGCTTGGAGGAATTGATAATAGGAGGGCTTGGAACTGTTATGTTTCTTGGAGCAGAACAGAGACTGGATTGTGGCAAACATTCTCTGTGTGTAAAGTCGATTCTCCACATTACAAGCTTTGGAAGGATTATTTGAGGAATGGAATGATTTTAGTGTTTATAAATGTTATGTTTGAGCCAATCTGGCAGATTGAAGCAGTGTATTTGTGAATTCTTTCTGTGTAAATGAGAATTTGAGCTATATATTCTGTGGACTTCATGTCTGCGTACTTGCATTGTTTAAACATACAGTGGTTAACTAGATCATTCACAGACTATCTACTTATAGTCTGAATTGAGTTCAGTTCTTTGGTTAAATTCTAAATTGTTGTTAGTATCAATCGAATTCATGAGAAATTGGCAGGAGTCTAGTCAATTTGTGAAGAATTTTACAAAGAAGTCAAGTTCTGGAAGAGACGCACAGCGAACCAGTGATCGACGGTGGCTAAGTGTTTGCAGAATAGATTGAACTGTCGGATTTGTTTTTGGGTAGATCTTGTGGACAGAGATCCTGGGGTTAGCAGCAGGCTCGAAGGTCGAGGTCTGTTCTTGCCCGAAGTGAACACAGAAACAAAGTTCTGGGGTGTATTAACGCCCAAAGTAATAAACAAGCTTGAAGGCCGAGGTAGAGATTGACCCAAAGGTTCGAGCGATGGAAGTCGACCCGGAAGCTCTGTGATTTGGACTGAGGTGCGCAAAGAGACCGAATGTCTGTGCGCTATATAAACTTACCCGAATACACTGTGGCATTGTTAAAACTGTCCAGAATGCATTTTATGTAAGGTTTTGCAGTCATAACATGATTTTTAAATGGTTTTGCCCAGACTTTATGATATTTTGAGCATTTGTCAAAGGTATTATGCCTAGAACCAGACTTTATGATATTTTGAGCATTTGTCAAAGGTATTATGCCTAGAATATAGTGTATTGTGAATATTACACTAAGATTATCCTCGGAGAGTAGGCTTTGAGGTGTAAGCCTTCATCAATTTTGGTATCAGAGCATAGCATTTGTTTCTGAATTGAAGAGGGATTGTTAGTCTATAGAACGGAGTTTTCTTTTCGTGCATGAAAGGCAGAGTTGTTTTTACTCCTCTATTGCTAACAAAGACAGAACAGATTGCTACTGATAAGAAGAAAGTATCCAGAGGTGAGTTGTTGTAACAGGAGATGGATGTCAGAGTAGGACAAGGTCGTGGAAGGAGAGGAAGATCTGTTGCTAATGCAAAGTTAAGAGAGAAGGTGAGAACTCTGAGAGCAAGGCTTGAAGCCTTAGAAACTGCTATAAATCGAGAGCACACCGGGGATACCAGTGAAGAAGAAATACCAGATGAGGAGGAAGAGGAAACAGTTGCAGAAACCCTAGAGGTAAGGCTGCTGAAGTCAATCTTTGGTGCAGGTTCAAGTTCAAAGGCTTAGGTACCCATTTACAATGGAAGCTTGGATCCAGAGGAGCTGATTGACTGGATTAATGCCTTGAGCAAGCACTTTGACTATGCTGAGGTGAAAGAGGACAAGCAAGTAAGGTTTGCTGTCACAAAGTTGAGAGAGCATGCATCTCTATGGTGGGATGGAGTGCAAGAGGAAAGGATCTTGAAGCACAAAGCCAAGATCAATAGCTGGAGCAGGATGACTGCCAAATTGAGAGGTAAATTCCTTCCTAAAGATTACCAGTTGATTTTGTTTAGGATAATGCAGAATCTTAAACAAAATATGATGAGTGTTAGGGAATTTACTGAGGAGTTCTATAAGGTGAATATTAGATCAGGTCACATAGAAGATACACCTGAGAGAGTTTCCAGGTACATAAATGGCTTGAGGTTTGATATTCAGGATGAGTTGAGTCTAATGTCATTGAGGTCTGTTGAAGAAGCATATCAGGTTGCTTTGAAGGATGAAGAGAAGCTAATGAGGAAGTAGAGTCAAAGAACAAAGGCAAGAGGCTCTAGAGGAAAGGAACAACAACAAAAGGGAGAAGCTAGCAGTTCAAGTCAGAAAACACAGCCTGATAGACTCAATGATAACCGAGGAAGAATATTTGCTTCAAGAGGAAGAGGCAGAGGCAGAGGTGGACAGGTAAGATGTTATACATGTGGTCAAATTGGTCATATGTCTTGGGATTGTCCAGAAAATGTGATGAAACAGAGAGGGGCACAAGTGGTACAAGCTGAAACTGAATCTCCAAAAGCAGTGGAAGTGGCTGAGAATTTCCCAGAAGAAGGAGAGGCCTTGATACTGAGGAAGGAAGAAGAGGAAGTCAGTGGGTCAGTCCAAAGGAGTATCTTATTCAAGACAGCTTGTAAGGCCAAAGGTAAGTGTTGTAAGTTGATTATAGATAGTGGAAGTACTGACAATTTAGTGTCTACATAGATGGTAGATAAACTGAATTTAAAGAGGACAGTACACCCGAATCCTTATAAAGTTTCATGGCTGCAAAAGGGTCATCAAGTGCTAGTTGATGAGCAGTGCCAAGTTGAATTCCAGATTGGGAATTATCAGGATAAGGTAAAGTGTGACATAATTCGTATGGATGCTTGTCATATTTTATTAGGTAGGCCTTGGAAATATGATAGGAATGCAGTGAATGAGGGGAAAATAAATGTTTATTCTTTTGAAGTGAATGGAACAAGGCACAATCTTCATCCATTAAAATGTCAGAAGGAAGAAGTCAGTTATTGATGTTGGAGGACAAAGAGTTCTTAAAGGATTCAAGAATGACAAAGACAAAGGTAAATGAAATTCCTCAAGAAAGTTACTTGAATGAATTTGAAATTATGATGACTAATGATTGGTTGATGAAAGGGAAAAGATCAACAGGGTTTATCAAGTGCAAGTTATGTAATGATGGAGGAAGCTCAACATTATGTAGTCATGAAGGAATGTGAAAAGGATTAGCTTGAAGAAATTGCAAAGGGAAGTGATGTGACAGAGAATTGTAAAACAGAAGCAAGCAAGGGGGAGAATGGCCAGAGAATTTATTCAAGGAATTTGTGGTTGTCAGAAACTTTTATCACATTGTGTTTTGTGTTTGCTTTTGTGGCAGGAAAGATGGTCTGTCTAATTGCAGGTTAAATCAAGGATGAACAGAAGTGTTTTGTGAAAGCAGAGCATCTACACCAGCTGACAGAGAAATCAGATCAAGAGGTGATCTGCATGAAGCTGTTACAGGCAAAAAAGTTTGGCTGGAGTAGTTGGCTGGAAGGACTATTCAAAAAGAGAAAGCTGCCCAGAAAAAGACCTTGGGTGTCTGCTGAAATACTACAAAAAAACAGCAGAATGACTCATGGACAAGAGCCCATGAACAATTTCAAGCTGGGGGGTCTGATGCAGGGGCATAAGCTCAATGGTGAAGACATAGTGACTTTGATAAGTCAAAAGAGGAATTTCTAGAAGAGAGTTGGGTCTCTTCTTTGTAATTTTTGTTTTAATAAATCAGAAGTCAGTTTTTGAATAAAAGGACCGAGATCCTTCGATGTAATGGATAAAGTAGTTGAACAGTTGAGATTTTTTTGCTAGAGTTATAGGAATTAGGTAAATGAGTCATAGGTTGTTTAGGTTGCGATCCTATTCTCATGGATCAGAAACTGACCTTAGTTTGGTATGTATACTTGGTAGAATCTATTGTAATTCAGTTTGGGAGGCTCAATAGCCTGATAAGCTCCTTAGCTTGGAGGAATTGATAATAGGAGGGCTCGGAACTGTTATGTTTCTTGGAGCAGAACAGAGACTGGATTGTGGCAAACATTCTCTGTGTGTAAAGTCGATTCTCCACATTACAAGCTTTGGAAGGATTATTTGAGGAATGGAATGATTTTAGTGTTTATAAATGTTATGTTTGAGCCAATCTGGCAGATTGAAGCAGTGTATTTGTGAATTCTTTCTATGTAAATGAGAATTTGAGCTATATATTCTGTGGAATTCATATCTGTGGACTTGCCTTGTTTAAACATACAGTGGTTAACTAGATCATTCACAGACTATCTACTTATAGTTTGAATTTGTTAGTTTTTGTACCATGGATGTGTTCCCCCTAGTGACATTGGCCTAAGTCACTAAGAAAGGGGGTGATGGGACCCTCACATTAATTAATTAATTAATTAATGAGACTATAAAGTCACTTTTGTCCTAAGTCATAAAGTGAGTGAGTAATTATTAATTAAGTGATTTAATTAATGAGATTTTACTCACATCTAATCTCAGCCATTGATTAGATCTAATCTACACCATTGGTTTAAAGATTCCTTTAGGGATGGATAAAAGGGAGGGAGGCAGAATACCTATTTTTTTATTGAGGTGAATGAATGAAGAGGAGAGTGAGCACGAGAAG
The DNA here is from genome assembly GCA_027924585.1 of Larix kaempferi. NCBI lineage: Eukaryota > Viridiplantae > Streptophyta > Pinopsida > Pinales > Pinaceae > Larix > Larix kaempferi. The sequence continues at coordinate 1,098,656 of BSBM01001510.1, forward strand.
GAGGAGGTCAAGACAGAGAAAGGACACCTGCGTGACTGAAATTCCAGGGCACGAGTTTCTAGGTGGGCGCTCCAGTATTCAGCTCTGAGTTCGAGGCTTGCCTTTAAGGCATTTATTATCAGCACTGTAAATGATAGTGGCTGTTATCTTCAGTAAACCTGTGATCTATTCGTACAGTACCCTTTCCATAGCACGCAGTCAGAGGGAGATATTGGCTCTGAATTCGAGGGAGCTTCACACAGTGATGCTCAGACTTCGAGATTGCAATTTCTAGCCACAAACTCTGAGGTATGCTGTTAGCATTTGGAGGATGTATTGCTACACGCATTTCTGGAAATGACTGGCACCTCACAGCAGTCATTTCTGATAGGTGTTTGAAGGTTGATATAGCACAGTCAGCACAGTGTTTTTGAGTGTGTTCAGCACAAAATTCGAGGAGGATACAGCATCATCAATTGCACAGAAACCGAGAAGGATCTGCACTCATTTCCAGGCAGCAGTTGGGCACTAAAATCGAGGCAGACTGGGGTGCAGTTAATGGAGATAAGTTGTATTTGTTTTTTTGTACTGCTGTAGCATTACCTTGCTGATGGAATAATAAATCTCTCTCTCTCTCACTCAACTGGTTTTCCCCATGGGGGTTTTTCCAGGGCTCGATTTGGCCAAAAATACTTGTGTCAAATTTATGTGTGAATGCTGGTAGATTAGTTTGCAGCCTGTAAATTGCTTTTAATTGTGTGTTTACTGTTAATAAATTTTGCATTAAGTAGTTCCCAGTCTATGCATAACCGACTAGGAATGAAAACCACCAAAACTTGGCACTAAACCAGCAGGCAGTTAAAGGCAGAAAATCTACATGGTATCAGAGCGCAGGGGGCAGAAAACAAACTGATTTGCAGCCACACATAAAATTTGTAGATCTCAGAAAACTAAGTGTTCTTACCTTTTGTTAGTGGGCAGCGTTCTTTTGCACTGATTTCCAGATGGCTACAGGGTTGAGGATAGAGGATAGATTGAGTGGGACTGAGAATTTTGTGCCTTGGAAGGCCAGAATTCTGTTGCTTTTGGAAGAGAACGAGTTATGGGTGGAGGTGGTGAGGAACACCACCACAAACCCCATTACCATTCCAGATGGCTCAGATGTGACCGCTCTTTCAGCCTTCAACAAGAAAGACTGTAAGGCTAGGAGAATCATACTAGATGCAGTGAAAGACCACATCATCCCTCACATTTCGGGGAAGACCAAGGCACACGAGATGTGGAGTGCCTTGATCAGCTTGTATGAGAGCTCCAACGAGAACAGGAAGATGGTTCTCAAGGAGAAGCTCAAGAGTATCAGGATGACCGGAGGAGAGGGAGTCACAGCTTATCTCACCAGGATCTCTGCAGTTCGGGATGAACTAGCAGCAGTTGGTGAAGTAGTATCCCCTACAGAGTTAGTTCGCACAGCAGTCAATGGGGCTTCAAGGCCCTGGAGTGCATTTGTGCAGGCCATTGTGGGCAGGGAGAACCTTCCATCATGGGAGAGGTTGTGGGATGACTTTGTGCAGGAGGAGACCAGGAGGGGTCTCGTACAGGGCAGTACATCAGGTGGTATAGCAGATGAGGAGAACGTGGCTCTCACAGCCAAAGGGAAGAAGAATAAGGGTCCCAAGAAGCATGGGGCCAAGGGACAGCAGCAGCATCATACACAAGGTGGGTAGAAGAAGGACTTGAGTAAAATCAAGTGCTACTGTTGTCAGGCGTTTGGGCACTATGCATCTCAGTGTCCAAACAAGAAGAGGAAGAAGGGACCAGGTCAGCAGACAGCAGCCTCAGCAGAGATTGATGAGTTTGGTGACAGGTTTCAGAGGGAGTTTTCCCTATATGCTGGACAGAGTGAGAGAGAGAGAGTTTCTTTAGCCACCAGCATTGACATGGATTTGGATATTGAGCACTCATTGTTGACAGGGCATCAGACAGGTCCTTCCACCACTGGTACGTGGTATATTGACAGCGGAGCTTCGAGGCACATGACAGGTACTCGGGAGTTCTTCTCCAAGTTATCACGGACAGAGAGAGAGGTGGAGGTTGTGCTGGGTGACAACACCATTGTTAGAGCAGTGGGTCAAGGGACAGTCATATTTGAGAGGGAGTCCATGAGTCCCATGACATTGAGGGATGTATTGTATGTCCCTGGGCTGAAGAAGAACCTTGTTTCAGTTTCCACGATTGAGGACAGGGGTCTTGGGGTGTGCTTCTCAGATGGGAGAGTGCAGGTATTTCCCAAGACCACAGGTGTATCTACTCCCATGGATATTGGAGTTAGATGTGGACGACTGTACAAGTTCTTGTTTCAGCCGCAGCATGCTCTAGCACACAGCAACAGCAGCAGCAGTGAGCTGTGTGAGTTATGGCACAGGAGGATGGCCCATTTACATCATCCTGCTCTGGGAGTGTTGAGGAGCATGGTCACAGGTTTACCTGATTTTGACTCTGAGCAGAGTGATGTGTGCAGAGGGTGTGCTTTGGGAAAGTACACCAAGACCGTGTTTCCTAGCAGTGACACGAGAGCAGCAGGTGTGCTCGATCTGATTCATACTGACATATGTGGTCCTATGTCCTCAGTATCCTTGAGTGGCCATGAGTACTATATCAGCTTTATTGATGACTACTCCAGGAAGACCTGGATCTACTTCTTGCGGGGCAAGAAGTCCCCACTTGTATTGAGTGTCTTCCAAGGGTTCAAAGCCCTTGTGGAGAAGCAGACGGGGAGGAAGATCAGGATGTTGAGGTCAGACAACGGAGGTGAGTATACCTCCAAGGAGTTCAGTGCATTCTGCAGACAGGAGGGCATACAGCGTCAGTTGACAGTTCCCTACACTCCTGAGCAGAATGGAGTAGCAGAGAGGAAGAACAGGTCGATCCTTGGAGCAGCGAGGGCCATGCTTCATGATCAGGGGTTACCGTTCTTTCTGTGGGCTAAGGCCTGCAACACTACAGTGTACCTGTTATCACATTTATAGTAGCCGGGCTACCATACATTATTTTTCTGATGCCAGTACACTATTCAGCCAGTTCCCCTACATTTGAGATGCTGAGATGAGCATCTATATTGGATCACTATCAGATTGTGGACAGCAGTTATATTCCCCATGCCATTACTGAGTCTCAGGACACTCAGAGAGATGACCGATATAGTCATTATGCCATTAGTACAGAGCAGTCAGTAGTGTTCAGAGTTGCAGCAGCAGTTCCAGAGGACAGGTGATGGTACAGGTTGATGAGCTTTCAGGTATATGACTCAACAGGTATATCATGGTGTTATGGTTAGATTGCTTTTATACTTATTCTTATAGCGTGTCTTAGCACTCAGTGTCATGATCTGGCGATCTTATAGATATTTGGACCTGGTCGATCTATTATATATATTACATTGTCCCTACTCAGACTTAGAAGTTCACTATTCATACTCATTGGTTTTACCCTCCTTAGGGAGAATAGAGGTGATCATTCAACCATACCTTGGCTTGCTAGTGTTGGCTCCATTATTCATTGTCTTCATCCATCCATGGCCTACCTTTTAGATTATCACCCTGACTTACTACTCGACTAGTGACATGGAGGATCTTTTCCCCACTGTAGCCTCTGTATTGGATGAGCTTCCCTGTTTATTGTGTCTCGGCTCTGAGTTGGTGACAAAACTTACCTATGGTGAGTTGGAGTTCCTTGGAATTCCCCCTAGTCACTAAAGTTGTGTTGGCTAAACCTGAAACTTTTGGTGCTGCCATGAATACAAAATCTGGAAAAATGAAATGCTATATCTTGTATGAAAAGCCCATTCATGCAATGTGTTTCTGAACACACATGAATGAAAGGCATGCCAAATGAAAATGGCTATGAAAATAAAATGTTATATCTTTTGGAAAAATAAATACCTAGGTAAACAAGCTGTCCATGACACACCTAGAAGTGCTCAGGTAAACAAGTGCCTTAAAAACACACCTGCAGCAGAAAGCCTAAAGAAAAATGTAAATCTATGCAATGTGTTTGTAAACACACATAGATCAAGGCTATGGAAACTTCAGGCCCAAAAAGCAATGGAACTTAAATGCTATATCTAAACAATTGCTGGCCTTATTTGTATTATGGATTGTGCGCATCTGTGAAGGTGAATAAACCCTCTTTAAACAACTCATCCATTTGTGAGACACCCGCCATTCCCTGTGCTATTGCTCATTCAGTATATACTATGGTGTATTCCCTTTCCCTTGCCAAAGTGTCACAAAGTCAAGTCAGTCAAGTCATCCCTTAGCGTAGCCAATTTAATTTAGCCTTCACCCTTCACTAGCAAATTGATCACAACTATGAAGTGAGTATGATCCTGAAAGTCCAGTCTGAGTAATAATAATAATTAACGACACTATACATTTGGTTTTAGATCGCCAGTTATGATTACTATGTGTTATAATTGTTGTTTGAATAAGTTGTAAAGCATGTATTAACCTTGACACTTTGCAGCAGCCTTGGATGATGGTCTGAGTTATATTTGGTCTTGGTTAGACCTAGTTTGACCATGGAGGACCATGGGACATGAGATGTTGGACCTTATGATGATATGGATAGATGATATATGGTCTATGTACACATACATGATGATTCTATGCAGCAGCTACAGGGTTATGATGATGATTCTTGGTTTATAGCAGTGTTTGGACATTTACAGATTATTATTATTGGCCCTGTTCCGGTATATTGGATATTTATTTTGATCATGCAGAGACTCATATGGTGTATGAGTACACATCTTGGATGGATTTGGGCCTTCTGAGTCCAATGGGACAGTTGTTTTCAGTTCCGGGCACTTACAGTGATGGTTGAGCCTCAGTAGGTTGTCCCAGTGCAGTTTTGGTCTGTCGGAGGCCTTGTCAGAGCAGATGTGATTTTTATCCGGTTGACCTAGGGCGCTGATGATGGAGGGGGTGGTCTAGCCACTTGTTTTTACCATATTAACCCCCTCCCGGACACACTGGTGCCCTCACCTTGACAGCGCAGGCACTCCAGGAGGCTGTTTGGGGCAGTTTCACGCTTCCCGAGGCATTTCAGGATTGGTAGAAATGACTATTGAGGAAATCGATTTGGGCTACTGAGGCAATGTTATGGCATGGGATGATCAGTGATGATAGATCGGGGTCCTCCACACCGTATCCAGCAGTTTCAGCTTCATCGGGGCCCGCATCCATCACTTATGGCACTTTCTGTGGATTTCTGAGGTCTTTTGAGGACCACGACTTGACTAGGGAGGCACGATTTGGTACATTCATGATTATTTATTGGTTATTGTGCTATGGGGATTGACCAAGGAGGGATAAAATTACCCTTTGGACCCACCATAAGCCTCCTATGATATTATGTCATCATGATTTGGTGGGATTCCCCTCTTCTAGGGCGATTTTGTCCACTTACATTATATTTTATTTGTGATCCATGTATTTTATTGTTGAGCTCATCTCAACCATTGATTAGACATTTGTATCTTTTAATCTTAGCCACTCATTCAAAAAGTGGTTAGGGTTTTGGTGCCTCTCCTTCCTATTTGAAGGAGAGAGCCTCTCATAAAGAGTCTTTGGCTCCTTGATTATTGGTATAGAAAAATATTCTTGTGGAAATTCTTGTGGTCTCCTTTGCATCTGGTGTTCTTAGATGGTGATTGGAAAGTCTATTGCAACCTAGCATTTGGAAATTGTGGTAAGATCTATCTTTTTTGGAAATCATTGTTTGTCTACAGGAGGGCGACTTCAACAAGGGCGATTTTGCAAGGCTTCTTCAAATCGACTTTCTTGGCATTCGCTTGTATCAAGGGGTTATCATTAGCTTCATTGTGATCTATGCTACCTTTCTGTTACTTCTCTTGTGGCATTAGTCTTATCTCTTGATGCATCAAATCTGATATTGTTGACGTTTGTTGTGCAGGAGAGAGGGCGCATTGGCTTCTTGGATCAAATCGACTTGTATAGAAAACTACCTCAAAGCTTCTCAAATTGATCGGGTTTGCATAGATCATCATCATCAAGGCATCTACAAGGTTACCCAGGTAAGATCCACAGGTTTGTTTCTCTTTCCTTTATCCAATCCATTGACATAGCTCATAAATTGTTAAAACCCTAAATATCTTAAAACCCCCATTTTACATTTTCTCAGATCTACTTAGATCTAGTGGGTTGTTGGGCATAATATTGAAAACCCACCTCTATAGCATCCATGGGCATCCCGGATCTATAGTTTGGTGAGGATTGGCCTCCGTTTGACCCCCCTCCCATGCCAACATTAGCTCCTCCCAAGCAAAGCGCACTTCCTAGTTTGAGCAAGTTGACCTAGATCCAGGTGATCGGTGTTTGAGATTCCACTTGATTCGTCATCTACACATCCAATAACATACACCCAGATTGTTACTTTCCTGAAATTCACCTTGTGGGCCCCATTCCACATTTTAAGGGATTTAATCCCCATTTTGGACCACTTGGAACATTTAAACTCATATCTAGTAAGATCTAACCGTCGGATTGCCACGAAATTATAGATCCACACTCCTACTTGACTAACCTGCCCGGATCTAAAGTTTGGATGCCATCGGACTTGTCTTGACCCACCTAGCCCACCTTTTCAGCCTCCTTGGGTAAAGTCGCACCACCTTGGAGAAGTGAGTTCACTCACTTCTAGGAACTGGGTACTTGAGATTTTTGGAGATTTGGAACCGGAATAATTCAAAACCTAGGTCTAGTGTGTCACTTTGTCAGATCTTGCCTTGGGGATAGCATTCCTTGTTTTAAGGGATTGTGGTCCACTTGGGTTAAACCTAGATCTAGACACTTTCATCCATCAAGACTTCTATTGCCTACTTGTCCCAAGTACTAGGAGTCCTAAACCACAAGTCAACCCTACTTTGACTCCACTTCCCAATTCCCAAGGCACTGGTTTCTCTCCAAGTCAATTCGACTTTCCTAGATTGTTGATTTAACTTGTGGTTTGACCTTTGCATGGTGAACTAAACCCTTGAAGCTATCATTTATCATGGTCAAGCTTGTCATTTGTACTAGTTAGCCCCAGTTCAACCCCTAAACTACCCTGCATTGGACACGGTTCCCAAGGCAGTGGGTCTTCAAACATTGAACTAGTACACTAATCCTAGATCTCACTTCAAACATTATAAGTCACTCTTACATCAACTATGAAATGAACCAAAGCTATACTCATTAAACCCCTCACTTGGCTTGTGACTTCATCCTTAGGTCTAGGAAAAACCATACACCTAACTTCACTTAGAAATACCCTGATTTGGTGTTTTGGTTTTGATCTCTCCTGTCGGGAGTAGATCGGGTCTCCCCCTTTGTTGTCTGGGCTAGATAACATAAAGCGAAGGTTGCCTCGACTGGCGTGACAACCATATACTGGAGGTTGAGGTGATTGTGGTTGCACCTTTTGAGTTGCCCTTCCCTATTGCCATCCATGACTGGATACATCCATAGGGGCAACTACAGTTTAGGTGATAACAGTACCTGCAGAACAGGAGTCCCCACCGTGCCGTGGGGAGGATGACTCCAGAGGAGATGTATTCAGGCAAGAAGCCTGAGGTGAGCCACTTTCGCATATTTGGGTCTCTGACTTACTCTCACGTCCCCTCAGAGAGGAGGACGAAGTCCGAGCCCACCGCAGAGAGAGGCATCTTTGTGGGTTATGACGAGACTTCGAAGGCATATCGGCTTTACATTCCTGGCCAGAGGCGAGTTGTAGTTAGGCGGGAAGTAAAGTTTGAGGAGGAGAGGGCCTTCAGGAAGTCCAGAGAGTTAGAGCAGGGGGAGACACCAGCTCCCACACCTCAGTTGGTATAGGCTTCTTCGATACAGGTTACAAGTCCACAGGTTTTTGGGGTGACTGGATCACTTGGTACAGGCACAGGTTCTACAGGGTCAGTGGTTCAGATTACAGGTACAGGGACAGGTACAGGGACTGCCACAGGTTCAGGATCACCGGTTTCTGGCTCACAGATTGCAGGGTCTTCTGGGACTAGTTCATCAGCTACAGGTCCTAGGGGTGGTAGACCTCATGCTTCTGACACGCCCTCAGAGGAGGGTACACCAGGTTCAGAGGAGCCTTCAAGGAAGAAGAAGCCCAAGTGGCTTCAGGACACCTTGAAGGAAGCAGAGGCATTTGGTAGACCTTAGGAGCAGATCAGGACTATTTTTGAGCCAGATAGATATGGGTCAGCCCTTGTTGCGAGTCTTCGTGACTCAGCGCCTTCTACTTTTGAGGAGGCTTCTCAGCATCAGGTGTGGAGAGATGCCATGATGGAAGAGTACCATTCCATCATGAAGAATGATGCTTGGGAGATTGTACCGAGGCCTGAGGGGAAGTCAGTTGTGACTTCCAAGTGGCTCTACAAGGTCAAGCATGCAGCTGATGGCAGTGTAGAGAAGTTCAAGGCTCGGTTTGTGGCTCGAGGGTTCTCACAGGTTGAGGGAGTCGACTATGATGAGACTTTTGCTCCAGTGGCTCGGTATTCCTCCATCAGGGCAATGATATCGATTGCAGCAGAGATGGGTTGGAGGATCCACCAGATGGATGTGAAGACCGCATTTTTCAATGGTCTTCTGCAGGAGGAGGTGTACTTGGAGCAACCACAGGGATTTGAGACACATGGGAGAGATTCACATGTTTGCAGGCTTAGGAAAGCCTTGTACGGTCTGAAACAAGCTCCCAGAGATTGGTACTCCAGGATAGATGCGTATCTGATGTCGATGGGATTCCAGAAGAGTGAGGCTAATCCCAACCTATACTACATTGTGGTTGGTGGAGATCAGCTCATTCTTCTGCTATATGTTGATGATTTATTTATCACTGGAGATGAGCGTCTTATTGCTCTGTGCAAGAGAGATCTTGTAGCTGAGTATGAGATGACAGATATTGGGCTGATGCATTACTATTTGGGGATGGAGGTATGGCAGGAGCTAGGACATATTTTCCTTGGACAGGGGAAGTATGCTGCAGAGATCCTGAAGACTTTTCGGATGGACGATTGCAAGCCCATGTCTACACCTATGATCACCAACTTGAAGCAACTTCATGCTTCAGATGGTAAGTTGGTGGATCCCACATTATATCGTCGGCTCATCGGATCGTTGATGTATCTGGTCAACACCAGGCCAGACTTGTGCTTTGCAGTCAACACTCTTAGCCAGTTCATGGTGCAGCCTAGGAGTGTACATTGGAGTGCTGCGAAGCACATCTTGAGATACCTTGCAGGGACGGTGGATTATGGTCTGGACTACAGGGGTTCAGGTGGAGTTAGTTTGATTGGGTTCACAGATTCAGACTGGGCAGGTTGTGTGAGGGACCGGAAGAGCACTTTCGGTTGCTGTTTCAGCTTGGGCTCGACAGCAGTGTCGTGGTTCAGCAGGAAACATAAGTCCGTTGCATTGAGTTCTGCTGAGGCTGAGTATATGGCAGCCAGTCAGGCGACTTGCGAAGCACTGTGGCTTCGCAAGCTATTGGTAGATTTATTTGATCAGCAGCTGAGGCCTACCGTGATTTACTGCGACAATCAGAGTTGCATTCAGCTCTCTGAGAATCCAGTCTTTCATGACAGGTCAAAGCATATTGAGATCAGATATCACTTCATTCGGGACTATGTTTAGAGAGGAGCAGTTGAGCTTCAGTACATATCCACTGATCAGCAGGTTGCAGATGTCCTAACGAAATCTTTGGGGAGGGGGAAGTTTGTCTTCTTCAGAGATAAGTTGGGAGTGGTGCGGAACACCTTCCTCGGTAAGAGGGAGTGTTAGTTTTTGTACCATGGATGTGTTCCCCCTAGTGACATTGGCCTAAGTCACTAAGAAAGGGGGGTGATGGGACCCTCACATTAATTAATTAATTAATGAGACTATAAAGTCACTTTTGTCCTAAGTCATAAAGTGAGTGAGTAATTATTAATTAAGTGATTTAATTAATGAGATTTTACTCACATCTAATCTCAGCCATTGATTAGATCTAATCTACACCATTGGTTTAAAGATTCCTTTAGGGATGGATAAAAGGGAGGGAGGCAGAATACCTATTTTTTTATTGAGGTGAATGAATGAAGAGGAGAGTGAGCACGAGAAGGAGGAGGTCGAGACAGAGAAAGGACACCTGCGTGACTGAAATTCCAGGGCACGAGTTTCTAGGTGGGCGCTCCAGTATTCAGCTCTGAGTTCGAGGCTTGCCTTTAAGGCATTTATTATCAGCACTGTAAATGATAGTGGCTGTTATCTTCAGTGATAAACCTGTGATCTATTCGTACAGTACCCTTTCCATAGCACGCAGTCAGAGGGAGATATTGGCTCTGAATTCGAGGGAGCTTCACATAGTGATGCTCAGACTTCGAGATTGCAATTTCTAGCCACAAACTCTGAGGTATGCTGTTAGCATTTGGAGGATGTATTGCTACATGCATTTCTGGAAATGACTGGCACCTCACAGCAGTCATTTCTGATAGGTGTTTGAAGGTTGATACAGCACAGATTTAGAGCACAGTCAGCACAGTGTTTTTGAGTGTGTTCAACACAAAATTCGAGGATACAGTATCATCAATTGCACAGAAACCGAGAAGGATCTGCACTCATTTCCAGGCAGCAGTTGGGCACCGAAATCGAGGCAGACTGGGGTGCAGTTAATGGAGATAAGTTGTATTTGTTTTTTGTACTGCTGTAGCATTACCTTGCTGATGGAATAATAAATCTCTTTCTCTCACTCAACTGGTTTTCCCCGTGGGGGTTTTTCCAGAGCTCGATTTGGCCAAAAATACTTGTGTCAAATTTATGTGTGAACGCTGGTAGATTAGTTTGCAGCCTGTAAATTGCTTTTAATTGTGTGTTTACTGTTAATAAATTTTGCATTAAGTAGTTCCCAGTCTATGCATAACCGACTGGGAATGAAAACCACCAAAACTTGGCACTAAACCAGCAGGCAGTTAAAGGCAGAAAATCTACAGAATTGAGTTAAGTTCTTTGGTTAAATTCTAAATTGTTGTTAGTATCAATCGAATTCATGAGAAATTGGCAGGAGTCTATTCAATTTGTGAAGAATTTACAAAGAAGTCAAGTTCTGGAAGAGACGCACAACGAACTAGTGATCGATGGTGGCTGAGTGTTTGCAGAATAGATTGAACGGTCGGATTTGTTTTTGGGTAGATCTTGTGGACAGAGATACCAGGGCTAGCAGCAGGCTTGAAGGTCGAGGTCTGTTCTTGCCCAAAGTGAACACAGAGACAAAGTTCTGGGGTGTATTAATGCTTGAAGGCCCGAAGTAATAAACAAGCTTGAAGGCCGAGGTAGAGATTAACGCAAAGGTTCAAGCGATGGAAGTCGACCCAGAAGCTCTGTGATTTGGAATGAGGTGCGCAAAGAGCCCGAATGTCTATGCGCTATATAAACTCACCCGAATACACTGTGGCATTGTTAAAAACTTAAAACTGTCCAGAATGCATTTTATGCAAGGTTTTGCACAGTCATAACATGATTTTTAAATGGTTTTTCCTAGACTTTATGATATTTTGAGCATTTGTCAAAGGTATTATGCCTAGAATATAGTGTATAGTGAATATTACACTAATATTATCCTTGGAGAGTAGGATTTGAGGTGTAAGCCTTCATCATCTTGGTAGTCCACTTTCTCTTTATTCCTAAAATATTTATAAACTTATTTTCTAGGATTCTGGATTTCCCCATTGTGCTAGAAAAGAACTAGACTTAAGTGAAAGGAAAGTTTTATGGTGTCAATGGGCAATTTCCTAAGGGCCTTTAGGGTTGCACCTCGTTCGGGAACTAGAATATATTGAATGCAAGTTTGGGAGATAATGACACCCATCAAGATTGTCAATCCAATCAACCTCAGAGAAGCCCTTAGAAGAATAGGGGTGCCAGCTAAAAAGTGGATAACCATGTGAGTGTTTCCTTTGAGATACACTAAAATTTGTTTAGCACCCTACCAATGGCTCTCACGAGTCTTTTGCATATACCTAGTACACATGCTAACAACAAAGGCCCTGTCTAGTCGAGTATGAGTAAGGTAGAGTAGACCACCCACTAAAGGTTCACAGATTGTAGGATCAAATAAGGAAGAAGGAAAATTGGATTGAAATTTCACCCTAGAAGCAAGAGGGGTGCAGGCATGCTTATAATCCTCCATTCTAAAACGTTGCAGAAGGTCCAATGCATATTGAGGTTGAGAGAGAAAAATCCTGGGGGACTCAATGATCTAAACTCCTAGAAAATACTGAAGCATGCCTAAATCAATCATCTCAAAGGAGTTATGGAGTTGTAGCTTCAATTCATTGAACATGGATGGTGATTTATGAGTCATGCAAGATCATCAACGTAAAGCACGATAATGATGGTTTGATTGTCATGATGGAAAATATAGAGATCATTCTCGACCTTGTAGCAAGAGAAACCACAACTGAGAAAGGAAGTGCGTATTTTCTCATACCAAGCTCGAGGTGCCTACTTGAGTCCATACAAAGACTTTTTGAGTTTGCGAACCAATGGTGTAGACCCATCTTGAAAAAATCCTAGTCATTGCTACATATAGGTATCCTCATGAAGGTATCCATGAGGAATAACACTTTTGACATCCATCTAATGAGCCTCCCAATTCAGTGAAGTAGCAATAGATAATATCATTTGAATTGAGTCCATTCTAGCAACGAAGGAAAAAGTCTCAGTGCAGTCAATGCCCTCCTTTTGTGAAAGCCCCTTAACAACGAGCCTTTTCAATCTATCCATCAACTCCAAACTTGGTCTTGCAGACCCATTTACGACCAACTATATTTTTCCCTTGGGTAAGGGGAACAATTCCCAAGTTTGATTCCTAATCAGGGCATCATACTCAATAGAGATGGTTACCTCCAATCTGACCATTTTTTAGCTTGATTATAAGTAGTGGGATCACCATCAATATTCACCATGGTGAGAAGGGACCATGGCGCAGGAGGCTTCCGACAATGATCACGTGCACCTTCTAGTGGAAGAAAATTGACAAAGTCCAAAAGAGTGGATACAACCCACTTGGGCATAGGCCTTGACCTAGCTGAAGAGAAAGAGGAACTAGAGGAAAGGAACCTGGAGTCGTTCAGCCAATGAAGAGGAGTGCTAGAGGGAGTATTTAGTATAGAAGAAGAGACTTTCATATGATGGGATCCAAATGAGTCATCAATAAGGCCCTCATCATCAACATCTGTCTGCATTGTAACTATAGGAGAAGTGCTTGAGGAAATTCACTCAGAATTAAGAGGAGAATCAACATAATGCTGTGAAGTAGAGGGGATCCACAAAAGCACATTGAGAATCATCTATAAGAAGCAAGTGTAAAAGATCTTAGTAGACTGTGAATAGGAACTTCATCAAAGATAACATCTTTATGTTCAATCAACTTGTGAGTGAAAGAATCATATAGACAATTTGCTTTGGAAACTTTATTGTAATCAATTAGAATGCAGTCATGACTTTTATACTTTAATTTGTTTTGCTTTTCTCCTAGGAATATGGGCCCATGCACTTGAACCAAAAATTCTAAAATGCAATATTGAAGGTTTCTTTCCATACCATTTCTCATAGGGAGTCATACCTTAAACAACACGAGTAGGTGTCTGTTAACATACAATCTGCCTCATCACAACTCTTGTTTAGTCTCCAAAAATGTTAGTATGTGAACAGTCAAAGCCAGATTTGCAGTGTTTCAAAGCACTGGTTTAGTTAGTAACCAACACTTACCACCGTACAACAACGGAATAATCACAAGCTCTATAGCCTGTTTTCATCATCAATCAAAGATTAAAAGAGGCATTCTGTATTTCCATATTAGAGGTAGAGGGTTGTGGCTTACTAACTGTCAGCACACGAGTTGGAGGAGTTCTAGAGGTTTTGCCTTGCGACATAATTGTACTTGCAAAACTAGTACCTAAGGATATGATATCAGGCATTGGTAAAGCAGCAAATCTCTTCCAAAGATTGACACTTACGCTATGCATGTTCGAATGAAGGATTGTTATAGCCCAAATCGACATTTCTCCATCCGTGATGACAGTTCATCGATGAGACCTCAAATGTTGACTGTTCCTCACACAAAAGGACAATTATGGATGGAAGAGCCTTGATTTGCTTTCAGCTGCTATGGCCTTGATCATTGACTTAAATCCTCAACTATTCCATTTTTCCTTGAAAACCCTTGAAAAGAGCATAATCACTCCCAAAGGTCATGAATACTGCAATTTAATCGCTCTCAATATTCGGTCAGCAAGCGATTTCAAGAAAAAATTGTAATCGCACTTTGTTAATGCCTTGACAACGATTTAATCACCTGTTACCCTTGATTTAAGGGCGATTTTGTCCCAAAAAAATGCAAAATAAATAAAAATTTTGAAAATCGAGGAAGTTAGCGTGGTTTTGGTAACCACCCCCTTTGGTTACAACCAGAGTTGAAAAAGTCGGCGAAAAATCGCGACTTTTTCAAAAAATCGAACATTTTTTCCCTCTGCCGAAAAATCGGCCAGTAAAAATCATGCTTTTTTAAAAAATCGACGAGGGCGCGACTTTTTGCAAAAGTCAGTGATTTTTTTTGAAAAAGTCGCCCAGGCTGTCTAGTCCACGGTTTAAAGAGGAGAAAGTCATTTTTTTTTGGTCATTTGTTTCATTTCGTTGTTGAAGAAAGAGTGTGAAGGGCAAGAGGGCACCATCAACCACCTTGGAGGCATCCAAGATTCCAAACACCATCTAAGATCACCATTGAGAATTTTTGTGGAGAAAGGGTTCAACTTCAAGAGTCAAAACTTTGCCAATCAACCAATTCCTCTCACAGGTATGTAGTGTTTCATTTTCTTGTATCTTTTTTATGATTTTTTTGCATGTTTGCTTGCATATTTTCTTTCCTATATTCCTTATTTTTTTTGCCATTTTGCCAATGATTTCCATGTCCATAAATATTAAAAAGAGTCAAAATGTAAGGGGTTTTTAGAATGGAATAGCATGCTTGTTTCTTAGATCTTTAGCCACCCTCTTGTTATCATTTTTCATGGCCAAAAATATAAATTTAGAGGTCTGATTTTTTAAGCCAAATTGTTGCAAATTTTTTCAAATGGGGTTTAATTTATTGTTTTTGTAATTTTGTGCCCTAGGTTTGCATTTTGAGGCTGCCATTCCATTTTCCAAAATGCCAAAGCCATTGGACCCATTTTGGCAATATGGTGAGCCCAAGGATGGAACAACCAGGAAAAATTTGAGTTGCAAATTGTGTGGGCATTGTTGCTGCCTGGTTCCACACCTGGGAAAACGCAGCAAAAGTCTTCAAGCTGCTGGTGTGGCCTTGGGGGCAAGTCAGAGTCAAGTGCTGTCACCTGAAACTCGACTCCTCCGTCTAGGCTTTCCTAGCGAAGCCAAGGGGGGTGGACCCTAAAAAGTGAAAATTAAACTATGATGTCTAATCTAACGAAAGACAAAGCATCTAATCTAGGAGTTAGAATATTTTTTGTAAACCAAGACAATGCAGCATATATATGAGTAAAGCAAATACCATTCATCAACATTTCATTTGCAAACATCCATCATTATCATTGTCATTTAAAAAATTCATCATCAATTTGAAATATAGCAAGATAAACCAGTGCCGATAAATGGAGTCAATAAAGATGCATGAACTGAAAAGAAAGTGTTGTGCGATTGTTCTTGGTTTATTTTATTTTTACTCTGGTAATGATCTTTTTTATTAAAAGTTGGTGGATTCCCGATATACACAAAGGTACAGGGAATATGTCCGGAATTCAGTTGTGTGGTTTCTCACTTAGACTTGGGCTGGATCGGAGTCTCAAGGAGGTGTTCAGATGCTATACCAATGAGGGCAAGCCTAACGGTTTCCAAGAGGTCACTACCCAGTGTTATCCCAAGCCCTTTGAAAAATTGCCCACAGCAGAAGAAGAACGTTTGTGCCCGATTTTCACAAGTAGGTTGTTTATTCGGGTGTGTTAAAACCTATTACTAGTCATCTTCCCTTTCTGATGCATACCAACATGTTCAGACTAAGCTGCAAGTTGGCCACAGAGCATACGGGAGAAGACCTTGGAAATTTTTTAGGTTTTTTAGGAACAAATATTTTATCTTTTTTAGAGCCCCAAGAGTCTCTTTTCAGGCCAGTACTCGGGCAAGTCCTTGTCCTGAAACCCTACTTATGGAAAGCAAGGGGGTGTTTGAGTTTGTAAAAAAATGAAAATTGTAAAAAAAATGAGAAAATCTAAGTCCTGAGTGAACTCGTGGCCCACTAAAGGAATGGACCAACGAGGTAAATTTTAACCCTAATTAATTTTATTTAATGCCGAAATAAAGAAATAAATCTAATCTAACAATCACACCATGAAAAAGAGACGACACAGACCACCCCTGGGGGGATGGGGTGTGGGCGTTGGTTAGCCCACTTGCTCTCGTTTGAGATTCTTTACAATGAATAGAGAAGTGCTCCAGTCTCTTTAGAATGACTTGGTGGCTTACAATACTAAAGAGAAAAGTAACCAGTTTTATAAAAATTAAGTTTTGGTACTCTTGATGGCCTGGATCTTCGATTTTTGGCCAACACTTCCTCTTGTCTATTCGTCTTTTGCTACAAAACAACAAGCAAAATTTAGTACAAGATGCCCAAAAACACTTTAAGAGTGTCTTTGGAACACCTCCTAAAAAACCCAAAAAATTCTAAGTATAAAACTAGTTAAAAATGCAAGAAATTAACCAAGTAAGACAAGCAATGGCGCTTGTTTACTTGGGATCTTTGCAAGCTTTAAGAGCTGCAAATTCTAAGCTCTTTTAATAGCCAAATAAACATTTAAAACAGATCTAAACACTACTTTTCACACTTTTTTAAGATTTGACAATTTTTTACTAGTTGAGAAAAGTAAAATGCTAGATAAATGAAAGATTTAATCTATTAATGATGAATACTTTGCAAATGGAAAAGATCAGACTTCTAGAGTAATAAATCTAAATGTAAAGTTCAGAAATGCAAACCACTATTACTCTATTTTTTTTTCACATAAAAAAACATACTTATATTAAAAGTATAAGGGGATACAATCCTTAAACCGAAACAGATGAAAACATCAAAAGGCCAATCCGAGACTAGAGCAGATCCATGAATCCCAAGCCAAAACCAAACGGTGAAAAGGAAAATAACCGGGATATACCAATCCCCCAAGAAATCCAATAGACCATAAAGACCAAATCAGAAAAAGGATAATACAATAGTTGATCAACCAGCCAAAGCTGGGAGAAATAGAGCTGCAAAAATAACACAAAAATCATACGTCAAAAAGGAGCTAGCAACCACAAGTAGGAAGAGGAGAGCCATCCAAAATCTCATAAAAGATCCTGCCCGCTAATGCCTTAAGCTCGCGACGAGAGAGAGAGAGTCTGCCACTGAATTATGCTCACGATAGATATGGATAATGGAAGTCGTAGGGTAGAGACATAGAAGTTGACGAGTCTTTTCCAACCATGAGGATAAAGCCAAAGAGTTGATAGCAGTCGCCGAATTTGCCCAGTTGATAATCGATAAAGAATCACCAGCAATCTGCTCAAGTGCAATATTGGCCTTTGAAGCGAAGAATAAAACCAACCAAAGGGCCAATAATTCGCCTTTGGTATTTGTCCCCACCCCACCATGAAACCATAGATGAATCTGGTCCCCGTCTACACATTTGATGAAGGCACCAACACCACAAGCACCAGAAGGAGGCAGTAGCAGCACCATCAAAGCGTGCCCGATTGCCCGAGCGAAGTAGACGAAGCGGTCAGGCAAGATGATCAGGAGGATGAGGCATCACAGGATCCGATAAGTCATAATCCCGAGAACAAGAAAGAATAGCACATGCAATGTAGCTAGGCTCAGAAGTTTTATCCTCAAATATAAGCCTATTCCGCGATTTCCAAACCACTATTACTCTATACTTGTAACCAGTAACCAAGTTGGAAGTATGAAGTAGAAGAGAAGGAGACATGGAGAGTTTTTCTTATTATTAATCAATTTTTTCCTTGAAAAAGCCTTGGAGCCTTCTTGGTGGTGAGCTGAGGGACTGTATCTGCAAAATAAGTTAGAAAAGTAGGAGAAGCAAGCAAGATCTCCCACCTATCCACTTGAAGCAACCTGCACAACACATCAAACTTGCAACACAAGGATCAAATCTAGAAAAATACACAATAGAAATTAAAAGAAAATGCTCATAAACAAATGATACATTTAAATCAGATCTCTACATATGCATAAATAAAAGACTAAGCAATAAACAAATTAATCAACCTCCCTTATAAATCAATACTGATCTTTCCCAAAGCTAGATTTGATGCAAAGAGAAACAAATAGCACAATACAAGTTACCTCATGTTAAACCAATACATTCATCCACTCATCAAAGCCCAACACCATGATTGACCTCCAAAGTCTTTTTATTCATTAAGCAAAATGACAAATAGAAAATCGAATTACAAGTGCAAGCTCTAACTCCCAAACTCCAACAAGAGAAAATGGAGTGGGAAACCATGCTTAAATAGCCAAAGATGGAGAGGAATAGGTGGAATGAGTGGCATAACTCGTGGAGAAAATGGGGCTGCCCACTCCCATGTAATGGGCTGCCAAAATCAGCCCCAAATCAGCCATGTGAGAGCCCATAAACATAGCTGCAAATTCCATGATTGAAGGGGCCCAATTTTGGGAAATGCGCCCCCTCAAGTGGGGAAGTAATCCCACTAATATAGATGCCCAGAATCTTTCCAAAATCAACTCTTACAACTCCTAAAACATAGCTGAAATAATTTTGACTTCCAATCCCCCAAAAAATTGGAATTTATTTTTTTAATGATTTTTTGACTATTTTGATTTTTTCCTCCAATTTTTCATTTTTTGGGGATTTTTTGAGAAAAGTGAAAAATAAATGCCTCAACCACTATAGAAAGTAGGTTTTGGAGTAAGGTGGGTGCTCTGAGTTAGAAAACGATCACCCCCAAGGCAAAAAAGACCCCTAGACCACATTTTTGTGCCAATTACAAATTTTGTAATTAAACCATTAAAAAAATGGCTCAATTACGAGAAAAATATTTTTCGCCGAAAATTAAAAAACAACCTAGGGGTACTTAGCACATGTCCATACGACTCAAAATTAATGTCTAGCATGTTCATATACATTGACCCATGGACTTTTATAACCCCCTAAGGCCCATTAACCTCACCAGGCATTCCAACTTTGGAGGAGTAGGAGAAAAATTCAAAAATTATGTTATGCAAAGTTGCAAGACATAATTCTTAAGTGAAAAAACTCCTTGGAATACTCGACTTGGCCAAAAGGTCATAGGGAACCAAGTCCTTTACAAAAAACCATGCTAGAACATTTTATTACAAACCCCGCACGGCCATGGACATGTGGTAAAAAAATAAATTAAAAAAGGGGCCCTCAAAAAGGCCTGATGGTCATCATATCATTGAAAATGAGCATTGACATGTTCAACTCTGCCCGCTCGCTTGATAATCCAACCAAGTACGACTTAGCTGGTAACAGGCATCACATGTCGGGAGGGGTTAACAGGTTGAAATACCATCTAGCTAAACTCCCTGGGCATGATGTTGGCCTTTGTACTGCAATGACCCCAGAGATCATGACATCTGCCCATGACGCAATCCATGAAAAGAATAAAAAGAAGGATGAGATCGCCGCAAACAGAGCTGAGATTGCAGCTTTTGGCCTAGCAAGAAGTGTGGGGGCATCAGGATCTGCCACTGTCGGTGAGGGTAGTGCGAGGGGCTCCATTGTTAGATTTTCAGAATTTACTTCAATCTGATCTAGGATCTTAACTGAGAGAACAACATGTACAACATATCTACAACATATCAATCATGGACACAATAATGCAAGCACACAAGAGACACAGAGTTTACTTGGGGAAAACCATAAAGGTGAAAAACCCCAATAACTTCCTCAGAGATAGATAGAGCAATGATACAGCCCAAGCCAGAGATAGACATCTCCTAGCAGCAGCTTCTCCTCCTCCACAAGTGCGCCACTCTCCAAAGAGTGTGTGTGAGAATAGAATGATGAAATAGAGTGTCTCCCGCACTCTATTTATACTTGACTTGACTTGCCTAATAACCTTTACTAGGTCGGCCTCAACTTAACCACATAACACAATGCTGACTGGGCCGACACCCAATAGGGTGGTCTAATAACCCTTTGACCCACATGACTTATACAGGGCCGACCCCAACAAGGTGGTCTAATAACCCATCAAGTATAAGTTACGACACTTACAATATAAATGACGACACTTCCGTATAGAGGAATAATAACATCTCTATAGGAATACAAACACTTCCATATAGAGGAATAATACCATCTATATAGGAGTACAATATACATATATGAAATACATTCCGAAGTTACATATACATCAACACTCCCTCTTAACTAGGAAGGTATTTCTTGACACAGATCTGCTAGCACAAGTCTTCTTCTCTGGATCATCATCAGCAAATCATCGTCATCGTCATTGCTGCTGCTATCTCAATCAATCTCTGATCTACTCGTCATAGGAAGTTCTATAGAGCCAGTCATTTTTCATACTGGATGTAGGCCCACCACCTGCAGGTCTTCATCATCACTGGCCATACTGTGGAATTCTCGGGACTTATTACGTGCATCACAAAACCTCGCAAGAGCATCCCAGGCCGTTACGAGCACACGACTCTACCTGTAGGATCTCCTAGGATCTTTTACATGTGACTGTCACAAAACCTTAAAAGAGTGTCTTGCCAAGCAAGATCTCTAAAGAGCATCTAAGGCCTTTTTCATCCTGTCCAGATCTCCAAGACTTATTACATGTGACCCCCGCCACAAAACCTTAAAAGAGTGTCTTGCCAAGCAAGATCTCTAAAGAGCATCTGAGGACTTTTTCATCCTGTTCAGATCTACGGAACTTATTACATGTGGTCATGGCAATGCCTCGAAAGAGCATCTGAGGCCTTTTTCATCCTGCCCAGATCTCCCAGGTCTACTTACATGCCATAGGACAATGCCTCGAAAGAGCATCTGAGGCCTTTTTCATCCTGTCCAGATCTCCCAGGTCTACTTATATGCTCATCTACACAACCTGTCCACGACCACAGAATATCAACCTGATACTCACCATACATCAACCTGATGTACATCATCACATGATCAACCTGATCATCATCACTACATCGTCCTGATGCATGTCATCTGGAGCAACATCCTGAAGCTCATCATCCATGATCATCCTGATCATATAATGCATCCAACTGATGCATACCAAGTATCTACCTGATACATATCATTACACATGATCCACCTGATCATACAATGTATCCACCTGATACATACACAGATACATGATCTACCTGATCATACAAAGTATCCACCTGATACATATACAGATACATGGTCCAAGCATCCAACATAATGCAAACATACATACAAATGATCCGACTGATCATATCCGGCATCCAACATGATGCATATACATATAAATGATCCAACTGATCATATCCAAGCATCCAACATGTTGCATATACATATAAATGATCCAATTGATCATATCCAAGCATCCAACATGATGCATATACAAAGCAGTAACTGGAGCATCGTCCTGATAATCATCATCCAGCGCTTATATCCACAGCCATGGGAAGGATCCTCCTCTCACCATACTTAGAATGGCTCCAACAAATGTCTCCATCACTTCTTCCTCGAAGTGTTGTCAATCTGAAGAACACCAAGCCTCTCTCTGAAGTACTCGAACTTCACTCTAGCTAGTGGTTTCGTCAGCACATCTGCAACCTGCTCATCCGTCGCAACATACAGGAGCTCCATTGCTCCTCTCTGCACCATATCCCTCATATAGTGATATTTGATCTCAATGTGTTTCGACCTGTCGTTGAACACCGGGTTCTCAGATAGCTTCACACAACTCTGGTTGTCACAAAAGATACTAGTAGCCTCCAGCGGGAGATCAAATAACTCAAACAATAGCTTCCGGAGCCATACTGTCTCACAACTAGTCGAACATGCTGCAACATATTCTGCCTCGGCTGTACTCAGTGCTACGCAAGACTGTTTCCTGCTAAACCAGGAGATCACACCTGATCCCATACTGAAGTAGCACCCAGATGTGCTCTTCCTATCTGCAGCACTGCCTACCCAATCTAAATCAACATAACCTTGCACGTTAAACTTTTGATTCGCATCATACTTGAGCCCATAATCAATTGTACCCTTCAGGTACCTCAGAATATGCTTTACAGCAACCAGGTGAACACTCCTCGGATCTGTCAAGAACTGGCTCAATGTGTTCACTGCAAAGCAAATATTTGGTCTCGTGTTCATCAGGTACATCAAGGACCCAATCATCTGACGATACACCATGACATCAACCGGATCAGATGAAGCATCACATAGAAGCTTCAGGTTCGATGCCATAGGTGTGGCCATGGCCTTGCAATCCATCATCCTAAACCTCTTCAGGATCTCTACTGCATACTTCCCTTTTCCAAGGAAGATCCCATCTGCACTTTGCCACACCTCCATGCCTAGAAAATAGTGCATCATCCCCAAGTCCTTCATCTCGAACTCGGCAGCAAGCTTCCTCTATGTATCAGCAATCAATCTATCCTGACCTGTTACAAACAGATCATCAACATGTAAGAGTAGTATCACTGGATTGCCTTCCTCAACCTTGTAGTAAAGGTTGGAATCCGTTTTTCTCTTGGTAAATCCCAAACTGGATAGAAAGCTGTCTATCCTACCATACCAAGTCCTAGGAGCTTGCTTCAAGCCATATAAGGCTTTCTTCAACCTGCATACATATGACTTTCTGTCATGTGTCTCAAAACCAAATGGCTGCTCCACATACACTTCCTCTTCGACTACACCATTCAAGAAGGCTGTCTTGACATCCATCTGGTGTATCTTCCACTTCATCACTGTAGCCAGAGCAAGTACTGAACTGATGGAAGTGTACCTGGTTACAGGAGCAAAAGTTTCTTCATAGTCTATTCCTTCTTTCCACAAGCTACAAATCTTCCTTTGTATTTATTTATGCTGCCATCTGCAGCATGCTTGATCTTGTAGATCCACTTGGAAGTCACTACAGACTTCTCTTCAGGTCTTGGGACTGCATCCCAAACATCTTCATGATCGACTGGTACTCCTCGATCATGGCATTCTTCCCAGATCCTAGGACCTTCAATATCTTCAATATTTTCAATAGATAACTTTGTTGCTGAACAAATGTTGTAGTCCTTTTGTAGGTGATGGTATATGATCTTTCCTACAAAACAAGTTAAATTGCATGATTAGAAACATCTCATAGTTTTCAGAACAAATTCTTACATCTGAAGAAATATGTCATATAGTCATGCAATTATCTTTAGCCAATGCTTCAATACAACATTTATCCATATCCTGTAACTTTCTAGATGCCTTCCAATCTCTACCAGAACATTGTTAAGAGTGTGCACAACTCCCAATATGTCAGCAAAGAGGTTTCATTCTAGATAAGTAGCAATGGAATGTTGTACAGTGCCATAGGTCACTTACCCATCATATGCAAATTAGTAGTATACTGTTCATTAACGCAATTATTCTAATATGCATAATACACACCCTAAGTCTAGGAACATAAGCATATACATCATTGAGCAATATTATTTAAACAAACAAATATTCAAGAAATGACAACTAAAAGACTTATCTTTGTTTGGTTGTAGGGTTGACTCCCTCTCAGTCTTTGCTTCCTTTCTGTAACTCCATTCTGATGTGGATTGTGAGATGTGGTCAACTCCCTCTGAATATCTGCATCCTTGCAGAAACTTCTGAAGTGTGCTCCCTCTTGATCTTTGCTTCCTGGATTACCTATCCTTGAACTTATATCCATCCTTAATCACTATGCATGCTTATTAGTATCATCATTGTGTTATCCTCAAGGTCTCATACACAATCACACATTCATTAGTATAATCTTAATACTATCAAAACACAATAATCTTAAACATGTATAGTTATGATCATTTCAAACACAAATAATAAACATTAGTATTCAAGGTTTCAGGGAAGACTTCTTTTACTCATGCATATTCTTATTTGATCATAGGACTCTTTTGGTTAGTCAAATCATCAATCAAGATAAGAGACATAATATGCATAAACCCTTGATTTCTTACATTTCTAACTTTATGAATAATCATACCAAGTATACTTATATAAGGGATCCTAACACAAGGTAATATTCTAACTTGATATAGGAAAAACATACCTGGATTACTATGTTAGCTAGTTATGTCTAACATACCCGCATGATGTTTTCTGGTTCTCTTCAATGACTTGTGCTAGTAACTTGCATGTCTCATAAGTTAACCATTGTAGAACCAAATTATACATACCTCGTAAGTAGATCTTCTATGTGATCCATGACAATGGATGAATCTTTGTCTTCATGTCACCATGATCATATGTTCTTGAAGTAGAACATGATTTGTCTTTCTTGGTGTACCTTTTATGTTAGCGAACAACATAAACCTCATACAACATCACAATGCATTAGTACAATCAATAGTGTCAAAACCTTAATCAATGAATATCTTCTATCATGTATTCATAATTTTATTAAGGTGATACGACAAGTCTAGTAATTAATCAAGATTGTACTAACTGTAATGATATGAAGACAAACATATCATAAACTTAACCATGGACAGAATTCAAAACATACCTGTAAGTCATACCTGTCGAGATTGCTTGCAATCTTCTTATGTAAGGGCTTAGCCTCATCTCCCTCTGAAACATGAACTTCTTCACTTATGCAGGTGACCAATCCATTTTCTTCTAGGATTAACCCAATCCACTTGATTTGCAGAAACTGGATCTGGAGCTGGATTGGGGTTTGTCAGGGAAACCCTAAAAATTCAAACTTTGAATTTCAAACCTTTGAAAGGATAGAAAGATGCGCCTTGATGAGCTGATCAACTTGGTATACTCAGAATTTGAAAACTGCAAAGTTTCACCCCTCAAAATTGCCTTTGAGACTTCTGGATCTTCTGGATAGGATCCCGAACTAGGGTTTGATAAAGCCCACCCTTCTGCCCAACCAAATGGTTCGATCCAAAGCTCTAAACTTCGATTTTTCTGAGGAGCTTCCAGCCGTGGTCACAGACTTCAAAAATTCCAACTTTTGCAGAAGCCTTAATTTTCTACTTTTCCGATCAAAGTCCCGAACTAGGGTTTGATCAAGCCCGACCTTCTACCCAACCAAAAAATTTGATCTTGGTCTCTAAATTTCGATTTTGATGAGTAGCATTCAGCCGTGGTCTCCGCTTACAAAAATACCAACTTTCTCCGAAACCCTAATTCCTCAAAATCCAATTCTGTTTTGACAGAAATATGCACCTGATTGTTTCTGGTGTAACTCCGAATTTCCAATCCACAGGGCCTGAAATTTTTTCCTGTCGTAGCTTGACCTGTCATCTTTCCAACCCCACAGGTCTAACCTCAAATGGATTTTCTGAGAGAGAGTTATGCCAAGTGTCGCAACGTGACCTGTTTATGGGATAAAACAGGAGAGCAAACTTGTACGGTGTGCCACGTGTCACTGGTTCAGTTTCGGCCTCTAAAAAAGTTACTTGAGAAAGTACAGTCCGTGCACTACCTGTCACTTTTTACGAAATTTCATTTGGAGCTTCCTAGCCCAAGTTATGACCTTTTTGCCTAGGTCACCTGTTTATGACTCAGATCTGGAAAAGGCAGAAACCCTAGATTGTACAGATCATAAAACACAAAGTACAGCGAATTAGAACTTGTCCTTTGGACACAAGGTACATGGGGATCTGATCTTCGACCTGTAAAAGTTTCAGATCCGAAAACTTTGCCAAAATGGATTTATAGCGAAAGTGATACGATGACTGGTTTTTGCTATATCAAGCCCTAGCATCGCAAGTGCAATAAGTGTCATACATGCCATACCATGCCTTCTTTCAGGCTAGCTCTGATACCATGTTAGATTTTGAGAATTTACTTCAATCTGATCTAGGATCTTGACTGAGAGAATAACATGTACAACATATCTACAGCATATCAATCATGGACACAATAATGCAAGCACACAAGAGACACAGAGTTTATTTGGGGAAAACCATAAAGGTGAAAAACCCCAATAACTTCCTCAGAGATAGATAGAGCAATGATACAACCCAAGCATAAGAGATAGACATATCCTAGCAACAGCTTCTCCTCCTCCACAAGTGCGCCACTCTCCAAAGAGTGTGAGTGAGAATAGAATGATGAAATAGAGTGTCTCTCGCACTCTATTTATACTTGACTTGACTTGCCTAATAACCTTTACTAGGTCGGCCTCAACTTAACCACATAACACAATGATGACTGGGCCGACACCCAATAGGGTGGTCTAATAACCCTTTGACCCACATGACTTATACAGGGCCGACCCCAACAAGGTGGTCTAATAACCCATTAAGTATAAGTTACGACACTTACAATATAAATGACGACACTTCCGTATAGAGGAATAATAACATCTCTATAGGAATACAAACACTTCCGTATAGAGGAATAATACCATCTCTATAGGAGTACAATATACATATATGAAATACATTCCGAAGTTACATATACATCAACATCCACAGCCACAGATTCACCTATCGGGAGGGGGGGGCGCTCATCCTATTTTGTTCCACGAAAAGGAGGTGGAGCACAACCTTCTATCAAGGCAATGATAAAGAAAAATGAGAAGGTAGAAGTGGACAAGGTGATAGGGAGGTGTCTTTACTGGAGTCACATACCTCTCAACATCGTAAAAAAAATCCATTTTTCCAGTCGCTGTGTGATGCCATTGCAGTATTTGTCCAGGGGTATAAAAGTGCCACCTTCGAGGAGTTGCGGGGTCCAATCCTTCAAGCAGAAAAGAAGGACATTGGTGTTAGGTTGGAGAAGTTCAGGCAGTCATGGGAGAGCACTGGATGCACAGTCATGTTAGATGGTTGGTCAGATGGTAAGGGTAGATCCTGTTATCACACAACTTGTAGTTGTCCCTAGTAGTATCCCATCCGGGATGGTAGAGGAGATGGACAACTAAAGAGGTGACCCAAGATATGCCACAGTTCCCAATGCAAGGTGGGAGTCACGCCAACCGAGGCACTCTTCGCTTTAGATCTAGATAAATGAAGACCTAGGGGGAGACCCTACTACCAATCAAAGATGATTGGACCCAAACAAAGGTTCCTAGGGATGAGTTAATGGTAAGTTACGGAAACCAATGCAAGGTAAAGTGGACCTAGAAATTAAAGTATGGTTGAAGGTGGTTTGAGAGATGATT
This sequence comes from Larix kaempferi, assembly GCA_027924585.1. NCBI lineage: Eukaryota > Viridiplantae > Streptophyta > Pinopsida > Pinales > Pinaceae > Larix > Larix kaempferi. Next base: position 1,126,093 of record BSBM01001510.1, read on the forward strand.
AGTGTTTCAACCAATGTATGATTTAGGCCACATCATGAGCTAAAAAGACAAGATCGAGTACCATGTATTACACAAGTGGGACCCACTTTCTTGGGATATGTGAATGACTCAAATGGGACCCACAAGGTGGACTTTAAGGGAGGAAATTGGTACTAAGGGGTATGTAATGAGTAGATCTATGGATCTAAGTTAAAATTAGGAATACCCACATATGGGATCTAAGGTTTGACGCAATTCCCAAGGACTGTGACTTACCTAAGGAGGACTAGTGCCTTGTTGGATGGGCTAATGGAGTCAAAAAATATGTCAAAGTGTAGATCGGGACACCAAGTAGGCAAATCAAGTGGGCTAATTGAGATATAATGGTTGGATCTTTCTAGATCTAATGTTTCATGATATGACCCTAAGTGGACCACAATCCCTTGAAACAAGGAATGCTACCCCCAAGGAAGATCGTCACAAAATGACACACTAGATGTAGGTTTCAAATTATGCTCTTCCCAAATCCACAAAAATCTCAACTACCCACGTTCCTTAAAGTGGGCAAACTTAGTCACCCAAGGAAGTGCGACTTTGCTCAAGGAGGGCTAAAAGGTGGGAAAGGTGAGTCAAAACAAGTCCAATGGCCACCAAATTATAGATCCAAGTAGTTTAGGCAATGATCTATGTGGATCTTAAAAATCAAGGCAATCCAAGGGTTAGACCTTACTAGATCTAAGTTTTAAGATGCCAAGTAGTCCAAAATGGGAATTTAATCCCTTAAAATGTGGAATGATGCCCACAAGGTAGAAATCACCAAAGTAAAAGTCTAAGGGTAGGTTATCAAGTGTGTAGATTATGAATCAAGTGGGATCTCACCTACCCATATGCTAGATCTAACCAAACAAGCCTCTCCAAGGAAGTGCGAGTTGGCTCAAGAGGGCTTTATTGCCTTGAAAAGTGTGTCAATTTTAACCCAATCACCACCAAACTATAGATCCAACTAGGGGTGGATGCTATAGAGGTGGGTTTTTAATATCTTTTCAAAGGCAAGGCTAGATCTAAGTAGATCTAAGAAAAACCAAAATGAGGGTTTCAATTAATTAAGGTTTGTGACCAATGAAGAAAGAATGGATGGAAAGAGGCACATACCTTGTAGATCTTACCTCAATTGCTTATGGCCACCTTGCAAATTGATAGCATTCTCCTATGTGTATATTCAAGAGTGATATTTTGTTGCTCCAAACCAAAACGCCCTTCTCAAAGAAGCCAAATTGTCCTCCTCCTACAAGACAAGATCAAGAGAAAGAAGTCAAGCAAGATGATTATGAAAATGATAGAAAGATGTAATAGAAAGTATCAACTATGTCACAAAGATACAATAATGATACTCCCTATCACAAGATCAACCCAAGAGAAAATATGTGGATTCCTCCAACAATAACCCTCAAGAAATTGCCCTCCTCTCCACCAATTCGACTTCCCTGCAAGAAAACTAGAAGTAGCACCAAAACCCACAATGATACATAGAAGAGATACTGTATACTCAAGATGCAAGAGAATCCACAAGACAAGAGAGATATGCTCCACAAAGAAGTGTTCTATTCCAATATTCCAGAGCTCCAAAGGTGAGCTATACAATAGGGGGTCTCCTCCTTATATAGGATAATAAAGACCAAAACCCTATACCACTTTACAATACTACATCAAATGAGTGGTTGAGATTAAAAGATCTCAAAATACAATCAATGGCTAAGATGAACCATAATAACATAACACATGGATCACTCATAAAGTGATGACGTCATAGTCTAAAAATAATCATGGAGAGTGATGTCATCCACTAGAGGGGGTAAAAGTACCAAAATCCACCTCATAATGACTAGGACATGACATATGGAGCACATGGTGGGGCTAGGAGGCATCAATCCTTACTAGCTCATCCCCAAGGCACAATAAAATAATAAAATATGTCCAAGATAAATATAAATAACCAAATCTGTCCTCAAAATCTGTGATAGACAAGCAGTAAAAGACCTCCTGTGATCGCTGTGGGCCTATCCACATGGTGAAAACTGGCTGGAAGATAGTGGGATCACCCTGGAAGACCTCTGTGAAAACCAAGTGCCAAAACCTTGCCTCAATTGCCCAAATCGAATTCCTCAGTGACCACTTTATTCCATTTTTTAACTGCCTCGGTAACTGTGAAAGTGCCAAAACTGCCTCCTAGGGCATCTGCGTTGTCCAACTGAGCCCACCAGGCTCTCAAAAAGGAGGGGCAAATGGTAAAAACAAGTGGTTGGACCACCCCCTCCTCATACAGCGCCCTAGGTAAACTGGCCTCTCCTGGACCCTGCTGCTCAGGCTGGGAAATCAGCCCCAAATCTGGTCAACAAGTGTAAAACTGCATCAATCACTGTCATAAGTGCCCAGAACTGAAAGATAAGTGTCTCATTGGATCCAAAAGACCCAAATCCACTAGGAATGTGTACTCATACACCATGGGTTGCCCTAATGGGCCAGCTGTAGGGTCCACCATATATGGACAGTGCATAATCTGATGATCTGAAGTAAGAATAAAACCTGCTAAACTGCATCAATCATCATCTAAACCATATGTCCATCATATGGCATCATCATCAAGTATGTGGGACCATCAATCATCATCAATAGGTATATATATGGCCCACATCATCACGGATCCCAATAATATACAACCAAGGATAAATCACATCAATAAACTAAGACATGTTTCTCTAATCATTCTCACAGCCAAGCTCAAAGTATAACATCCATTCAGTGGCATTGATTAAGTTAGCATATTTCCTTTGTTATTTGAAATTACTTGCACAATAGTTTAAATGACAAACTCACCCATTGGATATGGTCAAACTACTAGTGAAGGATGAAGGCTAGGAACAAGGTTGGGCCAAGGGGTTGACTTGTCTTACTCAACTCAAAAATACTTTGGACTGAGAGAAGGGGAAAACTACAAACTCTGTGCTGGACAAAATAAACGGGGGATGGTTATGCCTCACAAATGGATAACTTGTTTAGAGAGTGCTTATTCAACTTAGGCATCATGTCTACATCAAGTTGATCCAGGTTCATTAGGATCATTCAATTTCATTTCATGGCCTTTTTGGCCTACATAACCCTTCGGATCTCAGGTGTGCTGATAAGCACAACTAGTTGCAGCTTGCATCCAGGGCATGTTTTCATATACATATAAGGTTAGCAATTGTTTAGATATAGCTTTTAAGAACCATTGCTTTTTGGACCTTTCTTATACTCTTCGAGGAGTATTTTTAGCAGTTCATCGCTCTTGCCCTTTTTAGTTTTCATGGGCGAATTTATAAGTTTCCATAAGTAGTACATGAGCTTTCAGTTTTAGCGAACAACATCTCAAGTGACTAGGGGGAGTTTGAGCCAATGCCAAACATCGGGTCAACCGACCAGAATGATTTAGGCCTACAATCCAACTCACCAAAGGCGAGTTTTGTCACCAACTTAGAGACGAGACACTAAACATATAGGGATGCGGTCCAAACACAGAGGTAGAAAAATGGGGAAGTCCTCAGTATCAGAAAGTTAAATGAGACAGGTCAAGGTTTAAAGTCAAATAGGGAAAGTCATGTATGGATGGAGTCAAGTGAATATGGAGCCTAAACTAGTAGACAACTGGTGTCAGGAAAGACCATATCTATGCAAGGTGGTAAACCAGTGGGTTTTGTCAAACAACATAAATGTGCAAGTAAATGTCCATTTTATAATTTATAGTTCATTTTAAACAGTTTGCCACATCAGGAATAATATACCAAGCAGATGCTGTGAACATGACTAAATCAACAAGATAATAATCCACAGTCAATGATAAAACATCCATAGGTCATATAAGATCATCACAATAATAATCATCATAAATCATCTGAAACACTGCTGCAATATATCTCTAAGCACTGAACTGAAACTGTATGGGATAAATGGTCACATCGATCATCAAATTTGAACTCTCAAGGCTCAGCCTTGACACAAGGTCTAACATAAGTCTAAATAATACACTGCTCTGATCATGAGTGATCTCAAAATATACAATCATCATAGCCAAGCTCTGAATAATGGAAGCTCTGGAATGTGCAGATATCTGCTAAACAAGAATAGTAGCCCTAGTACTATGGTGTGATAACATCTGGCTCCAGCTGGGACAAGTGCTCTAAGGGAGAGAGCGCTTGAGAACCTCAGAATCTCTGGTCTCGATCTGCTATGCATCAATCTTCAATCCAGCACTGCACCATCCTTGCTTTCAGCCTTTATTTTTCAGCTGTACCTGCACTCACAAACACTAGAATACCTCATGGAGCATGTATGGGAAAAATATAAAATAAAACTGAAACTGAAATCTACTCTAAGGCATAATCTGAAATGCATAAAAGAAATTTTAAATCTAACATGGCATATATTATTTATTCATCATTCATTATTTTGTATTACTATGCAGGAGGAAAAGAGAACTTTTTCAAGAAGGCAATCTCACTTGCACAGGTAGCCAAAAATATAAACGGAATTTAAACATTCTTTAATGCATGCAGGAGAAGAGACAAGCTCAGGAAGGAGCAAGGCTCAACTCAATCAACAACAAAAACAAGCAGACACTCCAAGAAGAAAAGAAAAAGGGGCAATATTCAGCACACAGAAAAAGAGAAGGCACACAAATCCTACTGCTCAAGTGAGCTTATTCAGAGACCTACCTACCCTACTCTAACCAGTCAACACAAATGTTAGGTAAAATCATAAATCCAGTGTAACCATTCATCAAATAGGTTAATGATTCTTATTTGATTTTTGATAACAAAACAAGTCAAGATTGGGCTAAAGATTAACCAATTTGAGGGCACAATCTTCCTGACTTGTTCAAAATTGAAGAATGGTTAGAATGATGAGATATGAAATTATGCCAAGGAGAAGATTGACTGATGCAAACATCCTCCATCAAAGAACTGATAGGATCATAAAATTTATGCAAGTTAAACTCAGAGATGGATGGAAGAAAGGCATAAGACATGTGATTCGATTCATTTTCAGACAAATTAACTTCTTCATTTACTTCTCTCACATACTCAATTTGATTCTCCTTGGGACTGATGATCAAACAACCAAGTGGGGATAAATTAAAACTTAGAAGAAGAAAAATCAAAACAAGTCCACTTGATGCTCAAAAATGGAGAAAAGATGAAATTGATCTTTAAACACCTTTTCTAGCCACCAAGAATGATTGACAACTTGACGACAAGCATTATGGTTCCAAAGTGACTGAAAAGGGAAATGAAGTTCCTTTTCTCCAAATATGTAATCATGTTTATACTTCCTATTGAAAATTTCCAAGGCAAAAGATCGACTAGAGCACCAACCCAAAGATAATTGAAAGAATTGGGAAGGGAGGGTGGATTGCCAAAATGAAAATTCTCCCAAGTGGATAAACAAATTTGACATTGGATTTTGACAGAAGAAAACACTCTTTACTCTAGGAAAAATTTCAAGCTTTTGATCAAGTTTAATATTTACAATCCGAGGACAAAATTGACCATAACTATCTAACTCTAAGTTATCTTGATTAAATATGAAAAAATGAAAAATTAAAGATTCATTATAAGAAGTGGAACAAAGATTAGAACACCTAGTGTGATTTATTAACTCATCCTCATCTTGAGATTCATCATTAAAATCATAGGGGGATAAGTGATCATTTTCATTTAATTGATCAAGGGGAAAATTAACAATTCCATTTATAATATCCTGTTTATTTTCACAATGATCATGTGAATGCAATATTAAAGGATCTTGGTCAATGTTCCCACTTTCTTCTTCTTCAATAAGGTGATAAGGAATTGAATGATCAATAAAGATAGAATGACTAATGAGTTTCTCTGGAGGAACTTCAATAGACTTGCTGACTAAAGGCTCAACTTTGGAAATTTCCTCGGGAGCAAGGCTAGGGCTATCTAAAAAGACACTTGAAAAATTATGATTTATACAATGATTAGGGATTTGACTTTCAATTGACTCAAAAGTGGAAGACTTATCCTCAAAAGAAATTGGGCATGAGGGGTCATCTCCGGATGTTGACAATTTACTTGATATTTGATTATTAACAGATTCAACAATAGGATCGGATAGGGGAAGGTTTTGATCTTGGATTTGATTTGAAGAATAGATATCATCGAATTCACTTCCCCAATCTTCTAAGAATTTATTTTCAAAGATGTCATATCCGGAAATGCTATTGGCCTTCAAATTCAAAAACCAGAGCTCAGCTCTTTCTTTAAAAGATGAAGCCAATAGTTTCATACACACATCCTCATGGGTTATGGATAACTCTTTAATAATTTCCCTAAAAAGTTCAAGGTGTCTTTTAGCAGATACTTCATGACTTCCATCAAATTTAGACAACCTTTCACGGACTTGATGAGGGATTTGATAAGGATACCCAACAATTTTTGAGAGGTCAAAAACTTTCAAACGACCAAAAGTCCTAAACCGTTCAGAAGCAGCCATGGATGGCAAATTTTTTATTTTTTATTTTTATTATATATATATATATATATATATTTACTTTTTAAATCAAGAACCTAAATACAAAAAGATGTACCCCATGGGTTCTAGATAATGATAGGATCGATTACCAGTGGAGTCGCTTATGTGGAGTCACCAGGTAGATTTTAAATCTCTTCTACCAAGATGATATGTCGTTAATAAGCAGGGAGAGATGAGCGACAAATAGATGGCTATATGTTTGAATTAAGGATTGAAATGATAACCATCTAGATTAATCCGGATGCGATAAGATATGAGTTATGCATGGATAATCGCAGACACCTAAGGTAAGCCTCTACCTTCCCCGGCAACGACGCCAAAAATGTTACCACACAACTTGTAGTTGTCCCTAGTGGTATCCCATCCGAGATGGTAGAGGAGATGGACAACTAAAGAGGTGACCCAAGAGATGCCACGTTTCCCAATGCAAGGTGGGAGTCACGCCAACCGAGGCACTCTTCGCTTTAGATCTAGATAAATAAAGACCTAGGGGGAGACCCTACTACCAATCAAAGATGATTAGACCCAAACAAAGGTTCCTAGGGATGAGTTAATGGTAAGTTACGAAAACCAATGCAAGGTAAAGTGGACCTAGAAATTAAAGTATGGTTGAAGGTGGTTTGAGAGATGATTAGTGTTTCAACCAATGTATGATTTAGGCCACATGATGAGCTAAAAAGACAAGATCTAGTACCATGTATTACACAAGTGGGACCCACTTTCTTGGGATATGTGAATGACTCAAATGGGACCCACAAGGTGGACTTTAAGGGAGGAAATTGGTACTAAGGGGTATGTAATGAGTAGATCTATGGATCTAAGTTAAAATTAGGAATACCCACATATAGGATCTAAGGTTTGACACAATTCCCAAGGAGTGCGACTTATCTAAGGAGGACTAGTGCCTTGTTGGATGGGCTAATGGAGTCAAAAGATATGTCAAAGTGTAGATCGAGACACCAAGTAGGAAAATCAAGTGGGCTAATTGAGATATAATGGTTGGATCATTCTAGATCTAATGTTTCATGATATGACCCTAAGTGGACCACAATCCCTTGAAACAAGGAATACTACCCCCAAGGCAGATTGTCACAAAATGACACACTAGATGTAGGTTTCAATTTATGCTCTTCCCAAATCCACAAAAATCTCAACTACCCACGTCCTTAAAGTGGGCAAACTTAGTCACCCAAGGAAGTGCGACTTTGCTCAAGGAGGGGTAAAAGGTGGGAAAGGTGAGTCAAAACAAGTCCAATGGCCACCAAATTATAGATCCAAGTAGTTTAGGTAATGATCTATGTGGATCTTGAAAATCAAGGCAATCCAAGGGTTAGATCTTACTAGATCTGAGTTTTAAGATGCCAAGTGGTCCAAAACGGGAATTTAATCCCTTAAAATGTGGAATGATGCCCACAAGGTAGAAATCACCAAAGTAAAAGTCTAAAGGTAGGTTATCAAGTGTGTAGATTATGAATCAAGTGGGATCTCACCTACCCATATGCTAGATCTAACCAAACAATCCTCTCCAAGGAAGTGCGATTTGGTTCAAGAGGGCTTTATTACCTTGAAAAGTGTGTCAATTTTAACCCAATCACCACCAAACTATAGATCCAACTAGGGGTGGATGCTATAGAGGTGGGTTTTTAATATCTTTTCAAAGGCAAGGCTAGATCTAAGTAGATCTAAGAAAAACCAAAATGAGGGTTTCAATTAATTAAGGTTTGTGACCAATGAAGAAAGAATGGATGGAAAGAAGCACATACCTTGTAGATCTTACCTCAATTGCTTATGGCCACCTTGCAAATTGATAGCATTCTCCTATGTGTATATTCAAGAGTGCAATTTTGTTGTTCCAAACCAAAACGTCCTCAAAGAAGCGAAATCATCCTCCTCCTACAAGACAAGATCAAGAGAAACAAGTCAAGCAAGATGATTATGAAAATGATATAAAGATGTAATAGAAAGCATCAACTATGTCACAAAGATACAATAATGATACTCCCTGTCACAAGATCAACTCAAGAGAAAATATGTGGATCCCTCCAACAATAACCCTCAAGAAATCGCCCTCCTCTCCACCAATTCGACTTCCCTGCAAGAAAACTAGAAGTAGCACCAAAACCCACAATGATACATAGAAGAGATACTGTATACTCAATATGCAAGAGAATCCACAAGACAAGAGAGATATGCTCCACAAAGAAGTGTTCTATTCCAATATTCCAGAGCTCCAAAGGTGAGCTATACAATAAGGGGTCTCCTCCTTATATAGGATAATAAAGACCAAAACCCTATACCACTTTACAATACTACATCAAATGAGTGGTTGAGATTAAAAGATCTCGACATACAATCAATGGCTAAGATGAACCATAATAACATAACACATGGATCACTCATAAAGTGATGACGTCATAGTCTAAAAATAATCACGAAGGGTGACGTCATCCACTAGAGGGGGTAAAAGTACCAAAATCCACCTCATAATGACTAGGACATGACATATGGAGCACATGGTGGGGCTAGGAGGCATCAATCCTTACTAGCTCATCCCCAAGGCACAATAAAATAATAAAATATGTCCAAGATAAATATAAATTACTAAATCAATCCTCAAAATCTGTGACAGACAAGCAGTAAAAGACCTGTGATCGCTGTGGGCCTACCCGCATGGTGAAAACTGGCTGGAAGATAGTGGGATCACCCTGGAAGACCTCTGTGAAAACCAAGTGCCAAAACCTTGCCTCAATTTCCCAAATCGAATTCCTCAGTGACCATTTTATCCCATTTTTTAACTGCCTCGATAACTGTGAAAGTGCCAAAACTGCCTCCTAGGGCATCTGCCCTGTCCAACTGAGCCCACCAAGCTCTCCAGAAGGACAGGTAAATGGTAAAAACAAGTGGTTGGAACGCCCCTCCTCATACAGCGCCCTAGGTGAACTGGCCTCTCCTGGCCCCTACTGCTCAGGTTGGGAAATCAACCCCAAATCTAGTCAACAATTGTAAAACTGCATCAATCACTGTCATAAGTGCCCGGAACTGAAATATAAGTGTCTCATTGGATCCAGAAGACCCAAATCCACTAGGAATGTGTACTCATACAACATGGGTTGCCCTAATGGGCCAGCTGTAGGGTCCACCATATATGGACAGTGTATAATCTGATGATCTGAAGTAATAATAAAACCTACTGAACTGCATCAATCATCACCTGAACCATATGTCCATCATATGGCATCATCATCAAGTATGTGGGACAATCAATCATCATCAATAGGTATATATATGGCCCACATCATCACGGATCCCAATAATATACAACCAAGGATAAATCACATCAGTAGACTAAGACATGTTTCTCTAATCATTCTCACACCCATGCTCAAAGTATAACATCCATTCAGTTGCATTGATTAAGTTAGCATATTTCCTTTGTTATTTGAAATTACTTGCACAATAGTTTAAATGACAAACTCACCCATTGGATATGGTCAAACTGCTAGTGAAGGATGAAGGCTAGGAACAAGGTTGGGCCAAGGGGTTGACTTGTCTTACTCAACTCAAAAATACTTTGGACTGGGAGAAGGGGAAAACTACAAACTCTGTGCTGGACAAAATAACACGGGGGATGGCTGTGCCTCACAAATGGATAAGTTGTTTAGAGAGTGCTTATTCAACTTAGGCATCATGTCTACATCAAGTTGATCCAGGTTCATTAGGATCATTCAATTTCATTTCATGGCCTTTTTGGCCTACATAACCCTTCGGATCTCGGGTGTGCTAATAAACACAACTAGTTGCAGCTTGCATCCAGGGCATGTTTTCATATACATATAAGGTCAGCAATTGTCTAGATATAGCTTTTAAGAACCATTGCTTTTTGGACCTTTCTTATACTCTTCGAGGAGTATTTTTAGCAGTTCATCGCTCTTGCCCTTTTTAGTTTCCATGGGCGAATTTATAAGTTTCCATAAGTAGTACATGAGCTTTCAGTTTTAGCCAACAACATCTCAAGTGACTAGTGAGAGTTCGAGCCAATGCCAAACATCGGGACAACCGACCAGAATGATTTAGGCCTGCAATCCAACTTACCAAAGGCGAGTTTTGTCACCAACTTAGAGCCGAGACACTAAACATATAGGGATGTGGTCTGAACACAGAGGTAGAAAAATGGGGAAGTCCTCAGTATCAGAAAGTTAAATGAGACAGGTCAAGGTTTAAAGTCAAATAGGGAAAGTCATTTATGGATGGATTCAAGTGAATATGGAGCCTAAACTAGCAGACAACTGGTGTCAGGAAAGACCATATCTATGCAAGGTAGTAAATCAGTGGGTTTTGTCAAACAACCTAAATGTGCAAGTAAATGTCCATTTTATAATTTATAGTTCATTTTAAACAGTTTGCCACATCAGGAATAATATACCAAGCAGATGCTGTGAACATGACTAAATCAACAAGATAATAATCCACAATCAATGATAAAACATCCATAGGTCATATAAGATCATCACAATAATAATCATCATATATCATCTGAAACACTGCTGCAATACATCTCTAAGCACTGAACTGAAACTGTAAGGGATAAATGGTCACATCGGTCATCAAATCTGAACTCTCAAGGCTCAGCCTTGACACAAGGTCTAACATAAGTCTGAATAATACACTGCTTTGATCATGAGTGATCTCAAAATATACAATCATCATAGCCAAGCTCTGAATAATGGAAGCTTTGGAATGTGCAGATATCTGCTAAACAAGAATAGTAGCCCTGCTACTATGGTGTGATAACAAATCCATTATCAAATTTTTGGTACATTGTCCTAGAGGTACCTTGTTTGTGAATTAGTCGATGCATCGGCATATGTAAAAGATGCAGCGCTCTTATGTGAGTTGTTAGATGGGTTCCTACAGGATATTGGGGTGCACAATGGTGTGCAAGTTATTACAGATAATGCAGCTAATTATGTGGTTGCTGGCAGGATGCTTATGGAGAGGCACCCCACTTTGTTTTGGACTCCATGCGCTGCTCATTGTATTGATTTGATGCTGGAGGATATGGGGAAAATTCCCTTTATCAAGGTGGTGATTGGTCAAGCTAAGAGCATCCCCAAGTTCATTTACAACCATACTTTTGTTCTCAGCCTCATAAGGAGGCACACCAAAAACAAGGAGTTGAAGAGTCCCGCAATCACGTGCTTTTCCACCACCTTAATTACTCTTCAATCCTTGCTTCAATGTCAGTTTGAGTTGAAGCAAATGTTTGTTTGTGATGAGTGGCATGATTGTGCTTATAGCAGGAGAGAGGGTGGGAGAACCATTGCCAAGTTGGTGTACATTGACTCCTTCTGGGAAGGAGTGGGGGAAGTCTACTCGGTGAGTGAACCTTTGGTAAGGGTTCTGAGACTTGTTGATGGTGATAAGCCCGCAATGGGCTATTTGTATGAGGCCATGGATAGGGACAAAGAGACCATCCGGAATTATTATGTGGGAAAGGGTACCCTGGGGCACAATAGGAACATGTTGTTATGGGAGTTGATTGATAGTCGATGGACCGAGATGCTTCATAGACCCATTCGTGCAACAACACTCTTCCTCAACCTTGCATTTTCCTACAAATGCAAATTTGATTTTGATGGCGAGGTGTTGGAGGGGCTCCTCACTTGTATTCAGAGTATGGTACCTGATTATGAGACTCGCAATGCAATCAATCGCAAGATAGAGGTGTATCAGGATGGTACTGGAGTATTTAGCTTTGTTGATGCTATTCGTGATAGGACCAATTTCATGCCAGGTAAGTTATTAAAGTGTTTAACTTTTATTTGAAAGTACAAATTTGAAATTTTGAATTATTATTTATTTATTTCATATTTCAGTTTTCCAATGCAATGAAATCTAATTTAGTTCTCTTTCTTTCTTATTTGTTGTAGCTACTTGGTAGCGAACCTATGGTGTAAGGACACCAAATTTACGAAAATTTGTCATCAAGATTCTTAGCCAAACATGTACCACTTCAGGATGTGAGCGGAATTGGAGTGTGTTTGAAAAAATACACGCAAAGAGACACAGAAGGTTAGAATTTCAATTTTCAACAAATCAATTTCATTTAATGTAATTTGTGAATCTATCATCCTCACATATTATAATTATATTTCATTAATTTTTGAAACTTGAACCTCTAGACTCATAAAAAAAATTTATTATCCTCTTACAGGTTGGAGTTCACATGTCTCAATGACTTGGTCTACGTCCATTACAATCTCCGCTTATGGATGAAACAGATAGAGAAAATACCAAATGTTGATGCCATTGCCTTAGACAATATTGATATATTGTCTGAGTGGAGGGTGGAGATTGAGACTCTTATCATGGAGGAGGCACCTACATGGCTAGAGGCAGAGGAAGGGCAGGCGGCAGAGGAGGAGGAGGAGGTGGAAGAGGAGGAGGAGGTCAGAGACACCATTGAGGGTGATGTGCTAACATTGCCACTACCTTCTACACCGATTGATACAGCTAGTCCTCCATCCATCACTCATCGTTCAATGTTAGATGCAGGGCCAGGGTCTTCTATTGCTACTACTAGTGCTAGGGGCAGCCTTGACAAACATCCCATGACCTTTTCCCGTAAAAGGGGAAGAGGGCATTGATATTAGATAGATAGCTACTAGTTTTCCTGAGATACATTTATATATGTGATGTCATTTTGTATTGGTTATCTACTTTTGAGTCCTTGATTGGACAACTATGGTGTTTCAAACTTTTAGGATTCAGTATCGACTTTGATGTATCATTTTATATTTGACATGGCTACATGATCATGATATATATCAGTGCTTTCTACATATTTATGTTCCAATGTGTTTATCTGATGTTATTGTTGTTTTATATGTTTAAAATTCTGAAAAAAAATGAATGTATTTTGTATTTTTTAATGTTTGCCAATTTTTCCCAATTTTTTCGCCGATGTTGCCAAGAAATTGTTTTCGGGACCCTTGTCGACTTTTTCAACATTGGTTACAACCTCCTCTTATCCGATGGTAACTATCTCTAATTAATATAAAATCAAGAGAGATAGGCCATGAGTAGGGACATTTGGGCCTAAGTAATGTTATGTTGGAGGAATGATCTCATTTCCATCCCCTATTGCCCTGTGCATCGATATCCATTCCTTATGTTCTGAAACTATTGCCCTCAGATAGTTTCATCCCTTATACATTTGGAGATTGGTTGGGATTATTGGAGGAGACAAGCAGGAGACCTGAAGTCTTGGTTTTGCAAGGTGCCTGGTAGATTGAGGTAATCTTGTAATTTGCTACTATATGAATATAGATTGGACATCTTTCCCTTCCCAAATTCAGTGTTCATCATTCTTAATGTTTGGATCATTGCTTGAAGTTCATTTTATTTAATTAGTTGATTTTATGTTAAATTGAATTTCAATATTTATATTAGCCAATCTGTTTGAGGAAGGTTTTTATGGTTGTTTTGCAGGTCAGTGATCAATAGCAATCTTAATTGGAGTAAAGAAAGCTAGGACCGGTCGTCATAAATAAGGTACACTAGTTTCTTCTCCATAAATTTTAGATTAAATTTGTTTATAATTGGTCTCAAGGAGTCTATTTGCTTGCATTTCAACCTTAGAGTGTCTATCTGTTTAAAACCTAGTATGTTGGTGATAACCCCAGTCATTTGGATTAAATCCTTAACAACAAAAATGGTGACTCCACTGGGGAGAAACCATCTGCTTTGGGGTTTCTAGGTCAGTTCTTCTAGTTTGTTTGGTTGTTTTAAGTCTTTTTGCAAGTTTGATTTGGTATCAGACCTTGGTGAATACTTCGATCCTTTGTTTTTTTCTGAGTTTGCATTTTATTTTCAAACTTCTCAAGACAAAATCGCTTGTTGTGATACTTACAGAAGAGATTTCCCTGTAAAATCATTGTCAATTGTCTGAATAGAAGCAATTTAATCGCTTGCTACTGTGTATATAGAAGCGATTTTCTTGTAGGATGTGAATTTTTTTCACATCTTGTTTGACTTGTAGGGTTGCTTGAGTTGTTTTGGAAGTGGTTGAATGTTTAGGTCCCTTAGAGGCCTCTCAAAGTAGGTAATCTGTCTATGACCAAGTTTGACTTGTTCTTTTAAATCTTTTGGGTGAAAGGTCTTTTGAAAAGTTCACTTGTTTTAGTCCTTTCCACTATTTTGTTTGACATACTTTGAAAATCCCAGACTGTTTGTGTCCTGTAGTGACCTCTCAAAAGTAACCTATATACTCTATGATCTTTCTAAGTTTGTCCTTTTTGAATCTTTTGAGTGAAGAGTTTGGAAAAAATAGTCTTTTGTTTTAGGCTTCTTTTTGCTCTTTTGAGTTGGTGCTTTTGATAATACTTTGAAGTGGAAGCTCAGGGCATATTCCTGTAGTGTATGACCTTGATTGCACTGGTTGGGTACAAAATCAGGCTTTACCAAACCCTGTAGCCTAGTAAGTCACCTTGCTTGTTTCAGTCTAAGAGTGATATTGTATACTTTTCTCAAACATGCATTCTTGTGTATGACTAGACAGTCTTGTGTTTGTAGCCGCTTTCATTGAGTTTGATAAGGATATCAGAGGTTCTTCGCATTGCATGTCTTGTGTGGTTGTTCAAAATTAGGTTCTTATTTCTTGCTTGAAAAAAAAAAACAGAGTTGTATCATTTCATGAAACCGAGTTTGATTGTTATGCATCACAAGTGTCTCCAGAAAATTTAAATTTTCATTTTGCATTGAAAACAAAACAAAAAAGGTTTCATTTGTGTTAAGTTTGAATATCAAGTTTTCATTGAAAGTATATATTTGCATTTGTGCATCGAAAAATAAAATAAAAATTGCATTCGGTTTGTGTAGTGAATGTGCATGTCAGATTGAGTCCTTATTTGTATTTTAGGATTGAATTTGAACCTAAGAAACCAGATTTGTCCAAAACCTCCCTCGTGTCCCGTGGGGGTCGAATCGGACACAATTCGATGTCAAATCGTGTCCGATTCGACTTTTGGTCGTGCCCAATATTGTATTTTAGGATTGAATTTGAACCTAAGAAACCAGATTTGTCCAAAACCCCCCTCGTGTCCCATGGGCGTCAAATCGGACACGATTTGACATCGTATCCCAACCTGTCGGATTCGTGTCCCAAAAACAGGACACGATTTCCGCAGAAAAGTAAATCGATTATTGAAAAATGAAGAGAAATAGGTACTAACCTTTCATCTAAGCTTTCATCGTCGTGCGATCTAGCGGGATATGGCAAGTAGTCTGTGGTCGGTGTTCCTGCGAGTATGGAAAATATAGCGTTCCTGTGTTCCTGCGAGTATGGCGTTCCTGTGGTCGGCGTTCCAGGAAGAATACTCGGCGGAGACGAGAACACTTGGATGTAGTGTGCATTTTGCAGGGCACTCACCAGCGACAAGTATCGACAGAAAACTTGGCAGCAAATATCGGCAGCAAAATCGAACCCTGAGTATATAATTTTAGTTATTAAAATGCGGTGGTATGGATAGTTGACGTCTTAGGTGTAGGTATATGCTTACCTATATTTATTGTTTGTAAGTGTAAGTCATATATAGATTATCAAATGTTTTTTAATATATTATATATTTAATATTACATACATTTTTTTATATTATGTCTTTTTTTAATATTGAAGGTTATAAATATTATATAAAACTATATTAAATGTTATTTATTATATATAAAATATAAAATTTTGTTTATTATGTGTAATCATTAATGTGTTTTGATTCTAATTTCTATTGAATATTTGTAAATGTTCTAGTTTCTAAATATTTTTGGATCTATATGCCTATATTTTTAAATTTTAATATATTGTAAAAATATATATATATGTATATAAAACGTGTCCTACGTGTCCTGATTCTGGGGGTCACCGTGTCCGTGTTGGACACTCGTATTTTCGTGTCCCGTGTCCTCGTGTCAGGTGACTTAGATTTGAACTAGTATAATTGCATTTGCATTCAAAGTTAAGATTGCATTCGTTTTACAGATTTGAAATTGCATTTGCACTTTAAAAGGTAGCTTTTGCACTTACAATTTAAGACTGAACTTGCATTTAGTGTGTAAAATTCAGTTTCCATTTGCATCGAAAAGACTAAAACTTGCATTGTGCATTTGAAAACTTGTACTTGGAATTGAAATCATATCTTGCATTTAGAACTTGCATGTACATTACAAGACATTAAAAAGTGAAAAGTGCATTTTAGGGGGTTGAGGATGCTTCATTTTCAGTGAAAGCGGGTAAACTGTGCATCAATTTGCATATCTCTTTAGTTGCACAAGTTTTCTTCATTTGAAAGTATTCTCAATTTTTATTTCCAACAAGCATAATTAAACAAAAAGGCTAGAGAAGTTTTTCTTTTGTGGAAACTCACCTAATAGTCTAGGGTTAGGATTTTGGAGATAGGATTGTGAGTAAACTCCTCCAAAGTCACATAAGACTGGAAACTAGGATCATTAAAGAGAGATAAAATCTATTAGTAACGCAAAGTACTTGTCGGGAAAGCGCCACTCAAACTGGCATCAAGCAGTAGGTAAAGCTACTCCAAGTGTGTAGAATGTTGCCTATCACTTGGTTGCGTGTTTGGAAAATGATCAAGTGTGGAAATTCCTCGAGGTGACACCACTGTTCACTAACAGTTTCGGGTCTAGAACTTGTGTCCTACATTCCCTACCCATTCACAGAGGCCCTTTCCAAGGACCGTTCTGCCCGACTACCTAGCGTGAAGTGGTAGCCATAGTTGCTTATCCTAGGTTCCACATAGGTCGCTACAAGGGGAATATCTTGTGGCACCTAAGATAGATGTAGACTCTCTGACCTAGCTCCTTGGGAGGCTATTTGCCGAAGGAAAGTGCTTGCACCTCCGGTGATTGGTTTCGTAGAGTAGGGTAACTGTCTTTCGATCTTTGTTGGTTGGACTTGGGCCCTAATCATCCTAAGTTGATCTTTGGAAGATCCTTATTTTTCGGCTCTTCACTTAGTGGTATTTAGTTTTCAACAACTAGATACTTACCGTTGGAAGAGTAGTGTTGCTTGTCGAAATATTTTAGGAACTTTCTAGTGTGTGTTTTTTGTAGATTTTCTCCTTTGAGTCTTCTGCAAGCCACCGTGGCCGACCCTTTGCGCAGGTCTAGAAGAATTCAAGAACACTCTCCTGAATAGAGGGAAGTCCCTGCACCTAGGCGAAGACTGGATTATAAACAATCCACCCTCTCAGGGGCAGAGGAAGTAAAATAGGAACAAAACATTGAACAAGAAACAGAAGAAAACACCTCTAGTTCTATGGAATCCGAACCCTCACCCGAAGGAGGACATTTAAGTAACGTTGAGGGTCAATTAGATAACTCCCCCCCATTTGTTTCTTCTCAGCCAAAGGAGAACTTAGATATTCCCTCCATTGAGGATCTCACAGATCCTTCAAGCTTTTTGAACCCATCGCAAAATCCTAATCCTAGCTAAGGAATTGAGTTTCATATTCCTGGGTAGAGTGATCCATCATCCCTATGAGCTGATACAGAAAACATTGGTAAAGTGTTTGGTACTGGGGAGGTAACTCCCCCGGTTAATACTACTCCTATAGGAGGATTTAATGCGAATGCATCATCTACTGTAGGTTATGGATGGAGTCCACCATCTTCAATGATTCTAAAGGGAGGAGCTTCATATTGTCTTCAAAGTACAAATCCCTTCTCTTTTGGGATGAATTTCCCTGGTTTCTAGTCAATACCTAATTCAATACCTTCCACATCTACTTATACTACTGCTTCAGGCAATGGTTCGTTAGTACCTCTCCGTAATTTTCCACCTTTTAGTGGAGAAATGTCCATGCCAAACCCTTCCCCTGTTTTTGGAGCTGCTGTTGGCTCCAGTATGTCTTAGATAAATTTTCCTTTCCAATCATTGGGAAGCATGGGTACTAGTACTCCCTTTGCATCTAACATCCCACATGGTGGAATATTTTGAGTAAGGGGCACTAGTAGCAGATTTCCCTCGGGCAGAATGCTCCACATGAGAACATCCCCTTTTCTAGGGTAGGAAGCTTAAATATGGTTAACCTAGCAATAATTAATTCTTTACTAGGTAGCCAGCCTATCGGAGAGATGGGGGGCACTTTAGGGGGGTTTCCTCAACCCTTTTTACAACATCAGTTTGGTCATAACTTTGGATAGTATAATCCGCTCTTCACCAATACTGGAACTTCTTACATTCCAGGACAACATAACGTCAACATGAATCTATGGGCTACTAATGCTCCCATATCCTGGAACTCTGTGGCTCAGACAAAGTTGCCTTTCCTGGTCACTTTAAATTTGCCTAATTTGACTAAGCTAACCAACGATCCGGTCTTACATGACCCTAGTTGGCGACCGCTCACTACTAAGTTACCTTTAGATATTCTAAAATTTGAAGGAAAACCAAAGGAAGATCCAACGAGCCATGTGATGACTTTTCATCTTTGGTGTTTGTCTAATTCTGTGATGGATGATTCCATTAGACTACGACTTTTCTAGTGAACTTTAACAGGGATCGTAGCAAAATGGTATATTGAGCTGCCACGTGCCTCTTTCCAAACATTCAATTCAGTTGCAATGACTTTTCTTAATCACTTTTAGCTTCCAGGTCGTTACGAGACTAGTATTGAATTATTGACTTCATTTCGCCAGGATAAGTCTACCCACATCTCCGACCACATTCATGAATGATGGAGGAGACGTAGTTTGGTTAAGGCCCAGATTCCTAACTAGTTTTTAACCGATTAGTTTATCAAGTCATTACAACCTTGTATTGCGAAAGATGTGGCTCTTTCAGGGGTGCAAAATGAAGAGCAAGCCATCATTTAAGCCCAACAACTGAATTTGGTTTACTCTCAATCCAGAATGCTTTATGAATTTTTACCTAATGCTCCTCAAGCAGAGGTTGATCCGACCAAGACAGTACCTGTACCACATGTCGATGGTGTGATTGGTTCAACAATCAATACTGCAACTAGCCAGGGCACGCACCTTGTTGGTCAAAATTCACCAGTAACTGCTCCGAACAACACACGAAACCCAAGTCCCAACCCTCTCGCGAATGTTCTGTCAGTACAGACAATCGGTTCTAAGGGCAACCAACAGTCCGGAGGGAAGAAGAATAAGAATAAGAAAATTGGGAATAAGGGGAATAACAATGCGAATAATAATAATAACAACAACAATAATTCTAATGGGGCCAAGAAAGAGAAGGGTAAAACGAAATTCCCTTGCTTGTTATGTAAAGAAGATCATTTAACCTACAAGTGCCCTAAGATGGAAATGGCCCAAAAAATGTGGGCACAACATGAAGGCTCTAACTAACCTGTTATGTTAACCAACCCATTTTTGTAGCCGCAGCAACAAATGATTGATACAGCACAATCTAACCCTGGATCCTTGCAAGGGGGCAACTAGGGTGCCTCCTCTCAAGGGGGAAGTATTAGCCAAAGTCAAGTTTTCATGTGTGAGCAAAACGTTTACCTCTAGACTAGAAGTAAATCTTATGATACAGCTATGTCTCGATCCAAGGGAAAGGAAACCTCTGAAGCTAATGTCGCTTCCCCATTACACATAAAGAAGCCAGCTAATGACACTATGCCTAGAATACCGAAAGGTGTTATGAAGAAGGCCACATACAATCCTAATGCGCGTGCTGCCCAAAATTATAGCATAGTGGAAGATTTGGCACAAGCTCCTTGTACAATGTCCACTCTCAAGGTTCTACAGATTTGTCCAACCAACTGAAGGACCTGTTATCAACTAAGCTGTAGTTACCCCTATGGATGGATCCAGTCATGGATGGCAATAGAGAAGGGCAACTCAAAAGGTGCAACCACGATCACCTCGACCTCCAATATATATGGTTGTCACGCCAGTCGAGGCAACCTTCGCTTTATGTTATCTAGCCTAGACAACAAAGGGGGAGACCCGATCTACTCCCGACAGGAGAGATCAAAACCAAGACACCAAATCAGGGTATTTCTAAGTGAAGTTAGGTGTATGGTTTATCCTAGACCTAAGGGTAAAGTCACAAGCCAAGTGAGGGGTTCAATAGGTATAGCTTTGGTTCATAGTTGAAGTAAGAGTGACTTATAATGTTTGGAGTGAGATCTAGGTTGAGTGTACTAGGTCAATGTCAAAAGATCCACTGCCTTGGGAACCGTGTCCAATGCAGGATAGTTAAGGTTTGTATTGGGGCTAACTAGTACATGAGACAAGCTTGACCATGGTTCATGATGTCTTCAAAGGTATAGTCTACCATGCATAGGTCAAACCACAAGTCAATCCAACAATCTAGGAAAGTTGAACTACCTTGTAGAGAAACCAGTGCCTTGGGAATTGGGAAGTGGAGTCAAAGTAGGGTTGACTTATGGTTTAGGACTCCTACAACATGAGATAAGTGGGCAATATAGTTTTTGATGGTTGAATATGTCTAGATCTAGGTTTGACCCAAGTGGACCACAATCCCTTAAAACAAGGAATGCAGTCCCCAAGGCAAGATTTGACAAAGTGACAGTCTAGACCTAGGTTTTGAATTATTCCGGTTTCAGATCTCCAAAAATCTCAAGTACCCAGTTCCTAGAAGTGAGTGAACTCACTTCTCCAAGGTGGTGCGACTTTGCCCAAGGAGGCCTAAAAGTGGGGTTATGTGGGTCAAATCAAGTCGGATGGCATCCAAACTTTAGATCCTAGTAGATCGGTCAGGTAGGAGTATGGATCTATAATTTCGTGGCAATCCACCGGTTAGATCTTAGTAGATCTGAGTTTAAGTGTTCCAAGTGGTCCAAAATGGGGATTAAATCCCTTAAAATGTGGAATGGGGCCCACAAGGTCAATTTCAGAAAAGTGACAACCTGGGTGTATGTTATTTGATGTGTAGATGTCAAATCAAGTGGAATCTCAAACACCCATGTACTAGATCTAGGTCAACTTGCTCAAATGGTGAAGTGCGCCTTCCTTGGGAGAAGCTAAGTCGGCTTGGGAGAGGGGTCAAACGGAAGCCAATCCTCACCAAACTATAGATCCGGGATGCCGTGGATGCTATAGAGGTGGGTTTTCAGTATCATGCCCAACAACCCACTAGATCTCAATAGATCTAAGAAAATGCAAAATTGGGGTTTTAATTAATTAGGGTTTTAAGTGTTTTTGACAATTGGATAGATCATGGAGATAGAACTTACCTTGAGATCATACCTGAATGATGTGGATGAGATGCCTTGATGTTGAGGAAGATTCCCGCAGAGATCAAATGAGAGATTGTTGATTTGCTTGCCAATTTGATGCCCAAGTCCACAAGTGCGCCTTCCTCTACCTGTCAAACCAAGGAATGAAATTCAATCAGTAAGATCAAGTATGGAAGAAATACAAGAGAAATGCAAATAGTAACATGAAATAGAAGGTCCTGGGACAGTAATACTCCCTGTTACCAACGAAGAGCTCCAAAGAAGAAGTAGGGAGAGTCTTCCCCTACCAATACCTCCTCCTCCAAGCAAATCGGCCTCCACCTGTAGATGCAAAATCGTGGTACAAAAGATATGGCAAACAAGATCTCCAATAACTCAGTGCAAAGGAAGAACCAACGAACGAACACCAAAAACATTCACCACAACATTGGAGATAGATGCAATAATAATTTTCTATTCCAATAATCCAGAGCCAAAAGTCCATTTACAATGAGAGGCTCTCTCCTTTAAATAGGAAGGAGAGGCACTAAAACCCTAACCACTTTTTGAATGAGTGGCTAAGATTAAAAGATACAAATGTCTAATCAATGGTTGAGATGAGCTCAACAACATAATACATGGATCACACATAAAATATAACATAAGTGGACAAAGTCGCCCTAGGAGAGGGGAATCCCACCAAATCATGATGACAAAATATCATAAGAGGCTCATGGTGGGTCCAAGGGGTAATTTTATCCCTCCTTGGTCAATCCCCATGGCACAATAACCAATAAATAATCATGAATGTACCAAATCGTGCCTCCAAGGTGAAGTCGTGGTCCTCAAAAGACCTCAAAAATCCACAGAAAGTGCCATAAGTGATGGATGCGGGCCCCGATGAAGCTGAAACTGCTGGAGGAGGTGTGGAAGGTCCCGATCTATCATCACTGATCATCCCATGCCATAACTTTGCCTCAGTAGCCCAAATCGATTTCCTCAATAGCCATTTCTACCAATTTTGAAATGCCTCGGGAAGCGTGAAACTGCCCAAACAGCCTCCTGGAGTGATGGCGCTGTCAAGGTGAGGGCACCAATGTGTCCGGGAGGGGGGTAATATGGTAAAAACAAGTGGCTGGACCACCCCCTCCATCATCAGCGCCCTAGGTCAACCGGATAAAAATCACATCTGCTCCGACAGGGCCTCCAACAGACCAAAACTGCACTGGGATAGCCTACTGAGGCTCAATCATCACTGTAAGTGCCCGGAACTGAAAACAAACTGTCCCATTGGACTCAGAAGGTCCAAATCCATCCAAGATGTGTACTCATACACCATATGAGTCTCTGCATGATCAAAATAAATGCTCAATATACCGGAACAAGGCCAATAATAATGATCTGTAAATGACCAAACACTGCTGTAACCCAAGAATCATCATCATAACCCTGTAGCTGCTGCATAGAATCATCATGTATGTGTACATAGACCATATATCATCTATCCATATCATCATAAGGTCTAACATCTCATGTCCCATGGTCCTCCATGGTCAAACTAGGTCTAACCATGACCAAATATAACTCAGTCCATCATCCAAGGCTGCTGTAAAGTGTCAAGGTTAATACATGCTCTACAACTTATTCAAATAGCAATTATAACACATAATGATCATAACTGGCGATCTACATCCAAATATATATTGTCGTTAATTATTACTATTACTCAGACTAGACTTTCAGGATCATACTCACGTCATAGTTGTGATCAATTTGTTAGTGAAGGGTGAGGGCTGAATTAACTGGCTAGGCTAAGGGATGACTTGACTGACTTGACTTTGTGACACTTTGGCAAGGGAAAGGGAATACACCATAGTATATACTGAATGAGCAATAACACAGGGAATGGCGGTGTCTCACAAATGGATGAGTTGTTTAAAGAGGGTTTATTCACCTTCACAGATGCGCACAATCCATAATACAAATAAGGCCAGCAATTGTTTAGATATAGCATTTAAGTTCCATTGCTTTTTGGGCCTGAAGTTTCCATAGCCTTGATCTATGTGTGTTTACAAACACATTGCATAGATTTACATTTTTTCTTTAGGCTTTCTGCTGCAGGTGTGTTTTTAAGGCACTTGTTTACCTGAGCACTTCTAGGCGTGTCATGGACAGCTTGTTTACCTAGGTATTTATTTTTCCAAAAGATATAACATTTTATTTTTCATGGCCATTTTCAATTGGCATTTCTTTCACATACAAGATATAGCATTTCATTTTTCCAGATTTTGTATTCATGGCAGCACTAAAAGTTTCAGGTTTAGCCAACACAACTTTAGTGACTAGGGGGAATTCTCAAGGAACTCCAACTCACCATAGGTAAGTTTTGTCACCAACTCAGAGCCGAGACACAATAAACAGGGAAGCTCATCCAATACAGAGGCTACAGTGGGGAAAGGTCCTCCATGCCACTAGTCAAGTAGTAAGTCAGGGTGATAATCTAAAAGGTAGGCCATGGATGGATGAAGACAATGAAAAGATGAAGCCAACACTAGCAAGCCAAGGTATGGTTGAATGATCACCTCTATTCTCCCTAAGGAGGGTAAATACCAATGAGTATGAATAGTGAACTTCTAAGTCTGAGCAGGGACAGTAGTATATATATAATAGGTCAACCAGGTCCATGTATCTATATGATCGCCAGATCATGACACTAAGTGCTATGACATGCTATAAGAATAAGTATAAAAGCAATCTAACCATAACACCGTAATATACCTGCTGAGTCATATACCTGAATGCACATCAACCTGTACCATCATCTGTCCTCTGAAACTGCTGCTGTAACTCTGGGCACTACTGACTGCTCTGTACCAATGGTATAATGGCTACATCGGTCATCTCTCTGAGTGTCCTGAAACTCAGTCATGGCATGGGGAATGCAACTGCTGTCCACAATCTGATAGTGATCCAATATAGATGCTCATCTCGGCATCTCAAATGTAAGGGAACTGGCCGAATAGTGTACTGGAATGAGAAAAATAATGTATGGTAGCCCGGCTACTATATATGTGATAACATCTGGCTCCGGCTGGGACAAGTGTTCTGCTGAAATGAGCGCTTGAGAACCTCAGAATCTCTGGTCCTCGAACTCTGCTACTCGAATCCACGATCCAGCACTCTACCATTTTATTTCCAGCTTTTATTCTTGCAACCTATTTTCTGCATTCACAAACATCGAAAATACCTCATGCCGCATGTGTGGGAAAAATATAATAAAACAACTGAAATGAAATCTATTCTATGTCAGAAATATAAATGCATGAGATACAACTGCAGAAAGTAAATTAAACTACTAACATAATTTGCAAAATTTGACATTTATTGTGCAAGAAAAGAAAAAGTGACAGGTACTCAGTTAAACTAGGAGCTTACAAAGGAGCTTAGAGACTAAGAAGGTGCCAGACTCAATGGCTGAAAAAGACTAACTACTGCCTAAGTAGGCTTATTTGGTTTCCTACCTACCCTAATCTAACCAGTCATCACAAATGTTAGGTAAAATCATAAATCCAGTGCAACCATTCATCAAATAGGTTAGTGATTCTTCTTTGATTATTGGTAATGAAGCAAGTCATGATTGGATTAAAGATTAGAGAATTTGATAATGCAATCTTCCAGGTTTGTTCAAAAATTGAATAAAGGTTTGAATAGTGCAAAATGAAATCATGCCAAGGAAAAGATTGACTGATGCAAACATCCTCCATCCAAGAATTGATAGGATCATAAAATTCATGCAAGTTATTGCTTAAGATTGATGGAGGCAAAATATAAGGCTTGTAACTCAATTCTTTTTCACAGAACATAACTTCCTCATTTACCTCTCTTACATATTCAATTTGGTTCTCCCTAGGATTGACGATCAAAAATTCAAGTGGGGATAAATTAAAGCTTAAAAGACGGAAAATCAAAGTCAGACCCACTTGATGCTCAAAAATGGAGAAAATATGGAATTGATCTTTAAACACCTTTTCTAGCCACCAAGAATGATTGATAACTTGACAACATACATTATGGTTCCAAAGTGACTGAAAAGAGACATGAAGTGTTTTTTCTCCAAACATGTAATCATGCTTATACTTCCTATTAAAAATTTCCAAGGCAAAAGATTGACTAGAGCACCAACCCAAAGATGATTGAAAAAGTTGGGAAGGGAGGGTGGATTGCAAATATGAAAATTCTCCCAAATGGATAAACAAGTTTGACCTTGGATTTTGATAATAGAAAATATTCTTTATTCTAGGAATAATTTCAAGCTTTTGATCAAATTTAATATTTACAACTTGAGGACAAGATTCTAATTCTAAGAAATTGATGAACCTATCTTGACTAAGGATGGCAAAATTTAAAGACTCATTATAAGAGGTGGAACAATGATTAAAGCCTCTAGTGTGATTCATTATTTCATCTTCATCTTGAGATTGCAATTCTATTGATTCATCATTAAATTCATATGAAGATAAATGATCATTTTTATTTAATTTGTCAGGGGGAAAATTAACAAGTTCATTTAAAACACCCTGATTATTTGCACAAGGATCATGTGAAGTCACCACTAAAGGACCTTGGTCGATGTCCCTACCTTCTTCTTCAATAAGGTGATAAGGAATTGAATGATCACTAAATACAGAATGACTAACGAGTCTCTTTGAGGGAGGAATTTCAGTAGACCTGTTAACTAAGAGCTCATCCTCAGAAATTCCCTCAAGATCAGGACTAGGGCTACCTAAAAAGCAATTTGAAAACTTACGGTTTGTACAATGATTAAAGATTTGACTTTCGATTGACTCAAAAGTAGAAGACTTATCATCAGAAGAAATTGGGCAGGAAAGGTCATCTCCGGATGTTGACAAATCACTTGATATTTGATTGTTAAATGATTCAACAATAGGATCGGAAAGGGGAAGGTTTTGATCTTGGATTTGATTTGAAAGATACATATCATCGAATTCACTTCCCCATTCTTCTAGGAATTTGTTTTCAAATATGTCATAACCAGAGATGCTATTGGGTTTCAAATTCGAAAGCCAGAGTCCAGCTCTTTCTTTGAAAGATGAAGCCAATAGTCTCATACACACATCCTCATGGGTTATGGATAACTCGTTAAGAACTTCCCGAAATCTTTCAAGGTGCCTTCTAGCAGAGATTTCATAACTTCCATCGAAAGTAGGCAACCTTTCATAGGCTTGATGAGGAATATGATGAGGATACCCAATAATTTTGGAAAAGTCAAAAACTTTCAATCGACCAAAAGTCCTAGGTCGCTCAGAAGCAGCCATGGATAATAATTTTCTTTATTTTCTTTATTTTTTATTTTTTATATTTTTATATTTATTTTTAAATTCAAGAACCTGAAAACAAAATGATGCACCCCATGGGTTCTAGATAACGATAAGATTAGTGTTATAGGGATGTAAATGAGCTCGCTCCTCAGCGGAGTCACGATTGGGAGTCGCCAGGTAGATTTAAACTCTTCTACCAAGATATGTGTCGTTGTATATGCAGGAGAGAGTGAATAATGACTACTAGCTTGTCCAAGGTAAGCCCTATGCCCTTCAATATCAAAATGTTAGGCCAAGAGAATGAGAGGGCTTTGAGAAAGGGATGTCAAACCAGAGTAAGCTATTGCCTCCCCGGCAACGGCGCCAAAATGTTATCACCTAAGCTGTAGTTACCCCTATGGATGGATCCAGTCATGGATGGCAATAGAGAAGGGCAACTCAAAAGGTGCAACCACGATCACCTCGACCTCCAATATATATGGTTGTCACGCCAGTCGAGGCAACCTTCGCTTTATGTTATCTAGCCCAGACAACAAAGGGGGAGACCCGATCTACTCCCGACAGGAGAGATCAAAACCAAGACACCAAATCAGGGTATTTCTAAGTGAAGTTAGGTGTATGGTTTATCCTAGACCTAAGGGTAAAGTCACAAGCCAAGTGAGGGGTTCAATAGGTATAGCTTTGGTTCATAGTTGAAGTAAGAGTGACTTATAATGTTTGGAGTGAGATCTAGGTTGAGTGTACTAGGTCAATGTCAAAAGATCCACTGCCTTGGGAACCGTGTCCAATGCAGGATAGTTAAGGTTTGTATTGGGGCTAACTAGTACATGAGACAAGCTTGACCATGGTTCATGATGTCTTCAAAGGTATAGTCTACCATGCATAGGTCAAACCACAAGTCAATCCAACAATCTAGGAAAGTTGAACTACCTTGTAGAGAAACCAGTGCCTTGGGAATTGGGAAGTGGAGTCAAAGTAGGGTTGACTTATGGTTTAGGACTCCTACAACATGAGATAAGTGGGCAATATAGTTTTTGATGGTTGAATATGTCTAGATCTAGGTTTGACCCAAGTGGACCACAATCCCTTAAAACAAGGAATGCAGTCCCCAAGGCAAGATTTGACAAAGTGACAGTCTAGACCTAGGTTTTGAATTATTCCGGTTTCAGATCTCCAAAAATCTCAAGTACCCAGTTCCTAGAAGTGAGTGAACTCACTTCTCCAAGGTGGTGCGACTTTGCCCAAGGAGGCCTAAAAGTGGGGTTATGTGGGTCAAATCAAGTCGGATGGCATCCAAACTTTAGATCCTAGTAGATCGGTCAGGTAGGAGTATGGATCTATAATTTCGTGGCAATCCACCGGTTAGATCTTAGTAGATCTGAGTTTAAGTGTTCCAAGTGGTCCAAAATGGGGATTAAATCCCTTAAAATGTGGAATGGGGCCCACAAGGTCAATTTCATAAAAGTGACAACCTGGGTGTATGTTATTTGATGTGTAGATGTCAAATCAAGTGGAATCTCAAACACCCATGTACTAGATCTAGGTCAACTTGCTCAAATGGTGAAGTGCGCCTTCCTTGGGAGAAGCTAAGTCGGCTTGGGAGAGGGGTCAAACGGAAGCCAATCCTCACCAAACTATAGATCCGGGATGCCGTGGATGCTATAGAGGTGGGTTTTCAGTATCATGCCCAACAACCCACTAGATCTCAATAGATCTAAGAAAATGCAAAATTGGGGTTTTAATTAATTAGGGTTTTAAGTGTTTTTGACAATTGGATAGATCATGGAGATAGAACTTACCTTGAGATCATACCTGAATGATGTGGATGAGATGCCTTGATGTTGAGGAAGATTCCCGCAGAGATCAAATGAGAGATTGTTGATTTGCTTGCCAATTTGATGCCCAAGTCCACAAGTGCGCCTTCCTCTACCTGTCAAACCAAGGAATGAAATTCAATCAGTAAGATCAAGTATGGAAGAAATACAAGAGAAATGCAAATAGTAACATGAAATAGAAGGTCCTGGGACAGTAATACTCCCTGTTACCAACGAAGAGCTCCAAAGAAGAAGTAGGGAGAGTCTTCCCCTACCAATACCTCCTCCTCCAAGCAAATCGGCCTCCACCTGTAGATGCAAAATCGTGGTACAAAAGATATGGCAAACAAGATCTCCAATAACTCAGTGCAAAGGAAGAACCAACGAACGAACACCAAAAACATTCACCACAACATTGGAGATAGATGCAATAATAATTTTCTATTCCAATAATCCAGAGCCAAAAGTCCATTTACAATGAGAGGCTCTCTCCTTTAAATAGGAAGGAGAGGCACTAAAACCCTAACCACTTTTTGAATGAGTGGCTAAGATTAAAAGATACAAATGTCTAATCAATGGTTGAGATGAGCTCAACAACATAATACATGGATCACACATAAAATATAACATAAGTGGACAAAGTCGCCCTAGGAGAGGGGAATCCCACCAAATCATGATGACAAAATATCATAAGAGGCTCATGGTGGGTCCAAGGGGTAATTTTATCCCTCCTTGGTCAATCCCCATGGCACAATAACCAATAAATAATCATGAATGTACCAAATCGTGCCTCCAAGGTGAAGTCGTGGTCCTCAAAAGACCTCAAAAATCCACAGAAAGTGCCATAAGTGATGGATGCGGGCCCCGATGAAGCTGAAACTGCTGGAGGAGGTGTGGAAGGTCCCGATCTATCATCACTGATCATCCCATGCCATAACTTTGCCTCAGTAGCCCAAATCGATTTCCTCAATAGCCATTTCTACCAATCCTGAAATGCCTCGGGAAGCGTGAAACTACCCAAACAGCCTCCTGGAGTGATGGCGCTGTCAAGGTGAGGGCACCAATGTGTCCGGGAGGGGGGTAATATGGTAAAAACAAGTGGCTGGACCACCCCCTCCATCATCAGCGCCCTAGGTCAACCGGATAAAAATCACATCTGCTCCGACAGGGCCTCCAACAGACCAAAACTGCACTGGGATAGCCTACTGAGGCTCAATCATCACTGTAAGTGCCCGGAACTGAAAACAAACTGTCCCATTGGACTCAGAAGGTCCAAATCCATCCAAGATGTGTACTCATACACCATATGAGTCTCTGCATGATCAAAATAAATGCCCAATATACCGGAACAAGGCCAATAATAATGATCTGTAAATGACCAAACACTGCTGTAACCCAAGAATCATCATCATAACCCTGTAACTGCTGCATAGAATCATCATGTATGTGTACATAGACCATATATCATCTATCCATATCATCATAAGGTCTAACATCTCATGTCCCATGGTCCTCCATGGTCAAACTAGGTCTAACCATGACCAAATATAACTCAGTCCATCATCCAAGGCTGTTGTAAAGTGTCAAGGTTAATACATGCTCTACAACTTATTCAAATAGCAATTATAACACATAATGATCATAACTGGCGATCTACATCCAAATATATATTGTCGTTAATTATTACTATTACTCAGACTAGACTTTCAGGATCATACTCACGTCATAGTTGTGATCAATTTGCTAGTGAAGGGTGAGGGCTGAATTAACTGGCTAGGCTAAGGGATGACTTGACTGACTTGACTTTGTGACACTTTGGCAAGGGAAAGGGAATACACCATAGTATATACTGAATGAGCAATAACACAGGGAATGGCGATGTCTCACAAATGGATGAGTTGTTTAAAGAGGGTTTATTCACCTTCACAGATGCGCACAATCCATAATACAAATAAGGCCAGCAATTGTTTAGATATAGCATTTAAGTTCCATTGCTTTTTGGGCCTGAAGTTTCCATAGCCTTGATCTATGTGTGTTTACAAACACATTGCATAGATTTACATTTTTTCTTTAGGCTTTCTGCTGCAGGTGTGTTTTTAAGGCACTTGTTTACCTGAGCACTTCTAGGCGTGTCATGGACAGCTTGTTTACCTAGGTATTTATTTTTCCAAAAGATATAACATTTTATTTTTCATGGCCATTTTCAATTGGCATTTCTTTCACATACAAGATATAGCATTTCATTTTTCCAGATTTTGTATTCATGGCAGCACTAAAAGTTTCAGGTTTAGCCAACACAACTTTAGTGACTAGGGGGAATTCTCAAGGAACTCCAACTCACCATAGGTAAGTTTTGTCACCAACTCAGAGCCGAGACACAATAAACAGGGAAGCTCATCCAATACAGAGGCTACAGTGGGGAAAGGTCCTCCATGCCACTAGTCAAGTAGTAAGTCAGGGTGATAATCTAAAAGGTAGGCCATGGATGGATGAAGACAATGAAAAGATGAAGCCAACACTAGCAAGCCAAGGTATGGTTGAATGATCACCTCTATTCTCCCTAAGGAGGGTAAATACCAATGAGTATGAATAGTGAACTTCTAAGTCTGAGCAGGGACAGTAGTATATATATAATAGGTCAACCAGGTCCATGTATCTATATGATCGCCAGATCATGACACTAAGTGCTATGACATGCTATAAGAATAAGTATAAAATCAATCTAACCATAACACCGTAATATACCTGCTGAGTCATATACCTGAATGCACATCAACCTGTACCATCATCTGTCCTCTGAAACTGCTGCTGTAACTCTGGGCACTACTGACTGCTCTGTACCAATGGTATAATGGCTACATCGGTCATCTCTCTGAGTGTCCTGAAACTCAGTCATGGCATGGGGAATGCAACTGCTGTCCACAATCTGATAGTGATCCAATATAGATGCTCATCTCGGCATCTCAAATGTAAGGGAACTGGCCGAATAGTGTACTGGAATGAGAAAAATAATGTATGGTAGCCCGACTACTATATATGTGATAACAGGACCTTTCTCTAAGCTTTATGAACGTTTGATCCCACAGATAGTCAAGTTATGGTTTTCAATTGTGAAAATTGGAAGCCCTGTCTACCCCATCACGCGAATTTCTAGATTCAAGTGACATCTGTTAAGTCCAATATACATCGTGTTGTTGTTGATGAGGGTGCCTCCACTTGAGTGATGGAAGTCTTTATCATGCTGGAAGGCTATAGGGTCACCTGAAGTAGTTGCTCTTGTTACAATGCTAAAGTCTTTCGATGGCCATTTGTTCAAGCCTCACGGAATAATCCCGACTCTTCCAATAAAACTAGGGAGCAAAACAATCAAATTGGAAGTGGAGGTGGTTGATACTCCACTTAATTATAATTTTGTATTGCATCAAGAGTAGCGAAGTGATCTCAACCCAGTATGGGGAAGATATTGTAACGTAACGTTACCAAAAATAAAAAGTAGTTAAAAAAAATCATGTCGACTCATATAATAAAAAATTAAAAACAAATAAAAAGTAATTAAAAAATCAATGTCGGGTGTGTAAATTTTTATCTTTAAATGTAAATTTTTCTGGATGTGTAAAAAATTTATAATTAAAAAAAAATTACACCTCAAGAAATTGGATGCCTGTCGATGCTTGATAGATCCAGATTTAAAATGGATCTATGCTGGTTAGGGAGAAGTTGGACCCAAGCAATGATGGTGGTTGTATTATCAATCTTTCGTATCATTAAGTTTCCACATAATGGGAAGATTGTCACCATTCATCAGCTATTGCTTTGTACCAATGGCTCCAACCCTCAAAATGGTACCAACGTCCCCCTAGTAAGCCATTCCACAAAGGATTGTGACAAAGTTGGTGTGGGGATGTATCCTACATTGATGGGAACATTTAACCTACCCCCACCCAAACTACATGCAAATGCAGCTCCGATACATATGATATCTAGGGCATCTTAGTTTAAAATTTTTTATTTTAACAATCCTTGAATTTGCTAGCCTCTAAAGTTGCATGTAGTTGGAAGAACCAAGCCTTGTTTGCAGCCGAGGTAGCTTATCAAGCCACTATTTTAAATGAAGTAGACCATGTTGGTCTACATTCCATTTTAGAAGAGAATGACCAGTATTCTATGCCCATTTGGGCTATCAGTTCTTTGCCTTGTCACAACTCCTTAGACATAGTTTTGCCATTTGACGAAGCAATTCTTGAGGCAATGTCATTAGGGGATAGGCCCTGGAAAGATATGCATCAACATGCATCGTTCCTTCCAACTGAAAGTCACCTAAGAATTGGTGTAGACAGAACCATTAAGCCAGGTTCTATGGGGTGATATGGGAGCCCTCTCGCATCATCACAAGTTTATGTTTAGGGGAATATGGAAAATATTTCCAAAACCATTCCCATCAATATCTCCAAGACCCCAGGCGTTGTTGAAAATGTCTTTCATTAGTGTTGATTGTTCACTTAATGAAATTGAAACATACACAACACTGTTTGAAGAATATAGAGATGTTTTTGCTTGGTCTTACGAGGAAATGTCGAGAATTGACTCATCGGTTGTCGAACATGAGATTAAGACATATCCTAATGCCAAACCTGTTTAGCAGAAGCTAAGATTGGTTAATCCTAGAAAAGATGTTGTCAAAGCAGAAGTTGTGAAGTTACTTCGAGCAAATTTCATCTATCCTGTCCCCTTGACTGAATGGGTATCCAATCTGGTAACCGTTGATAAGAAACAATGTAATGTTCGTGTTTGTACTAACTTTCAGGACCTTAACTTATCCTGTCCTAAGGATAACTATCCTACTCCATTCATTGATCAAATTATTGATGAGTGTGTGGGTAATGAGATTTTCTCATTCATGGACGGCTTCTCAGGATACAATCAAATTTAGATCCACCCTGAAGATCAACACAAAACCAATTTTATATGTCCTTGCGGACTTTCACTTATAGGAAGATGCCATTTGGACTAAAGAATGTCGGAGTTACCTTTCAATGTGCCATGTCTTATGCTTTTCATGATATCAAGAACATTGTAGAAGCCTATTTAGATGATTTGACCGCCAAATCGGGGTAGAGAGTGGATCAACCCAAACACTTGCGACCAGTCTTTGATAGGCTTCGTTTTTATAGGATTTGATTGAATCCTCATAAATGCATCTTCTATGTCAAGTCGGGTCGATTGTTAGGTTTCATATTGTCCAAGGATGGTATAATGGTAGATCTGTTTAAGGTAGAGGCAAAAGTGCAGTTGCCTCCCCCGCAGAACTTGAATAAATTGCAAAGCCTTCAGGGAAAATCAAACTTCTTGCATAGATTCGTTGCTAATTACGTTGAGCTCACTAAGGGTTTCATGCGCTTGCTTATGAAAGGGGTCCCATTTATATGAGATGATAATGCTCAAAGGTCTTTTGACGCATCAAAAAAGCTTTAGTGTTTGCCCCATTGTTGAGTTCCCCCTATTTCAACAGGGATTTCCTTTTATATATAGCGGCATCTGAATCAACTATAGGTATGGTTCTAGTTTAGGAAGATGATTCCTACCAAGAACACATAATTTACTACTTAAGCAAGAATCTCGTTGGCCCTGCGCTTAGGTACTCGCATGTTGAGAAATTGGCATTAGCTGTTGTGCAAGCGGTACAAAGACTTCGACATTACATTCTCCTTAGACGACTGTTACAGCTGATGTAAATCTGTTTCAACATATTTTGTCTCGTCGAATAATTAGAGGCAAATATAATAAATGGATAGTCATCCTTCAAGATTTTGACTTAGGGTTTGGTTCTGCAAAATCAAAGAAGTCTTTATCCTTTGCCAAGCTTATGTCCGATTTACCTCGAAAAGATGAGGGAATGGTCGAAAACATGGCATTACCCGATGAACATATTTTCTTCATCAGTTCGGAAGATCCTTGGTATGGTGATATTTTAGTTTACCTACAAACCCAGAGGGTCCCACCTTAGTCCACTCATGAACAAAGGCATAAAATGCGTCATCAGTTGAGACATTATGTCAGCATTGGTGATACTTTATATCATCGTGGAATAGATATTGTCCTCAGGTGTTGTCTGATTCATGAAGAGGTTGATAAAAAATTGAATGATTGCCATGGTGGAGCCTGTGGTGGTCATTTATCTGGGCTTGCTACAACCCAAAATATTTTGTGCGCTGGATACTTCTAGCCTTCAATCTTTAAAGATTTTATTGAGGCTATCAAGAAGTGTCATCCATGTCAGACATTCACGAAAAAGATGCACACTCATCCTGCTCCCTTATATCTAGTTATCACTGTGGGTCCTGTTATCACATATATAATAGCCGGGCTACCACACATTATTTTTCAGATTCCAGAGCACTTTTCAGCCAGTTCCTTTACATTGAGATGATGAGATGAGCATCTATCTATGGATCACTATCAGATTTTGGACAGCATATATATTTCCAGTGTTCCACGGGGACGCGTCCCGAAGGGTCGGGGACGCGTTTCAGCGTTTTTAGCGTCCCGGGGACGTCGAAACTCCAGGCGAAACGTTTCGGCACGTCCCGCTTTGGGCGAAACTCGGCGAGACGCACAGCGAAACGTTTCGGCAAGCAGCGATACGCGTTTCGTCTCGGCGAAACTTCCTGGTGTCCCGCCCGAAACTCCGAAACTCCCTGGCGTCCCGCCCGAAACTCCGAAACTCTGAGACTTCTAGGCGTCCCCACTCCATTTTGTTATTTATCAACATAAATTAACTTTTTTTTTTAAAACAGAAATATGAATTAAGAAATTATAAATTATAAAAACAAATTAAAAATTAAAAAATTAAAAACACACATCAAAACATTAAGTATTAACAAACCTAAAATACACGATTTCACATCACCGTGAGGAAACAATTCGCAGCCGATAAGAGGAAGCCCATGAGTAAACAATTCGCAGACGAGAGGAGGAAGCCCGTGAGGAGTGAGAGGGAGCCGTGAGAGGAAGCCGAGAGGAAGCCCGTGAGTAAGAGGGAGCCATGAGAGGAAGCCCGTGAGGGGAGCCGTGAGAGGAAGCCGAGAGGGTTGAGCCCGTGAGTGGGTCGAGCATCATCGTGAGAGGGTTGAGCCGCGACCTACTGAGTGGAGCAGCAGTCCCGTGGGCGAAGGAGGGTGGAGCCGTGGTGGATTTGCCGTTGCAGCCGGTCAGCATTTCACATTTGTGACCACGATTTCAGATTTGCTGAGTTTGCACTTTGCAGCCACCTAATTTGCTGAGGAAGAGGCCGTGAGCTCAGAACTTAGCTAACTGCTAAGCTACCAAGGAAAAGTGAAAACTCATAACTCGTTGTTTGTTAAGGTAAGTGACTAAGTTCAAGTTGACTGTTTTTAAATGGCTGCCTGTTAGTGTGTTTTTTAATTTTTATTTTTGAGTTTTTTTGACTGTGTTTTAATTTTTGATTTTTTTTTGTCTTTTTTAATTATATATAGCAGTAAATTAAAATTACTAAATTTAAAATTATTTAACTCCCATTATATATTTAAGAACATAAAAAAATTTAAAAACATTCTTGCAGGTTGTCAAAAATTATAAAACAACACAGTGACATTCACATTGACATAACAGTTTCACTTTTCAAAATTCAAACCAGCAATAACCAATATGAGCAACAACTCTGATGAGGGTGACAGCAGTGGCAGTAATGGGAGTGATTCAGATTATGATTCTCTGGCTCAATGCAATAGTAATACTAATGTTGGGACAGGGGTTGCAAGTGGAAGTGGGAGTGCAGCTCCCACATCGTCAAGGTTAAATGAAAATCAAAGTGAAGTTGAAGGCAGTGACAATCTCGTATCATCAAAGCCATTGGCTTACTATGCAAAGGGCACTTTTGAACCCAACAAACCTCTTTTGTTATATGCAACCAAATTATCTGCTGCTAGCCCCCAACTACAGGGAAAGAAAAGTGGTGGAACATGCCGTTGGACATGCAATATTTGCAGCCATACTTTTAGTGGGAGTTATAGTCGAGTTAAACAACACCTTCTAGGCATTGGTGGCAAAGGGGTTAGTACATGTGTGAAGCCAACCTTAGTGCAAAAAAGTGAGCTGTTGAGGTTGCAAATGGCAGCATATACAAAGGGAAGATTCTCTAGCCAAAATGTCACTTCAAAAGAACATCAAAATGTGAGTGCAAGTTCCAAAAAAAAATCTAATTGTAGCCCATCCACTTGTATGCCTCCACCAACTCATGACAAGACATCTTCATCAAAAAGGAAGGATTCTCGTTCTTGTGCTATTGGACCAACAATTACAGGGATGTATAGTAAGCTGAATCGTGATGATATAGATGATGCCATTGGCAACTTCCTCTTTGCCAATGGCATTCCTTTCCATGTTACTCGCTCTCCTTATTATAAGGAGATGGTCCGTAAAATTGCAGCATCGGACCCATCATATTTGCCCCCAGGTGAACATAAGTTGAGGACAGTGATTTTAGAGAGGCAAGTGTCCAAGATTGTTGTGCAAAAAGAGGAGATGAGAGTGACATGGGTGAAGTCAGGTTGCTCTATTGTTATGGATGGGTGGACAGACATTACCAAACGTCCACTTATCAACATCATAGTTACGTGCATAGATGGGCCATTCTTTCTTAGAACTGTTGATTGTTCTGGAAAGCGCAAAGATGCAGCTTTCCAATTTGAGCTTCTTCGGGATGCTATAGAGGAGGTTGGGCCAGACAACGTTGTGCAGGTTGTGACAGATGCAGCAGCAGTGTGTAGATCAGCTGGGATGTTGGTTCAGAGTAGGTATAGGCATATTTTCTGGACCCCATGTTGTGTGCATGCACTCAACAATGCACTAAAAGACATTGGGAAAATTCATTGGGTATCCACCTTGGTATTAGCTGCGAGGGATGTGCAGATGTTTATCTGCAACCACCACACCTCCTTAGCCTTGTATAGGGCTCACTCGAAGAAGGAATTCCTCAAGCCCACAGACATTAGATATGCCAGTTACTTTCTCTTGTTGGAGAGGATGTTGGAGGTGCAACCAGCATTACAGACCATGGTCGTGACTCCAGAGTGGAATAGGTGGACAGAGTCCAAGACAGAGGAGGGGAAGAAGATTAGGCGTCAAGTATTGGATGATGATTAGTGGACAGATTGTAGTTATTTGGTCTCCATTTTGCGCCCTATTGTTGAGGTCATTCGCTATGCTGACACTGATTCTCCTAGTCTTGGAGAAATCTATGAGACCTTTGATAGCATGTTGGGTCAAGTAAAAGCATCCATTCGTGAGAAAGATCCCTCCTTAGAGTTCTATACGAACCAGATTCGACCTATTATTCAGCGTAGGTGGGATCTAATGAACACACCTTTGCACATGGAAGCATATGCATTGAACCCAAAATGGTACATTTCTAGGCCTGGTAGAATTCGTCCCATCGAAGATCTAGAGGTCAAAAAGGGATTTCAAGCAGCCATTGCAAAGATGTACAGTGTAGAGGAGGGGCAAATACTTCGAAAACAATGGGTTCAGTTTGCAAATCTTAGAGGTCCCTTCAACAAGCTTGATGCCAAGGTAGACCGTAATGACTTAGGCCAGGATGACCCCATTGGTTGGTGGGACATGCATGGGGATTATACTCCGGAGATCAAACATCTTGCTATTCGACTATTATCTCAGATTGCTAGTTCCTCTGCAGCTGAGAGGAATTGGTCCACTTATAGCTTCATCCACTCTATCAAGAGGAATAGACTTACCTCTAGGAGAGCAGAGAAGCTAGTTGCAGTGCACAGTGCCCTACGTCTTGAACACAGGAAGACACCAGAGTATCGGATGGGACCAGCTACATGATGGGATGTGGATCCAGAGGATGATGCACAGATAGATGAGGAGGATGGACAGGATGAGATGCATAATGGTTTGGTTGGTGTGCCATTGGTTACTCATGAGAGTGACTTTGACTCAGATGATGACATTCCCATTGATGGTCCTGATGCCTTCATGCAGCAAATGGGTGCAGAGGACCAGTCAATGGAATTGTCTCCTTGATGCTGATTTTCATTTCA
The DNA here is from genome assembly GCA_027924585.1 of Larix kaempferi. Classification (NCBI taxonomy): domain Eukaryota; kingdom Viridiplantae; phylum Streptophyta; class Pinopsida; order Pinales; family Pinaceae; genus Larix; species Larix kaempferi. The sequence goes on from BSBM01001510.1 coordinate 1,165,116, forward strand.
TGCTGATTTATTTGATATTTGATATTTTAGCTACTTTTGACTTTTCACTATTTTAGTTTTGACTCTATATAACTTATAACTTGTAACTTTTAATTTATCATGATGACTGAGTCCTTGACTCTTTCCTATTTTTGAACAATCTTAATTTACTATGTCTATTTTAGTATTTAGTATTTTAAATTTTTAATGTCTTTGATCTTTAGTGTTTAGCAATTTTAAATTTATTGTCATTTTGAATATCTATTTAAATTTTAAAAGTTCAATTATCATTTTAATGTTTATGTAGTATCATTGATTCATGTTTTCAACTTTTCAATCACTCAAAAGTTAAATTTTTTATTATAATCATGATGAATCATGTAATGACTAATGACTAATCATAATGTGTTTGTAACTTTGTATTTACATTGCATGATTGCACAATGATGAATGTAGTATCTACTATTTAGTATTTAGTAATTAGTCCAACTAATGATGAATGTAGTATCTACTGATTGCAATGATGAATGATGAATGTAGTATCTACTGATTGCACTAATTCAGTAATTCACTAATTTGGTAATTTGCATGGGATGAATTGTTATTGTTGGGATTTATATTTTTCAGATTTTTTATATTTTTAGAATTTTTATGGCCCCGACGTCCCCCCCTCCCCCCAAAATTTCTCTAAAATTTGGGGTGGTCTCCACGCGTCCCGAATGTGCGTCTCCCCGCTCCCGCGTCCTGCCATCCCGGAAACTTGGGGGAACATTGGAAATTGCAGCACACTTCGTTTTCAATTAGATCATTGCTCGTTTTGGTATCCCAAGAAGTATTGTCAGTGACAATGGCACTCACTTCCAAAACAAAATGATGGTAGAGTTGGCTGAGAAACTTGGTTTTTGCCAGGATTTCTCTTCACCGTATTGTCCTCAAGCAATTGGACAAGTAGAAGTAGTCAATAAGTCTTTCAAAACCATGTTGCAGAGGAAACTGAACAAACATCAGTCTAATTGGCATGTTATGCTTTATCCAGCTCTATGGGCTTACCGAACCTCCGTCAATACTGCGACAGGATTTACTCATTTCCAGCTTATTCATGGAGTCGAAGTAGTGTTACCTATCGAGTGTGAAATTTCGTCTTTGAAACTAGCCGTAGAACTCCCACTATACACTAGGGAGCTTGATAAATGCCTCTTATCTATGGAGCAATTAGATGAACATAGGAGGGATTCTCTTACTTCCATTGAAGTGAACAAAAAACGCGTCAAGGCCCAGTATGGTAAATCAGTACGCTTGTGTATCTTCTTTGAGGGAGATTTAGTGTTAGTCTACGACCAGAAGCATGATGAGTTAGGGTATGGGAAATTCACTTATATGTGGATTGGGCCTTATATCATTAGGAAAGTCCTCGATAAAGGGGCCTACGAGCTGGAGGATTTTGATGGAAACATCCAGGGGTCCAGAAATGGACTCTACCTAAAGAAGTACTTTGCCTAGATGTTGTGTCTGGGTAGGTGTCTCTTGTAATTATTGTACTATAGCTAGTTTAGAATGCTCTCTACTTTTATGATCGATTTGTATTGGCTTTCACTTATTATGCTTTGTGCTCGATTGACATATGTCATCACTTGCAAAAATGTTTTCGGGCTATACCGACGAAGCTTGCCGTTACACTCGGAGCATCACTTCCGTAGCTTGGGTGATCTATGACCCAACTAGCCAAATAGTGCATTTAGGTGGAGTGTCTCTTGGCCCGGTCACTAACAATATTGCAGAATATAGTGTTGTGATAGAGTTGATGTTGGGATCCATCTCTGTTGGTGTTTGCCATCCAACTATCTATTTAGATTCGTAGTTGGTAGTGTCTCAGTTAAATGGTATGTATCGCATTCGATGTCCTGTATTGTTGCATAAATTTTTAAGAGTACGTTTGTTAGAATGACAATTTGATTTTATTACATGCATACATGTTCCTAGAAGATACAATCATCTAACTAACATGTTGGCTAATTACATTTTAGATCGACATCTATATCTAATTAAAAAGCACACACATAAAACATACATAAGCATGTACAAAGTATAGATATAGTCGGTACAAGTTGTCATCCATGTATATATAAAAGTAGATCAAAAGTACAAAATGGTGTGAGTCTAGCCCAAAAATATATGAGTTACATAAGCATGACTCATCGTCCAAAAGGGGGCATGCCCCTCTAAAAGATGCAAGTACATATCCGATAGCTACAAAATCTCTCATATGAGACTACTTTCAATCTGAAGTAGTTGTGACTAACTCACAGTAGCATAAGACACAGGTAGCTACCCACCTGAGTAATCTGATCCAAGTGGCAGGTACTCCTACCACTTGTCGCTGCATGACCTCTAGCATTAGAAGAAATTTGGATGAAAAATGGGCCTCCTAAGGAAAATGATAAAATAATGCCATGTAGACAATTTTTTATTCTATTTCACTTTTATCGACGCTGCCCAAGGTTATTTCACTTTTATCAAAGCTACCTTAGATATATATTTTATATTAAAATCAATTTATGAGGACAAAGTTCGATATAGTGTTTTCACCCAAAATAAGGAAAGAAAATTAAATACACAGAGTTATCTTAAAAGTTATTGGACCCAACTTTTCACGCTGTATAGTACTATTATATTAAATTAATTATAATATATTAGTTTTGATATTAATTACTAGTATGTATTACTTATAATATTAGTCATTGTTATATATTAATTATATATTAGCATTAGTTATGATATTAGTTAAAAGTTATTGGACCCAACTTTTCACGGTGTATAGTAATATTATAATATATTAATTATAGTATAATGTTATTATATATTAGTTATAATATTAATTACTATTACTATAATATATTATATATGGATCACTTATTACCTAAAATATGGTTTGGTATATTAGTTATTATTATACGTTAGTTATGATATTAGTTAAAAGTTATTGGACCCAACTTTTCACGGTGTATAGTAATATTACAATATATTAATTATAGTATAATATTATTATATATTAGTCATAATATTAATTACTATTGCTATTATATATTATATATTGGTCGCATATTACCTAAACGATGGATGTGTTTATTAGTTATGATATTAATTACTATTATATATTAATTATATAATTGTTATGATATTAGTTAAAAGTTATTGGACCCAATTTTTCACGGTGTATAGTAATATTATAATATATTTATTATAATATAATATTATTATGTATGAGCTATAATATAATCACCCTATTATATATTATATATTATATATTGGTCATGTATTACCTAAAAGATGGATGAGTATATTAATTATGATATTAGTTACTATTATATATTAATTATATATTGGTTAAGATATTAGTTAAAATTTATTGGACCCAAATTTTAGGATGCATAGTGTTACGTGGTACTAGTACCAACGCACCTGCAGAGGTACTCCAGGGAGAGGGGATCATTTTTCCGACCAGGAGGGGTGTTTGGCTAGCTTTTTCAGATTAGGGGTTATGGCCAGACCCTCTGGTTTCTCCTTTGGAAGTACTATGGCTTAGTGGCATTGTTGATTGCCTCATGAAAGGGTTTGAAGCCCTGAGGTTAGTGTCCGAGGCTTCGAGGGATGGATCACTAGGTCACATGACCCCAACCTCGATTTATCAGTCCAGTGACAGATCTTTCAGTACTGAGGCATATGTATCTCCTCTAGGTCACCTCCCGCACCCTCCTGGTCATCGAGTTCACCAACACCCTCTCTCCTTGAGCCCCTCTTGATGATGATGTCATCCTCCAGGTCAGGCTGCAATGCTTGATTAGGGGGGGTTCGTTGAGGAATTTTCACAATTGTTGGGGTTAGATGGGGCATGACGACCCCCCCTTCACGGTTTGGCCTTCAGAACAGGCTGATATGCTTATTTTTAGCCATTTTGGTCATGTATGGGTAAAGTCTGGGGACAATAACCCAATTTACCCATGTTTTGATTATTTTATATTATTATTGTTTTAATTTTAAGTTGACATGTTATAATTTCAAATTGACATTTTAAAAGGCATGTCGGCCTGGATATTTTTTTATTTTTGTAAAGTGAGTGTGAGAAAAGTATAAATACACTTTTCCTCACTTCATTTAAAAAAAGCAACTCATGGGATAAAACTTTTTGTGCTGATTTTTGCCCTCACTAGGGCTCATTAATTGATGCGCACCTCTTGTGGAGGGTTCTACTTGTGGTTTGGAGCACTTTCTTGGAGTATCTTTTGTTCTTGCTTTCTTTGTGTTACCAACTTTTTTGTACCATAGTTGGATTTTCTGGAGAGCCGCCATTTGACAAACATGATAAGTGTTTGACTCCAATGTATCAGATGATTCAACATTTGTGGCTAGCCAGTTATGGTTAGCCTGTTTTGTTTTTTGAGTTGACATGACCATGGCCCCATGGGGGTTTGTAATAAAGTGTGCTAGTAGGGTATGAGTGGCTCGGTTCCCCATGACTGGATTAAACAACTAAGGTATTCCGGGGAGTTTTTTCACCGTCAGATTATACTTTGCTTCAGGCGAGATATAATCTCTTGGTTTTTCTCCCGCTTCCTCCAAAGCTGGAATGCCCGATTTTGGAAATTTTTGCCATGGGGGGTTATTAGAGTCCAACTATAATGTATAAACCTACTAGACACTATTAGAATAGGTTTTGGTCATGTCCTAAGTCTCTAGGACCCCCAGAAAAAATTTCAAAAAAATTTTACCAGGTCCGTCGAGTTTGGGTTTTTTAAATTTAATAAATTTCTCTATAGTTCAAATAGAGAAATAATAATTTGTAATATGTCAGTCATCCGGGGTCCGAATTTAGTGATTGATGGATCGTTTCATAAGCCAAAAATCACACATGACCCATGGAGCAGCTAAACCCAACTTTCGGATGTCAATTCAGCCTCATAATTAATATTTTCTCTAAAAAGTCATTTACAGAGAAAATATTAATTAAAATAATAAAATTGAATATTTTGGAGATAATCCAAATCTCTCCAAAATTAATCAATTTGATTAAAATAAAAGGGTAGATGACATGGCAATGGACATTTATGAGGATTCCAATCAACTCCAAGTAATTCCAATCAACTATCCAGTCACCAGAAGATTATCCACTTGAGCTAATTCGCCCTTCCTCATGCAAAACTCGATTTGATGTGTTGTCAAATGGTAAATGGGTGGGTGGTCTTGCATTCATGTCTAAGGTGGGCGCCCTCATGACTCATCCAATCCATAAGCTTGGCTCCCTTTACACAACTTGAATTAGCACCTACCACCATTACACATGTCTCTATACCAACTAGCTCGCACTCTACCCTAAGCTCACGTCAATCTGCCCTAAGCTCACGTCTAGCCTTGTTGGAGTGTGATTATTGGTTGGTGATACTTCCTATGCCTCCTTCCAAGTCGAGTCTTGCCACCTCAATCCATTCAACCTACCACCCAAGTCGAGTTTGCCACCTCTTCAATCATACCTACCAATAAACTCGACTTTGTCCATTGTTTAGCTCTCCAAGCCTTCCTTTGATTGGAATTCGACCCACTTGTCCATGCCAATTCGACCTAGGGTTTTAGCTTAGGATTTTACTATAAAGAGAGGCCCTTTAGGGTTATTATCTGATGGATTCTTTATGCATCGAAACTCTGATGAAATTGTAAGCACTTTTTATTGTTAATAAAGTTGAGACTTTGGAGGTCAAAAACGTGGAGGCTCTTGATGTGCATTGCTTCACTTGAGATTAAGGTGATATTGTTTTACATTTTATTTGAGGCTCTTAAGTTGTAGATCATGTTCAAGATGGCTAACAATCTAGCACAAGTAGCATGTATCTAGTTCTTTTCACTTGAATATTTTGTTTCATATATATTATCTATGCTTAAGGTTCTTGCAGGCATATCTTTACTCTACATAAGACCAAAGGAGTTCTAGCTTTATAGATCTGAGAAACAAGGGAGTTTGGATCTTCTCCATCAAACACTCAAAATATTTTTTGGTTACTAGTCACTTTGATCTACCTTCATCTTGTGAAAACCCCTTCTAGATTTTGATCCAAAGTTGAAGTTTCTTGTCTTTTCAAGCCATAGATTAGTTTGCCATAAGGTTGAAGTTCCTTCAACCTTGGGGAATAGCTTGGAATTTGTTCCCTTGTGCTCTCTTCAACACTTGTTGTCGGCATATCACCGGTTAACCGGAGGATTTCCAAGACAGTGTTTTTTAGACCCTCAAGTGTTCCACTTGAAACCCTTGCCCTAGATCTACTTCTCCCTAGGTTTGTCTTCATCCTACCATTCTTCCCATTCGTTTTTGCCTTCTATTTGCTCTCGTCTACCCTAGAAAACCTTCAAAACCTAGCCCTCGTCCCATCTTATTCCTCCTCTCTTCTCCATTCGTCCATCCCTTTTGGCTTACTTCTCTCTCCTCTCGTCCATCTCTAGCTTGGCTATCTCCTTCCATTTGCCATTCCCTTCTTTGCTCTCGTTTTGCCATATCTTTGTGCCTCCTTCCTTCCCGTTTTACCCTACCTTGAGTGCTTTCTTCATCCTTGATTCGTCCCATCTCTTTGGGGCCTCCTCTCTTGCTCTCATCCCATCCTACTTTTTCCCTATCTCCTCCTTCTCGTCCCATTCCACATTAGCCCTAAACACACAAAACACAACAAAAACATAAAAGTTGTTAGTTTGTTTAAAATCTGATAGTTAGTTCATTATTTTGAAGCACTATTTTAGATCTCATACCATGCTAGTGTAGATCTTATATCTTGTTGTTATTTAGTTCCATTTTGTCACTATACTAATCCACTCTTTTCCATTTTGGTTAAGCTCATTGGTTGCCATACAAAACAGGGAGTTGACTGTCATAAAACAAAAGTTCATTGGCTGCCACTTCAACTCTTTCACTCAACCTTGCAAGTAGTTTAAAAGCTCAAAGTCTTAAGAGTCTATCTTTTGGCTTAGCTTGCATATCCTTAGTTTTGTGATTGATAAGATCTAGTTAGTTCAAATTTGTTTGATTTTCTAATGCTAATGGGTATTGGAGTTATTGGTTTGTGATAGATTTTTCAAAGTAAAAGTCAAGAGACTTCTAATCCAAGAAGCCATCAAGACAATAGGACGAATCAAACCAAAAAATATTAGTATTATCCTTTGTAATAGACATTAGAAGTTTGTTTCAAGTTTTTTACAAGTAGTTTATTTTAAAGTCCATACAAGGGTTTCATTCCCAAGGGCAATTGTACTCTCTTAATAAAAGTTGCAAGTGGGGTTTTTAAGCCCCCACACTCACTTCCCCCATTTGGGGAAGCCTTGTAGTCTCTTAAGTGGTTTGATTTTCTAGTTTAGATCCATGATATGCTCTTAGATCAATTTTTATTTCAATAAGTTATTGTGGCTATCATTTCCGATTTACTTACCCCCATGCTCTCCCGAGTACGATCTTTGACCTGAAAGAGATTCTTGGGTAGATTATAGTTTATTTTTCATTCAATACTTTACTTTTCATCTTGTACTTCTCTTCCAAACCTTGACTAGAGAACAGCTAACTTTGGGATCGTATCCCAAAGGCCACATAGTCTTGTGGTAGCTTCTCATTCCCCCATCAGCTTCTTGTGGACATCCAGCTAGCTGGAAGGTTTCCAGGACTGGTGGCTTCTAGTGATTGATCTTGTTCGGAGATCGATCCCACCTATTAGACTAGAATTTGTGTGGTAGAACACTAGATTTACTCAAGTTTCATTTTATCTTGCAAATAGTATTGTTAGTAATTTTCCATATCTTGCTGATCAATCATATTGTTTAAATCTTTTCAAGTTGAGATATACTGCTACTACAAACTACTTCTGCTTCTTAAAACGAACCAAAGTCTCTTGAACTTGGCCAAATCCAAGTCAAGAGCACCCTCTATCGGAGGGCATTTTTTAGTCTTGCATCTTTCCCTGCATTAGGCATTAGTTAATTAGCAAGTCTCTTGAACTGTGGTCATAAGATCAAGTCAAGAGCGCTCTCTGTCGGAGAGTTGAACAAAGTGCTCTTAAATAAAACTTTTCAACCCACACACCCCTTAATTAATTTACCTTGGTTTCTGTCCTACACCCGTATGCTCTGCCAACCAGAAACGGTTGGGCTAGTACTCAGAAAGGTGGAAGACTTGCTAATTCTTAAGTGATAACGTTAATTAAAATTTTTACCCAAAACCCCAACCAAGACAAATTATTGAGTTCTTCCTACAAGAGGTGGTGCCGGGAATCCACTGTCAGACTCGAGGGAGGTCAAGCCACAAGCACACTTGCCCTCTTTGCAATCTGGGTGCTCCCGACCTATCACCTAAGGTTGCCAGTATTTTTCTTGGATAAGGTTCCACTCTTTTTTGATACCCTTGGTCTTATCCTAATAATCAAGAACATCTAAAACACTTAAAATTTACCAAGAACAATTTCAAAACGTTCTCACAAACAGCTACTTTCGACTTATTCTTTTCAGCATCACAAGTATTTTATTTGACTCCATTTGGCACTGGTCTTTAATAATTCTTACATATCTTTTGAAACTGGACCATATGTCCTTGTCACTTGTTTAATCTCTATCTTGTGGATGCTTTGCTTTAATTTCTAAGTCAAAGTATATTGTTATCTTCTGAATTTGTATCTTGTGAATTTTGCAACGTGGATTGCGTGTTTAATTCTGTTCTAGTCACTATACAAAAAACTCCTAAACAACATCCATCCGCATCACAACACCAAAAACATTTAAACACACAAAGAGCCTTAGACAACTCTTTTTTAGGGACTACCCCCCTTGGCTTCGTTAGGAGTTTGCCTAAACGGAGGAGCTGGGATTCAGGTGACAGTACCTGGCTCATTGCTTGACCCCAAGGCCACACCTCTCTCACTTATAGTGAAGAGACAGCTTTCGAAAGATTTCTGCTGTTGGTGTGCAGTTTGGCGGACAACACTTTGCTAAGGTGAGGCTAGAGTTGTTGGTTTAACACATGCACAAGGAGGTATCTATGCTCTATTTGATGTCTCTTTGTTAATTGTTGGAGAATGATACTTGTTTAGGGTTGAATGGTAGCCATTAATGCTGCATTTTGCCTCAACTAGTTCATTTCCTGCATTTAGTCACCATAGCATTGTTAGGACCTCCTCCAAAGGACTCCTTCTTAAGCTTGAGCTTTAGGACTTCAAGTTTTGCTACCACTAGGTCTCCTTCAACCAACCTTTGAGGTTGTTGAGGAAAGCCCTAGTTGGCAAACTTGCCAAGCACCATCTCAAGAGGGGAAACCTCTTTCTTTGATTCCCTAGGGTTAACATGCTAGCCATCAAGAATAAGTCGTATGGACATACACTAGGTCCCCTAGGAGTTTGCTTTCATCCCGATAAAAATAATTTCTTCCATAAATTGGACCATTTTTTTAATGGTTTAATTGGAAAAATTCAAAGTGCAATAAAAGAGTGGTCTGGAGGCAGAATTTGGCGTGGGGATGCTCGTTTTAACGCTCAGAGCGTCCTCTTTACCCTAGCATCCACTTTCTCCATGTTCCGGGTGATTACGTCGCCTCTGGGAGCATTTTCCATTAAAGATGCTACAAAATGGCATTTTAATGCTAAAAAAAAATCAAAATGCACAAAATCAAAAATCAAAAAATGATAAATAAAAGGGTATGGATGAGGTGGCAACTCATTCCATATGGTGAGCGACTTAGTTTAAGGATTAAAGCATGTGCTAAAATGAGTGAAGCGAATGGTCCAAGTTTATGATGCGCCCTCCATCATCATACTCCACGTGAAGTTTAGAGTGGAGCGGATATCTCATAAGAAGATAAAATAGAGTGAGGTGGCGCCCTCTTGTAGATGGGTGGATATCCCAAAGAGGATGGCACCTACCTCATGATAGGTGGCGCGTCCTCCTTATTGTGAATCCAACGCATATCAACCAACACATGGATCAGCCCTCAAATCGCTCCCCTATTGTAGCAATCCGTTCCCCCTCTCATGAATACGCCCTCTCTTCTCTGGAAACTATAAAGGCAAGGCTTTCCTCCTCCTTTTGGATGGATGCATAGAACTTCTACCATTTTGTAAAGTGATATCATAGTGAATATATGTTGAAGACTTTGGAGGTCTACCTTGTGCATGTGTGTGGAATAAGCATTTTATGAGGTGATATTGTGGATTTATGCCTTTCTTGTCATTTCATTATTGATAGATCTAGCTTAGTTGATAAGAAATAAACATTTGTAGATGTCAACTTGTTTATTTGTGCTTGAATTTTAGAGATCTAGAAGTAGCCAAAGATATTCGGTTGTATTTAGGCTCTTCCGGTTTTCTTTTATTTCTAACACACTAGATCTAACAATTTTGTGGCAAGATTTGTCTTATAAGCTGCAGATCACAAGGCTCATGGGGATTTGAACTCGGTTGCAGCTTCTATTCTTTGAGGAATACTTTCAAAACTAACATATTGTTACAGGATCCTCCAAGAACAACATCAAACAATCAAGCTTTGGCTTGAAGGGCTTCATCCATCATTCTTCAAAACAAAAGCTCACTCTTTCCCTTCTTGTTTTACTATATGCTTTAGATACAGATCTAGATTTCTCGTGCATAAATATTTCAGATCTGTTTAAGCATATTTATATCTTTACATTCCTAAAAAGCACATCCTATCATTAGATCTAAATTTAAAATTTGTACTTGCACTTGAAATTTCAAAAAAAAATCCGAGTACAAAATTTTTTCAAATTTTTTTATTTGTTTAAACTCATTTCTATCATATTCTAACTTGAAATTCTTGCTGGTTTTTAGCAGGTCCAAGGATTTACAGAAGGAAACTCTGGTCGTTTTTTGCCAGAAAGTACCAAAAAGGACCTCCCGTGGACCTCCTTTCCCAATTTTTAATTTCTAAGTTTATTGTAATCCCTTAGATCCATATAAAATGGACTAAAGAGGCATTCTTTTGAGCATCATTGTAAATATTTACACGAGAGCAGTGGGATACCCAACGCCCACACCCCATCCCCCCAAAGGGGATTTGTACTTGTGTCATTTTTGTGCATAAAGTTTTTCTAACAAACACAATAATCACACACACACATTGGAGTTGCAAGGTGTATACTTTAAAAATCGTTTTAATTCACTTTTCATTACGCAAGCGTAAAACTTAGAAATAACACTACCTCGTTGCCACGAAGTATGCTCTCGCCATCACGCAAAGGATTTGTCAATTAGTGGTGGATGATCAGAAAGTGACACATAGGTTTGTGTTGTTTTGCTGTCAGTAAGTTTTGTACAAATTGTTCTACAATAAATTGGAATAAACATTTGGTCTATTAATCAAAGTATGCTCTTTCCCCTTGCAGGCGTCTAGCTTGGGCCTGTGGGAAACCAAAAAAGGTTGTAGCCATTCTATTAATTCTCCACATTTAAAGCTTAACAACTCATCTAATAAAAGTAACTACCCATCCACATAAGTGAAAATCCGGCACTTCGAATTAATATTTGTGTGGGGAAATTCTTCAGAGGAAGCGGGAACAACTGGGAGGCGACCTCAATGCACAGTTAGGCTATACCCTAGTTTGGTATAGTGTTGAACACGGCCTTAGAGACTCCCTCCCAGCCCACACGTTCTCATGAAGAGCCACCAAACTTTAATTTCCGGACATTCCTCCCTGTACCTCACGGTATCTCGGGAGTCCCCTTTTTCTCTAATAAATTTCAAACCATAATAACTTAAAAGCAACCAAGAGGCATTTGCAAAACACTTTCCCTTTCAGCAGCACTATTTATCTGATATATTGACTCCATAAGGCACTGGTTATCATACATTTTATTTGCTTAATATCATATCAGTATTGTGCATCTGTTGGCAGCCATTTCAATTTACGCTGGTGAAAGCAATCTTTAATTTATTTTTTGCAAAGCTACATTGGAACACTTTTAATCAACACTCTAATAAACTCCTAAAATACAAACACCTTTAACCTTCTCAACAGAAACTCTAAAGACCTCAACCCCCCTTGGCTTCATTGGGAGTTTTGCCTAAACGGAGGAGTCAAGATCAGGTGACAACCTTGACTCGAGACTTGCCCCCAAGGGGGCACCGAGCAGTAGAAAATATTTCTGCTACGTTAACCAGGTGCGCAATCCGGCGGCAACAAGCCTTAAGATCACATTTCATGAGAATGCAACATTAGCCCTCTTTTCATAAGTAAAGTCGTTAATTCTTTTGTGATAGAGGCAACCCCACATAGAACACCCTAGTTAGCATCCTTATCATCATTTTGGTGCCCATGCTGCATTTTTCATAGGCTCTGGAGCCTTGGTAGTTCTGTCATGACCTTGAGAATAAACCAGTGTTCCACAGGGATGCATCCCCCAGGGTCGGGGGCGCGCTCCCCCCATTTACCATGCCCCGGGGGCTTGGGGACTCCTTGGTAAATGTTTCCCCACGTCCCCTTTCCTCGGAAACTCGAGGAAACGCACAAGGAACGTCCTAGAGAGGTGGGGGGCTTTTGGGCATCCCCTTACAAAAAGGGGGATGCCGAGATGCCCCCACACAATTTTCAATTTTTTTTCATAACTTAAAAAACAAAAAAAAAGCATGGTTTGGTTGGTCTGCCATTGGTCACTCATTATAGTGACTCTTACTCAGATAGTGATACACCCATTAATGGTCCTGATAGCTTCACACAGTGGATGCATAGAGAGGACCAGCCCATGGAACTATCCCCTTGACACTTTTTTTATGCTTTCAACTTTCTTTTCACTACTTATATTTTCAGTGTTCATTGTCCATTGTTAGTTTTGAGTTTAACTTTTGAGTCGAGGAGTAGATACTGTCATTGATGACCTCAGACTGAGTCTTTGACTCATCACCCTTCTGACTCTTTAAATTTGAAGGTGTTTAAAACTTTAGATGTGTCTATGATTCAGTTTTATGATTTTAATATGTTAAGTTTTTCCTCTACTGTTTACGTTTATAATTCAAATTTATAATGGAAGATGTGCATGTGTTATAAATTTAGAATTTATCAATGTGAAATTCAAATACTCAAATGATAAATGATTCATGAGGCAATGATGAATTGACAACCGTGTTTACTATGATGAATTTACTATTTACTTTTAAGTTTTAGTATGTAAATGGTGATGGGATGAGGAATTTATATATGTGCATGTATTATAAATTTATTATTTATCAATGTGAAATTCAAATACTCAATTGATAAATGATTCATGAGGCAATCATCTTGTAATTTGTTGTTATATGAATATAGATCAGACATCTTTCCCTTCCCAAATTCAGTGTTCATCATTGTTTACGTTTGGCTCATTGCTTGCAGTTCATTTTATTTAATTAGTTGATTTTATGTTAAATTTGAATTTCAATATTTATATGAGCCAATCTGTTTGAGGAAGGTTTTTATGGTTGTTTTGCAGGTCAGAGATCAAGATCAATCTTAACTGGAGCAAAGAAAGCTATGACTAGCCATCATAAATAAGGTACACTAGTTTCTTCTCCATAACTTTTAGATTAAATTTGTTTATAATTGGTCTCACAGAGTCTATTTGCTTGCATTTCAACCCTAGACTGTCTATCTGTTTAAAACCCAGTACGTTGGTGATAACCCCAGTCATTTGGATGAAATCCTTAACAACAAGAATTTATACAGCTGGAGTGATGTTGCACTGAGTACAGTAGTGGTATATGATCGTGCTCTAATTTCTGACTATGTGAATCTCTTACAGCACCTTTCACGCCTGTGAAAAATGTCAACATGGCTCTTGATTTGTCTGTGATCTAGAGGGAACATAACGATGATGCATATCCTGTTCCCCGTCATGAGTTCTTCAAGGAGTAGTCTATTCAATGGGAAACTAAGCTCAAAAGCACAATCGCATGATGATAGACTTCTAGTGGTTTTACTAAATCTACGTTTCAGCATATCGAGATTGTAGCTCTGCAGCTCATCGTCAATATCTGAGGAAGGAAAGTGCACTACATGTGGCCTATAATACAAGAAGGCTTCCCTTTCTCTGTTTATGACAAAACTTTGCACCATATAATGATGAAATAGTAGGTTATCTTCAGGACAACTACACAGAGCATACATTTATGATCAACTCTGTTCAAGGTCCCAAAGATTTCATGTTCTTATGGACATGATAAGTTTATTTTTCCTCCATGCAAGCCCCTGCACATATGCCTTTGTGTGAAATTATCTCAATACGGGTTAGATCAATCCCTCATATTTCGTGGTATTATTAGGCAAGCAAAGGTGCAGTTCTAATTTAGTTTTGCATGCATGCGTATAGCTGGCTCTTCTTATGTCAGCAACTAAACAAGTGGTTGAAATTTTAGCAAATTAAAGAAAGATGCATGGGATTGTGGATTACCCTCTTATCCCTTCAACACCGACTACATGCAGTAGTTTTGAGCAGTAATTCTCGCCCTCTTTAGTAACATGTAGTTGAGGTTTACTTGAATGGGAATGGAGCGCACCCTTAACTTAGTCTCAGAGATGTGCATACTAGAGCTGAACAACAATTAGGGTGTAGCTACAGTGGCAGTTACAGGATTATTTGAGAATGAAGATAATAGCGCAACAGTGGTGTCATTGTTTCCAGAATAAACTGGTAGTCCATTTTCCCTTTTTGGCAACATGCAAAGTGCACTAGCCCCAATGTCTTAGATCTAATCATGCACTATGTTTACAAAAGTTTCAAGGAGAAGGGGACATCAATAGTGGGTGATCTCATACAAGTCAAGGCGCACCCTTTACTAAATTTCAGATGCATGCAAACTAGGAACAAACAGCAAGTGATCAAGGCAATTGAGAGACAGAGTTTCATATGTTTTGGGGCAGCATCCATACTTGACTAAACTCCTTTAATGAATGTGTGTTTGCATGTCAATGTTTGGTAGTCTTTAGTCTATCATTAGAAATTCTTGAGAGTGCAGCCATGGGAATCGTGACACATCTGATGGTTGGAACCATGCACATGCACTCAAAGCTAGGGTGCATTAACTTGGACCAATTGAGGCCTATAAAGAACATTAAATTCTTAATGTAAGGGGTTGGATCCCGAGATTTACCACTGTAATTCAAGATTGACAGTTGAATAAAGCTAGATCCACCTGTGTATTTCTTGTTTTCTCTATGCTCAATATTTGAAAAGTGTATTCTTGACAACTTTTTTGTTCAGGTTGTTAAGACTAGTTTGCAGATTTTGAAGGTCCTTACCTCTGATCTGCCTAAACTATTGCAGGTTTCAGTGAGCCCTCCAAGCCCCTAATGACTTGTAGAGTGGGAAATCCACTCCTTAGCCTCCTCATAGTGGCTAGAACAAGGTTGTCATTAGCACCAAACCCAAGTGTTCAAGTTATATTTTGATTCTATGGCGAGATTCTTCCATTCCGGAAGCCTTGCCCCTATTCCCCATTTTCCTTCGGATGCATGTTCTAGCTGAATTTGACCCCATCATCCCTGGTAGGCACTGGTATTCTTTGATTCATCCAACCTAGTTCTAGTTCAAAATAGTAGTTCAAGACTTCAAGTACTTGTATATCCCAATCCTATCACTCAATTTACTACTAAGTTGCAAGTGTATTTAGGGATACCCCCATGGTGTTGGCAAGAACCAACCCAAAGTGAGAGGCATATACGTTGAGGTGACAGTGGGTGTAGTGTCTACAATCGCACTGATTCTACATTGGCATCAACAGTGCAAGATCGAGTGTAAATAGTGTCCTATTGATGATGTGGGTTGCACAAACAACCACTTCCCCAAGAATTTAAGCTCCATTTGCTTGGAGTGAAGCATACACTGAGCCATCTCCATAATATTTCTATTCATTTGTTCAACTACGCCATGGAGTGTAGGGAATACTCCTCTACCAAGAGATGCCATGAGATTTGAGAAATGTTCAGAAGTCACTGTTGTTGAAATATTGTAACTTCTAAGAATATTATATTGTGTACTTTATTATTCCGGAGATGTTTCATTCCTCCAATGGGACTTTGTTGTATATCCGGAGATGTTTATTCCTCCATGGAGATTGTGGTAACTTGGGTTATTAGACTTCCCTAGTGGGGTCGGCCCTGTATGTGTTATGTGGGTAAAAGGATTATTAGACCACCCTAAAGGGGTCGGCCCAGTCAGCATTATGTAAAGTGATTAAGTTGGGGCCGACCTAGTTAATGTAAAAGACAAGTCAGAGTTGTGTATAAATAGAGGAGGTGTGTTCCTCATTTAACACACATTACAATCACTTGTGATTGGCGCATAGGTGAGGGAGAGATCTGCTATGGAGGAGAAGGAGCTCATGTCTAGGGTTTACATCTTTGTATTTACTAGCCATCTATATTGAGGAAGCTTTGATGGGTTTTCTACCCCATGAGGGTTTCCCAGGATAAATTTGTGTCTCTTGTGTTTATGTTGTGCTTGTTGTTCTTTCAGTGATGCTGTATATGCTATTGTTGTGAAATGGAATGTAATGTTGATATTTTCTGTCTTATCATATTGAATCTTAACAACTGTTAGTATATTCTCCTTCGTGATCAATGTCAATACAGTTAATCCTTTTCTCACTTTGATTTCCACTAATAATTTGAACTTTTTGAATTTTCCAAACACTTCATCCTTGGATTGACTGGTGTATATCTAAAGGAAGTGAGAGAAATCATCAAAAGGTGAGGAAGTACTTGGCTCCCCCAAAAGAACGACTACTCATGCTTGTAGACCTTATTCATTATCACTTTTGTGCTAGAAATGCAAGAAGAGGAGCACTACTCTCTCTCTCTCTCTCTCTCTTTTATACTCTTCTTTGTATATCATTTCTCTTGTCTTGGAGCGCTAGGGTTTCTTGGAGGATTCTTGGATATTCTAGATTAGGATTTTTACCCTAAGGAGGCAAGGAATTAGGATTTGGTGATAAACCCTATAGTTGTCTTTGTTGAGGAAGAGAAGAGGAAACGTCTTGCATGAGGTCAAGGAGGACTTTCTAGTGGTGAATCTAGCTTGTTGGAGTATCCTTGGTGTAGCTAGGGTTTTCAGTGTTTTCTGTAGCTAGGATTTTTGGAGAGCTAGAGGGTTGTACCAATTTTGTAGTAAAGTTACAGTTTGTACATATACTTCATTCTTTTATATATATGACATTTATAGCTGTCCAATACTTGTGTAAATGCATATTTGATTTCCAGCTATCATTGTCTTCATGATTTGGTAACTTCCAACATTTGCATGTCTTGTTGAATTGACATAATTTAAGGCTGAAATTGTTAAGGGATTCAACTATAATTGGAAGATAATAGCAAAGATTTACTGCTGTAAATCTGCAGTAACTAAAGAGATTTCAGATGTGGTTTATGCTTTGAAAAGTGTGTCCTAAGGGATGACACTTCTTGGCATATGTTCGATATCTTTCCTCTTGGGATGCCTAGAGTGTTGGGTTAAAGTGTGATGAAATATTGTCCATTTTTTGCTACTATAAACTTGTTATCACCTAAACTGTAGCTACCCCTATGGATGTATCCACTCATGGATGGCAATAGGAAAGGGCAACTCAAAAGGTGCAACCACGATCACCTCGACCTCCAATAGATGGTTGTCACGCCAGTCGAGGCAGCCTTCACTTTATGTTATCTAGCCCAGACAACAAAGGGGGAGACCCGATCTACTCCCGACAGGAGAGATCAAAACCAAGACACCAAATCAAGTTAATTCTAAGTGAAGTAAGGTGTATGGTTTATCCTAGACCTTAGGATGAAGTCACAAGACAAGTGAAGGGTTCAATGAGTATAGCTTTGGTTCATTATTGATGTGAGAGTGACTTGTGATTTGTGAAATAGGATCCAAGATTAAAGTACTAGTTCAATGTGAGAAAATCCACTGCCTTGGGAACTGTGTCCAATGCAGGGTAGTTTAGGGGTTGAATTGGGGCTAACTAGTACAAGTGACAAGCTTAATCATGAAGTATGATGGCATCAACGGGTTTAGTTCACCATACAAGGGTCAAACCACAAGTTAATCCAACAATCTAGGAAATTCGAATTGACTTGGAGAGAGACCAGTGCCTTGGGAATTGGGATAATGGAGTGAAAGTAAAGTTAACTTGTGGTTAAGGACTCCTATTGTATGAGACAAGAGGGCAATTAAAGTCTTGATGGATGAATAGGTCTAGATCTAGGTTTGACCTAAGTGGGCCACAATCCCTTAAAGATACAAATGTCTAATCAATGGTTGAGATGAGCTCAATAATAAAATACATGGATCACTAATAAAATATAATATAAGTGGACAAAATCGCCCTAGAAGAGGGGAATCCCACCAAATCATGATGACAAAATATAATAAGAAGCTTATGGTGGGTCCAAGGGGTAATTTTAGACACCCTTGGTCAATCCCCATAGCACAATAATAATAAAATAGTCATCAATATACCAAATCGTGCCTCCATGGTCAAATCATAGGCCTCAAAAGACCTTAGAAATCATCAGAAAGTGCCATAAGTGATGGATGCGGGCCCCGATGAAGCTGAAACTACTGGAGGAGGTGTGGAAGATATCAACCCATCATCACTGATCATCCCATGCCACAACATTGCCTCAGTAGCCCAAATCGATTTCCTCAATAGCCATTTCTACCAATCCTGAAATGCCTCGGGAAGCGTGAAACTGCCCCAAACTGCCTCCTGGAGAGCCTACGCTGTCAAGGTGAGGGCACCAGTGTGTCCGGGAGGGGGGTAATATGGTAAAAACAAGTGGCTGGACCACCCCCTCCAAGCACAGCGCCCTAGGTCAACCGGATAAAAATCACATCTGCTCTGACAGGGCCTTCGACAGACCAAAACTGCACTGGGATAGCCTACTGAGGCTCAATCATCACTGTAAGTGCCCAGAACTGAAAACAAACTGTCTCATTGGACTCAGAAGGTCCAAATCTATCCAAGATGTGTACTCATACACCATATGAATCTCTACATGATCAAAATATATATCCAATATATCGGAACAGGTCAAATAATAATAATCTGTAAATGATCAAATACTGCTGTAAACCATGAATCATCATCATAACCCTGTAGCTGCTACATAGAATCATCATGTACATGTACATAGACCATATATAATCAATCCATATCATCACAAGGTCCAACCATCTCATGTCCTATGGTTGACCTTGGTCAAACTAGGTTTGACCAAGTCAACATGACCAAATATAACTCAGACCATCATCGGAAGCTGCTGCAAAGTGTCAAAGGTTAATGCATGCTCTACAACTTATTCAAATAACAATTATAACACAAAGTAATCATTACTGGCGATCTAAATCCAAATATATAATGTCATTAATTATTATTATTACTCAGACTAGACTTTCAAGATCATACTCACTTCATAGCTGTGATCAATTTGCTAGTGAAGGGTGAAGGCTAAAATAACTGGCTAGGCTAAGGGATGACTTGACTGACTTAACTTTGTGACACTTCGGCAAAGGGAAAGGGAATACACACCATAGTATATACTGAATGAGCAACAACACAGGGAATGGCGGTGTCTCACAAATGGATGAGTTGTTCAAAGAGGGTTTATTCACCTTTAACTGATGCACACAATCCATAATACAAATAAGGCCAGCAATTGTTTTGATATAGCATTTAAGTTCCATTGCTTTTTGGGCCTGAAGTTTCCATAGCCTTGGTCTATGTGTGTTTATAAACACATTGCATAGATTTACATTTATTCTAGGCTTTCTGCTGCAGGTGTGTTTTTAAGGCACTTGTTTACCTGAGCACTTCTAGGTGTGTCATGGACAGCTTGTTTACCTAGGTATTTACATTTCCAAAAGATATAACATTTTATTTTCATGGCCATTTTCATTTGGCATGCCTTTCATTCATGTGTGTTTAGAAACACATTGCATGAATGGGTTTTTCATACAAGATATAGCATTTCATTTTCCAGATTTTGTATTCATGGCAGCACTAAAAGTTTCAGGTTTAACCAACACAACTTTAGTGACTAGGGGGAATTCCAAGGAACTCCAACTCACCATAGGTAAGTTTTGTCACCAACTCAGAGCCGAGACACAATAAACAGGGAAGCTCATCCAATACAGAGGCTACAGTGGGGAAAAGTCCTCCATGCCACTGGTCAAGTAGTAAGTCAGGGTGATAAACTAAAAGGTAGGCAATGGATGGATGAAGACAATGAATAATGGAGCCAACACTAGCAAGCCAAGGTATGGTGGAATGATCACCTCTATTCTCCCTAAGGAGGATAAAACCAATGAGTATGAATAGTGAACTTCTAAGTCTGAGTAGGGTCAATATAGTATATATAATAAGCTCAACCAGGTCCATATATCTATATGATCGCCAGATCATGACACTAGGTGCTAAGACATGCTATGAGAATAAGTATTAAAGCAATATAACCATAACACAATGATATACCTACTGAGTCATATACCTGAATGCTCATCAACCTGTACCATCATCTGTCCTCTGAAACTGCTGCTATAACTTAGGGCACTACTGACTGCTCTGTACCAATGGTATAATGGCTACATCGGTCATCTCTCTGAGTGTCCTGAGACTCAGTCATGGCATGGGGAATGCTGTCCACAATCTGATAGTGATCCAATATAGATGCTCATCTCAGCATCTCAAATGTAAGGGAACTGGCTGAATAGTGTACTGGCATCAGAAAAATAATGTATGGTAGCCCGGCTACTATATATGTGATAACAAAACTAATATTTCATATCATCCCTAAAGTCAAAGTTCACAGGAACTAGATCCATGGAACCTCCATGTAAACTGAAATTTCTAATTTGCATTAAAACTCCTATGAAGAAATCATCAGATAGTGGGTTAGCTCCTTTTCTATGGTCAATGGTTTACCAAGGATGTCTTCATTCTCTTCCTTCTCTATTTCTGATGTGGGAATGGGGACTTCCTCCTCTATTTTGGTTACTTTTCTCATACAGAAGCTTTGCTTCTTTTATTTTACACTTTACCTATTAGCTTTAGGAGTTGCTTTTGCACCCCTACATTAATTACTACTTCCCATTGACCTACCTTTTTCCAATGTTTCATCAAGTTTCCGGGACACAAGGACACGGGAGTAGGAAAACGTATCCAAGGGACATCTGGAAGCACCACCCAAAATTTAGGGAACATTGGTGTCTCAGACACAGGAGACCTTGCCCCAATACTAAGAAATATAAATTAAAATATATGAAAACTAAAACATAATTCATTGAAGTCTTATACATAACAATGTGTCAATAACATTCATCATTACATGTACCCAGAATTGGAATGGATCGAAGTCCAATCAATATGGAACCGTTATTTTTTTCCAGTTGAAGAGTCTATTTTTGCAGGCTTGTGAATTGTCTTAACTCAGAGAAGTGGGTTCGCATATTTTCTGCATATTGTCAACTTCTTTCCTATCATATTTGGTGCGATTTTCACATATGTCCACGAAAACAACTTGAGACCCCTGTGAAAATGTTGGTGCTAGTGGTAACTACTCTCTTTGGAAGTATGTCACAATTTTGGGAACCACTACTAGAGAGGGTAGTAGGTACGAGGGGATGGAGATGCAATCTGTGGAATATTGTCTGATATTGTGATCAGTTGTTGGACATTAACAAAATTATCTTAACTTATCTTATCTACAAAGGATCTTACACCCATGTGAGGGGGCAGTTTCTGCAGAACCAGGTCATGTAATTAAAGAATGCAAGATCACATTTAACAACCTTAAAGACCCTAATATAGAAGCTTCTTTAAGCAGCCTTACTTTCTTTTGAGGTTACTTCAACTGCTAGAAGTGAAGCGTCCTCTACAGGTTCTCATATGCCAGCTAGTTCTCAAATCCATGAGACTATTGGCTATGAAATGTATGATAATGTTGAGCTTGATGATATTGACCCTTTTTATTGTGTGTGCTATACCCTACAGCCCTAGGTGGCATGGCCCTAATCTCCTAGCAAATTATGCCTTAATCATTGATGTAATCATATTTTAAATGCTAATGTATGAAGATAATTTTTGGTACTCGTTGTCTTCTATGACCTCACTTCCATGGTGTTTTTATTGACTCAAGCTTCTGATCAACATGAGCAAGCAGCAACTTGATGCAGGCGCAAATTCGTTGAACCCCAACACATTGAAGAGTTCATTGAGTCAGCTGTCATAGTGGTCTTGCAATGACCAATACATGGCAACTTCTAATCTGTTTTCTGTCAACTGCACAGACTCACAGAGAGTTAGTGGAGCGATTTTAGGAATTCTGTTGAACATTACATGGTACTTGTTGAGCCTTTAAACAGAGCTGTTCGGTGATAAATGGAGGATGCGGAGTCTCAGAAAAGAGGCTGAGACGATCAGAGTAACATTGCAGATACTCTCAGAGGAGCTGTGCAAGCCCAAGGGCACTGTACATTGACTGAACACCAATCATGTGGCATGTGTGCCGTTAGTTGTCTCAGTGTTCATCAGGCCTGAGTTGCCTTGAATGTCATGTTGTAGTTGTTTGATTCCAATAGAGAGATCAGATATTTTCTGTATGATAGTAAGTTATCTGCTGTAGATTGATGTTTTTTGTTGAGTAATTCTTCTGTTGGAATTTAAGCTTCTTGTTGAGTAATTATTCTGTTAGAAACTGAGCTAAGGGAGTGTCTATGCTTCTGGGTTGTATTTCCTCAGAGGAATGTTCTTATTAGCTGTTATTTTGATTCATTAAGTTGGAAATTGAGTGCATATCTGCACTAAAACAGATCTGAGCAAAAAGAGCTGCAGCAGACTTGGGCTGTCTGCATCACAACTGCTCTTTCTTAAATTCAACACTGGGACAGGAACGTTCTGCCATGCCACAGAAGTCTTGTTCGACCAAGAAACCAGGACTGAGGGGTATCTTTTCTGCCAAAGTCACCCAGGGCTTACACCTAGTCCAACCCATTCCACAAGCATGAGCACAAAGCACACACGTCATGGTAAGAACACCCCACTTTTACCAGTTTGGAAAACCAACGTTGACAATTCCATTGTGTTTGAATAGTTGTATATGTTATTTCCCCATTTTCCAAAATTTTGCATTTGTTTTTCTGAAAATGGTACTTGTTCAGAATCTAATCTGAAAGCGTTTTCAAGTTTCAAGCGACTTAGTTTCAAAACATAAACAAACCATGTAAAGCAATTAGCTCACTAGTTACAAGTAGGAATTAATCACACAATAGAAACTTCAATCATTGCATTAGTCATTTCAAGCACAGGTCAAACATCTGCAAATGGAAAAGACTCACCTGTGGGAACATTGGAGGCTACGTTTGAGAGAACGATTATAATCAGAGACAAAATGGTCACTCCAAGAACAGTATTTATTTGTGTATGAGGCTCCACAGCATTCCACAGTGCAGTAGGTATACCGGTCTCGTTGAAACCAGCTACGGTGATAAACATACCCGAGAAAAAGACCAGAAGAGAATAAGAAACCTGTTCCAAAAACACCATTTCAGAAAATACCCAAGAAAACCACGGAGACTTCCAATAAATCCTAAATAATTGCTCTTTTGATGCGCAAGAAATATTTAGAAAAAGAGATACTCTCCATCCTAATTTATTGTCAATGGTGGAATGAATCTTTTGATACTTTGGGATTTTTAATATACACTATGTGTTTGAAAACCGTTATGCCGCAAGCAAATCCCTTCCTATTTTCGATAGATCTCTTAAGCTAAGAAGCCAAGGATTACGGTATCTATTTTGTGAAATTCGCGGATGATCTTTAGTTGACCCCAATCACATAGAATAACCCACCCATTTGCATGGGCAAGATAATCTACAAGGAGTGAAACACGTCTATGGGATTTGAATCACCAAGGCCCGTGATAGGCATATTTGTTTTACTGAAACTGCATTAAGAAATAGGCAAGGCAGCATACCTTCTCTAGGGAGGGACGAGCATCTGTGAAATCAAGAACAGCAAGGGCAAGGGCTGCAGTGATAGCACTCCATGACATATTGAGGCCAAATAGCATGGCAATTAGCATTCCAATAGTGACTAAGTAAACGCAAGCTTTCCATACAATTCTTTTCCACTTCTCACGCAGAACTTCCTCCTCTTCAGACAAAAAAAGAGATGGGATTTCTCTTGCAGAAACATGGGCGCTGTTCGCTCTCAATGACCTCCTCGAGGAAATCGCGCCCTCTTCTCTGCCATGTGAATGCCCGTCGGTCACCACCCCCACCGGCTCCTCCTTCGAATCCACCACACTGCCCTCTACTCGCTGCGAGTCACCGTCGACCGGATTTCTGTTTCTGAGGGACTCACTTCTCTCAGCGATAATTTCACTGTGATAATGCTCTGAAAGGCTTCGAGTCTCAAGGTTTGCATCCGGGGACCCCAAATGAGAAAGCAAAGTAGGAGAAAATCTATGAGAGTTGATGTCCTCTTCGCCCGCTGCGACATCAACAGCTTCTTCTTCGTCTTTCTCTGCAGAGAGCAGCTTCCAGTAGAAGAGTAACAGTATGCAAGTATTCACAGCAACCCCAACAAGCATGGATGGCAGAATTCCCGTGACGAATTTGCCGAAAGAAATTTTGCTCTGTACTGCAATTACCAAGTTCTGCGGATTCCCAATTGGAGTTGCGGCGGACCCAATGTTTGCACTGGATGCCAGAGCCAATAAGAAGGGCTGAGGAGGCAGATTGTTCTGCCTGCACAGCTTCAACACAAATTCTGTCAACACGACACATGTTGTGTCGTTTGTGAACAGAGCGCTTGCAATTGCTGCAACAAAAGAAACTCTGCATAATAAATCTCTGCCACCTCTGCTACGCCATGAGAGGAGTTGGGTTAAATACTTGAACATGTCTGCCCTTTCCAAGTAGATACTCACCACCATCGTCCCAAACAAGAGACCCAGAATTGGAAGATCAACGGCTTCGTAGGCTTGATCTGGTGAGATGACTCGAAATATGACCATGAGCATTGCCCCTAGAAGTGAGCCTGCTGTCCTCCCAATTGGAAGGAATGGCACTGCAGGAAATACTGCCAATATCCAAAACATCAAAAACGCGATACATCCCAACACCACCTTCGGGATTGAAGCCAAAGTCATCTTTCAAACTCTGTTTTCTGCAATTCCTTCTGCTGCTCCTTTCTGATATTACGAGGGGATCTAATATAGGCTTCTGCGCGAATGACATCACTAGTCCTGCGTCTTGATTTAAATATTATCTTCGTTGGAAAATGCGGCTATCATCTGGCTCATTAATGTGGAAAATGTGGCTGTCATCTAGCGCATGAAATGAGATTGATGCTAATCACTGAAACGAAAACAAAATACAAAACAATTCAGAAACACATTATTGATTATATGAGGAGTTCCTTAATCTTGCATCACACTTGAATCTGATCATATGGAAAGGTAGAGTTATTATCGATTCTTATCTTTAATAGAATCTTGAATATATATTTTTTAACTACATATAAGGATTGGTTTGGTTATTTTTAAGATTTTGGCTTTTATTTGAAACATCCCTTTCATATCTTGTTTGAATGTTTCATTTCTAATCTGATCATATAGAAAAGCAGAGTTTTTGACTTACTTCTATTTGAAAAAATCCTTTCATACCTTGTTTGAATGTTTTATTTTGAATCTGGCCATATAGAAAAGCAGAGTTATAATTGATTCTTAATTTGAATAGATTTGTCGACTCTCTGTCTTTTCTTCTGTTTCTTATAATAAGATTTAAGTCTCTCTGGTTGATGGGACGAAGGTGATTTGAACCGATCAATTATAAAGGTGGTAGATTTGTCGACTCTCTGTCTTTTCTTCTGTTTCTTATAATAAGATTTAAGTCACTCTGGTTGATGGGACGAAGGTGATTTGAACCGATCAATTATAAAGTGGCCAGCATAAAGTGATGTGTGGAAAATAAACCTTTTCATACCTTATGTGTAAAAATATCTTTTCATACCTTATTTGTCATTTTGACATAAACTTGTAGTATTATGAGGTGAATATAAGATTTGACTTACTATATTTTGGAAAATATCTTTGTATACCATTTCGCTTTAAACTTGGAACTTTATTATAAGAAATTTTATTAATTTGATACGTTATATGCCATTTTGCTTTAAACTTCAAATTTAACTAATATGCCATTTGGTTTTAAACTCGATCTCCATTCACAGCAGTGTATTTTTCTAACATATTAACAAAATGTTTTGGTGGGCCATTTCTTTCAGAGTAGTTTAAACAATTGACTATTTGGATAATCTTTGGCTATATCGTAATTGATAAATGAGTCTTTGGCTATACTGTAATTGATAAATGAGCATTTACTTGATTCCTTTTGAAATCCATTGGAAACAGCCAGACTTTTCAAAAGTTGGACACATTGTATTTCAGAAATCCTAAATAATAAAAATGGATTCAACTTCTTTGAATTTGGTGATCATGGATTTAGGGAAATATCTTAATTTTTCATTGTTGATTTCAAATGGATTTAGCTCTTTTCAAGTAATCTTAAATTTAAGAATTAATCTTTTCAATTCCAACAACTCCAACCTGATTTCAAACCATTCTTAAATTTAAATTTAAGAATTAATCTTTTCAATTCCAACAACTCCAACCTGATTTCAGACTATTCTTAAATTTAAGAATTAATCTTTTCAATTCCAACAACTCCAACCTGATTTCAGACCATAGTTATCAAAATAAATACCCGGAAAAATGTCTGTTTCTGTTTCTTGAGATGACAACGTTGGACCATTTATGAAAAATGACAATCAGTTTTTGGATGGGTACCCGATTTATGAAATATGACAGTGGTAAACCTTCAAACTCAATTTGCAGATTGCCGGCATTTATGAAAATGACAATGCTAATATCCAGCATCACTTGTTATTTTGCATAAACTAGATTCAGTAACTCATTCAATAGCAAAGTGAATTAAATACCTGATTATAATAATAAGCATCTTATTATAACAAATCCAGGCGTCTAAGACTGATTTGTTTTGGTTCGTTTAGGTCTGGTTTCAGCGTTCAGCATCAATCTGATTCAATCAGCCGATGGTTACATTTGGTGAAAACGTGAGAACATTAAATTCAGTTTCAAAGGATTCAAGAATCTTTTTATAATAAAGTTCAAGTCGGTGCCAGGGGTATGACTTGTTTTGGTTCGTTACCAATTTTATTTAATGAGCGGAGAGCTACAATTGGTGAAAACGTGAGGGACCTGGGTATTCTTTTTCTCAAAAAACCAGAAGACAAAGCTCTAAACGGGTAAGTTTATCTATCTCGTTATAAAATATTATCTGTCGTTTCTTTTTTTACTATAAATTAGAAAGCATGATGTCAAAATCCATGCCTGTGATTTTCAGTTGCCAATATTTAATGAAAAAGACAACATCGGATGGACCATTTCTCTAAAACGATGACGTTCCAGTCTTTTCAAATGGGGACCATTTACTTCATCTTGGAGGCCATTGTTCGATCTCTTTTTCAGATTCGCACCATTTTTTAAAATCACAAGATCCATCTCTAACATCACTTGTTATATCATAAATTTGCACTAAAAAAAAGTTCATTATTGCTTGAATGCGAATCTAATTGCTAATATTATTTAGACCATTTAATGAGATGGTAGCAGGTTTGTTGGTTGTTAGATCTCAAGTAGCTTGAAATCCAACAGTTAACAGGCTTGCTGCCTTAATCTTGTTGTCTCTATATTAAATAGTTACTTAAGATTTAATAACAAACCTGTTGTCACCCTATTAAATGACTTACAGCAGACTAAATAATATTGACCAAATAATATTGGCCAACACAATCAGTGAAAAAAATATATATTTTAGATATATGTAAATCTATTTTAAATATTAGTGAACCGTTTGCTGTACGCAGCTGTGACGTTAGTTAGAGAGAGAAAGAAGGGACGTTAGTTAGAGAAAGAAGGACATATGCTAGTTGATCATGGTAAGTAAGAGTTAGTTAAACACGTGGTCGTTGTTCAGAGATAGTGAAACACGTGGCAGTTGATGACTTGTGGTGGGTGATAATAAGGATATGTTCAGACCAGCTCAGCTCAATCTTTTTGTTGCACCAAATTTCTCTGACACCCATTGCTGGACAGCGCTGTTGAAGGCAAGTGTCTTCATGAACGCAAGCATCCAGGTTAAAATAAATGTGATGAATTTAATTTATTAAATATTGTTATTAATATTAATATTCGGTGGACCGTGGAACAAATACTAACGTTGGTTTTCTTCTAAAGAAATGATTTCGGATCTTAAATACTCATTAACATGATATGATTTGGGAAAAAAAACTCATGTAACTTTTTAACACGTCCTTAATCTATTCTATTTAAAGTTTTATGGTCAAAGTTAATTATCATTATTTTTTGTCAAAGTTAATCATCATCGTTCAAAAGAATAAGCCTGAATTCATTAAAGCATTATTGTTTCATTATTAATAATTATTAATAATTGACTCATTTTTTTATAACTACTTTTTAACACATTTATAACAACTTTATTTTTATAATTACTTTTTAATTCATTTATAACAATTTTTTTTTATAATTATCTTTTAACACGTTTATAACCAGCATAGATCCAAATCTTAGGTTCTATCAAGCGGCGAGAGGGATCAAATCAAACCTCTCCTTGAGTGCAATACCTAAACTACCTAATCCTAAGCTTTAAAGTCTCTAGTTTAAGTCTCATATTTACTTTTTACTTTGTATTATTTGTTACTGGACAAGCACTTTAAAATCTCATATTTACTTTTTACTTTGTATTAAAAGTAAAAAGTAAAGTCTCTAATTTTTTTTGTTTATGACCAACATAATATTTATCACCTAATCCTAAGCTCTAAAGTCTCTAGTTTAAGTCCCATATTTACTTTTTACTTTGTATTATTTTTTTTGTTTATGGCCGACATAATATTTATTACTTTTTACTTTGTATTATCTCCCTCATACAAATGTTATTTATGGCTGACAATATCGACACACTCGACTAACAAGATCTCCCTCATACTGGTCATACTGGGCTGTAGAGTGCCTCTCGGAGCAACAACTTTTAAGTAACTTTTTTCATACATTAATATTGATTCTATTTAAAATTGTATGGTGGGGTTAACCACTATCATCATCCATTAAAAGAATAAATATGGTTAAGAGAAAAGACAAGACAAATTATTTGATTTGTTTTAAAATATTATTCCTATGCTCAAAAAACTTAGAAGGGCACTCGCCATAGTTTTGAGGAGATAGAAGGTTAGAGAGCTCATTGTTGGAGCAAAGATCATGGAACTAAGATCTAATGTGGGTGCAGGCAAGACATACTAAGAGAAATTGATTTTCATTTTAACTTTCATAGATTGCCCCCAATTTCACTATGAAACTCATGAGAATTCATTCTAATATAAGGGAAACAAATGATTAAGATAATTTGGAAAGAAATGAATTTGCATATCGAATATTCATTCATTCACATGATAATTTAGACCGGGACATGTATGTGCAAAAACTTTATCAGACTAGCATTTTTCTTAATAACATGGAAGACATAATTGCTTGGTCCTTTAACAAAGCAGATGGCTCAGTTAACACCAGATTGGTATATATATATCTATCATGGAGGCAGAATCGAAAGACAGTAGTCAATGGTGGACTAAGCTTGTTTGGAATGGGATCTGTCCGTTGAAAGTTAAATGTTTTGCCAGGATCGTTTTTATGAGAAAATATTAACTTGGGATTCTTTATTGAAGAGGGGTTTCATTGGACCTGGTTGGTATTGCCTTTGCAAAAGTGAGTAGGAGAACATAGATAATCTATTTGGGCAATGTCTTTTCTTTAAGCGGGTGTGGTATGAAATGAGTAGGTTATTCCAATTGATGGGCAATTGGGATTCCTATTACTTCGAAGACAACATGAAACGGTGGTATAAATCTCATTCGTCAATTCAGGATCTCATACTTTTTGTTATATGGGAAGTCTGGAAGGCTAGAAATGGCCTCATCTTCCAGCATTTGTCCCCCAATCCGGTGATGGTTTGTGTGAAAGCTTACTCTGCTTTTTGTGAAGTTCACTGAGCAGTCTCTTGTCAGACCAGCAAAAGACTTGTCTTTCCAGTGACAGAGGCAAGTGTGCCGCTTGGATTATTCGATGGAGCGGAACAAAAGTGCTTGTGTGGTGCTGGAATGGTGCTGCAGCTTCAACAAAAGCATGTTTTCTATCTAAAGTTGGCAGCTGTTGAAGGCACTAATCCTAGAGCTGAACTTATCGCTTTATGGGGATTGCTTTGGTATGTGTGGAAAAAAGGTTTGAAGGTTGTTCAAATTATGGGGGATTCCAAATGTATTATTGATTGGGTCAATGGAGACTCCTCTCTTCACTCCTTAGCACTTGACCATTGGAAGAATAGAGTGAGATTTTTGATCTCACGGTTTGATAGGGTCTTTATTTATCATATTTATAGGGAATTAAATGTAGTGGCTAACGACTTATCAAAAAAGGCTATTGGCACCATGGATGGGACCATTGCTTTTGAAGAATTATGAGATGAATGCCTTGTGGATTCCGGAGTAATCCGATTTTATTAAGCCTTTTGGGACTCAGGTTTGTCTTGGTGATGTTTTTTTTTTAGCTTTGACTCTATATTGGACAGTTTCTTGTTGGTTTTTTACCGATGCTATTACAACTATTATAATTTGGATAATCTATGTTTTTTTATAGGATGTGGATTGATACTAGATTGGGATTTGATCTTACTCCTCCCATCTGCTATACTTGTAATTATGACACAACTCTTATTTAATAAAAAAAAAAATTTGTGTGTGCGAAAAAAAAAGATACCATGGGGGGTCCATGGGGGGGGTGACTAGTTTGGGAGCCCCCCCTGGTGGGGGTTCGGGGGCAGTGCCCCCGTAGTGAAAATTTTGTAAAAAATGTCTTGTAAAATGTTGTAATTTCATAGTCATAACTTGGTCAATAATGGGTGATTTATAGGCCCATGGTATTGGGTGTTCCATAGTATTTTCCCATGGTATCCCTCTTTAAAAGGAAGGCATTGTAATACGGCTAAGTATTGTGGTATTGTAAAGATCTCTATGATTGTGTAAGAGAGACCGTGAGAGAGTGAAGAGGAAGTTGTAGAGGATGTGTTGCAAGTTGTATCTCTTCATTTGTTGGATGGTATAATAATAGGGACTAACAATTTATTTGTGGACGTAGCTCATCTTGGGTGAACCACATTATATTGGTGTCTCTCTTGTATTGTGTTTATGTGATTTATATTTGCATCTTGTTTATTGTTATTTCTCTATGATCTTGTTTTTTCTAACAGTTTAACACATTGTCATATATTTTATTTAAAATTTGATGATAGACGTTAACCATTATCATCATCAATTAAAAGAATAAACATGAATTTAATTAATTTAAATAATGTTAATAATATATGGCAAACCAATGATTAAATGAATTTGAAATGAAATGAATTCACATATAGGATATTCATTCATTCACATGATAATTTAGGCGATAAGCTTGGTCTCAAATAAAAGCCTTATTATTTCATTGTTGATAATGTATTCTTCTATGTATAATCAGTATAATCACTTATATCTATATATATATAATAGAGACATGATGGTTGACTTTGTTTCCCTTTTTATTGTAAGATATGTTATATTTCATTACTTCACCATTAAGTTATACTTTTACTGTCCTATTCACTTTTTATATAGATATATAGAGAGAGAGAGAAAGAGAGAGATCAAGTTCAACCTTGTTTTATTTGGCCTTGTTTTATTTATTTTAATATATGTTATATTTGATTACTTCATCATTAAGTAAGTTATATTTGGGAAAATTTTAGAGAAATTTAGTCCATAGGCTAATTTTGGATGTGTTTAAAAAACAAACAATTTTTTTTCTAAAGTGATTAGCCCCAATTCTATAAGAAAAAATATTTTACTAATATCTCTAACTACTTCTAGCATCAAAATTCTTTGTTGAGGAGTAATGGGTGCTTGCATGAAGTTGATGGTCGAAAAAATGACAACGGGGAATTCAAGAATGCACTCACGTGAGAATGCATTTGCCTTCCGTAGAACACATATGCATTCCTTTTACAACAACCTCCTTCTGAATCGTCACACATGCTACCCAATATTTTTCCAATTAAACTTGCACATGAATGCTCATGCGCTTTGGAGTTCTTTAGATGATTGGAAATATGTTGAAGAGATCTACATGCTTACCTCATTATCTTTTTATTTGTATACACAAATAATTGCTTATTTTTCAGAGAAAAAAATAGAAAAATAATGCTTATGCCATGATCAATACTTCAAACCACCACATAGTTAGTCTAATGAGGATATTTGACATTCAATGGTAATTTGGGTGCTCTTAGTAGGTTTTTAACATAAGGGATAGGTTTTGGGGACTTTAACATGTAAGGGGAGCAAAACAAGGGAATTAAACTCCAAATGAAGCTTCTAGGGCTCATAGACCATGAACAAGGCTTCAAACCATCAAATGGACCCCCTAAATGGGATATTTGGTCTCTAAGTGGAGTATGGTTTCTCCTATAATGCATTGGATAATAAAGATGGGTTTTAAGGCCTTAATAATGGGTGTGGGAGGAAAAATAAGGTGCTTAAGCCCTAGATGAAGCATTTAGGGTCCAAATACCATGAATAAGGCCTCAAACCACAAAACATGCACTATATAGAAGATTATTATTCTGAAAGTGGGATATGGGTGCCGATGTGAGGTTTTGTGCACTTGGGATGTGTCTCAAACCATGGTTGGGGAAGAAGTTGAAGGAATTAGGCCCTAAGATAAGATTCTTGATTTAATGGGCCATGATCAATGCCATGAACCATAACATACATCCTTTAAAGTGGATATTTGGCATACAAGTTGGATATGGGCACCATCAAGAGTTTTTGTAAAGTGTGATGGGTCTAAAGGCCTTAAATAGGGTTACGAGAAGAAAATAAGGTCCATACACCATAAATGGTTCTCTAAGGCTCATTCACCATGAACATTACCTAAAACCACAACACATGCCCGTTAGAGGCGATCTTTGGCTTTGCAACGGGATGTGGATAACATTATGAAATCTTGTGCACTAGCGATGGGTGTGCTAAGGAATTCACCATGGCCATGGGAGGAAAATAAGGCCCTTGGGTACTTGATGAAGCCTTAAGGATCAAGGGCCATAACTAATGCCATAAACCACATAACTTGTTCTCTATAGGAAATAATTGTCCTTTGAGTGAGATATGGGTACCATTACAATGTTTTATGCATTAGGGATGGGTCTCGAGGCCTTAACCATGGTTGGTTATGGTGGGGCGTGTATCTAAGAAATTAGATCATAAATGAAGATTCTTGGACTAATAGGCCATGGCTAAGGCCTTGAACTACGACATGGGATCTCTAAAGGGGATATTTTACATAAGAGTGAGATATGGATGTGATTAGGAGTTTGTGTAGTAGGGATGGATCTCATGGTCTTGACCATGATTAGGGGAGGAAAATAAGCTCCTTGATCCCTAAATTAATCTTATAGCTCTTATGGGATGAAATATTTCTTAAACCACCACAAAATCCCTCTAGAGAGTACCTTTGTCCTTGAGTGGGATATGGGGGTACCAAGTGGGTACCAATAGGAGGTTTTGCACACAAGAGATAATTTTTGGTACCTTGGCCCAAAATGAATCTTCTAGGGTCTTGGTCTTGAACTAGTCACAATCTACCATATAGACCTAAATCATTGGCCTCTTAGTGGGATTTGTGCATCATTAAAATATTTTATGTATTTAGCATGGGTCTTGGGGCCTTGACCATGGTCAATGAAGCAAAAACAAGGGTCATATGATCAAAATCAATCTTTTGGGGCTCATAGAATTTGGCCTCCAAATGAGATATGGTCGCCATTAGAAAGTTTTAGACATAACGGATGGGTCTGGAGACCTTTACATTGGTCATGGGAGAAAATAAAGTGCCTTAGGACTTAAATGTAACTTTTAAGGCTCATGCGTCATGAATGACTATTCAGACCACTAAAGACACCCTTTATAGGGGATATTTGGCCTTCGATTGGGATATGGGTGCCATTATGAGGTTTTGTGCACCAAGGATGGATCTCTAGGTCTTAACCATGGTAAGGAGAGAAATTAAAGGGGATCAATTCTTATATAAAGATTTTAAGGATACCATCCATGAACATGGCCTCAAAACATCGATCATAGTCCAAACATTCATTTTATATTATTTTGGAAAAATGAAATTATCTATGTAGAAACATAAAATGATCATAAATCATGTAGTTCTTCAAGACCTTTCCATGAGCTAAAGAAATTTGAAAACTGATGTTGTGATAGAAAGTTATGGAAATTTTACTAAAATAATTTGTTTATATGAAAAATAACATGTGTGCCTTAATGTGTGCATTTTTAAAGCATGCACACACTCTAAAATGCATGCACATTATTATTATTATTATTATTTTTACTGGCGGGAGAGTTTCTACTCACCCATATATTTGCTAACGTGGTTTCTTCGAATTTAGGTTCAGTATGATGATCTTGGTGGTTCAAATTGCAAAACCAACAAAACCTCCATTTTTCCAAATGCCTCTAAATATCTCAAATTTTCACATTATTTTTCAGTAGGCTAGGCAAAACTATCTTTGATGAAATTACATAGGCATATAGATATAAAAATGTAGATTCAAAATATATTAATTTAAAAAAATATTGTTTACTATTTTTAATTTATTTTTGTCTTGACATATATTGGAATCTTAA